>CM022480.1:14712779-15038635 GCA_011952105.1 Coreoperca whiteheadi | reverse complement strand
ATATATATATATATATATATATAAATAAAAAAAAATATATATATATATATATATATATATATATAAATAAAACCACAAAGTTTACGACCTTCTATGTGCCAAGTAAATGCAAATGATGACAGTCAGCTTGAATGTCAAAGCATAGTGAAATAGGCACAAGTTTCAACATAAAAATACTTTACCAGTTAAGTTTAAAAATTTTTACAATATGCTGGTTTAACCACTTGTGTCACTAGTATTACTGATGCGGTTTTGAGCAGCAACAGCTCAGAGCAGCTCCACTGAAAGATGAATCACCTGAAAACAAGCAGTGAAAATGTGTAGTCTGGTGAGTAATGCACCATTGCTGGGTCGCTCAGCATTTTCTGACCTGTCACCTTGTTTTTAAGTCTTGAAGTTGTCATGACTCCCATGTGTCGAAGTCATTCTTCTGTTCGTTCCTCTTCCAAAAGTATGAATGGAGCTCCAAATGGATTATATTCTATATGCTATATTAAAACCTATATTTCATTCAAACAAATTAGCCTTAGAAATGTTCCACATATCAAGCAAACCATTATTCATTACCTAAGTTGATGTTATGTGAGGATTATCTCTAATGAAAGCTAACAATCAATAAAAAGGAGTCTTATTTTGAAAGATCTTTTGAAACTTTCTTTTATATAATCACGATGATGACTGGTGCTCTAGAAAACCCCCCACTGAAAACCATTAGTAATGTTTATGAGTGTGTCCATTGAGTAAAGCCATTAATCCATTACTTTTAGCTAACAGTTTTGAACCATTTATCTATTACTTTTGCAGTTATATCAAAATATAGCACAGTCAACTATACACACTATTATCTACAAAAGGAACACTTAATCAAACACAAATGCTTTGTTTGTGTGCACACATGTCCCTTTATTCCATACCAAGTTAAAGAACTGAGTGGTGTCTTTATCAGTACGATTTTTTAAAGCTACCTAATGGGTCTAATTTTAGACTCTCTAAATACTTAATTTTCTTGATCAAATTTTCTCAAAATCTATCTCACAAAACAGGCATCTCACAAGATGGTGGTGTAGAGGCTGCTTATATTTCAGACACGCAGAACTCCTTTTTAGAACAATTTACAGAATCAAAGTATATGTTTTAGCTGACTGTTGTGAGATGATTGTCAAGTGCAGGCAGTGGAAGTGGCAATGAGCTGCAGTCTGAATATATGAGTTCATAACAGAAGATAAGGGGAGACTGCTTGTTGAATATGATATTAGTGAAGCGGAACTGTTGTCACCTCTGCTAATGGGAGCATGAAATGGTGCACATGCAATATATTGTACGCAAGTTGTATGCTTTTACTTGTGCATCCTGCTATCCTATTGTCTGATTGTGTTGTGAACATCCTTTATGAAAATGCAAATGCAAGCAGGCTTAACAAAGTCTTCTGATGCAAATGTCAGCGGTCTTGATATAGTAAGTACCAGTAGTTTTGTGCTGCGAGTATAAATTCAAGAGAGATGATGGTCCTTTTTTTTTCTGAGGCTCTTTGGATTTTTCTCCTGAACTCTATGCATTTGTAATGTTCAGAAGAAAAACTCAATGCCATCATGAGACCAATGAAACAACATGAGCAGAAAAACAATATAAACCAATTCTTAAAAGTCTATGTTCTGTCTATGTCTTATTGTCTGATGATACAAAAAACAGCAAGCATCAAACGAGACAATTCTGGAATAACCTTGCAGGGCATTTTGAGATGAAGAAAGCGATTTACAGGCTTTCAGTTTCTAGTGTATAGTATTTTAGACTCACAAGGATCTTAGAAAAAAACATAAAAAACACCTCCCGTGGAGTCACAGCTTTACCTGAAGGGTGCACTGTAGGCACTATAGGTTTATAAAAAACCTGAATAATTAGTCAGAGTTTTGATGGAGCAAAATCCTGAATGGCAGATAAGATAACAGCTTTCCTCTGCCTCCATGTGGAGAGGATTTTGCATAGATCAAAAGAGCAGCAGGACAAACAAATCTCTGTGTTCTGAATAATATCAGAAAGCATTCATTATATGGTCAGTTGATCTTATGAAAGTCAGAAAAAACACAATAATTTTCATATTTCTTACAATATACGCAGAATGTGTTGCACCATTTTTGATTTCCTTATAAATTATGCAGAAAAAACAGCCCCAAATTGCCAAAAATCAGACATTTTCCAAAAGATACTGTGCCTGTTATTCAGTACACTGCAAGCGTGTACAGCTGTGCAGAAAGCAGTAAAGGTTCAAAAGACAGGAGTGGTGCAAAATTGGAATGAGTCAGTCCCAGGAAACCCTTGCAGGTGTGTAATTTAAACACCTCAGGACCTCTGCTGAAATACACCTACTCTCAACATAGCTATCTGACATGACATAAGGACATCCCATTTGAAGCCATTTCTTCAACCCTTTAGACAGTTCTGACACGTGGGAAAATCTTTTTTGCAGAGGCTTTGGGGGGAAAAGGCCGTTTTTGCTATTAAACATATGTATGTTTAGTTTCAGTTTATTCACAGTTAAATTATAAGTATAGTAACAAGTTTAGAAGTCTCCAGCCATTTAGGGAATTCAAGTTTTAACATATTTTATTAGTATCTGCTGCCTTAAGGTCTTTTTGAAGACAGACACAGATAATGACATTGCTATAGTGTTATTAATCTCATCCCATACCTGTGGACCTCTGCAAATCACACTAAAGCTTGTACATTTACGTTGATGTTTTTTACCCTTTATAAGATGCATTTTCCTAGTCTTAAATGTATGCAAGGGAAGGGAAATTGGGAAAAGGTCACAAAGCCTGTTGTTTAGCATGCAACATTAGAAATTATACATGCATAGTGAAAGATATGACATTCAGTAAGCTTCAGAAGACTGTAAGTGTGGAAAAGAGGATCATTTCGAGCATTTACTTTGGACCATGATAACTTTCTTCGGTAAAATCTGTAGTTTCACAAGATGACTAGGAGAACAATTTTACCATATAACATCATAGTAATTTCTATGAGGCTCAAATAAAGATGGATATTAGGTTAAAAGTGCTTTATGGTCAGTTCATTAATATGTACAATCAGGAATTTGGTGGACTTTACTCTATCAATAACCCGACTGTGTATTTTGATAAAAACATGTTCAACATGATTTCGATGTCAGTTTGAGCAAAAAACAATGAAGTTTATATTTAAAGATAATTTATTGTGTTTAAACCATATATCCATCTTAATCAGTTCCTCATAATCATACTCCAGTTAGATTATGTTGCAGATAATTGAAATTTTTGTTAGATAAGAATACATTGAGAGGAATTCACAAAATCATTAATATACGGTATGAAGAGGAGCGGTTCTAAAATGGATCCCTGGGGGACCCCATATTTGATGGTTTTACTTTGAGACTTGTGACCATTTACAAATACATATTGCTCCCTCCTATACATGTAGCTTCTGAAACAACTGAGCACTGTGCCTCTAACACCATAATTTTATAGTTTGCTTAGAAGAATACAAAGTTAATATTGTCAAATGCTTTTGCTAAATCAAGGAAAATTCCAATGCCACAATTGTCTGATTATCAGTAGCATCATTGAGTTATTTTGATGAGATCAAGAATTGCCATACAAGTGGTATTCTTTTTTCTATAGCCAAATTATGATGGGACAAGAATATTTGCTTTATCTAAGTAATCATTAAGTCTACTATACACAATTTTCTCCAATACTTTGGAGAGAGTAGGCAATATAGATATAAGCCAGTAGCTGTGCATAGCCTACTATATCATTTTTATCACCAGACTTCAAGACTGGTAAATTTCTAGCAATGTTTGTCCTTCTAGGCACTACCCCACAAAGTAAAGAGATTGATAGAGTAAAAAAAAGGTTCCACAATTTCCTTTATTATATATATATAATTTTGCTACTTATTTCATCTGCGCCAGCTGTATGGGAGCTTTTCATATTCATAATCATTTGAGAGACTTCATTTCTATCTGTTGGCGTCATAAAAGAATGAAATCAGATCATTTCCTTGAAGGTATTATCTGAAAGTAGCACTCTCTCGATGGCTAATTTTGTTAGATATCTTTTTACCTATGGAGATAGAATGATTGTTGAAACTATTAGCAAGATCAATGTTGTCAAAATCAGTGCTGACATTTCTGGCACAGTGGTTTTGTGACCCCGGCTGAGGACTTCATTGAGCACCTTCCAGGATTGCTTTTGATCACCCTGAGAAGCTATAATATGATGGTTGTCTTCACTTACTCACTTGCATTACATGTGTGAGCTTATTTCTGTATTTTGTATATGACTCTTTATTTGCATTATTTGGATTGTTGATTTCGCACTTATAAAGTTTGTTATTTTTATTGATTGATTTTAAAATACCCCTAGTAAGGCAAACTTTCTGATCTGCAGCACCAAGTTTAATGATCTTTTCAGGTATGATGCGATCAGTGGGGTCAGTTATTTAATCAATTAGAACATTATAGGCAGTCTCTAGATCTTTACAGTTATAGACTGAATTCCTGGTTTTGACTTGCAGTTTTTCGTATAGTTGTTTCAAGGTTTTTATTTAATTATTTCAACTGTTTATCTATTACTTTAGGCTAACAATTTTAACAGTTTATGCATTACTTTTAGCAAACAATTTCGACATTATCCAAAACTTTAGCTATCAATTTTAAACTATAAATTACTTAGTTAATGTTAACTAATTTAACAATTACTTGCTTGCATCGGTTTCATGCGCTGTCAATGGCAAAACTGTAGCTCTAACTGTAACTGTAGCATACAGTTTATTCTTTCAAATTAGCTGACCTACTCCACAATATTTCCACATATCCCATGGCAACTGTAGAAATAACCCCCGGGGTGCAAGTGCCCCTGGTTGGGAATCATTGATTAAAAAGGACACGTAGATCTTAATGGCTTTCACTGCAGAAAAAATGACCAGGACATTCAGAAGCGATGGTAGCAAAGTCATAAACGCACACTCACACTGCATCATCAATCATTGAGCATGCAGACACACAAGACACGTTGGTGCTAAATAATTGGTGAATTGAAGCAGCGGAACTTTCTGACTCTTATCCCACACATGCTCGCTGTTACAGATGCAAATGATTTACCTGCTCCTGCTATTTAAAACCTCATAACATGATTGAGTAGTGCCAGAGGCCTCATACATATTCATCAGAGACCTGATTAATATGCGTCTGATTTCAAGATACTAACACTCTTGTTTTTCCTGTCATGATCTATGCAGCGCAATAGATAATTGGGATCATAATCATTTCAGGTGGAAAGACATGAATGAATTACAAAAATAGAAACAAAGGGGAAAGGCTTGAGGCAATGAAAAGAAAACAGTGAAATTGATTTAAATAGATACAATTTTCTTTTTCGTTGCATTTTTTTCTTTATATTTAAATGCAAACAAAGGTAAGTTATATTCCTGAAATTCAAGTAAGACTTGCTGTCCATTAAGAAACAAACAGACAATAAACATGTGGCTGACTGACGGAAAGTTGAGAGCTAGTTATTGTGAGAATTGATTGATTAAATTGATTCAATCCTGATTACACAGCTTGTCAAACCTTACTAAATGTGTAATGTGGATACAGCTTCCTGCCTCAAAAATGAATTTGTTTCATACAATATTTGACACGTCAATATTAATATTCTTCTTCAAGACGCTTCAAAATCTCAGTGCTCTATCACTGTGATAACTGTATTTGATTAAAGCACTCGGATAAAAAAAAAAAAGATAGACTGAGTGAGCCACCATGTGGGCACTAATTATTACTACAGCTCTCAACCATGTATGAGTATTTGCCAATTAAACTAGATGTAACTCATAAACTAGATATGCCTCCACCACCTGGTCATGTTGCAGTTTATATCCATGTCAGTCCAGACTGATATAATATACGTAGTGAATACTTTGAAGGAATTTAATAAATAGTATACAGCGTATTTGTTGGCTAAATGGAAGTTATCACTATTTTGATATGTATGATTCCAGTGAACATACAGTAGCTACATTAAGGAAGGACTTGGCTAAACAGGTACACATGTACTTGATTACTATGTAAAGATGGATTCTTATAGAATAGCTACACAAAATGTGGTGCTTTTGTTTTTTTTTCCTGGCATTTTTGGATGCAAAGCCTCTCCATGAGCTGTAGGTGAAACTCTCTTAATCACTCACAGGATCACAATAAGTTATACGTGCTCCAATATCTTGTTTGCAATCACGTGATTACGATGACGTGCAAAATTCAGAATGAGGCAGGAAGTGAAAGGGAGAATGGACGAGATGGAGGAAAGACTGCACTGTCTTAGTTATTGTTTACTCATTGTTTCGTCCCAGTCAATATGCGTGAAATCTGGAATCGCCCACTAATTTTTAAATTATGGCTAAAAGCCTATTTTGAGGTCACAATGACCTTTGAGTCAAAAGTGTCACCTATTCATTGTCCGACCAACTGTGAAATATGGTCATCAATTCTTAAGTTATGACCAAAAACACATTTTGGGAGGTCACAGCGACCTTGACCACCAAATTCTAATCAGTTCATCCTTGAGTCCAAGTGAACGTTTGCGCCAAATTTGAAGAAAATCCTTCAGGCGTTCCTGAGATATCACATTCATGAGAATGGAATGGACGGATGCATGGACAGACAACCCAAAAACATAACGCCTCTGGCCACTGCTGCCATCACTTGTGCAGTGACATAAAAATCTCTCAAACACATGTTCAAACTCATATATTATTTATTACAATTAAATATTTTTCTTATATTACAGAGGTCCATTTGAAACCATACAAATAATCTGTGCCGTGATTAATATTTCCAAGATATTTCCAAAACGCCATGCAAAGAATATGAACAGAAATTCACATCAGAAGGAACCAAAGTTTAGGTTTTTGTACATCTGTGGATAAAATTAAATTCATGTGTCAATACCTTCCCCCCTCTCTCTTTTTGGTACAAACATTTCTTTGTGGTGATTCAAGATCAAAGCAGCGTCATCTGAAAAAAATGAAAGGCATTTGAAAGGTGGATAAAAACAATAGTAACTGCTTGTCCTTCTCTCTTGGAATACATACGGGTTAATGGGAACAGGCACAGAGGACCAATTAAGACATAAGTATCACACATCTTGATTAAACATAATTAGTTTGCTGAGTGATTCCTAAGGCCACAATATGTACTGTGTGTGGTTTCTAACTGATCCAGAACAAGATTTTAAATTGCAGAACCAAACGAGACCAAATGTAGTTTACCCAATTCTGCTGTGTTGCATTGTGCTGTGTGCGCTTTACTGCTGTACATCCACCACCATCCATCAATAGCTACTCAATAAAATGTGTCAGTCAGTGAAGAAAGTTTTGATACAGACTGGTAACCTTTCGTTTACTGAGATAAGCAGATTGAAATGGCAGGGTCTACTCTTTCCATTTGTTTGAAAGTCAAACATGAATCCATTAATTAATAAATTAGTGAATTCTATTTTTCTAAATTAACACACAAAATTAACACCACCCATTGTACAGGGAGTAAAGCAGAAGTAGGCAGGATGTGGGCATTTTCAAGTGACACTCCACCCAAAATCTATATTTTGACTTGTATCTTTGACAATCACTTACCCCCCGTGCTTGTAAGATGGCTTTAAGTAGTTTGTACGACAGTGCTTGTGGTCAGCTTAAAACATGTCAGATACAAAGGATTCAAATGGTGACAAAATATGGTTAAGTAGCCTACACCATCTCCATGCTGTGCTATCAACCTCCTTGAAGCTCTGCCAGGAAGCTGAGCTGTGTCTTTAGCTGTATTTTGGCAAAATGTGATTGTTTGGAACATAATGAGCATACAGATGGAAACTTCAGAGGATGCATTATGATGAAGAAGGGGTTTAGAAAAGTTTCTATGGACATTTTGATTGACATATTGTCCATACTGAAAACCTGTAACGACTGAAATTAATTGCAACTGACAGAATTCAAGCTGACTGTAGCTGCTGTTCCTTGAGAAGCACAAATCTACAAACTTTAAGCAATAGTTCAGAATTTTGGGGAAAACACATCACTTTCTTGTCGATAGTTGAGAAAATCAATATGTATCAAATCAATCATGTTAATCTGTGAGGTGCTGGTAGCTGGAGTTTGTTGCCTTTTTCAACAGTGCCAGGCTAGCTGTTTCCTCCCACAGTGTGCTAAGCTAGGCTAATCGGGTGCTAGCTGTAGCTTCATATTTAGCTTACAGGTATAAGTGGTATCGACCTTCTCGAGACAAGAAAGTAAAAAAAGCATGTTTCTCAAAATGTTGAATGTTGGGTGTTTGATACTCAAAAACACTTTTAATTTGAATCAAACTTTAGCAGACTTTTGTCAAAATAAAAGTGTTGATCAAGGATCAGTTTTGCCTTTCAGATCAAATAGGATCACATGAATGCGATGGACCTGAGATGCATCTCAAGCATCTAGGAATCAAGATCAGCACACTAAAAAGCTTCATTACTCCAGGCTGATATCGTTACACATCTCTAAATGAAAGGCTGGGAATGTTCTCTAAGGCAGCAAGATCGAGGGCACAGGCTAATGGCAAGGTAAGTATAAATCATTTAGCATTCAGCATTTAAAGGTGAAGAGGCAAAGCTTTATCATCAGAAGAGAGGTGATAGGAGAATGACAGGAAGCTGGGAGAGGCCATGGTACGTTTAGGTCCTGCAGGTTAAGCATCTCTGGTCACATGTTAGCAGGTGTCCTTCAAAACTGTATCTGAGATCCTTCCAAATACTCCAAATGTGTCCTCAAATCTGTCTGGAGGACTTCAACCTCTCAACTCAACATTTAATAGGTTTGCATTAGGCAAGCAAGCTCAATCAGTCACAGAAATACTATTGCAAATGACTCACACACTTTTCATCTTAGACAGTGCAGCTAAGGAGGAGACAACTTCAACCTCCTTTCTAATCAGGAATGAAAGCCACTCATCTAAAACTCTATTCTTTAAAATTATCTTTTGAAAATAAATTACATTTTCTCAGTACAGAAATAAATACATATCTTTTCTCAAACATAGGAATGAATCATAATCACAGCTCTAAATGCTACACTGAATACATTACTCACCATCTCATCGGTGAACAAACAAGAATATAGGTGACTAACTGATGCCATCTGCCATGAACAGACACTCATCCAGATATATAAATGCAAATATACAGTTAGCTGACACCGGAGTCAAATCACACCTCTGGAAAACAGCTTTGAGAAAGTAAAATATTCCTCAGCATTGGCATAACATAAATCCCCTCAATGCTCAGCTCGTTGGATATCTTCACACTGCGAAATCAAATAAACTGAACTGTGCTTTCTTTGAAGAGTGCAGTTCTGTACTACATTGTGAAAATCACCACTGAGGTGAATTTCAGAGTTACACATTTAACATAAAACCTACAATTATCTCCGAAACACACGAGAGACGTAGCCAATAAACCTCCACATTTCATTGTTTGCTGTGCATGTACTTAATCAGTGGTAATAAAGTTTAACTTCTGATCAAGAACTTTCCTCTCAGATGTGTTTACCACATAGACCTACAGGTTAATCACAATTACATGAAAATGCAAATGATAAATAATAGAATTGTTTCTTGCCAAGATTCACTGGAGAATATCAATACAACTCTCATGCCTGTTTGGTAAATATGTAGCTGGAGCCAGCAGCCAGTTAGCTTAGCTTAGTACAAAGACAGAAAACAGGGGGAAACACCTAGCCTGGTTTGTTCAAAGCCAGGGGAAACAGCAAGCCTTTACTGGTCTTTATGCCAAGCTAAGCTAACAGGCTGCTGACAGTAGCTTATTAGCATATTTAACGAAGAGATGTAAGAGTGGTATCGATCTTCACCTCAAACGTTTGGCAAGACAGCGAAAAAGCACATTTCCCAAAATATCTAACTATTCCTTTAAAACATCTTGAACACAGATGTTCACATTGGAGCTTTTCTGTAAAACGTCTGTAATGACAAATGTGATTAAATCTTCAGCCACTCAGAAATCTCTTTGTTTCTCGACTCTACTCAAGGGCCGATGCAGCGCGATATGCCTCAGGTATCTTTAGCTATGGTGTATCATTGAGACACATTGTGTGTCTGATATCTGTCAAGCAGATGGTAAATCGCATGTAGCATCAACCCTTCTTCATATCTATCAAATCTCACATTTCTAAGAGCTACAGTAACTTTTCTACAGCAGAGTATGTTCCAGGTTCCTCACACAGCTGCTACGACACCCGAGCGCGCCATGTATGATAAAGACCATTTACACTGCCTTATTAACTCTTAAACAATATGTCAGACCATTACTCTTACTAAATAAATGTGTGGCATGTAAAAATGCTCATCTCTCAATCCAACTTCCAGTTCCTCTCACACAGGCAGCAGGTAGGTATATAGCTAATTAAAGTTGTGGAGGATGAGTAACATTATCTCACGTCCAATAGCATTATGTGTCATGCCCCGTCAGATGCTACTGCAGGTTCTTGAGGAGGCGTCCATAGCGGAAGTCGTAGACATGTCGACAGAAAAACACCAGCTCTGGGTCGACATCATCGGGCACACAGTGGTGGGTGGGCATGGCGTTGCCAACAACAGGTGGCACCACAAGGGAGGCGGCACTGTTGCGTACACCGTCCCTACGGCGTTTTACCAAGGCACAAAATCTGGAAAAAGCACAAATACAGGACATCAAACTCAATCACCTTCAAACTGTCTAACTGAGGAAACCTGCCAGCTTTTTGTGTTAAACAGCACGCATTTTTTTGAGTTAATCCAGTGGGTATTTGAAACAGCTTCAAAAACCAGCACTGTAGAATTTTCTAAGCGGGAGCATGTAATCTTTCATAAGCAATATGTTTCATGCAAGAAATATACTTCAAAGAAATATGCTAAAGCCACAAAAAAAAAAAAAATTTTAAATGCTTTAATTCTTACCGGCAATACTGTGCCAATGTTAGGACATAGCATTTGTCTTCAATACAGGCCACACTGTTCACATCCTGGTGACGCGACGCAAAGATCTCATTCTGGAGAAAGTAAAGTTGTGTTTTAGTCATGTGTTAGCTCCAAACCACAAAAACATCATCCATCAAGACTCAAATTTAAACATTTGATCCCCTGAAGTTTTCACAGTCTGCATATGTACACAGGGAATTTAAAAGACAACATCTATTTCATTTTACAAGAGCAGTTCTGCCTCACTTCCAGACAGAAAGACAGTTTCACAGGAGCAAGATGTTTCACTTCTTCCTCTGAGCCAAAGCCCTGTTATTGTTCTCACACTGCAGCCATGAGATGTTTGTTGTTTGTTAGTGCAGCCGACAAATGACAAACTTCATGTGGTTTATTGTTTCTGGAGATTTAATAAAGTGAAACTTGTTCCTCTGGGAGATTACTGACAACAGGAAGCAAGGACAACAGAAGCTGCTCCTCAACACGTGTGTCTGCCTGTGTATGTGTGTTTGTTCATGCACTCATCTCTTTGAAACACATTTTCAGTTACTGAGTTAAGCACAAAATCTCCAAAGTCAGTCAGTCAGTCAGTCATTTTCTACCGCTTGTTCCCGTTTAGGGGTCGCGGGAGCCTGGAGCCTATCCCAGTGACTTAGGTACATCTTAAAAGTCTTCACTTGAATTGTAATGTTATTTGTAAAGTGTACAAATAGGAACAAACAAAAGGCAAAACTAATTTGGAAGAGGCTCAAGAGTAATTGCTAAAACCATTAGTGTGCTATACTAAGTCTGTTGCAAACTGATCCTCATATCCTATGCCAAAGTATTTTATTAGAAGACAGGAATTAAGCAAGTGAAAATACACATCATCGAGTCCCGATATGAGGAAAATAATCAAAGTAAAGATGTAGGGTACATGACCATTATTTCCTTCTATGGTGGCACCTTGGACTGTGTGACAGGGCTTATACCATGGACACTTACCAACAGAAAAAGAACATTGTGTTTAAAGGTTAATGTTATTGGTTTCTTGATGTCAACAAATCTCATAAAAAGTCCAAAACCAACAATGCCTTAAGTCTCAGTACAAACCCATTTGTTCCTACTGAAGACGTAAATCTTTTAAAAACAGGTCACAAATATATAGTTTCATTTTGGAAAAAGAGCGATAAGTAATATAGGAAGCTAGGAACTTATGTTTTATTGACAGATAGTGTTAAGAGGGCATTTGTTGGGGACTACATTCAGCAATGGATTAATATATACTTGGCGCTCTAGTAGAGAGTACTAAGGCAGCAGGATGGTGTGGGGGATTGACTCAAAACAAACTACAGGGTCATGTTTATGAAAATGAAGGGATGTGTCACCCAGACCAATCGTTTGGCTCTTTGTTGGGTTTTTAATAGTTTTTGGACAACAATGGAGGTTAATGACACAGAGGAATGAGCTATATGACGCTTTGTATACCCAGACATAAACTTGTGAGCAGAGGTGTCAAGTAACAAAGTACAAATACTTCGTAAAAATGTAGGGTATCTATACTTTACTAGAGTAATTATTTTTCACTTCTACTCCTTACATTTTCACACAATTATCTGTACTTTCTACTCCTTACATCTTAAAAATAGCCTCGTTACTCCGATTTAATGTTAAAACCCCCCCACCCCCAAAAAACCTATCCAGATAAATCTCGCCATCCGGATAGAGTGAATTTGATTGTGGTTGGATGAGAAGTATAAACATATACCATTCTGACACCCTGTTGGTTTCTACGCGATCCATCGCACCTGCACAAGACACAAATCACGTCACACTCCAGCAAGGACACAGCCAGCGTTGGGGTCGATATTAAAAAAAAAAGTAATAAGTTACAGCAGACTGTATATGTAGCCAAGTACAAAGACGTCCGTCACATATATGGTTCTTTAATGTATTTGCATTCTACTAAAATGTGTTCATTTTCAATGGGCATATATGCGGCTGAAACACGTAACCTAATGCATCCCACATTTTTCAACATTAACATTTGAATATAACATTATAGTCATTATGGCCTTTAGAATTTTTTTTTTGAGGAGGTGGGGTAGTGCACTATAGGCCCCTGTGGCACGGCCTAAGCTTTTGTCCTTACATTACTTTTAATTTTATATTTTAATTAGTTTTGAAACCAGTACTTTTATACTTTTACTTGAGTAAAAAGCTTGAGTTGATACTTCAACTTCTACAAAAGTCTTTTTGAACCCTAGTATCTATACTTCTACCTGATTAATGAATGTGAATACTTTTGACACCTCTGCTTGTAAGTGGGATCAATTCATTGTTGGTTTTGGTCTTTTTTATGGGATTTGTTGACAAAAAGAGAAATTTACAATGTTACCAGCCTAATCATTTTAATTAAAAGTCAGTTTAACTGATGGTTGTATCATTTTCACTTGAGAGACTTAAAAGCTAACGTGGCCTGAAGCATACGTTTAATATACCTTGCACACTGATTTAGAAACTATTTGCACACAGTTGACTGGAGCTCTGTTTCAGGTGTCCTGGAATATGATGAATATGAAACAGCTGCCGACAACTCAGAAACCAGTATTTTCCCCAAAGACCATGGTATAAAAGGATTTGCTTCTCACCTCACAATGTATACTGGGGTTGCGTCCCGCCTGTGTGTGTTCTGGACGGTAGTACCAAAACAAACTCATCATTAGCTCTCCTGAAGAAACGAAAACACAGTTTACTTAGAGCCAGTTATTACCACATTAATTCAGCTTCTCTTGTGCTGAAAAGTAAACACTGTGTACAGCATGTGTCCTACCTGATTCTGGCTCTTCCCACAGAGATGAGATCTTGGCCACGTAAGGCAGAGACTTTTTCCTAGGTCCAGATTTCAGCAGAACAGTGTCTCTGACCTGAATCAGCTCCCCGTCTCTCTGGACTCCTTCGAAACACTTCCTCAGAACCAGAGTCTCCTCTCCCTGGGCACACAGACAGCAGGAAATACTGACTCCTCAAGCAGCTAGAAACCGATATGCTGTGAGGGGCTGTGTGTGGAGTAAACAGGATGTGTTCTGTTATAAATGACTTATGTGTCTCAACAGAAATGTGGACAGTCAGGTGTTTGGATGAAACTCTGAATAAGCCCTAATGTGACAATGATGTGTCAACTTAAATTAAACCATATTTAATTACAAGCGGAACCATGATGGCTGCGTCACAAAGCACCAGCATGACTTTCTCTACGTACCACTGAGAAAACCTCCTTCTGAAAGGGCAGGCCAACTGGCTGCCAGCCATTGGTGGTTTTTTGGCGGCCGTTCTTCGGCTTCTCTGCAACCGTTCGCCCTCCAATGCTGGCAGAGGCGAGCTTCTGTTTCTTGTCCCTCTTGTGAGGGCGGTCAGCTGAGCTGATGCTGCCGGTGCCGCGTGCGCCAGACCTCGACCCGCTGGGCGACTTGGCACTCTGCGGACACTCCTTCGCCACCTGCAACAGTGGCTGCGGTTGGCTGGGGTCAGACAGTGGAGTCTGAATGTGGGGCACTGATTGGCCAGCTGGAGGCACAGTGGGAATGGGGCAGCCAGTGAGCATTCTGGGGCTGGGACAGATGGGGATGGAGGAGGGACTGTGATGGTCATTGAGAGTTGACGGGTAGTCGTCTGATGGAGGAACAGAAAAGGCAAGAAAATAAAGTAGAGTGACAGAGAGTAATGCGTACACAGTCCTTTAAGGAGCAGCTACAGTGATCAACAACCTTTAACAAGGTTGAAATATAAAGACATGAACGACACTCAGTTGTTATTAGGTCCGCTGAAGCAGCAGAAAATACAAACAGAGCCTCAATTAAGGTCAATTATAGCCTTTAACAGAGCAGCCCCTCACACACACACATAATAGACAGTGAAACACACTAATGCTAACTGTGTGAAGTAACAGGCTGTGCACACTCCAGTGACAAAGTTGTGGTGATGACATTAAGGTGAATTAATGATCAATTTATTTCAGTATCATCTGTCAGCTCCCTGGATTCAAACTTCATTAGCAGGCTTAATTTCCTCCATGGAGAATACATTAACTTTAGGCATTACTTGGTTTTCTGTTAGTCAATTAAACTAACCCGCACACAGGTTCTATATTATTTACATACAGTACCATTAATTGACATGTACTTTACCTGAGTACTTTCATGTTATGCTTACTACATTTCAGAGGGAAACATTGTACTCCACTACATTCATTTGACAGCTAAAGAATATTGACATTGCAAATTAGGATTTCATGTGCAAAACCTTTAAAACATTTATAAAAGCTGATGTATTGTTATAGATTCAACTCTACAACAGTGTAAAGTGGCTCAAAATAGCTAAACCTCAACCAGCTACAACATTAAAACACTGCTTACACAGTAGTAATAACCTAGTGGGCAGTTTTACTCCTCATGCCTTAAGAACATATTGCTGCTAATACTTCTCTATTTTCCCTTACGTAAAACTAGAAATGCAGGACTTTTACTTGTACTGGAGCATTTTTAAACTGTGGTATCGCAAGAATATGTAACATTTACTCAACAGTGGCCAACTGTGGACAAACGTTGTGATTACACTATGCTGGTAAATGCCAAAATATAGCATAACAGTAGCACAAGTAGTCTGTGAACTGACTGTGTAATGCAATATAATTTAGCAATATAATCTAAAGTTTTGCAAACATTACATAACATTAACCACTATGAGCTACTGGTCATACCAGACTAAGTCAGGCTCTAACAGCAAAGGCACTAATTGTATTGAATTAACAAGGGTGTGTTTGATTGCCTTTAAATTACCATGGACATTGTTTTGCCCCAACAAGTGCAAGAAAATGAACATGAGAGCAAGGGAGACGTCAATCAAACCTGATCTAGACACACCTATTGAGTACTGAGAAGAGGTCTAATCAGGCGGAAAAGAGGCAACACCTGTGTGGGTGGACCATAGGCCATTTCACCGGCAGATATTTTGACTTGTCATAGCAGGAAAAGCACAGGTGTTACTAATAACATAACCGCTGGCTCTGTTCTATTCAAGCGTCCTCGTAAGTGTGACAGTGAGCCAGCATGCACAAAACCGGGATACGCAGCTTAATCGAATTCAGCCATCATTAATTGATTTATTTACACCTGTGCTTTTCCTGCAGTGACATGTCAGGATGTCCTCCATGAAAAAGGCCTATTTGTAAAAACCTCTTTTGACAGCAGTCTCAACCCTCACAGCCTGACCACAGAAAGAGGGAGAGAGTGCAGCTGAGGTGCAGCACTCCACTGGTGTGTTGTAATTAGTGTTGTTTTGAGGTCACATTCAGGTGTTTTTAACCATACACCCACACACTGAGGCAGACACTCACATACACGCACACTCTGTGTGTGTTATACCGCAGACAAGAGTTTTCCTGTTCCTGACTCACATATCTGACTTGAATACAGTAACTAACTGCTGACACTCGAGCTTATACAATCAGCTCATTAGATTTCAGCTGCACAGGCCTTGTATTCACTGTCCGGCTGCTTGTATACAGACTTGGACAAAAGAGGTCTTGCCCTTTATCTGATCATTTTTTGTTGCTTCCCACTCAAGTGACATTCCAAAAATGGGAGATTAAAAATGCCTGACATAATAGCTATTCTCAGCACATTGTACTGCTTTGGCCGCCGGATTAGGGTGGGGGACACTGCATACAAAGTAAGATAACTATAGTGTGCTCATGAATGTTTAGTACTTAAATGTATTAGGAAATCCTACTGTCTTACAGGGACAAATGATTTTACGCATTAAGTTCAGTTTTCTTGCCATGTGGAGTGCTACTTAGCCAGCGGAAATAGTTGTTTAATTTTTATTCTGTTGGGAGCTTTTAAAAGTCTGAGGAAAAATAACCCTGATAATGTCATCAGGGTCATCTAAACTTGGAAACTACACATTTATAACAGAAAGCCTCAGTTACAAACTCGAGGTGAAGAGTTTGAAAGATGTGGGCATTTACCAGGCAACAAAAGATGCTATTGCGTTGCATTGT
Organism: Coreoperca whiteheadi; assembly: GCA_011952105.1. Lineage (NCBI taxonomy): Eukaryota > Metazoa > Chordata > Actinopteri > Centrarchiformes > Sinipercidae > Coreoperca > Coreoperca whiteheadi. The sequence goes on along the minus strand of CM022480.1, from coordinate 15,021,569 downwards.
GGGAAATGTAGGTTCCTGCATTTTTAGAACTTGACCAACAACAGTGACTATAAATCAGGATATCTCTGCCTCTGCTGCTTCAATTTTAACCACTCTTTTTAAAATCTGTCTTTGTAAGCCTTTGTGAAGTGCAAAATCGCTGGAGTAGCCTTTTAATCAGCCCTCTATTAACCCTGGTCATTAAAGTCTAATATAACTTTGTACACCGTTTATACTACCAAATAGTATATTTTTCTACTAGAATATCTGCAAACAGCTGTACTTTTTAAGAGCTGACTCACAAACGTCTACCACGCCTTACTTTATGAGTTTGTCTGTTTTTGGTTCTATTTTTTTTGCTTTAGCATTTGTCCCTTTACCTGACAATGGACAGTAGAGATACATCGGGAGAGAGCCATAAGGGTGACATGCAAGTAAGGTCCCCAGCCAGAATTGAAACAGAAACCTTTTATAAAGGTCAGAATCTTAGTCCACTAAGTCAAAGGCTCACCCCACTACAAATCGAAGACAGTTCGAAGACCAATTTTTTTCTTAATTTACTTTTTATGTTGAAATTTATGTACACCATAACACTTCCAGCCTCATAAACTATACCACAAATAATAAAGTTTGTAAAATATTTAAAGCTTATGTGAAATGTGGCTGAAAGTTCCAGAAAAGCCAAAAAAATGGACCTTATGGTACAATTTTTGTCAAATGGCTATTTGAAAGTAACCTTCAAGCTCAAGATTTAAGGGAAGTTCACCTTCACTACATCACAACCCCACAATTCTACACCATTCACCACACTTTGACCATTCAAAAATCAAAGAGATAATGGTCACTCTACTGTCCTTTTGCCTTACATCTGAGGCACTTGAGGAAGTTGTCAGTGTGTTGTACATAAGTCAAGCCAGGACAGATACCTCTGCATTAAAAGGTCCAGTGTGTAACATTTAGGAGGAGCTATTGGCAGAAATGGAATATAATATTTTTAAGTATGTTTTCATTAGTGTATAATCACCTGAAAATAAGAACTGTTGTGTTTTCGTTACCTCAGAACCAGCCTATTTTATCTACACCGCCATGTTTCTATAACAGTCTGGAACGGACAAACCAAACACTGGCTCTAGATAGGGCGGTTTTCTATTCTCCTACATGCTTCGAAGGGGAGGGTGAGGCGAGCGGGATTGAAATGGTTGCAATCTGCATTTTCTGCTAGATGACACTAAGTCCTACACACTGGACTTTTAACTCATTTTGTTCTTTTTGTCTTCAAAAAACAACCTTGACACTGCTGAAAGTTGACAAAAAGTAAACCTAGTATGCCAATCTTTTGTCTTCTCACCTCTATTGATGCCGTGGTTGCATTTGGTGCAGTCTGTGGGGCTGAAGGAGCACCCTCCTCTGGCCATGGGTGGAATCATACTGGTGTAGGCAGAGTAGCTGTTGATCCTGCAGGGCTCTCCGTAGCACGCCTCCACTGAGGTGCAGCAGTACACTGGATGGGTAATCCCTGATGGCTGCGGATCGATACTGGGGAGCAGCTTGGGTCTCTTGCCGCGACTTGAGCATAAAGCATGGGGTGATAAGGGAGAGGGGGAGGTATCCGGGTGGCTGAAGTGGACGTAATAGCCAGGGAAACAGGTGTACGTGTGCGGGCTGATGGTTATGGCTGCTGGGTGGGCTACAGAGTGGGCGGACTGAAGATGGTGGTGATGATGATGATGGTGGTGATGGTGGTGATGGAACACCTCGGACAGCGAGCCATCCTCTGGTTCCTTGAAGGTCTTGTCCTCCAGGAAGAGGGCCAGTCTGTGACAGTACTCGACACACCTCTCCTGGGAGCAGCAGTAGCAGGAAGACACCTCAGTCTCCACCTGCTCCTCTTTGATTGTTTTCAAGGAGAATCCCAGCGAAGAGCCACAATGCAGCGCATGTTTGAGACACTCAGGTCCTCCTGTGGTGCCCTTCCACTCTGGATCTGAAGCCTCGCTTTTGCACAAACTACAGCAACCCTGGATGGTAGAGCCCTGCTGGGAATGAACTGGATCCTCTGTACCGTGTTTTCTGTGCTTTAGTTGGTCCTCATGTTTTGGATGTGTTGTTCTTTTGGTCAGCGTTGTTCCTCCACACACTGGCTTACCGCTAATCTCATCCTGAGTCGTAGCTGCTGCTTCACTTCCACTCCCCGGCTTGGGCTCCGTCTTCTTTAGCCGTTTGGTGCCATATGTGGCACTGGTGAGTTTGAGCAGTGTTGCAGCAGTGAGGCCGGCCTGACGCCGAGGCGTTGGTGTAAACAAAGCCAACCAGTCAATGTTCTGAGCCTCCGCTACTGACCGCCTCTGTTTTTTAGGTCTTTCTTTTTGGTCTGCTTTCCCTCCCAGAGGAACCTTTTTGGTTTTACGACCTTTATGTTCAGTTTTAGAGAGACTATCTGGATTTTCATTAGAAGGCTGCCGTTTCTTTGTGAGATTTGACGTGAGAGAATTGTCTTTGTACAGCAGCAAGCTGTTGACAGCCTCAGCATTGAGGGAGGCCATTCTCCGCCTGCGGGGCTCCAGGACAGATGCGGGCAACTTGAGTAAGGCGTTAGATTGGTTGATTTTTGGTTCCAGTGCTTTCTGATTGGCTCTGGAAGTTTTCTTAAGTCCAGATTTGGTCCGTCTTTGAATGGAGCTGAAGTGCAGCTTCTTTTTGAATTTAACACTCTTTTGTTTCCCAGTTTTTGGTGCATCCTTTTTACCCGCAACTCCTTTCTCCTCCAGGCGGGTGAGCAGCACGCAACAGTCCAGTGCATCTCCATCACCCACTGCCAGTGTCTTCTTTCTATGTCGATGTGACTCTTTCTTATCCTTCTTTTTCTTTCCTTTCAACACGATCTTTCTCTCTTTCCCTTTTTTCACGCCACCTCCCTTTTCCTTGCTTCCCTTCTCCTTATGGGGAATCCCGCATTTCACAAGCTGGCTCCGCTGAACTTTCACCATGGTCTCAGCGTCCGGGAGCAGATCCACCACCTCTTCTTCATCCACAGGGTCCTGTGATAGTGGGTTTCAGCTCAGCTTGACCCTTCAGTGAGCATGATCATGGATCATCACCTGCGTCCATACACTGTGGAGACACACAGATCAGACATTTAACTTTAAAGCTTACGCCACACACAAACTTCACTCTTGTAGAATCTGAGGGACTTAATGTAACAGACAGGATCTTTTGATGCATTATTTAACAACCGGTTATACTTAGTATGCTGTCAATTTCCAGTTCCCCAGAGAATACGACCACTTAGATAACCTTTCTCCCTAACATGCAAACAGACTGCACACACAGGATGAAGGAGAAACTGACATAAAGAGCAGATTATGTTATGTTATGTTTAAGCCTGAGGCTATATATACTCCAACCTATTTTCTATTTGTTATATTTTAGTTTAAAATGTACTCTTTTTACACTTAGATCATAATATATTATTTAATTGTGCTGCGTGTTGTTAGTTAAAAAATAAACTATTTCCTTTTCGCCCTTTGCATTAATAACGACCATTTTCAGCTCCTTGAACCCATGTTGAAGCACATTAATGACTCACACAATCCACCAGGAGCCCAACATTACAAGCATTCACCCACTCACAGCTAAAACACAGAAGCACCGAGCAGAAACAGATGAGGCATTTAGGTGATGCATTCAATGTTTGATATGATGGATGCTTTTAGAAGTGATTTGGATCTGTAATTCACAACACTACACCGATTTAATTTTAGCCATAGCTACAGCCTGTATATGATCCCTGTAAGTGGTGCTATGGGTTACCAAAGAGTAGGTAATTAGATTAAACATAAAAAGACTGCACAGACTGTTTCACCTTGAATGACTACATGTTTCAATTTCTGCAAAGTCAAAGGGCAAGTGAATTCTTTAAATCACTGTGAGGTATGAAATTAAGAAATAAGATCTCCAACATTTGAACACACAAAAACAAACCGTACGATAAAATGACTCATGAATTTATCCTTATTTCACCGAAACTGGCGGCAGAAACACTCGTCACACAATAGCCTCTTCAGTTTCCATGTCAACAGGCTGTTACATAGTACATCAAAGCATTTCCAGTAATTTTATAGTAGAAGACGCATTATACGCTTTTACGATCCTCTGCAATTCACACAAGTCTTCCTGCTCGCTCAACACAAAAAAACACCTCACTTAGGAAAAACCTTTAAAGTTCCTGATGATTCAACTGCCAGTGACCTTTATGCAATGGCACTTCTGTGTGCAGCATAAAGAGATGGATCATCCTTCTTGCTGCAGCCCTGAAACACAATTATGCCACCTGACCTCCAAGAACTGAGTCAACATGGGTCTTCGTTTTATATTAAGTGACTCTTCAGCCATTAAACCAATGAGCTTTCACAATAACACTCTTTCTAAGAAATTATTAAGTCCAAATCTCAGTTTCCATCAATACTTGACACACATATGATCAATTAGGAGACTTTCTAACTAGCTGCAACTTATGATGACACATTTGTATATTGTGCTCAGTTTGGTATTGGTACCTTTCTACACCTGTACATTTTTTGCTGTGCTTAAAGGCAATCTTTAAAAATATCCATATGCTGTGTTCAATGTGTTGTAGGAAATATCACAATTACAAACTGAGCTCACATGAAAGTCGGGCTGCAACTTATTATTATTTTCAGTATTGATTCATCTGCAGATTGTTGTCTCTTGTTCTACAAGTGTGTTTTGTCCAACTAATGGTCCACAACCGCAAGATATTCCGTTTACAGTAAAATTAAAGAGAGAAAAGCCGCAAATACTCACACTGAAGAAGCTGGAACTAGAGATTTTTTGGCATTTGTGGTTAAGAAATTTCTACATGGATTATATTAAAGAATCATTCAAAGTAATGAGAGAAAAGGTTGGGATCTTTAACTAACCCACAGGTGCAGACCTTTATTGGAAGAGAGCATGGAGACTTTGTCAACAAGTGACAGAACAGTAAAATATTTTACTATATTTTGAGTGAAAACGCATCAACTTACAAATAAAATCCCAACTTAATGTTAAAACAGGCTTTATCTGCAACCATACTGTGATCTACATGTGTCCATAATGGACAGGGAAAAAATGACTCCCTGCATTATCTCCAGTATTGACAATAACTGACTGAAGCTGATTGCAATGTGAGACACTCTTCTATGCCAATTGTATATTATGTTTATGCCCTTACTGATGTTATCTTTCTATGCGTCAATGTGCATCACATCATGTTTAAATATTATTTTTGCGCCTGTTGTCCTGTTTTTAAAATGAATCACTTTAAATGACTCTGGATGGGCACTAGTGTGTATGTGTATTTTTGTGTGTGCGTGCGTGCATGCCTAAAACCTTTTTACACTATACCATAAATTGTCTGTGCTTAACATACAAACAGCTGAATTCTGTTGTTGTTGCTTTTCCACACACCTGTTTGCCGATATGTCATTTTCTGCTATATCCCTACATATTGGTCATAAAAACATAACTCTTTAACCATTTGCAGTCAAGTTAAATGCAACAAAACAACAATGGTGACGGGATTTGACTCAAAAATGCATGCAAATTCTGCTAAAAACCTGTTTCTGCACCGCATAACAATAACAGATTCATTTAACCAAAAGTATATTTTATCCACTCGAGTATTTAAACGATTTCATCTCATCACCAGTTGTGCAACAAATCTGCTATTTTCTTACTTTGACAACTTGCTATCATGTAACACCTAATGAAGGGTTGGAAAACCAAAACCTAGTGTGCTTTCATTACAAGGAGCAGTGTGAGGAGTTTTATTTTGTTTCTCAAGCATATTTCTGTCTGTCACTAACTATATTTAAGATCTTGCACACTAAAACCTGAACATACCTTGTGACTCTTATAAGCTGTGATCTATTGCAGCAGTTTATGTCATTTTACAATGACTGAGAACATTCCCAGGGTCGAGTCGCACCTGAAACGCAAACCCACTTTGGAGTGGACACAACTATTTGGCTGGACATTTTCAAAACATCTCATAGCTCAGTCTGCCATTATTGCCAAATGACTCGGTTAACCGTGAAATGCAATCCATGAGAGAGAAATTTAATTTCCAGATAACAAGGGGACAGGAGGAGCCTCACATTGAGTTTCTGTCTGCGGATATCAAATCAAGGTGCTTCATTTGAACAAGACAAGCATGCACAGTGGAAGGACAGGAGCTCATTGAAGAGCATCATTATTCCCCCCCAGACCAACATATAAAACAATAGGTTTTTAGGTTCAAATGAATACTGTAGTCTTATATTTATTTGCTTTTTCATGCTGTTAAAAAACTTAAAAGAGGTTGCCATTTTAGAGGCACGTTGCACACTCAGCCTGCACAGCAGCAACACCAATAGCTGCACGCACCCACACACATGCACACACAGGTCCCTGAAAACCTCAACATTTGTTTCAGGACATTTTGTTTTGATTTAATATAAACTCTGTCTTTTTGTCTTATTTTGTTTTTACAGTTCCATTATAAAATAATTTATTGTATTTCTAGGGATTACCCACTACATGTTGCCCTTAATATGTGAGCATTGTGGATGATTTTGCCTTCACCTTTAAGTTAAAGATTAGATTAACCACTGATCATTGGTTGAATACATCCTTTTTCTCATTTCTTTTGGAAGCATATGATAAAACTCATAAAGTGGATTGGAACACTTACAGGTGTTTTAAAGAAGAGGTAAAAAGTGAGCTCTCTGAAGGTTAATTTGAATATTTAGAGGGGTCAAGGGTTTAGGAGATGAATTTGAGGGGTCTCGAAAACATTAACGGGATATAACAGAATCAGAAACACATTTCTTCTACATACATCTGTTTATTTTTCAGACTTTTCTCTAATAACTGAAATACTGGAGAGTTTCACCTTTTCAGGCCTCTTAAAAGTGTTCAAATGAAACAATGTGAGGGGACAAAATCATAGACAAATTAAACCTGTGATGAGGGGTCACAAGAAAGCATTGCTTTATTTTAAGGGGAAATGAACCAAAAGGGTTTGGTCATTCAGATCAGTGTTTGCCAACCTTTTTGGCTTGTGATGTCCACTTGTGATCCCCTCATCGCAGGTGATCGATGTGGACATGAGTTGTGAGCAGGTTAACTAAAGAAGGTCTGGTTCATTTGAATGATTTTTAAAGGCCTGACAAGGTGAAAGTATCCAGAATTTCACAAGAAAGAGAGAATCATTGGAAACAAGTCAGAAAAAATTAACATTTGTCCTGTTAATAATCTCGTGTACCCTGAGATTCACCTCTTCCAGTATTTTACAAGAAAATAAGGCCCAAATTAGAGAAAAGTTTTGTGTACCAAACATCTGCTTCCCTCTATAATCCCTTTTAATTATCTTGTGACCCCCATTATCTTGGGAACATTTGATTCAGAAGAATCATAAAAAGACATTTTTCAACTTCTGAAAATTACACAGGGGTATTTTAACATAAGAATCTACCCCCTTAATAATGATTTTGTGTCATGGATGTCACCCCCCCCCCCTCCTCCTCCTCCCTCCTCCTGATGGCATAGGCTATTAACTGACTGTAGTTTCATCTGTAGCTACATCTAGAGGAGGAGGTGGCTGTGCTGCCTGGCTGTCACACAGAGTCGTCCAGAAAAGAAGGACATGGTGTAGACTAGAGCTTGTCATCATGAGAGTAAAAGCCCTGAGGCAAGGAGCTCTCGGGAATCTAAGCTAGTGTGCTGCTTCAGAAATCACCAAGTCCACTTTCCTGGAGGAAAAAAATCAGCAGCTCAACAGTCCTACACCAACACCACTAACACCAACACCAACCATCCTCCACCACCAACACCTCCCTTCACCTACATGCAGGTTCAGACACCAGCAGTAAGAAACACACCCACATCCACTCACAGATCTGGATTATATGAAGAAGAAAAGGCAACGAAGGGTAGCGTTATGCATGTATTGTAACCGGGCTGTGTAAAAGCAGACTCGCCTACTGGAGCTTGTAGTTGGCCATGGTGGTGGACGGTGTTAATCTGACAGCATGCCGTAGCAGGAGTGCAGGCTGCGATACGAGAAGTGAAAAAAGCTCCTCAGCGGGGAAACGAGTCTAAAACATCCGAACATCCTCGAACAATCCGGGTTTTGGAGCGCAGCCGCTAGTTAATATCAGTGTCATTATGAGCTCGTGTTACAGCTGAGTTGTTAGAAGCAGGGCTACACACCGATCATCTACAACTGTGACGGGAATTGCCGCCGCGATTCATCGTTACCTTGTGCGTCCCGTCGGGAATCAAAAATACGCCGTCCGTCTTGTTTCTTTCTGATGGTCAGTTTCTACTCGGTCGGGCTGCCGACCTGGGGAGCGATCCGCGGACCAAACAGCCCACAGTAGCTGGAGACATGGTGAACAAATCGGTGAGCGGTGACCTACTTCCGAAGTGGCATGCTGGAGATAATATTCATGCGCTGCCTGCATTCACATTCGCCGTTGCACCGGGACATCCCTCTGTAGCGCGAAATTACGGTGCTGTAATTTTCCTGCAGGGACTAAACTGTGTCCGCAAATCATCGGTGGGGATTTGTAACCCACTTCAAGGTGTTTTGTTTTAATCTCTTGTGTAAGCAATATATATTCTGAAATATGTCCTCTTCTTTTACTATAGGAACGCATAGCTCTATTTTGAGCCAGTCCACAGCAAAAACATCCCACTGGAAATCACCAAACTTCCACCAATCTGAGATCACTTCTTAAAAATAAGGTCGCCAAGAAGTGATCATCTGAAGAATAGCGAAGGAAATTAATGTTTCCCTATTTGCCACTAAAATAAGCTTAAAACAAGGAAAATAAGTAATAGCAGCCTAATACACAGGCATTTGAATACAAACTATAAGAAAAAATAGATCCTATAGGAGTATTATAGTGACAAACATGACGGTGAAAAACTCAACATTGAAATAGGCTACTGTGAAGACTATAACATGTGATTATATTAAAAACAACTATAATAATCTATTATTATAAATGCATGCTACGTTCATATACAGTGTACCAGCGACATAAACATCATTAAGATCACTGTCAACTCTCTATAGTAATTTTATTTGTCTGATTAATGACAACAAAGAATAGAAGAATGTAGTCTAACTTACTGTATATTCTTCTCTTAATAAGGAAAATAAGGATATGCCTAAATTAAGGGAAATAATCATTAAACTAATACTAATGTATACTGATAATACACAGATACCTGACTACAACTGTCACATGCTTGAAAACTATAGGTTCCATAAAAATATAGCAAGGTACGACTATGCAATCGCTTTAAACTCACTACTGAATGTATATTGAAATATTATAGAAATCATACAAACTATACACTCACTGTGTATAAAACACACTGCCTCCCTATAGGTGTAGTAACATATACAAAAACTGTCAGTATTTAACTCATTGATCAGTATTACATCCATACAGATCCATAGATCCCGAAAGGAGTATTCCAGTGATTCTTTAATGACAGCAGAAAAGTGTTCCCCTTAACTAGGCTCAAAGAAATTAAGGAAAATAATCAATAAACTGCAATGAATAACACACAGATAAGTGCTTACAAATGTCACACGCAGGAAAACTATAGGTCCTTTAGGAATATTATAGTAAGGTACAACTATAATATCACTTTAAAAACATTTTATTGAAGTTCATATTGAAAGATTGTAGAAATAATATAAGAACACTATAAGATCATTATAAACTCACTGTGTATAAAGCATGCTTAAGTCCCTATTTCTTTCAGCCAACAGTAACGTAAACATTATCAAGCATATTGCTGAAAGGACGATTTATCAGCAACAATACTGATAATCAATGAATCCTAAAGTATTAATTTAAGGCACAATTTCACTGGCTCCAGCATCTCAAATGTAAGGATTTTCAGTTCTAACATATTAAACTGAATATCTTTGAGTTAGTTTGACAAATAAGATATCTGAAGACGTCTCATTGAGAAAATAAATGTGTAGATTATTCAACAATGAAAAGAATCATTAGTTGGAGTCCTAGAATAAACACTATAAAAAGTGATTACATTGTAAACTCACTATTTATAAAGTCCCTATACAGCAACATAAACATTATTAAGTATCAACTCTCTAATGAATATTACATCCATAATATAAACCCCAGTGATTTTATTTCTGTCAGATTAAGTACAGCAAAGAATAGAAGCATGTATCCCTCTTAATTAGGCTCATTAACTGTATCCTCTTCTCTTAATGATACGTGGAAACTAATAATGATCAGACGCTGCTCATTGCTTATTACCCCACTTCTTGAGGAGACACAGATAACATCGGCCTGTTATAGTACAATGTACTCAGCTGCCTGGACTCACTCAGTGGATGTTCAGTTACAGGAAAACTTCAACATCTGCGCCAAACAGCAGGTCTCTTAACAACAAAAGATTGGAAAGCCACTACTGTATGTTATCAAGTTAGCATGTAGTCAGAATCGAGCTTAATTAGGATAAATTCTGATTGTCCTCATCAATATCAGCTTTGCGTGTGTAATTAACAGCTGTAAACAAGCTGAGTGTGTTGAGTTAATGAGGCGTGAGCACCGGGGGGAAGCTGAGGGAGTATAGACTGCTGAGAGCTGACCTGCACTGTAATAGACACACTGCAGAGAGATGCACAACGCCGACCAGGACGACTAAATGCTTCCAACGTGCAGGAAGCCCTCAATCCCTCACTTACTCAGTCGCTCACCACTGGTGGTGATAATACAGACAAAAAGCACGCACCTAAATAATTGCTGAAAAGCACATACTAATTAAAATCTCAAAAAAATAAGGGATCTCTGGAAACATTTTTAAAAATTATTTAAAAATCATGCTTTTCCTTTGACTAGTAATTTCTTTTTTTAACCTTCTCAGTTTGAATCACAATGCAGTCCAAACTCTGAAAACAATTACAAGTGCATATCTGAAATGTGATTTTGAACACGTTAGCAGATTCTATTGAGGATGGATTCATTCGACTAAGACGACATTTATTGTGTACATATAAGAAGCCCTTACAAGACATTTAATACTTCCTTCATCCAACAATAAACCTATAACAGATTTTTCTGGCTGTTTTGGAGTTGTGTTTCTGGTTACCTGGTGAATGTAAGTACAATGTTCATGCTCTTTTAGCTCTGTTTTTGGTCTCCGCCAACTCTCAAGGGAAATATCTGGCTCTTAAGCTGCTAAATGCTCCACTATAGTCACCAGCTAGCTAACCGCTAACTTTGTCTGTGTGCCAAAAATGAGGCTATGGGAGCGATGAAAGTGAACTAAAACAATAACGTTGTGGGCCAGAAAACCAAAAAGAAGCTGAAAGATGCTATGAAGCTCCATAGAACTGAAGGGAACTGCAGTCGGGTGAAAATGAACTGTAAGTTCATCGCTATTAGAGACTCCTGTTACACACACTATAAAAATATTGATTATTGCTGTTTTTTTAAGACTTGTTTAAAGCCACATTTCCCTTCCGTATAACATATATGGTATACAATACTTGCAAACATTATAGGAGTTTTGATCATTTCCCACTAACAGTGAGTGTATCCAGGCATGCGGTGTAAATCTGAATTTTAACATGCAAACTAATATGAAACAAGCCAAACTGTGTATTTTTCTATGTTCTGGGCTCAATTTCAAAAAAGAATTTCAATCTAGCAATTACCAATAAAGACAGGTGTAAAAAACAGTATCAATAACCATGAAAAATCAACACAGTGGGAGGCAGAATATGTGGGAAGTAACACTTTGAAATTGTCTTGATAGCTGAGATATCAGAGAAATGCGTTCCAATAAAATGCAAACATTTTTTTACTGCGACTCAAAGAGGAGCAAAGAGGGGCTCTTAAAATAAGGTCAAGGAACCCGCAGGTTACTCGACAGGGATCAAGAAGTTCAGGATAATTAAAAGGGTTTGAATCCTCTTTGATTTTACTCATTTGCAGGATGAACTGCTCTGATCAGAGGTCATGTAGCACGAAAGCAAACTCCTTGTTGGCCTTCAGCAAGACATGCAATATGATTTTGAACTCAACAGTATTTCTTAAGAGCTGTATGGGCCTTTGTATCGTCTTGGTGTTCTCCAGACCATTTTCACCTCAGATATCTCCAAACTGATCTACATTTGGCCTTGTACCTCCTTTCGACAAGATCTTGCCCCAGAAACTCTCATCTCAGGAGACATTTCCTGAAGATGCTAAATTTTTCATTCTGAGACGAAGTGGAGAGATAGCATTCGGGAGAGTGAAATAACACCGTTACACAGTATATTGATCCCTTTCTCCACTTGCCTGAAAAGTTGGAGCTCAGATTGTGCTACAGACCAGCCACCCTCGAGCTACCAGGGCGTCTATATAGTTTACAAAAATATGCACAGTGTGTTCCTTCCTTTGACATGTAAAAAGAATATCAATAGCTGCAACATGAAGTCTGCAATGTGATGTGAAAAGGTGTTAGAAGTATTGAGCACAGTACTGTTTAGATTTTGCATTTAATGCTTTAAAGCAAGTCTATGTAACTTTTGAAATAACACATTCTTCCTTTTACAAATGAAAAGCTGAATTCATAAGAAATGCAATTATTTGCTGCTACAGCCTTACCTGGCCTGGTATGACCAGTGGCATATGGTGGCTAATGTTAGCCAGTGTTAGCAAACCTAAGCTAGATATTGCTTTGTAAGTGACATTATCGAGTCAGCTCATTGATTGGCTGTTCCATTCATGTGCGACTGTTACACTATGATTTAGCATTTATGATTATCCAGTAGCTGCCACGTTCAGTTACATATAGTCTTTAACATACAGTTTTCCCCTTTCATGTCCCCTTAAATATGAACTCTACATTTATTTAGTTTCTTTGTTTGTTTGCACAGTAGACAAAATCTTATTTTTAAAACGACATTGTCTCAAATGATAATGTTAAAGCAATGTGACAATGTGAAAGGGGTCGCTCGTAGTGATGAACCTACAGAGAAATATCACCTGAATCTCGGCTTTACAGAGCTTCATGGCGAGTTTCAGGTCATCGTTTAGCTGTCCGACCCACGACTTCACTGTTTTGGTTCACTCTCGCCGCTCTCATAACGCTGTTTGCAGCCACAGCAGGCAGCTGTTTGCAGCGAAAAAAGCTCTAACAACCCACTGTACACTACCTGCTCAGCACCAAACCTGATATTTCCCTCAAGATTTGGTGGACACCAAAAGCTGAGAGTAAATATTGGACTTACATTTATCAGGTGGCCAGAAACCCGTCTCCAAATGAATTCTAATGTTGCTCTGTAACTCTGAGGTGCGCAATAAGCAACTGTTTGCTAACAGGTTCGCTATATCAACTTAAAAAGGTGATGATTAGTCAATGTTGTTTTCACAACTTATATTCGCTGCCAACAAGTAGCCAAACATTTCATGTTTAAGCGCCAAAACTGCTTTTTTCTGCTCAAAACATCGTTAGGCCCTCCACCTCGTAGAACCCTTCAGTGGCCACGGTGTCGTTGCTATCATGCAAAATAAAAGTGGCTGATGTGATAGTGATGGTCAATTTGTCAATCTGTCTCTGTGTTTGGAGTCGGTCAGTGGAGTTCAAGAGGTTAATACCCATCATTGGTGATGTGATTGTGGTTACACACAGCACTGATGTGTTAATACACCAAACATGTAATGAACATCCAATCCCTAAACCATCTGTGAATGTGGTCTATTCAGGCATATAAAGAACAGCTGCAGGAATACCTTGGTAGCTGAATGGTTACAGTGCAAGCTGCATAACTGCAACATCACTGGTTCGATTCCAGCTTGCGACCTTTGTTGCATGGCATGCCCCTCACTCCCTCTTCCCTCTTTGTCCAATAAAGGTGAAAAATGCCAAACAATCAGGTAGCTGGGCAGCATCACACCTGCTTATGAATCTGTGAGGCCTAGTGTTTACTGTCAATTTAACAACACAGTAGAGGAAGTGAGGTGTACAGAAACCGTTTGACATTAAAGCGAAATATGTTTTCAATGTGATGATTCACACAGTGCACACATAATCAGCTGAAGTCATTCAGGAGGCCTTATCCCTTCTAACCACTTCAACAACCTGTCATTGGCAACTGGCTGAATACTATGTGTTAACCAAGGGTTTCTAAAGAGTGTGTACGTGCGTGCCTAAAAAACAAGTTTTTGCGTCATGCATGGCTGGTAGCAACAATGTGAGACATGGCTGGTGACTGACATAACTTATTCATGCAAGGTATTGTTTGTGTGGGTTAAGACATTTTCCGAAGGGAAAAATAAAAACTGAAAAATTATCATTTCTGTTAGAAAGAAGACAATACAGGAAAATCAAATCTGTGGGAATTTTGCACAAGAAACTATCTGAAAAATGGATCATCAACTACATGTGAAAAATGACAGGACATAATGAGGCATAGATTGTACATTTTAGGATTTTTGTCTTAATTTTGTAGACTTCGCAAACCTCTGTAACTATGATAGTAGGGAATCAGCTTAACTGCACATATTTAGAATCACAACACAACTTCAGTACAGAACAGAACAGGTTAGTAAGCTGTTATTTATCAGCTTCAGCATGTAGCCTACAGATGTAGAGATGACAGTTCAGCACTACAGAGCAGATACAGGACGGGAAGTGTAATTATCTGCTTCTACTGTTCCTCTTCAAAGAGACGGGGCAAGATGCCAGACAGCCTGACTGGCGGGGGGGGAGGTTAGAGCGAGCGATACAGTAGCGATGAATACTGAATTCAAAAAGATTGAAGCGAAGCGCAGAGGAGTGGCAGAAAGTGGAGAGGGAATCTCACACCGAACATCTCATCGAGCAGGAGGAAAGTCAAACTTAGTAGATGTCAGCAGGGCAATTTTTAACATTCACCCTCCTGCCTCTCTGTGCTTGACAGGTCCTCAGAGATACAGACGTTTGACATAGACTTTCTGAGAGAGCAGGCGAGAACAAGGGGGAAAAGAAATTAGGAGAGAATGTGTGAGAGACAGCGACGGAGGGGAGGGGAGAGGGGGGTCAAAAGACAAGAGAGTGATGGATTGAGATAGCACAGAGAATGGAGACAGAGAGAGATTGTCATCATCATCATGAACAATGACTCTCTGATAGAGGAGGCCTTTCGCTGGATTTTCAACCCAGCTGAGGAAGGAGCGAGGAGGGGAGGGCCCACCTGCCACGGCCTCAGTCATGCATTTAGCATCTGCCAAACTGAAGGACGCTTGGTGCCATGTGCTTTTCACTAAAGGAGCCTGACGTTTGTCAGTCACAGTGAGGGCTTCTGTTCTGTTCGGCCTCAGCCAAACAGGGTTTAATGCCCCCCCCCCGACACACACACACACTCCCACCCCATGTAAACAATCCCAGTATGTGTGAGAAGCGAGTGAGACCCCGGCTCTGAAAGCTCCACATCCACTGCAGCTGTGGACCGGCCAACAGCTGAAGCCGGGCTGTGGGTCTCTCTTTCTGCTTCCTTCCCCACCAACCCCGCCTCCTCTCCTTCTAAGTTTCCATGAAACAGACCTGTAATTTTCACAGCTGTGTCTCGGGCATTGTGCCAGGGTGAGTCAGGGAAAGAGAGACTGAGAGAGAGGGAGAGAGGGGGGCAGGCTAATTGCTTTTAGAGGAGTGCAGGCTACAGCACAGCTTTGCTAATCCTGAGACACTCAAGATTCAAACCAGATAAATATTCAAACAACTGCAAAACTCACTGTAAAACATACAGGTACAAAGTTCTGCAAATTATATCGTAGCCACAAAGCATAATTCAGATTTACAACACTGGTCTTATTTTCATAGTTTTGGCCATCATATCTGTTGGTTAGGACAATATTGTACTCAGCAAAGTAACTGCTGAACTCTGGGAACACACCAACATCGCTACAACACAGTCAGACAATCAGAGGTGGTAATGAGGTCAACGCTTTATTTAGATTATCGAAACCGCGTTATTTGGAGGTAAAACCAAAAGTGCGTGGGCCCGAAATTACGGAAATAACACTAAATTGCAGGAAATGTGTTTTCACGCACAACTAAGTAAATACAGTAGGTCCAAGTTAAACCTGAAAAGTCAGTCTATAAACTGTGATGCATGTTTACAATGGACAGTTTGGGGTCATCATGTTGCTGTTTGCCTTAGTTTTCTCTTCCAAACGGATTGTTGCTGCTCTTTAAGCTTTCTTTTGCTCTCAGCACAAAGTAATAATTGAAGGCTACTCAGATGAGTGAATTATTCAATAGCTTGGTGAGTACAATGCTATTATTATCAATAGGAATGATTAATAGCCATTATTACAAAAGTAAGACCCAAGTTGTAATAAACCTAAATTTTCCGGTAAAATTTGATTAGCAGTGAGACCTGAACAATAAGGCACAACCTACCACTTTTCATCAGGCTACAACTTATTTTTTTACTAATAGTAATACCATCAGCTTGGACATTTGAAATCCTCAGCTTTTAAAACACACAGGTTTCCCATTGATTTGCAGCCCAGCAGCAACGTGGCCATGTAAATCTTGCCCAAATGAAGTCATTTACTATGGCTGACTGAAGTTTTAGCAACTGAGAGCAATAGGTTGAAAAGTAATTTTGTTTAAAAAAATAAGACCCAAGGTAGATTCTATGGAGCGACATTTGAAAAACATCAAGCCCAATGAGCTGTGGGAGCTCCGGTTAGATAATATTCAACATCGCTCTGTGGGGCACAACAGTGTCACTATGACAAGTGAAAAAAGGGATGTGTCAGAGTACTTTTCCATTGCAACTTCATGAACAATCAAGTCATTCATACTGTGTGGGATGTTGTTTTCACTTTCAGAAAATCGTTTCCTGCACTACAATATATTTCTATGTATTTAATTTGCAAGATGAACCACGCAATAATATAAGACAATATTATATTAAATATAATACGCTACAATAAACCACAATTCTCTCTTATTAATTCCGTTGCTAACACCTGTTCTGTCCTTTCTTCTGGGCACATGTAGGCCTGTATCTGAGCAGGAAGCATTTGTCTCCTGTGGGAGAGCAGGGAGGACGGTGTGTTTGGGTGACAGGAGGCACGTTCCCCTCCTCCTCCTCTCGATGGCCACAACAGGACACTTCTCCAGAAATAATGGGATTATGTCCAGGATTGATGTCCAGCTTTATGGCTCACGTGTGGGCACTGCACCTCTATCCAACATGCTGCTATGACAGGCCTGTCAAAGTAGGCTGTGGAGAACTGACTAGATGCAAATCTACCACGACCTCCAGAACTGAAGCTCCATTGTCAGGCTTTTCTGTCCACAAGAGGCTTTACAAACACCATTATACTGAGGAACTCACTAGGCAACTTGTATGTCATGCATTATAACCCTGCTGTCACGTCAAAGCCTGTACTTTTCAATGGCCTTTTACAGCAGAAGATGATCGCTCTTCCCAAATTAGATGGTTTTTAATCCAAATAGGGCTGCAACTCACTATTATTTTCATTAGCGATTAATCTGATGATTATTTCCCTGATTATGCAATTAATCATGTAATTTATAAAATGTCAGAAAAACTGAAATAAATGTCCATAACAAGGTTCCAGAGCACAAGTTAAAGTCTTCAAATTGCTTGTTTTGTCCAACCAACAGAGGTGGAAGAAGTATTCAGATTCTTTACTTAAGAAAAAGTACCAAAACCACTTTGTGAAAATACTCTGTCACACGTAAAAGTACAGAAGTTTTGTTGAAACAGTTTGCAGTACGCAGCTGAATCAGGTGCTTCTCAGTTCGAGGACAGCAAACTTCCAAGTAAAAAAAGAGACTGAAGCACACTGACTTTACACTGAGTTCCAGTGTAAAGCTGTTGAAATGAAAGAGCGTTTCCAGCCTAGGGGTTAACCCACATCATATATCTCCCCACGCCTATCAGAGGGCCCTACGTAGAGATAGGGAATCCATGTAAACTAAAAAAACTAGAGCTTCCACTACTTCCTCACACATCACTTCCTCCACTGAGTATTCTCCTCTGGCAGGCAGGATCAAAAACATTATTTCTGAACACTGGAATGTCCCCAAAGTGATCCATCTCTAAATAATATCAGTTCTGTGCCTCTCTTGGTCATGCCTTACCTGTGATTATTGTTTTTAACTTGTTTCTTGATTTTAGTTGAAATTCAGGCTGTGAACTTCACACCTGGCCAGGGACTATGGGTGAAAATTATAGCCTTCTGGTTAACTCTGGCATATTTACAGTAATATTTATTCATTTGCACTGTCCCTGACAATTAAACTCAACAAACAAAATACATTTTAAAAACTACTTTCTATACTTTTGGGTAGTTAAATGTACTGTTCAAAAATGCTTTATAATTTGCTCATTATAGGTTTTTCCCATCTTAATCAGCAAAGTAACTATAGCTGCCAAATGAATATAGTGGACAATATTTCCCTCTGAGAAGTGGTGGAGTAGAAGTGTTAAGTGGGCCTGGAAACACTAAAGTGTTCAGTCAACTAATAGATTAATCGGCTAATCATTCGGCTATGGAGCCACAAGAAATAACCAGTAAAACACCAGCAGGACCTAAGTGTCTCTATCAGCATGTTTTCTTGGTGGTGTTAACAGGCTAAACTCACTGCAGTTATTCCGTACAAAACATCTCCTTAGTTTGTGTCAGTAAACCTGCAAACACAAACTCAGCAGCAGAGTCAGAGTCGACTCGAACAGAAGCTGCTTGTGTGACATTTTAAGCGATCACGAGCTGGAGCCTCTACTTACTCACCGTTTACGCGATAAAACACGACTGTGCCACCTGCACACGAGGGGGGGGAGAAGTAACGGAGATCGCCACAAAAGTTTCACCACCACAAGGGAAGGATCTGTTTATCTCTGCACAGCTGACACATTATCCCAACCCTCGAGCCGCCTCGTCGCTCGGTCTCGTCCTGCCTGACACTTTCAGTTTTGCCCGAGAGGCGATAAGAGTTGAAGGCAGTTTCTTACCGTCTCGTAGACTGGGAAATAACTCACAAGAGACGATTCTAAAAAGGAATAATCACTTCCACAGGGCGAGAGAGTGATGCGTCAGGTGTACGCGTCCCGCAAGTGAAGGAGGAAAACAGAGTGGAGGGCGACTCATGTTGAGTTGGTCGGCAGTAACCTCGTCTTTTCGTTTCTTTTTTTACTCCAAACTGCGCTGCTCCGCGTAAAAATCCCCAGTCGGTACACTTTAAACCGCAATGCTGGTTTAAAGGACGAGGCGAGGCGTGCTGAGCATTCAGCAAGCTCCTGCAAACTACGGCTCACTTCAGCGTGTTTTTACATAACAGCATCATCCGCTTTTTTTTTTTATGTTGACGCATCATGTAGCGAAAACATGGAGTTTCTTAAAGGGCCACGGACGCGCCGTCCACATGTCACCGTCCCCCAGCAGCCTCGCTGAGGCTGACAGATGGCTTTCACCTAGTTAATGTCTCTAAGCCCTGTTCTTTTGACACTTGTATTAACCCCGGCAGCAGTGGCTGAAAGAGCTGCTCAGCACTGAATGAAGGATCGGCTCTGGCTCATGACCAAAACCTGCTCTAACATGTGACTGCATGGAGCCTCCTGGAGCACTGATGTGGAGGAGCTTGTTGTCTCTTTTACTCTTTTATGTGTGACTGTGGATTAAAATGTAATTTTATGTAGTGGAACCTGGGTTTTTCTGCACAAGTCTATTTGTAGAAATGGGCCCTCAGATTTTGTGTTAAACTTTCTTGTCCTGGGTTCCCTGTCTCTCCCTGCGGTTTAGTTCACTAAACTAAAATTAAATAAAATTAAAAAACTAGCAAAATAGCAAAATCTAGGCATACGTGTATGCATTTCATACAGTATTAAGGACATTGTGCATTTTCTCTGTGTATTTCATCTGACAGACACATGCCATGACTGAACCATGTTTGCATACATTAACATTTAGTCTGCAGACTAAGACAGAAAAACTACTGCAACTTCCCCTTCTCCTGGCCACTTATTCAATGCATACTTTACATGGATATTAATCATCCTAGTGCCACTTTCTAATAAGTCGCCTTTGTTAAAGGGCTTACAAGTAGAAACTGATTATTTTATTAATGTTAATAAATCCTTTAATAATGATTTATAGATCAGTTATGAGCAATCTATATAGGAAAAACTTTGCCAGGTTGTGGGAAATCCTTGTGTCTTGTGTTTATCCTTTCTATTTGGTAATAATACTGTAATACATGTTGGTAATCTATTACTAAAGCTTAAGTAAATCATTGATTAACCATTAATGCAGCCATTGTAGTTAGAATGTATAAACCCTTTAAAGGCTGCATTAGGGCCGTAATCACACATTCATTCATTTAACAAGCCATCATAAGTAAGAACTTTTGAGTTGTGAAGCCACATTTCCATGATGTATAGCTTCATTAAGTGTGTATGCTGCTGATTTCATTTTTAGCTGGTTCTTTATTAATCCTTAATTAATTTAAGGACCACTCTCATGGCATTTTTCGACTCCCTGCATTTGTTAAAGAAGGTTTAACAAACACACACATAACATATATTAACGCACATATAACATATTAACGACTCACTTTAACTTCAGACTTGATGCTTATTTTAAAGAGGGAAACCTTCACTTGACAATAAGCCATTCAGTTTGCACCTCCTCTCCCTTGAAGGGAGGAGTCCTTCCTTTCATACAGAGCCATACAGCTAAAGAGACAAAGCACACTGACAGAAGCTACTCAGCAGCTTCCTTCACAAACACGTGGGCTCACAGCCTGAAAGCATGCATCATAATCACTTTTTACTGATCTGCACAGCATTAAATGATTGATTAACCCTTTAGAAAGTAACTAAAGACAACTTATAAACCCTTTATTAGATTGCTTTGTTTTAAAGTTAGACCTAATCTGATAATAAACGAATTAACAACACAAATACATCCACAAAACAATAGTCAACAGTGGTCTATAGTATACGATTCTGATAAGACATTTTAAAGAAAAAACAAGTATGATTAATTCTCTATAAAGTAACTTCGGTGTGCCGCAGATGCACAATCATCTCTGAAGTAAACTATCATCGTTCATCTTGTCATTGTGTTTTGATAGGAGAATGGACCAGCTGTCATTTCAGGATAGCAAACTGCTAGAAATCGTTTGATTGATTGATTGTCTTTGAGAACATCGGAGGAACACTTAAATTGTTGAATTTCGCTTGAGGTTAGTTTCAAAAAGAGAGGAGATGAAAATGAGAAAGGTCAGTCTGTTTAATGACAACGAACATTTCCATTTTACACACATGAATTGTTGTTTATAGGCTCCCTGCCTTTGCTTTAATAGCAAATAGCAAACGTGCAACATTCAAACTAGTTCAGATAAGGGATCAGAACTGAATTTTGCACTTTTGCTGATCAGTGCACATGTGTTATCTTGCATTAACTGTGTACTAACTTAGTTCTCTACAAACTCAGTGTCCCAAGTTCAGCAGCAACTTCAAACCCTGTATGTTTTTTAATCACAGACAGTCCATGATGCACTGTGATACATTTACTCAAGAACTGTACCAAAGGCCAATTTTGAGTTACTTGTACTCTATTTATATTTCCACTTTCAGCTACTTTATACTCCAGTAAAGTTCATAGGGAAATATTGTACCTTTATTTCAACACATCTCCTGACAGCTGAAGTTACTTGTTGCTTTACAAAAGATGAAGATTTTACATAAAAACTTACAATAAATTGTTACAGATTAAACTGCCCAACATTCAGTACTTCCTAAATGTTAATGTTAATGTTAATCCAATAACAATAAAACACTCACAGCAGCCATTCTGCATAACCAGTACTTTTACTTTGGATACTGCAGCACATGTTGTTGCTTGTACTACTGCACCTTTACTTAAGTAACATTTTGAATGCAGGACTTTGATTTGTAAAAGAGTATTTTATAGTGTGGTATTAATATTTTTCGTTTACTTAAGCAAATGATCTAAATAAAAATAAAATATAAATACAAAGTCACTTTCTTATGCAATTCCAGAAAGTGACATTATTGTTTACACTCATGTATCATGGATTTTTTAGAGGATGTATTCTTACAAGATAAAGTTTGAATCTATTGTCTAACATTTCATTCCAGTCCCAGTGTGTTAGAGATTCTAATGTTTAAACCTGACTTGTTTCCTGTACAGGGAAAATCCACCGTGAAACAGGACTCCCATGTATTATTCAAATGCTCTGGATAGTTCAATCACTGTCTGAACTACTGTCTTCCCTTTGGCATTTCTAGAAACAAGGAGCTCCGCGTTCAGTGGGTACAGAGGGACTTAAGAAACATGGATGTTTTTCTTCTTATAACGTTCCTTTTTATCTCAGGATACATCTGAACCATAAATGCACCCGTATTTCAGGACAAGCACTGTCATCTCTGATCACAGTCAAAAGAGCAGACAGAGTGTCTTTTACAAGCATCTTCTTATTCATCTCCACCGGAGGGTTAGGAAATAAAACAACCAACTGTTAATCCTTCAGCTCAGCGCTGAGTGGTATTATCACAGACAGCCGACAATGACACAGAGCGGAGCAGTATTGAGCAGTATTAAAGTCCAACCAGACAATCTTCTGCTCATCAATCAGCCTCAGTCCCAGTAGCTGACGGAGATGAAATGACAGTAGATGGACGAGAGGCAATAAACTGATGATCCGTCATCTGAGCAGCTGATGGACAGAGAAGTTTCAATAGCAGGTACTGAGAGAGGGATTAGAGAGGTGTTGTAATGACCAAAAGAGATGTCATTCAAGTTTGAGAAAGAAGAATGATTTAAGAGCATGTCATTGTTTGAAAACGACTCCCTTCATAAAAGTAGTGCATATTTAAATGTTGTTATATATTATAAATTAAATTGAGGAAATTAAAATGTACTCAAGTATTATAATTAGGTATAGTTTTGAGGTATTTACTTGATTACCTTCAATTTATGTTACTTTATACTTCTACTCCACTATATTTCAGAGGCAAATATTGTACTTTTTACCCCTCTACATTTATATAACAGCTATATATAATGGTTACTTTTATATATGAACATATGCTCTGTTAATAAAGAATGATGTAAAATATGATCAATTTATATAAATGTATTCAGCTCCACCTCAAACAACATTCAAATGCTGTTTACATAGTAATGATATTAAAATAACATTCTAAATATACAGTTTGAAATGGGACAATCAGCATAATGATTTTTAATTTTGATACTTAAGTACATTTACTGCTAATACTTATGTGCTTTTACTTTTTTGAATGCACAACTTCTACTTGTAATTAATATGTTATATTGTATAATTTGTTACATTCCCTTAAGTAAAGGACCTGAATATTTCATTCGCAACTGTACATATTTATGTTATTATTTTGTGTACACAAAACTAACGGACACAGGAAGAGATATCCTAATGAATAGTCCCTTAAATGGGTCAAACTCCAAAAATACAGTCCTACATTTCCCATAATGCAACCGGTGGCATATTTTTGTTAACCAGTCCCTTCCTGGTAAATGGCCACGTCTGAGTCTTTTAAACTCAAGTCGCCAGTTTGTTTGTAGTTTGTAATGCAGACTTTCAATTATACATGTGTTGTCTCAAAGCCCAACCCTGAGTTTCAATATCCAGACTACCATACTATTTAGTATGCCAGAAAAAGATTCAGTATGTACCAATACCTACTATGTCAAATGCTGTACGCCAAAAATACCAAGCTGTCCTACTGCATCCGGTCGCATGTTGCAGTATGCAAGCCAGCCCAGCATGTTTTTCTGGCTATTCTGACCCACAATCCTCTGCACAGCATGAAAAAGAGCAAGAGGGTCAAAGTTCAGGGTAAAATGTCATGACAAAGTAGTATGTCCCAATTGTATGCTTACTGCATGTAACAGCACTTAACAGATGTTTAATAAAGTAGGCGATTTGAAACGCAGCACCTGTTGAGAGGACCCGCTGATGATGACATCAGCCCCTGATGACATCATCAAGGAGCCATGTTACAGCGGTCTTTAACAGGCTGAGCAGCACTCTCCATGTCTAGTGAACTGCCTTTCGTACTTTTGAGTTGTCATTTTACATTTCTTTAACTCTGAATTATTTACTTTTAAGAAATGATCAAGCACTTCGGGAAAAAAAAAAAGGCATGGCTGTGGGACATAAAAATAAAATATGATCCCTGAGGACGTATGGAAACACTGACACAAATTCAAGTCAGGGAATAAAAACATTTTTATTTGTATTTACTTCAAGCAGAACTACTATATTTCATGCATTTTCACACTGTACAGCTACACTCTGACACCAATAATCCTCTGGGGAAGAGAAGACAAACAAATCTTTAGGTGGGTCTCTCCAGTTGGACTGTAGAGACAGAATACAACAGCTGAATATATTTGCTCCTAAAAATGAACAAACTGTTTTCCGATGCTCATTCTCTATAACAGAACAGTCAGACATAATCTGTTTTTCATTATTGATCAGAATCAGTTTGCACAAAAACATTTGAGTTAACAAAGTAAAATCATGACTTTTTTATCTCACTAAGGTTAGAGAAAGTCATCACTGGATGTTCTCAGGCACTGAGCCCCTCATCTGCTCAGTCATATGCTTAAAATACAACAGCGTAGCTTATATTATGACGGTACAGCATTCAGAATTCATTAAATCTTAATAACCCTTGAATCGTCGACGTGGTTTGTTGAAGGAGAAACTAAGAAGCAGCCATCACAATTTTGTTGCAAAAACCTTTGGCAGCATAAGTTTTGGAGCTCTGGTCAGTGTGTTCAAGACAACACAAAAGTCGGCCCTCATTATGTCAAGGGGCCTAAATAAACCACAATATAATGATAAAGTAAAACTAATAATTCACCGGTTCACAACTGCATTCAACATTTCCAAAAACTAATTTAATTTCATCACATAGGAGGAAAATCTGCGATACTGCTGGTTTTTAAAAGATTAAATACTTTTTTTATTGCTTTATTGGCATTTCAGTGGTTATCAAATCAATGTAACTCAAACTAGTTAAAATAATATGGAAACAAAATGACATCAAGGCCATTTAACATACTAAATCAACATTTCATTTGTTGTACCTTTTAGCCAGTGAGTTTGTAACATCAGTCAACTCTGAGTGATTTCATGTTTGTTATATATATATGAATTAAAATGGCAGGTAAAAATGATTCTGACACGTGATAACTCAACAACATCCTGACAGCAGCAACAGTTATGTTATAGTACAATATAAGGCCCTGGGTGTGAGTAACTGTGTTGATCCACGGCAAACCACTTGTACATTCTTAAGCAATTGCCATTTCTCAGTTCTGATTATTTGAACATGGAGTTGAAGGCTCGTCCAATGATGACCCGGCGAATTTCACTTGTGCCTGCGCCAATTTCGTACAGCTTTGCATCACGCAAATATCGCCCCATGGGGTAGTCGTTGATGTAGCCATTCCCACCTGTTGACAAGTGACACATAAATAAAAGTTAGGGTGCGGTTACAGCCCCGGAAGGGATGCCGTCAAGCTGAAGAAGGAGTCCTATTGAGCCTGGTTGGCTCGGGGGACTCTGGAGGCAGCTGATGGGTACCGGAGGGCCAAGCTAGCTTCAGCCCAGGTGGTTGCAGAGGCAAAAACTTGGGTCTGGGAGGGGTTTTGTGAGGCTATGGAGAAGGACTATCGGTTGGCCTCGAAGAAATTCTGGCAAACCGTCCGGCGCCTCAGGAGAGGGAAGCAGTGCCCTGCACACATTGTTTACAGTGGGGGTGGGAATCTGCTGACTTTAAATGGGCACCTCGGATGGTGGAAGGAATACTTCGAGGATCTCCTCAACCCCACCGACATGTCTTCCACTGAGGAAGCAGAGGCCGAGGGCTCAGTTGTGGACTCGTATATCCCCCAAGCTGAGGTCACTGAGGTAGTTGAGAAGGTCCTCGGTGGAAAGGCACCGGGGGTGAATGAGATCCACCCCGAGTACCTCAAGTCTCTGGATGTTGTGGGGCTGAGGGTGTGTTCCAACTACAGGGGGAATCGCACCCCTCAGCCTCCCCGGAAAAGTCTATGCCAGGGTACTGGAGAGGAGAATTCGGCCGATAGTTGAACCTTGGATTCAGAAGGAACAATGCGGTTTTCGTCCCCGTCGTGGAACACTGGACCATCTCTATACCCTCACTAGGGTTGGGCATCGTTTTGATTTGAACGATTCTGATTCCGATTCTTACTTTCTATTTCGGCTCTTTTCGATTCTCGATTCCGATTCTTTAGGGGGTAATTTGCGTAACGCTACATTCATCTACGAGGGAAAAATAATTATTTCAGTAACATTGTTGTTCACCACAATTAGCAATTTAGTCAAGGGCTTTGTTATAACACTACAATCACTTACCTGATTGTTACGAGGTAACATTAATAACGTTGCTTAGCCAAGGGTTGCCCGAGGAGGACGAGACGGTGGACCTGCGCAGCATGTCAAATACGCTAATGTTACACTCCTTAATTTGTACACCATGCAGGTGTAAGTGTTTGGTCATTTGTAGTGCATCCTCCTGTGCAAGAAATAAGTTAGTAACATGTATTGCACTGTGCCGACCCAAGCTTTTTTAAAGTAAAATAAAGCCACACTTATGAATCATTTTAACTGAGCGCCGCTTACCGTGCTCCATGGCTGCAACAGAGCAAGCGGGCGCGGGCACGGGTACGGCAAGCACTTCCGGAAATCCGGTGGTTACTATGGAAACCAAAACCTGCGCATTTGGAACTGATGATCGGAATCGAAAACACATTTTCTAAACAATTCCAATGGCATCGTTATTTTTTAAAAGGTTCCAAGTTAGAACCGGTTCTTGATGCCCAACCCTAACCCTCACCAGGTTGCTGGAGGGTTCTTGGGAGTTTGCCCAACCAGTCCACATGTGCTTTGTGGAACTGGAGAAGGCATTCGACTGTGTCCGTCGTGGCAACCTGTGGGGGGTGCTCTGGGAGTATGGGGTCCAGGGCCCTCTGCTAAGGGCTGTCCGGTCCCTATATGACCGGAGCAGGAGTTTGGTTCGCATTGCTGGCAGTAAGTCAGATCTGTTCCCAGTGCATGTTGGACTCCGGCAGGGCTGCCCTTTGTCACCGGTTCTGTTCATTATTTATATGGACAGGATTTCTAGGCACAGTCGGGGGCCGGAGGGAGTCTGGTTTGGGGACCACAGGATTTCGTCTCTGCTTTTTGCAAAACAGGACCTTTAGCATATACTGGGACGGTTTGCAGCCGAGTGTAAAGCAGCAGGGACGAGAATCAGCACCTCCAAGTCCGAGGCCATGGTTCCCAGCCGGAAAAGGGTGGCTTGTCCCCTTCAGGTTGGTGGAGAGCTCCTGCCTAAAGTGGAGTGGAGTTTAAAGTATCTTGGGTTCTTGTTCACAAGTGAGGGAAGGACGGCGCGGAAGATCGACAGGCGGATCGGTGTGTCCTCTGCAGTGAAGCGGTCGATATACCGGTCTGTTGTGATAAAGAGAGAGCTGAGCTGCAAGGCGAAGCTCTCTGTTTACCAGTCAATGTACATTCCTACTCTCACCTATGGGATCCATGGGACCCAAAGCCCAAAGCTCATGACCTAAAGGACAAGATCCCGGATACAGGCGGCCGAAATGTGTTTCCTCCGTAGGGTGGCTGGGCGTTCCCTTAGAGATAGGGTGAGGAGCTCGGTCACTCGGGAGGAACTCAGAGTAGAGCCGCTGCTCCTCTACATCGAGAGGAGTCAGCTGAGGTGGCTCGGGCATCTGTCCCGGATGCCTCCTGGACGCCTCCCATGTGCAACCGGGAGGAGGGCCCGGGGGAAGACCTAGGACACACTGGAGGGACTAGGTCTCTCGGCTGGCCTGGGAACGCCTCGGTATTCCCCTGGCAGAGCTGGAGGAAATGTTTGGGGAGGGGGAAGTCTGGGCATCTCTGCTTAGACTGCTGCCCCCGCGACCCGGCCCCGGATAAGCGGTAGAAGATGGATGGATGGATGGATGGATGGATGCACTTACAGAGTCGGTTTCATTAGAGTGCACATACAGCAGAAATAAAAAGCACATGTATTCAATTCAAATATAGACTAAATAAGTCGCTGAGCTCTTAACATCTTTGTCAGTCATTACTGATCAAACTTGTGTTGCTTGGCAGGAATAACTCAACCAATGTGTGTTTTAACAAATCGTATTTTATCAAAAGCCAAATTAATCTACGTATAGATTACTACTCAACAAACTGTCTGAATTAGGCAAGGTCATAAAAAGAAAAATATGAAACAAAACCATTCACACTTGACGTGGTAATTTGTTTTATTAAAGTACTAAATTCTCTGTACAAAATATTATAAAATTAAGGCATTTACTGGCAAAACAAGGCAACAATATGTTATGTGCACTCAGTTTCATCAAAACTTGGCACTTACCCAAACACTGAATGCCGTCCAACGCAACCTGAGTGGCATTCTCCGCACAATACAGGATCACTCCAGCACAGTCCTGCAACGACAACACAAGTCAACACAGTCACTGTGTGCAACAGATTAGGACAACATAAAATAAGCTAACTTATCATAGAATGACAATCTTACACAAAGAATAGAAGAATAAAACATATTTTATTCAAGTTAACTCTTTTTATGCAAAATAGAATAAATGAAACAACATTTTACCACAATATGAAAAGTCAAACACATGCATAACCACCATCTGACACTATGACATAACATGATTTTACAGGTCACTAACAAGAGTTTTTTCCCCAAAACTCTTCATTATTATTGTTATCATCTGAGATTACTATCATCGGTTTTAATAGGTCGAAATATTCCAAATGATATGTAGTATTTTGATATTTTTCTATAAATCAATGATGCAACATATTAAAATAATTACATTTACAGAAGTTGTAAAAGAAGAGAAATCCTCTTCACACAAATGCTTTGATATGTGCTCCAAATACATTTTTAACACAAGTGTAACTTCTGTAACAAAATCTAAACCATCTTTTTTGAAACAGGGTGCTGCAGGAGTAGATGAGTGATTAAAAATCCTCTCACCATTGCACTGAAGTGTCCTTTATCACAAGCCCGGGCAACATTGTACAAATACTGCCGACAGGAGCTCAGCCTGGTGTACATGTCGGCCATCTTGCCTTGCATCAGCTGCAAACAGATGAACATAAAACATTATGTTAATTTCACTCAAGTCAAATCACAGTGTTAAATTCTGTAGGTGCCGGCTTCACACTAGATTTATTACATCTTACAAAGCAGATGTCCTGCGACTTTTAAAACTCTTCTTCCTTATATAAAAGTGAAGACTGATCGTCGAACCTGAAAGTGTCCAATCTTCTGTCCAAAAGCTTCTCTGACGTGTAGGTAGGGAACAGAAAAGTCCACAACTGCCTGCATGATGCTGAAAAATAGTGATAATGTTAAAGACTGCTGAACAATTCAAACAAGTCTCATTCAAGTCGATACTTAACAATAGCTCACATAATGTAAATTTCAGGATGTCAATAAAAGAAGTGAAGTCATTTTGATGTCTGTGATGTAGTTTTCCTGGATTTAGTTTTTCATTCTTTTAATGTCAGGGGTGTACGTTTGTCCAGCAATCATGTTGTTGCTCGTTGTGAACATCTTTGAAACCTTTGCCACTGTTAAAACATTTTATTTGATAAGCATTTCTAAGCATTTGGAACAAAGCAATAATGTTACAATTGTTACTTTTGAATAATTTATAAGCATTCCAGTAAACAGGTTCAATAAAATGTAAACACTGCATCGCTCATGTAGATACATGTTAAATACACACACATGCAAACTAAATGTGTCACTAGCTTTTTTTGGCTGCAGGCAAGCCCACAAAGTCTAACTAGTAGACAGAGTGTTTCCATAAGGATAACCGCGAGTTTTGAGTTTCAGTATTCAAAAGGTCGAACTGATTAGCAATTACATAGGGAAATGGATACGAGGGAGCTCGTGGACTGGATTCAGGCAACTAACAGATGGCACTATGCAAAACAGTAGATAAATGTATTATAAATATGCTAGAGAACACAAGAATGACTATGAGCATATTACATTTTATGTATTATTTTCATATTGCAGTATTTAATTCCAATCTAATTGTTTAAAACAGTTTAATTCAAGCCTACTTCTGGTATGAACTTACCCGATAGGTCCTGATGCAAGCACCAGCCTCTCCAAATCTAAGCCGCTCATCATGACGTAAACACCTTTGTTCAACGGACCAAGGATGTTCTCCTCTACAACAAACAGAAATATTTTGAAGAAAATAAATTAAAGGCCTACTTGATAAAAGAGAACGCACTACACACGTGCAAAGAAATAAGCCAAGACAGCACATGATCTATGGATTCTCCTGTTTTACACAAGTGAAAATATGGCAGAGTGTGCACTTAAACACACACCTGGGATTTTGCAGTCTTCAAAGATCAGCTCGCAGGTGTTTGATCCCCTCATGCCCAGTTTGTCGAGCTTCTGTGCGGTAGAGAACCCTGGCATTCCCTACAAAATACGCATACATATGTGCACAAACCAACGCTTTTAATTGCTATGATTCTTGCTCTTTTCCCATAATTTTGTATCATATTCATTCCACAAAACGCAGGGATGATCCCCAGAACGGACCAAAACATGCAAACCCACCATGTTCCCCCAATGGATTCACCTTTTCAACTATGAAAGCTGTGATGCCTCTTTGATGGGCCTCAGGATCCGTCTTCGCATAAACAATAAGGACGTCGGCATCTGGCCCATTTGTGATCCAGAACTTGTTGCCATTCAGAACATAGTAGTCGCCTATAAAAGTAGAAGTACAAAGGCTTGACAGAAATTAAGTGATTAATGAATGACTTAATGAAGATTTTAAAGCCATTTGTCTGGATCCACAGTAAAATCTTGAATGAGCACATTTTTACGAATGTTTTTAATGGGTTAACAGAGAGATGGTGTGAGTCCAGACCTATGGTTGTGGTTATCATATTTTCTGACAGCTCAACAATAAATTCCCTCAGTCTCTCTGGTTAAACCAGTATAAATCAAAACATGCACCACTACTCTATCATTAAACTTACAATCAACAACAGCTTTTACAAGGCATAAAGTAAGGTGCAGCCACCACACGATCACAACCTTGAGCTAATGGCACTCACTCACTTGGTGGTGTATCTGTGAAAGCACATAACAGTTATTATTTGCATTTCTGTGAACATGTGTACCGTCTACAGGCGGCTTTAAATGTTCTGCTTTGATATTGTCAGTTATTAGAGAAACATGATAATGTCTGTCTTCTGTGGCCTACCGGTACAGTTTTTGTGCCCTCTCTCTTCAAATATTTTTGCCTTTAAACCTGCAATAAGTGATTTTTTGGCCACTTGAGGGCAGTGGAAACAAGTTGTGAACACAACATTGACACATCAACATCTTTTAAGTTGATATGGCGAATTTAAACGCACACAGTTCCTCCAGTATGGAAGTCATCACTGAATGATTTTTTTTTTTTTGGAGAAAATACAAATTGAATCAGCCAAACGTAGTACTTGTAAAATGTCTAAATCCACCTCTAAAATGCAAATGTATCAAAGGGAGATGTGAGTTCTTAGTTTCGCTGAATCCAAAGACTACACTTTATGAGATGGTGTAAACTTAAATACATACAGTACATACACAATACAGGAAACACCACCTGTCAGAGTGGCCTCACGGGACTAGATTATAAACTGGTTGTAACTTTTTTGCTTTGCTGCTGTCTCTTTACATACTGTATATCCACTGCTCACACTGACGGTCTGGCCATCCAACACACACACATGCCACCTTGCTGAGTCAGAGTCACTTGGCAAATGTAATATTCAGTGGGAAAAGAGCAGAATGCCAACGGTGTTTTTGTCAAACCCTGAGTCAGTTAAATCCCCAAGAAATCATTAACTGAAGAATTTGATCAGCAGCAGAGCAACCAGAGCATATCTAGCAATATTTGATAGTAATACATTTCAGATGGAAGGCCAATACTGTATACAATGCATGGAGTATAAATATATGAAGCCTTTAGTGATCCCCAGAGGGAAAATTCAGGTGTCAGGTGTTGCAGAAGCTCAAGGACAGAAATAAGCACAGATGAATAGAAAAAAGTATTAAATAAATAATTAGAAAATAAGAAGAGAAGTAAAGATTGAAACTAAACAAGAGCAATCAAGAAAAAGCAACATATATAGTACAACTTTAGCATGTAGCACTAATGCAGAGGAACAAATCACACTGTTTGGTGTCCTACCTTGCTTCTTGGCTTTGAGTTTCATGGCTACGACATCAGAGCCGGCATTGGGTTCACTCATGGCCAGGGCTCCTACATGCTCTCCCGTCATTAACTGGCAACAGGAAAGACCATGATGAGGATGAAGAAGTGAATCCATCTTAGCATGTGGTTGTATGTATGTTATAATGTAAAGTATGAGCTGTTTTGGTCCTGACCTTTGGTATGTACTTCTCCTTCTGTTTCTCGTTGGCGTGGCGTACCATCTGGTTGACACAGAGGTTGGAGTGGGCGCCGTAACTGAGAGCTATAGCTGCCGACACTCGTGACATTTCCTCCATCACAATGACATGATCGAGGTAGCCCAGTCCTGTGCCCCCATATTCCACTGAACGAGATGTAGAGAGTAAATTAATTTTATAGCACTACAAAAAAAAAAAGATAGAAAAGAAAGCAGCCTTAGGTCCATACTTTGATAAAAAAATAAACATGAACAAGTTCCCTAGTGGATCATTAGCACTATCAATAGGTCCCATAGGTGACTGCAATGAAGCTACTTCTACATATAGAATGAGTGTTTTTTTCCCTCCAACTTACCTGGAGCAGTGATCCCAAGGAGTCCCATCTCTCCTATTTCTTTCCAAAAACCCTGGTGGAGAGAAAACACAAATAGTTACCAAGACAGAAATCCTGCTCTAGGTTTGACGGTGAATTTACATGTGGAAACAGGCAAATCCCATGAGATCCAGCACAGCAGGCATGTGCCTCATGTTTACAACAATGCTACCACTTTCTGAACTATTCAACTCAATCGGGGAGCTACAAGAATACAACACAAGAAAGTGTTTTAACTCACCCGCATTCCTGGAAATTCATTCTTCTTGTCGATCTCATCGGCATAAGGTGCAAGCTTTTCTGACAAGAACTTACGAACTGTCCGCCTGAGCTGTGCAAAAGACACAACACAAATAATAGCCTTTAAAAATACCGGATTCATAACATGTCATTATTTTATTAAAACCACTGAAAAAACTGAACAGACTGACAGTGGTTGCCATTTTCCTCCTTCATTTGACTGCATGGCAGACAGCTTTACCTCAGAGCGAGTGGAGCCAAATGTGCTGTTCGAGTTACAGGTGGAAGTGTCAAGATATTTCAAAATCATGCAGAAATCTGTTAACTGACATTACAGGTACATTCAACTTCATAATGGCCAGGATGGGCGGACAGCCACTTTCACCCAATCAAATCCTTTACATGAACCCCTCCCAGCCAGCGTCCAGCCTGTCAGTCTGGGCCACACATCACTGACCTGCTGTCCCCTTGCGTTAAAATGATGGATCTTTAACGGAAAGCGTGTGTGAATGAGCCACGTTACCTTTCCATTACGACAGCTTAGCTGGTAAAGTTATAGCTATTAGCTATGGCAAATAGTGGTAAATAAAGCTGCTGAAGTTTATAACACCACATAGAGAAACTATTAGTGCCACTTGCTTCAGTACATAGATAAGTCCAAACAAAACTAATGTAAACTAATATTATGTAGTTACGTTAGATGTCGAGTGCGAAATAATTTAGCTAACGTTAGGTGATTAGGGTTAGCTAGCTCGGCTAATATCAAGGTCTTCTTATCTGGGACTGATAGCACAGCGTCCTTGAATAACTCATCTCTTGTCCGTGAAACTTATTAAACCAGTGTACTTGAACTGTGTTTTAGGTGACTTTAGGGCTAGTTTTCGCTCTCCGCCAGCTGCTTATCTGGACGGACAAGTGAACTCTGTGTTGCTTGTTAGCTA
Source organism: Coreoperca whiteheadi (assembly GCA_011952105.1). Taxonomy (NCBI): domain Eukaryota; kingdom Metazoa; phylum Chordata; class Actinopteri; order Centrarchiformes; family Sinipercidae; genus Coreoperca; species Coreoperca whiteheadi. The sequence continues at coordinate 14,987,401 of CM022480.1, read as the reverse complement.
GCGTGGCTAACCTGGATCTGCTCGTCGGTGAGTCCGTTCACTACATCGTCCACCGGGACGGAAGCCCCGGCGCATCCTCTCCGCGCCACCGCGGGGATGGATAAGCTGGACCCGAGGCGGAGAGCGTTTCTGATGGCAAACATTGTGTTTCCTGCAGACCGACAGGCAAAAGGAGAGAAGTACGCCTAAAGCTAACGCAGTGGGTGGTTGACAGACCCCGGGTTAGGTGCCCTTTAGCAGAAAGTAAGAGGTCTCACTCTGAGACTATTTCCCAGTACCACAAACCTCCTGTCTTTGGTTTTCTTTCTTCATGTTGGCGTAATAACGCCCCCTACTGGATTGGGGTTTATGTCAGTAGATCCGTTAACTGGTAGTGTATTTAAATTTTAAGAGATACTGGTGTGGATGTGTTTTTTTAACTAAGACAAACTGTATTTTGAGTCTCTTGGTGTCTGGCACAAAAAATCAGCTCGGGGCCCCCAATCACCTCCTGGGCCCCTTCCAAGCTGTAATACTACCTGGCCCCAGATTTAATGTGTAGCAATTTGATTAAATACATTAAAACTAGACTTTTTTGACATTCTTAAAACATATTTTACATTAATTTAACCCACGCCTGTTGACAGAGTAGGCCTGGGCTTTTGGAGCCCCTCGAGTTTTGTCCTTGGCAGTGGCAGCAGCGTATCAGATGGTGATGGAGGAGGTGAGGATGGACTCAGTGATGGCGGTATAGAAGTGCACCATCGTTGTCTTTGGCAGGTTGAATTTCTTCAGCTGCTGCAGGAAGTACACCCTCTGCTGGGCTTTCTTGGTGAGGGAGCTGATGTTCACCTGCCACTTGAGCTCCTGGGTGATGATGGTGCCTGGGAAGAGGAATGACTCCACAGTGTCGCCAGGGTAGTCACACAGGGTGATGGGGACTGGTGGGGCTGAGTTCTTCCTGTTGTCCAAAACCATCTCCAAGGTCTGAAGAACGTTGAGCTCCAGGTTGTTCTGGCTACACCAAGTCACCAGGTGGTCAATCCCCCACCTGTAGGCCGACTCATCCCCATCATAGATGAGCCCAATGATGGTGGTGTCATCCAAAAACGTCAGGAGCTTGACGGACTGATGACTGGAGCTGCAGCTGTTGGCATTGCAAACATTCAGAAACCGTCAGAAGGAATTTTGGGTCCTTTACATGATTAAAGAAATAAAGCTTGTAAACATATTTGTATGGGCCGTACACGTATCTCACACGTCAGCCCACCTTCAGTATCCACACTTAATTAACGTCCTTTAACTGACGTCACCTGCTTGATCACACCTTTAGTCCATCTGTCCCGCACTGATGGTGATGCAGGATGCTGCAGTGTTCACTCTGAGATGTAATTCCCTAGGCTATATGGATGTAGTCTGATACAAATCAGCTTAGCCAGAAGAACTAAACCACATGTAAACATAATGCTGATAAGTATTTCAGCATTGATAGGCCTAAGTATTTGATATTTGTTTGTATTTTACTAACAAGTAATTAATCATCCAGTTTCACACCCTCTTTCCTCTCAGCGCTGACCGTTTCTTCTCAAGAGATCAAGAGCTGTCAGCAGTAAAACCGCACAGGAGCGACACCTCCTGGATAACAATGGCATGATGATGAAGACTTTTTGAATTTTGAAAAGGCCTACTATTAACTTCCTCTTGTGCCGCCAGATTTCAATAACGACACTTTTTTTTTTAAATGTACAAATATTTTAATTTTATTTTGAAATTCCGCACACTGACAGCACTAGGAGGTAAAGGGTTTTAGTCCCATGATCGAAACGTTGTAACTCTAAATGTGCATTAAACTACGCTTTTTTTTATTTTTTTTATTTGAAACACCATTATTTTATGTAGCCTAGTTAAACCACAGCTTGAAGGTTTGAAAGTTGAGGCCTTAAAGGTGTGCGTGTCTTTCGGTAGAGACATTTCTATGCAGCATCTAAAACCAAATGTCAGGCCTGTCTTTGTGTAGCGGATGGCACATTACGCACATTTTGATTTAAAGGTTTAGTTTGGGATCATGTTAGTGTCGTAGAACAGCGCGAGAGAATTTTTTTTTAACCTGTCAGCTGGTTTAAATTTTAGTCAGGAAGCGAGAAGGCCAATGCGGAAGATAATAAGCATTTTACGGTTGTGTAAGTGAGTGCGCCGGCGCGCGTGTGTAAAACCGCGGAGAAGCGCGATCCACGCCACCAGAGAGGGGTTCCCCTTTCCAACAGTACGCAAAGAGCAGAGAGGCTGACACTTTAACGTGTGAAAACTCGGACAACAAACAACGAGGAAGTAGCTACCGCAGAGGGTCGACTGCACACCTAAACTCAAAGTGCGTTTCTGAAAGTGAAATGAACAGATTTGAAGGGTAAAGTGATTCTGCTTTGCGCCTCTCGTCGTGCGCTCTCACGACGGATTTAGGTTTCCAATGCCAAAAGAGTGCAGGCGAAAGACCTCCAGGGACTTCGGGCTTTCTGGGACAGGAATAAACGAGGGGTCGCGATTAGAGCGAAGAACAGCCGCGAAGTCATCCCAGATTTGCGATGATCTCATTCAGAAAGCCGCTCAAATCGCCCCGTCGTCCGCAGCCGGAGCGCCGACTGTGATGGATGCGCGCCAGGTGCCGCAGGTCACCATCACCCCGGAGGGAGGCGGCTCCTCCCGGGAGATGCAGCAGGAGGACTGGGATGATGTGGTGGACGGGTCCCTGCGCAGGAAGCTGTCCAACTCGTCCATCTCCTCTACAGGGTCCTCCGCTGTGGAGTCCGAGGATGACTTACTCAGTGACAACGAGAGCAAAAGCAAAGGAATCATCACTTTAGAGCACCTGACAGTGGACACCGGAGAGGTGAGATAATAATGTAGTAAAGACTTTAAGAGGAATATTAAAGTGGTTCGAGTTTAGGTTGAGTTTTCAGGGGTCCCTGGCAGGTTTTCCAGCGGGTTACCAGCGAATCATTTCACTGTAGTTCATAGCATTTCCCAGTTCCAGAGAGAAAATAATTCTAAACAGACTAAGTATAAATCTCCCATTGTACGTTTATGATGCATAACTAAATCATCTGCAGCTAAAGTCTGACTATATGGAGCATCCTCAGAAAAAACATTGCCATACTTGACCACATGTTTTCAAGTCTGCATCTCCTGTAATTACCCAGTTACAGCACAGAGCTCATGTTTTGAACGAAGAAAAAAAAGAAACAGTGAACCACAGCAGCACATACACAGCAGTCAGCAAACTACTTCCTCACAGAAGACCTCTGGCATCTGTCTGGGTGCAGAGAGGAGGCAATTACAGTGTTAGCATTTGTTCAAAGTTTGTTTAGTTGATTTTTAAGTCCCAAAAATATGTCTTTTAAGTGAGTTCTCTTGTGGGAAATTAGTCACTTCTACAATTTTGTATATGTTCTGTGCTGTGTTGTTATGAGATAGTGTAGTGTTCTCTTGTTCTTAAAGATCATGTAAAAAGACAGATTAAACAACCCTGAGATCCCTGCCAGAGAGCACAGGATAATCTCCAGGAAATCTGATTTGTCCCCATTGAAATTACATTAGCTCTCCTTATGTTTAATGGGCTATCAAAGCCTTGCACATCACCTGAATGATCCCAGGCACTGCATGAACTGAAACCAACATGAAAAACCTGCGGACAGTTACAAAACCTTTGTTGTGTGGCAAGCTGTCAGAGTTGTGCATCATTTTGTTTACTGTTAATTATCTTAAAGGTCATGTCATACAAATTGCTTCGTAGTTTACACAAACAGTCCCTTTCTTAATATTCTTAGTGGCATCTTTTATATCAATAATAATTTTGTGTATTTTTTTGGAAAGGCTATTAAGTGGATAACTCACGCACATTAAAAATAATAAAAATGCATCTGTTGCATATTAAATGTCAGATCAACAAGTCCCGTAAGTCCTGACCTTTAACACTGTGCGTCCCTCCTTCAGCACACACATTAGTGTTGAAGGATCGGCCTTTAGTTGAATAGATGCTGTGAGTGGAAAATTGTTTGCCTTTGACATTCTTGGCAGATAAAGCTTCACTTGTGGCTGACAAGTCTCAGTCTTATTAAACATGTGTTCATGTGCATTCGGAGAGTGCTGATTTATACCGTTCAGAGGCACAAAATCTCATATTCCACGCTTCGATTTCAACTAAACATATATTTTTGCAGCTGTAGAGCTTTTACTCGATCATCAGCTCTTCACGTGATTTGCCGGGAAGTGAAGTACGATATAGTGAGTCACCTCCTGGTTTGTCTAGTTAACAACATAATCTGCTTTCTGTCTACACTGTCACCAGATTACACCCAGGTTCAGACTTTCATTGGGTGTGTTTTTTTTAATGGCACTGCCATTTCTCTCTGCCTTCTCCATACAAGGTCTGTAGCTGTCACTTTCTTTTAAACAGACTGAATACACGTTGCCCGTTAAGCCCCTGTGTGTGAGAGTGAGTGTTGGATATGATTCACTGTTCCCTGAACACAACATTGTCCAAGCAAGTGAGGCTCAGTATGAATGCTTTCCCAAAATAAAAGTCCATTCCAGCCCTTTATTGGCTCTTTAAAGCAGCGTAACTTAAAATGGAAATATGTTGGTTGTGTCACCTCTGGAAATAGCCACTTTTTTTGCTTTTGCCTCTTCAGCCCACACACACACACACACACACACCCACACACACACTCTGACACAAACACACATAGTACAGCACAGGCTTGCATGTTATTGTGTAATACTTTTTTTTTGTGATCAGTATCCAATGAGACCTTTGACATTTAACAAAGAGCCACTTCAGAAAGTCAAAAACACTTGTGTATCAGTAGACCTACTTAGCTTTTGGGAGTTCACACTCAATGCATGTGGAATACAGATTCATTCCTACTAGTGCAGAGCAAAGTGCTTTTTAGTGGAAATACAGCAGAGGTGAGAACAGACGGACAGTTGGACAAACTGGCAGCAGGATTAATTAGAAAATCTTGCAGCAGTTTACATTACTTTAGCACTTCAAGATGACAATGCAGCGTCATGTGGAAGGCATGAGTTATAATGGTTGGCCTACAGAACCTGGCCGAGTAAGTCACATCGTCTCACAGATGTTCTCCTCAGTCCCGGGAAATGCATTGTTGAAAATTGGTGAAGTCCTCTTTCAGGGGTCTGTGTTTGCAGCGTTGCAATCGACTACTCTGACTATTCATTCAGATTGGCATGGTGTTGTGTCAGTGTGTCATACACACAGTGGGCTCGAGGTTACAAAGAAGTGGTGGGTCTGACGAGCAGAAAACAAGTTTGTAAGGTGATGAGGAAAACCAACCAGAAAGCGAACATTAGGCTAATCCTATATGTTCCTTTTCATTTGTGGGAGTAAACTAAACTTTATTGCACTTGCATGGATTTGTATTAAGCAGTGGTCAAAAGTAACAATGTACATTCACATACACTTAAACTCAGTACCAATTTGAGGCACTTTATTTACTCAGGTTTAAGTATTCATTCAAGTATTTCTATTTTATGCTACTTTTTACCTCTGCTTCACTACATTTCTGAGGGAAATGTTTTTACTCCCTTAAACCTATCTGACAGCTATAGTCACCAATTACTTTTAAAATTAAGATTTTACATATAAAAACATGATACATTACATTGCTAAGGATAAAACCAGTGTCTCTCAACCTTTTTAGCTTCTGATGCCTCATAAAAAAGCAGTGTGTACTTGGCGTTCAGCTGTCTATGAGTTTTTAGCAGTTCAAGGCCCAAAGAGGTGAAATTATCCAGTGTATTCCAAAAACAGGAAAGACTAGGTGAAATTCCCAAAGATATTAATACCCATTTTCCTCTTTCCTGCCCCATTAATCATCCCATGACCCCTCCAATTTGTGACTCTGTTTATGCCACACTCCTATAGGCTGGGACCCACTGGACTAAACTACCCAACTGTATGTAGCTAAAAGTACAGTAGCTCCCACCCAGACCTGTAGACTACAACAGCAGAATGCTACTTAAGGCTGGATGCACCCGTATCAAGAATCTAGTAATGTTATATATGGTAATATATATCATATTGGGTACTTTTACTTTGATTCTTTAAGTACATTTTTGTACTTTTACTTAAGTAGGAATTTGAATGCAGGACTTTTTCTACTCATAATGGAATATGTTTACATTATTGTATTGGTACTTTTACTAAGTAAAGGATCTGAATACCTTTGAAGCACTGTGCTTTCTTGGACTTAAGTATACAGTAAACAAACCTGTTATTTCAAGAGTGACAGCAGTGTTATCAGTACAATCTCTTGTGGTTTCTATCATCAAGGCTGGCCGGGACAGCGTGGGTTGAATAACATAAAGTTTCAAAGTCAGACTGTGTGTAAAATATAAATAGTGGCCGTAGAGCTGCAGGGTCGTTATGTTTACATCAAAACTCAGTGTTCAGATCTAAATTTCCATTGGATTAGACATTACACCACATGACTTTAGACTCCACTTCATTTCACTCAAAATGCTGAAAATATTTACAAGTTAAGTGTTGCATTAATTGACAATAAAGTTAAAGACTTGCAACAGTAAAACAAATGTTTGTTTGTGAGAGTCAAACACTTTTATAATGTGATATTATCAGTAAACAAGTAGCAGTGCAGTAAGTGAAGCATATCATCTGACATTTAAGAGAGCCTTGGCTGGCTGCTGCACAGTTCTGCTATTAGTGAGGATGGTGAGTCCCTGTTTCATTTCCTGTTTCAATCAGAACACAGAATAAAATGACCTCTCCGAAGCCTAAAGACAGGATCTAAGAACATGCGCTGCTTTTCCTTCCTAACACCTGGGAGTTTGTTTGTTTGTTTGGTTTATTTGACTTATATTTGAGGTGTTTGTATAGAAATATAATGTTAAAGTGTGCATTATTTGAGATATGGTCAGTTTTCTGGGAGGGAATACACCAAGCAGTTCGCCATAAGTGTGAAGCACTACTGTGTCTCTGTGAAATATGCAAGCTGTTACTGTGTTTTTCTGTGTGTGTAAGTGTGTGAGCGCATAGTGAGAGACAGAGAAAGAGAAAGAAGGAGAAAGTACGGGTGGTGAGAGGAGGCAACTAAACAAACAACTATGAAAAAATAAACATCTCTCCCAAGAAAAGATAATTAACTTGTCAGCCATCTTTTTTTGTCTTTGTTCAGAGTGCAGTGCATACTTTAATTTGTTGCAAACAGTCGTATGACATGAAAAAATTCAGTCATCGCTAACAAGTGAGTGGGAGTTGAGGCCAGCAGCGAGGGCAGCATCACCCTTGAGAATTTGGTGTTAAAACCTCAGATTTCCCCTTGAGATATGGCCGTTTGACCAAAGATGACAAATGATGAATGTTTAATTCAGTGTGAAATACTAAATGCTACTTCAACATAAACGCACTATAACCAGAAAATGTCTTTAGCAGTAAATTCATGATGTAATAGAGAGTAGATTCAGACTTCTCTCTGTGAATCAAAGTTGCAAGCCCATCACCACACCAAGCTGGAGCTGCTGAATAGAGATGTTGAGTGCAGATATGATTTTCCACAGAAATGGCATTTAACTGACCTAGATTGGAGGTTTCACCGGTGGAAAACCAAAAGCCTGGCATCAGATTTGGGTAGAATTGCTTATGTGATCAAATTTCTCTTCAGACAGTATGGGCTGAACCAAGGCTCATGTGACCATACAGCGCTTCTTCTTGTTATCAGATCATTTATGTGAAAAAGGATCCACAGATAGACCCAAAAACGTTTATTCACTTCTGGTTGTTTTCTTGCTTTCCAGAGCAAGCCGTGGTGGAAGTTAAAGACGATCGTCCACTGGCCCTTCAGTGCTACCCAGAGGAGAAAACTGAACTGGGTTCAGCTAGCCGGGCATAAAGGTTTGACCTTTTCACATACTGTTTTGTAATACTCTGTAGATCCCCGAAGGGGAAATTTGATGTCCTGTTTTGCTTGTTGCCTCACCTATCATCATATTTGTTGGTGTGCAGTCTTTGATATACGATGTTTCAATTTGGTGTTGTTGTGTCAATTGTGTTGTGTTGTTCAAATTGTCTGACAGATTTCTGGAATAAGAAAAATGGAGGTTAAGAGGTCAGGCACAGTTGCATGTGGGAGAAGTTTGCCTTCAGGGCTTTCTGGCAGAAAGACTTTCTCCCTTTCTTTTTTCCTAAACCTAACCAAGCAGTAAGGCTCTCTGGCAAAAAGGCTTTCTACCAAAAAGCCTGAAGGCAAACTTGTCCCATGTGCGGCACAGTCACCACACTGACAGGGATTGAAACAATTTAGCACGACAATGCTTGCTGTCATGGATGATTTATGTTAGGGCTGTTGTTTCCCTTTATGACTGTTCCCCTACAACAGACACAAACATTGAATTCAAAATAACTAATTTGGCCTGGCTGCGTGTCACTGCAGGTAGAATCATGTCCATCTTATCCTCCCACATGCTCCCAAATTTCGTGGCAAATCTCACTATAGGCACATCACTGGACAATCTAACAAAATCTGGGCCTGTGTCTTCTCATCCCTCCCATTTGTGAACACCTAAAATCCCAAAATACTGGCCTTTATCTCATCTCAGGTAACTTCAAAGCAGCAGGTGAGGGCACCATCCTGAAGAAGTTCTCTGAAAACGAGAAGCAGTGTTTTGTGGAGTTGAGGGATGATGCACTTCTCCCGTTTGTGCCGTGTTACCATGGCACTGTGGAAAAAGATGGAGAGTCTTTCCTTCATATGACTGACCTGCTGACGAACTTTGACCTTCCCAATGTCATGGACTGCAAGATGGGAGTGAGGTAAGAAAGTAAGGTATTCATTTATTTATCATTTCTCTTTATATACATGTAACTGTGTGAAAAAGGGAACATTTCTTTGTTGTTTATTTCTGCTACACTAAGTGCCTATTTGAAATAAAAAAATGTCAGATAACGTCCTTGTTTATTTATGTATTTGATGTTAATGATAATGCTCATGTTCTGTGGAACTGGATTAATGAGACGTGTGCAGACTGGTGACAGTACGTGCTGCCTGAAGCATTTTTGCTTTACAAGGGAACACCTGTTGTAACTGCAGGCTATATGCTTGGCTTCCTGCCACAGCGGGCGGGGTGCCTCACTGTATCATGTGCACAGCCACGCACACACACACACACACACAAACACAGGCACACACATACATATATGCATGAATGCACATATGAATGTATACATGCACATGTTGATGCAAGCACAGGCGTGCTGGTACGGACATTCATCCCTCTGAGAAATGTATTTCCGGTTCAACAAGCAAATACACACACACACACACACACACGACAACACAAACTTCATTATCTATAATGTCTTTTTGTGTCTGTATATCTGAGGCAACACAAGTGTGTAAGATGGATCAGGATCAGGCACAAAGAGACACGTACACTAGACCTATAGACACACATGAAAACACACATTTTTTTATCTATAACGTCTTTATGTGTCTGTATATCTGAGGCTACACACATACACAAACAGGGTGTCCCTGGAGACTCCCCTTTGTCAAAAACTCTGTCAACCACGAAGTTGCAAAACCGCTAACTTGCACAAGCACACGCTCAGACTCTCACACAGTTGAACACTGCATGCTGGAGTCTCCTCTTAGCTTCCCTCTTCAGCACAGAGGAAGTGTAGCTCCCAAACTGAAACTGAAATTCACATCTGTTTGCACATAACTGTGTGGTATGTGTGTGTGAATGTGCTACTGTACTGTCCACCAGCAGACTTATACAGTATGTTACTCTCAGCTGTGTAGTTCAGTTATGGCATTTGTATGCACTGCTCATCTTTTCTGCCTGAGCAAACACCCTTAGAAAGGAGCTGATCTTTGGATTTTAGTGCAGCAGAAGAAAAGTGAGAAGAATATTCAGTCCTTTGTGAGTTATTGCTGTAAAACCTCACATTGGCTTCATAAAAACAAGAGTGTGCTTTTGTAATCGGGCATCTCAATAACTAAGGGAGCGAATGCAAGACAAACCCTGAAAGTAAACAACCATTACTATTTATTTACATGTCGAGGACACAGTAGTCTGTAAACACACAGCTCCTGCGCCTGAAGGATTTATTCCTCCTGCTGTTTTAGGACGTACTTGGAGGAGGAGCTTGTCCGGGCGCGTGAACGGCCCAAGCCGAGGGAGGACCTGTACAAGAAAATGGTGGAGGTAGATGGCGAAGGGCCAACTCCCCAGGAGCATTCGCAACGAGGTGTCACCAAGCCTCGCTACATGCAGTGGAGGGAGACCATGAGCTCCACCAACACCTTGGGCTTCCGTATAGAAGGGATCAAGGTAGTGTGAGTGACATGTCACATGGACACTATTAACGTGCCATTTCCAGGATGATCGTCGTTTAAAGCTGAGGAAAGCTGGCTTATGACTGGAAGGATTTCTGGGGTGAAACCCCACAACGTTATTGTTTTGATTCAGTCTGTTCAAAAGAGCCAAAAACAGAGCTAAAAGGAGAGTAAACATTGGACTTACATGAATCAGGTGGCCAGAAACATGACTGAATTAAATTAAATTATGGAAGGTTTAAAGAATGCACAAAAATTCAGTCCAATCTCAGGTACATAGTCTGTCTACCCCTTGACTTATGCTGCATTATCACAAAATTCATGTTAAAATATACTGTAAGAAGTCATATGTTAGAAGTCATTTTATTGTGTAATATTCTCATTTATTCAATATTCCCTATTCTCACGCCCTTTCTTCTTGTTTAGAAATGTGACGGTACATGTCGAACTGACTTCAAGAAAACCAGATCGAAGTCGGATGTCATCCAGGTGTTCAAGGACTTTGTTGGAGGAAACGTCAACATCATAGTACGTGGCAAACCATTAGCTTCTGCGCAAACATATGCAGTATACTCATGCATGTAAGGACACACACAAAACATACTTTACTGTGCATACACAGAAAGCAGCAAACACACTTGCTTGAGTAAACTCTCACATCCGTGTTCAATGTTTGGACAAATACAAATTATTTTGTATACTCAGTCCTTACATATGAAAACGGTTGGGGCCAGTCTAATGATGAATGAAAACAGCTTTGAAGTGTTTAAACTGCAAGAGAAAAACCAGAGTAATTCCCACTGCATTCCACAAAGCAAATATTTTGCTCTTGTGAGTTTTATATTATGGTGGGAGGTTCCCAAATATACACTGTATTTACACTCTGTTATGTTACTAATGTATGGATTCAGATTAAAATATATTTTTAATTTAATAGCTAATGAGCTTCAAGTAATGGTAGTATTTTATGTTATGCCCATCACTTTTTTTCCCCTTGAAACGCAGAAGTCTTACCTGAACAGACTGACGGAGATCCGGGAGGCGCTGAAGATGTCAGAGTTCTTCAAGCGACACGAGGTGATGACTGATCTAAAGATGAGTGACAAATTAAAGAAAAAAACACACATAAAGCGCCTAAGTAAAGTGTGGCAGGATCAACTTCATCTGAAACTCTACTTGAGGGATTGAACACCATCTTTCCAAAACATATTCTTGTATTTGTGTTTTGATGATTTGGTGGAGAACGCTGTCTAAAACATTTGTCAAAAATCTCTCAAGTGGGTTGAGATCTGGTGACCGTGACGGCCATCATTTTCAAACCATTCAGTGACCCTTTGTGCCCTGTATATCAGTGGTCTCCAAACTTATTTGGTGGTCATACCCCACAGTCTGTCAGATAAACTCAAGTACTCCTTCAGTGATGCCAACAGTCATTCCAGATGTGTTCATTTGAATTGATTTTAAACTGGACGTCATTTAACATGATTTATTATATAAAAGTAGTGTTCGGAATTGCGGAAGACTCAATATATGGGTTTGTTTTTTTTGTCAAATTGTAATTTCTATTTTTCCCATTAGTTGAGCTACTCTTCAATCATTTCATGTACCCCATGGCAACTGCAGAGGTACCCCCTGGGGTACTAGTATCCCTGGTTGGGAATCACTGTTGTATGGAAGCCTCTTAGTGCATTACTCATTATTCAGGTTTTTCCTTTGTCACCCCTCTGTGTTTATCAATTGATGGATGAATAGAAGCAGAAGAAAGAAACGCAAATGCTATTATGAAACCCTTCTTGGTTTTTTTTGTAGGTCATTGGCAGCTCTCTGCTCTTTATCCATGACCACACGGGCAATGCACAGGTCTGGATTATTGACTTTGGCAAGACCACAGCGTTACCAGTGGGCCAGACGTTGAAACATGACATTCCCTGGCAGGAAGGCAACCGGGAGGATGGCTACTTGTGGGGGCTGGAAAACCTCATCCACACACTGGAGTGTGTAAGCAATGAAGGGACTAGTGAAGAAACCTTTTGCTCAGTTACCAAAGAAAAAAGCCAAACTACAAAAACAGATGGTCAGTGACTTTTGACTATAGATGGGTGAAATTAACTCAAGCTATTGTAACGGACACCACAGAGGGACCCTTAGGGAGGTTTCATATATGTTGATTTACTTTGGGTGCTTTAAGTACAGAAATGCTACAACAACGTTTAGTGTAGCCCAAGAAGAGCTTTATAAAGCCACTGACAGAAAAGACATGATGGGACACTGAACTGAGAGGAGCAGAGAATTTGTCACTAGTTGAACGATTGAGCAAATGAACTGACACTAATTCAACTTCCTACAAAATGAACAGAAGTGAAAGTATAGGGAGTCTGCATTTCAGTTTCAGGGATGTTATATGTGAAAGAAATGCTCATGAAATACAAATTAAAACCAGGAGAAAGTGAGCAATCACAAGTCACAAACTCAGTCCTTCGAAGCCTCAGCCCTGATGTTACATCTGTAAGTGTAATATTAAAGCATGAATTCTGTGCAGTATGAAACTGACTGGGTAACAGACCTCATAATCATATGACTACAACACATTGTCAAAATAGTGCTGTATACTGCATAATGATTAGAGTATATGATCTGTCACTGTTCTGAAAAACTGTCTTTAATAGCATATCCATTTTTATTTCTTCACTGCAGTAATCAAACTTTAATTTAAACAGTCACATTAAACTTTTAATTATTGTCATTTCTTGTGCTGTTGCGGAGATTGTTGGATATTTATGCTGCAATGTTTGTTATAGCACATGCTTTGGTCCTGGTCAGAGAGGTTCTGCAAATTTAATTAATGAAAATGTATATAAAAATTAAAAAAAGAGGAACTAGTGTTATTTTTACTTTGTAAAAGTAAAACACTATTTTGGTATCTTAAATATGTTAGCCAGGACTGAGTTCACTCATTTTCATTTTCTACCATTGGGACAAAACTGTGTAGCTGATACAACGCACACAAATAAAGAGCAAATATTTTGATTTATTTGGGGCACAGTTAGGTTGGATGAAAGTGTGAAATACAGTATATTGCATAGAATGCATTTTTGGTTGAGGCCTAACACCCTCAGCTACATAAAGAATTCAGAAAAAACAACTTATCAGTGAATGTGAAATAAAATGCACCAGGGCTTAATGATTGATACAATGAGGATTATTTTTTTTCCTGTGTAAAATATTCCACAGTTATCAATATTTCTAAATGGCACAAATCTCTTGCTAAATATAAATATTTAGAAAACTATGTAAGCCTTTTCTAAAAGATGTTATTTTCAAATGCACTGTTGAGCAACCGAGATAAACACACACTTATATCAGCAGGCCTGAGCATAGAAACATACAGTAAGCATATAGAACCTTTATATATATGTAACTATTCATTCAACATATTAAAAAATAAACTATCGACATGTTTAGGTTCAAAATAAAGAGACATATCGCATACAACTACAAAATTGATTAAATAAGAATAACCTGAAAATATAAATACTGAATAGAGATTTTCGCAATTGTATCTTTGATTAATTGTATGAACTGAGATACCTGCAGCAGCATGTTTGGTATATCAATGCTGAATACCTCCCCCTGCTGGGGTACTACCATACAACATAGGTACTACCAGCACTGCGTCAGTAAATGCAGTGTAGAGGTATCTAATGGCAGTGATCAACTACAAATACAGATCCATCATTAACATAAATGAATAAAAATAAAAAGATATAACAGCTACAAATGCAATGGGTTAGTCCAGTGTACGGAAGGGAGTACAAAAATAGCAAATATTTTCACAGCTGTATGGTCATCAGGAAATTCTCTACATTAACGAGACCTCTACAGTCCAACTAAATATTGGCGCATGGGGTTAGAGAGAAATAATCAAAAATATGCAAAGCCAAATCAAGATCTGTGTAGTTTGGCAAACATTTCTCAGGACTTTGTCTTGGCCTGGAGCAGTGACTTTCTAGAGTCTTGTCTCCAACGTAAGATGTCCAGGAAACCAGTGCTGACTCTGACCAGACCAAAACCAGCAGCATCAACTGGGAAAAGGTCAAAGTCACTGAACGGGAGTCAGTGGACGGCTGGACAACAAATTCACATTTCACACCGAAGACCATCCTCGAACAGAAACAGGTTTTATGATCTCACATATACGAACACTTGTTATCGCGTGACCGAAATTCCATACTTAACAACCAAACCATCTCCATGACAACTGAGCAAACGCCATCTGCTGAGGAAGCTTTGGAAACACCAAGTTAGTCGAGCTCGTGTTTTTTTTGGCCAAACTACTGTTTCAAGGTCAAGAAAGAACTCTCAAGAGCTATGTAGAAAATACATGTTACTGCAGTATGCTGGAGGTATGTGTATTCACATTATTTAGGGTGAAAGCAAATCAGAATCACGGATGTTCCTAGTATGCTTAAATTTATAAATCAAATAGTTTTAGTAACTGCAGTGTTTTCTGAATTTTAAACTTTTGAAATAAAAAATTACTTTAAAATGAAACAGTCTCTTCCCAATGGCTCAATATATAGGGCTTGTTATGGTTGTACTGTACATTGAATACTACACAAAAAATTATTTACTATAATGCAACATATACTACTGGCAAAGCTTTTATGAAAAAACCCCAGAAACAAATAGGTAGAAAAGGAGGCCATGTACAGCAGTTATTTATGGCAGCAGTCACCAGCAATGTGGACATTGAGAAAGCGCAGGGCTGCGTGCCATGCGGTGTTTCAGCTTCAGTGTTCAGCTACCAGTGTACCAGACGCCCAGGAAAGGAGCTCTGGGTCCAGCGTTGGCTCTCTGTATCACAGAGCAGAGGAGCGTTTGTGTGCATGTGAGTGTTCGAGTGTGTTTTCCAGCATTCCAGGAGCTTTAATAATTCGATGTTGTGGCGGGGCCCTCGTGATCATGCTTTTTGTTCCAGAAACTCAGAACTCTAATCTCAGGTTGTGAGAAAAGGGCCTCCAGTTGACGTTTAATTTTCATATCAATCAAAATCCCTGTTACAGTATGCCGTTTCTTAGATAGGGGTAACGCTAAGGTCTTCAGACAGAGAAAAGCCTGAGTCTCGGTCGCGTGTTGGTTTCTCGGCTTTGGTGTGTCTCCTCACGTCCTCGTGTCCATAGCTGGCGTGGCGCTTCAGCAGCAGCTTTGGCATACAGGATGAGGAGGTATGGAGGCCTAACGCCAGTCCCAGGCTAGTCCCTGAGGAGACACTGGGAGCAGAGCTGGTGCTTGTGATGGCTTCTGGGGCTTTGGGCATAACCAAGGGCAGGCTCTCTGCCTCGTAGCTTTGCTCATCGTAGGCATAGTTGACGTTGCCACAGGGGAAGCTCTGGAGCTTAGCCAGGTCCATACCAGCTTTAGTGGTGCTACCTGTTGACGTGCTCGGAGCAGCTTGAGCCTGGCAGGAAGGAGGTGGAGTTGAGGAGGTGCAGAGGCTGGAAGGGCTGAGATGGGTGCTGTTGGCACTGTCGCTCCCAGCCTCGTTGTTCTCTAAGGTTGGGTTGCAGGTCTGAGGAGCCTGTGTGTTGGAAGTGGAGCTCGAGAGTGGCATGGACTGAGTGTGAGCAAGTGTTTTTTTCCCCCTGAAGTTTTCCAAAACCCAGGAGCCGTATGTGGGGTTCCACAGGTTTTTTGTCTTGTTCTTCAGCCTCTGGCTCCCTGAGGATGAGCTGTTTCTGGAGCACGGTCGGTGATGAGGAGGCTCAGGGTGGAGCCAGTGGTCTCCTGCGCACACGCCTGCCGCTGAAAAACCAGGAGCAGGAACAGGCTCGGCCCAGGACGGCTCCAGAGCCTCTCGGCATGACGTGACTTCGTGGTGGACAGGTTGGGTTCTCTGGAGGAGTAGACGGGGTTTGGTAGGTTGTGGGGGAAGAGGGGTTGGACCTAGGCCTAGAGAGGAGAGACCCAGCTGGGAGGAGGAATCCTGGGAAACAGGATGGGACACCAGGAGTGGAGTGAGGCTGGTAGAGGTGTGGTCCTCTGCGGTGGGGCCATATTCCACAGGTAGGGGTGTGTTGATCACATCTGGGTCCTGACAAAGAGTTGTGGACCAGAAAAGGGAAAATTAGGAGAAAGCAAAGAATGAAGGACGGAAGAGTAAATAAATATACATTTATATATCACTATCTGCAATTTAATGCACCTACAGACAGGTGTGATGTAAAGTATACCTGAGAACAGTAGTTAATTCTCTCCAGGATAGTAGAGAAGTTGGGCCGGTGCTCGGGACAGTGCTGCCAACACTGGGTCATGATCCGATAGCTTCATAGTAACAGACACACATTCCAGATATATTGTTTTAGCTGTATGCCACCTAAACTGTGTAATGTAGTACTATTAGACAAATGGTATTGTAATAATAACTGTCCTTGTCCTCACTGCTTATACAGTACGTCACTTAAAAGAGAAAAGAAGAAAGTTAAATCAATTCCACATCAAAAGGTGGTAGACAACGCAGATTCTGTGCCTTTAACTCTGAAGATTTTTTATGAAAAATAAGTCTTATGTTGCACAAGCCATTATCTTTCATGGAGCTGCGATCCCCATTTAAGAATAGTGTTGCTCAAAGAAAAACTACATTTTATAAAAGGGGATCCATTTTGCATCATCACAGCATTCTGTCTTAGTAGGGACTTAGTGAAACATTTAAACTGATAAAATCAGCCTGACACTGCGAAGAAATGCCACGCAAGGCAACTCAAGTCTGACTAAAATCGTCCCATTTGTGCCGTGTCTTTCACTACTCACACAGGCCCCGGACAGCTCTTGGGAGGATCCATCCTGCCTCCGCTGGTGACAAACTCCAGCACCTCTTGGTTGGTTTTACAGGGATACGGCATGTAACCGAGAGAGAAGATCTCCCACAGCAGCACTCCAAATGACCTGCAGGGGGAGAGACAGATCAACGGCTGAGTTCACTATCACGTGTATCATATTTTGAACCTTGCCTGTCCTCATGTTCCGCAGACTGAGGATACCAGAATTAATACTATATTTTCACCAAAGAATAGTTCAACCAGCTGCAGATGTAATAATGCAATGATATGAAAATGTTTCTAAATGACATTGCTTGGACTAGATTATATCATTGTTTGTACTTTGTCTGATATCAAATTCTACAAGTTTTTGCCAAATTTGAGAATCTGTTAGCACCTCCCAGAGGGTTGAGTTCTGGTAACTGGATGGATGAAGACACACAAGCCAGCAGCACTTGGTTTTTAACTTTTGTTCTGGGTCACTATCCTGCTGGAAAATGACTCCTCTTCCAAGCAACTTAAAGAGAGAAGGAACAATGTTACTCTTTAGAGTTTAGCTATACATCTCTGTAGTCACATTTACTGTAAGCTGAGCCTGTACATACACCACCAAGTTTGATTTGAGTTTTATGGACTGCCGTATAAATCTGTTACGCTGCCATCTCCACATAAAAGTTATACTGTAATTGCATCTATGAGGTGCAGACTTTCGTCAGACTTGATCTGTAAACAAACATTTCTTCCAATCTTTCGAAGTGAAATTTGGACGTTGTTAGGCCCACTAAATATTTTACCTATTCTGTCATCGGAGCAGTGCCCTGGCCTCCAGCACCAGGGTAAGGAACCTCAGAGTTATCTCTGATCAGGATTTATCCTTCAACTCCCACATGAAACAAACTTCAAGGACTGTCTTCTTTCACCTATGTAACATTGCAAAATATCTTCTATTTTTTTCCCCCTTGTTAAAAGGGGTTTTTTTGGGTAGTTTTTCCTTATTCAAATCAAGGGTCTAAGGTGTCCTTATGTTGTACAGATTGTAAAGCCCTTTGAGGCAAATTGTGATTTGTAATATTGGGCTATTTAAATAAAATTGAATTGAAAATTGTAATTGTAATGTAATTTAATATACTGCTGTTTAAATGGTGAGTGTTCTCTGTAGGTCTTTCTGGTTCTATTTAGTAAAATTACTCAGTTTTTGAAAGTCTCTCCATCTGGCACTGACCGCATGGAGACGTTAAAATTAGTTACAGTTAGGTGCTTGTCACCGAACAAGTTTGGCTCTTTGACATTGTTAGAAATGAAAAAGATTTTCATTGCAAATATGTTTTCAAATTGTAAGTACAACATCTGGTATCAGTTGATTATTGTCCAGAAATGTCTATTAGGATGTTCGAATAACGTACTGTATGTGGTGTGACAACAATTAGCATGAACACATACCACATGAATACTCAAAATTTGTGTCAGTTCAAAGTAATATAGCTAATATAAATAAGAGGTCTGAAATTGAGTAAAAAGGAAACTATTTAATTTTTTAATTGAAAACACTTCCACCTTGTGGATTCATGCTTTTGGAGCCTTACTGTATACAGTATATTATGTGTTTAGGATTTATACCACGTATCAGTCTTGCAAGTGAAGATTCCCTCCATGAAGGCCTCCGGTGGCATCCATTTCACCGGCAGCATAGCACGACCGCCTTTCCTGTAATAGCTGGCTCTGAGCAAAGAAAAGAATCAGATTTAGGAATGCCCATTTATCATCAATTTAGAAGAGAAGAAGAGAAGGTAAATACCGCAAGGCCATGAACTCTGTAAGTAAATTTAGAATCTGGCCCTCCGGAGGACAACAAGATAGGTTTTTAATTGGTCCCCCATTTACCACATCTACCGAGTGCCGCCTGGACTCCCATGATAGACATCATCGTAAATCACTCTGGGTGCTTTGCTAAGTGAACTGCCAGTGTGTGACAGTGCAGATTCAGCATACAGACCTGTATATATCTCGTGCCATGCCAAAGTCTCCAATTTTGGCCACTCTGTCTGGTCCAGCGCAGGTAAGTAGGCAATTTCTAGCAGCAATGTCTCTGAAAAACACATGATCGTGGATTATAGTTTGTTTTATCTAAAATGTGTTAAGATATACCGACATTTTTAAAAAGAAGATTGATATGAAGATGGATATAAACTAATTTTTACCTGAAAAAGCTCAGAAAAATCTATCAAATGTGTGGCTGATTTATGCTAAAGAGTCTCTCCATATATATATGTATACGGGGAAATTACAGAGTGATTTGCATTATTTCTCACCCATCAGCATTTTTGTCTGAGTTTTTAAATCAGATTTTCAAACATTTTATAATATTTTAAATGAAGCAATACTTTCCTAGATTTAACAAAAATAATGAGTTCTATTGATATGATGCTCAAAATGTTTTTGTTGCAGTAGAATGGGAATTCTTACAGCCCAAAATATCCTCTCAGCCAGTGCTACACAATATGTGATGAAGCATTTTTTTTTTTTTTTACATGTAGCTCTAACAAGAGAGTGTAGCCCTGATCCCACATTTTATTCAGTTTGTATTTAAATTTAGCTCTCAGCAGTTATAACTGGGTGTGGATCTGAACCTGTGTATGAAGTGGTTCTCCTCCAGGTAGCGACAGCCAAAGGCTATGTCTCTGGCCATCTGCAGCAGCTCCCGCATGGTGAGACAAGAGGTCTGGCCCTGGATACACAACAGCTTTAGTGTACCACCCAAACACACACCTCAGACCCATACACACGCACAGAAAGGTGTCGTACAGACTTACAGCTCGTGGCCTGTTCTGTCTCAGAAAGCTCTTCATGTCTCCTCCGGTCATCAGCTCCAGTAGGATGAAACGTGGCAGGATGTTCAGACTGACGCCGATGCAGCGCACAATGTTCTCATGGCTGAACTTGCTGCATGGCCAAACAATGAACAACAATTGAGTTAGCAGGCCTGCACTTGTGTGTGTTAACCATATCAAAATGTGCATGTGACATGAGAAAGACAAAAGACATGACAATGTAGATGACAGAGAGAAGGTGCTGGTACACATTATGTCTGAAAGTTTTGTCCTGGCATAACAATACAACAAAGTTGACTTTGCGCTCTTTAAATAGAACACTCATATGCATGCATCAGGTGCGCATCTGTTATAACATTTAAAGACTGCGCTGAGGGCTGAGATGTATCAGCATTTAAAAACAAACTTATTTGCAGCGACAAATCTTTCCATCTCTTACTCTGAAAGTCACTATTTCTGACTGCAGCACACCTGCTGTCATATCATTAGTTGGGGCATAACTGCATATTTAACAACATTTATATTGCAGTCATTTTGCTTATTTAATCTGTTTTGATATATTAAGGTAGGCTAACTTTTGCCAGATTTTTTTTAATGTAGTGAAACTTTAATTAAAAAAAAGGCTAAATAAATAAACAATAAAATAAATAACTGTTTGGAACCCACTTTGGGAACGTTTGCAGTAAGAGATACTACAAATATTGTCAAATGGGTCCCTGATCTACTGTAAAATGTATGGAATTTTATCAATGAGAAAACTCTTAAACAACTATAAAACCAATTCAAGATTTAACCAGTCTGCAAATGAAGATTTGAAAGTGCACAGGGACACAACTGTCAGCAGTTTTGAGGAAAAAATGAAATATTGAAATATTCTCTCCAGTTGCTACAGCAGATTCTAAGCAGTGTGATAATTACAATGTAAAAAGGGACATTTTTTGCTGACAGACTCAGTATCTTGGTTGTCAGCTTCATATCTTTTTCACAGTTGAAACTTTTGGACCAATGAAAAGTTTAAAGTCTAAAAGGGTTTAACTGATCTAAAGGGTCTAAATGATGCTTCACTGCCTGGGTAAATCTATTGGGTTTTAAAATGCAAATGGACTGTACTTGTATAGCGCCTTTCTAATCTTCCGACTACTCAAAGTGCTTCATACACTACATATCATATTCACACAGTGATGGCAAGAGCTAACTGCCCATCAGTTAGTACAAAGTAAACTAACCATTCACACACACACACTCTTGCTCAAGGACACTTCGCCACGTGGGATTGGGGAAGCCAGACTCGAAACACCGACCCACTCTGCCACTAAACCAGCCGCCCGCCCGTTTTATTCTGCTCTTACTTGGACTTTAATGTGAGGGATAAACACTATTAAAATAATAGCACACAGATTTGAAGATAGTTAGGACGCCCTACTGTTCTCTTAAATCCCTTACATTTACAGACAACTCCTCATATGGCCTCAAAACAACAATTATTCTCCTGATTTCGCGTTTGCTCACTCTCAAAACTAGCTAACAAATCTGATGTCTGTGCTCAAATCCAGATTTAGTAAAAGCAACAATTGTTTTAGGCTAATGGTTCTCATTAACGTCCGTACATATGTGACCTGAGTCACTATATCTCAGTGTGTGATCTTAGCTGTTATTTAGAGGGGTTGAAACTGTACTCTAATCTAAATTAGAACATCTTTCTCTTTCATCTGGATCAAGTCTTGTCTCTCTAAAAACACCTCTAATAAAGCAAAAACGCCCAACAGATGTTTGGGATGGAGACTAATTACTGGTACTTACCAATTAACATTACACAGGTCATAAACTAGAATTCAACTATCTGTTTTGTAGTTATTTTCCTGAGATCAAAATATCCCTGCAGACATGACTGTCCTTGACTAATTGGCCACTCTATAATTAGCAGAAACAACCAGCTAATGATATGAGAGGCCAATATATGTCCTACATTACATGGATAAAGTTTCACATCTGACTCCAGCTGTTATCTCCTCTAACTCGGAAGAACAATTAAGCCATAAAACAAAGCCAGCTGCTGTCTGATGATGTGAGCACATTGCTGCTTTATACGTGTCAGGTGTGCCGTAAGAAGGATGCATTGGGTGAATCAATGCGTGAACTAAATCATATGGCGGCCAGCACGGTGTGTGTGTGATGTACACAGGAAGTGTAAAGTTGCAGTATGGCGCACCTCATAATCAGCGCCTCCATCAGGAAATCCATTTCATCCTGTTCGGAACAGATTTCTGGAAGAGTCTGTGAAGCAGAAAGAATCAGCGAAACAGTTTGAGGTGTGTGTGTGTCATTGTCAAGAGGAAAGATATCATTAGACCTAATCAACTGAGTATTGAAAAGCAGGCAAGCCCATGTGGAGCTCACTCAGCTTTTTCTTTTTAACCTTGTGTAGTTTTAAGCCAAGGGATCTGAGGGCATTGACTGAACAAATTTGCATTCTTCTTTTTAAAACAGTTATCAATCATGTTGTGCAGTCGTGATGATTTTGCAGCCTGTGATTTCATCACAGATGCAGATTTTTTTACACAACAAACCACCTTAATACATTTTCATATTATGTAGGAAGTAAAGCAAATAACCCTTCTCTAAATAAATGCATCACAAAAACCAGTCTTTTCAAATCCTACTTGCGTGTGACCTTTAGAGCCAAGAAGTAGGACACCCCTGTAGAATGTTGTAGATTATATGTAATCAACATAACTCCCGGTGAGGTGCTATCATCTAACATTTAGGTGCCACTTGTCCTCATGTGCCTCACAAAGTGGAAGCTGACCTTTATGGCCACCTGCATGGGTTCGTTATCACCGCTAATCCCCAGAACCTGTCCTTCATAGACTTCACCAAATGCACCATGGCCAAGAGCCCTGAAAAACGAAAGTGAAAAATACAACAATTGAAGTGAAAACATCGGTACAAAGGCACTCTGTGTACTGTAAGTCTGGGCATCATCAGCACAGAGCCATTAGAAGCTCAAACTGACGTTCCGTCGTCGTGTCCAGGTGTTCTGTACCTGAGAAGGGTTATGTTCTTGCGTGGCACTTCCTTCAGTTCATTGAGTGAGGCGGCCTTCCCTGCAAAGCAGTAGTTGGGGTTGTAGTCCGTCATGATGGTGGAGGAGCGGATCTTGCTTAGCTTGTACTCTGGACTCTGCAGACGCCCCCTCACTGCATGCAGGCCGTTCTTCCTGCGGTACCACACTAAAGACAAAGACAGGACAGAGACAAGCTTGTCTTACTTCAAAGTCTAAACTGGTTTTTAAAAATCATAACCCTAACTGGACCCCACGCTTGCATGGAAGTTGTAGAAGAAACTTCCTGACTGTCTTCTGACTGTCTTCTGACTGTAGGAGCGGTAACACAAGGAGGGGTCAAGCCGCATCTCAGGAGTCGATGCTTTTCAATGTAAAAAGGACATTCTTAGGGGCCAGTGGGAAAACTGTTGTAAAAAGTATGAATGTTTGATACGCAGACAGTCATTTTGTTCTTAAAAGGAGTACTCCACCGATTTAGCATTGCACTCCTAAAACACTGTCTGACACAATGGACAGTTTAAAAAAAACAGTTTAAAAATTGATGCAGCAGAATCGGAGAAATTGTTTTCTTTGTCTTACTTGTCAAATCCTGGCACCTACATTACCCACAATACAACTTGATTGCAGAAAATTCGGTCAGAGATTCAGGTGTGTTGCTAGTAGCAACTAATGTAGCCACTAGCCTCGGACTACAGAGGTCTGGTAAGCTTACTTCTTTCTAATGCCAAACCCCCAGATTTTTTTCCATTATCAAACTTCTAGTCTTTGGCCCCAACCGACGCTGACTCAAGTGACATCACAAGTCTTTATACAAATGTTTCCACATATGCAGTAGTACTCCCAAACACCTGTTAACTCTTTGATGTGGAAAATCAGTGGAGTTCCCTTTTAAGAAGACAAATCCTTCCACACACACACACACAAGGTTTTGCGGGATGCAGGTGGATGTCCTCTCCTTGGTTACTGCTCCTAGATCGTCTGTGCCAGTGAGTTTGAACTCACCCGCCATGGAGGCAGACCACGTCCCCGATGCAGGTTGGTAGT
The DNA here is from genome assembly GCA_011952105.1 of Coreoperca whiteheadi. Lineage (NCBI taxonomy): Eukaryota > Metazoa > Chordata > Actinopteri > Centrarchiformes > Sinipercidae > Coreoperca > Coreoperca whiteheadi. The sequence goes on along the minus strand of CM022480.1, from coordinate 14,963,298 downwards.
CTGCCAGGGAGGGGGCGTTGCGTGCAGGTAAGAGGTGCCGTCGAGCCATCGCCCAGTGGAGATGCTAGGGACTCAGGGGAGTTGGGATGAGGGGTGGGTTGAGGAGGAGAAGGAGGGGGAGGGGCAGGAGGACATGGGGCGCCCAGGGAACAGACTACCTCCCTGCATGGGGGAGAGCTCAGGTGAAGAGACACCATTAACCTGAAGGGTGTGTGTAGGTGTGTTCTTTGCAACGGAAAGCAACATGTATGTAACTGCACAAATGTCATGTTTTTTTGTTTTTTTTAGTATTTGACTTATTCACTTGCAAATTCACACAGTTACACACAATGCAGTTAGTGAAGAAGTCACACTAAATAGCTCATCCATTTTTCATAAAAAAGAGGTTTGCCTGATTATGTTGTGCATAGAAGTCAGCTTAGTTTGCACTTTGGTAATCACATGAGTACAATGTCATGCAGTTAAACTCCACAGCTATTTGTTCATGACTGGTTAGAATTAGCAAAACAAGCATCTTATCTGCGATTAATATCTGTCTGATTACACATAGTGGATCTATGTGTAGTTATACCTAACCAAACTCAAACCTTTTGCATTATTATATACACAGACTAACATTTTCATTTGTTTTCTGTCTTTTCTGTTTCAAACTTTGTGTCTTTTTCTGAAAAGACCTGATGAAGACTGATGACTAATATTTGCCAGCCTGGCTGACCTTAACCCTAGCTAACCTGTCCTTTTCACTTTAATGCATTTCCCATTTTTCTAAACTATGATTGCCATATCAACAATGATGCCCATTTCCACAATCTCTCATCTCCTGAAAGGACAGTGCTCCCCTATAGTTCTGTTTTGATTTTCTGCATCAGCAGGAAGAAGCAATTTATTACATTTTCTCAATATTCATTATTCTGATATTCTACTGTTGTAAAGAAACCAGTACATATCATATGAGGGTCTGCCACTAGAACATATTACTAGGTCTTTCTAGAGGGTGCAATTTTAATTTAATTCCGCAAATACAAAAGTATTAGCAAGAGTTTCTTGTGCTGATGATCTCGTTGTTCCTAGAGCTTTACCCGTAATGTTGTGCATGTAAGCACCCATCAAAAAGGGTTTATCCTCATGAGTATGAATGCGAGGTCAGTGAAAATTATGGTCCAACAGTGGTTTCAGATTAAAAGGTCACCAAAACGAGTCTCACCAGATGCCCGGAAGTTACCAAGATATTTTGCTCTAGGGTTGGCTGGAAAACTGCCGATGGGGGAAAAAATCTCCATATTGCTCCTTTAATCTGTCAGATTTGCTTTTTATTTGTCACTTTTCTTACACGAGGTTTATTGTATGTATTAGTTCAGTCAAAAACCCAAACTGCGTTTGTTATGCCTGGTTTTCTTGTCAGGCAGCGTACAAGCCCAGAGAGCTGAAAATGTAATTGATATTATACAGGAAGTCAGTGCTGTGCAGATTTCTCCAGAGGCCCTTCCACAAAGTTTAGATTCACCAAAACTGAGTGTGGGAAAGAAAGAGCGAGTCTTCCACTTTTGAGCTTCATTTAATATTCAGCACTTTCAATGAGGTTACGGAGAGGACAAGAGAGAGAGAATCTATATTCAAACACCTTAAACAGCACTTGGTGGAGGATTAGTGGGTCGACCAAAAAAGTTGACAAAGGTGCAAAAAAAGTAGATATATAATCCCTTACTGTCCTATATTACTGCAGAATGATTGTATATGCTGTTGTTACAACTGCATACAAACTGTATTTATATAAAGTGACTGCGTTAATAAAACAAGGTTTAGAATATAAGTCAACATTAAACAGTATATATTGCATAGCAGCTTTTGAGACCAAGTTAAATACTAATACAACATTAGTATCATTAGGTAATGTTATAATCCTAATTAATTTTAAATATCAGACTGTGGTTGTCTCTTTATCCCTCAGTTGTCTTTCTTTCGCTTTCCTAGAGTTTTATTTCCACTGAGTAGTAAAATTAAAACTGGTTAATTTTTAATTCCCTAATTTTTCCTACTTTAAGCAGTTTATTTTGCATGTGCAAGAATCATCAGTAAAGCCTTTTACAACATGTCTGACTGTCAGATTGTCTCAGATTACAGAAATCGAACAACTCTAGTCATCTCTTCATTCGACAACAGATGCCCACCAAATGCTCTAAATCACAGAGCTTTGTGTGAATAGCATTGTGCTGTATCACATCTGATGTCTTTTTGCTATATCCTAACACTCTTATCATAGAGTCAATGCCCATGGGTTAAGATAAACTTGTCATTGTCACTGTGCGCCTCCCAAAAATGACTGAAAGGCAAGTCTTTTATGACAGTTCGCTATTTTTGCATATTGTTCTACTGTTCAGGTCTCTATAACCATGATTGTTTCAGATTTTTCAGCTACTGAAGTGAATCATAACGCCTGACATTTACTGCTGTCTAATCTAATCTAGTCTCATTCATCAATGCACATCTCCAACTGAGAGAAACTCCCTAGTTAAATGTCAAACCTTTCCTATTGTCCTTTTGATAGCCAATGATGTATTTTTATATTAAAGTCATACAGTGAGATGCTTACAGTGCATCTCTACCGTTTCATGCTTCCATGAGAGTAATCTGTAGGCAATAAATACAACATATAAACAATATGGTATTTAACTGCATTATCTCATTCTCATCTGCAGTATAATCTTGCTTCACACTCTTTGGCACAAAAAAGTCGGGATCATATTTACACACAGCCAGCGAAAGGAGAGCGTCGCCTCAAATTGTCCATATGTGCTTAGCTCATATTGTGTCAGCGACATATAATTCAAAACCATATCCTTACCACAGCCCTATTAATTATCCGACGCACAGCCCAAAGAGGGCATTTAAACCAATACTTATCAAAGGTGTTCCTGTTTCTGTTGTCAGTAACATCTGGAAGCATCTGTATGTCCAGCTGTGCTCACAGCCGGTGGAAGGTGGAGGGCAGAGACTGCACACAGAACTGGAAGAGTCTCTTACTGAGGATGACGCCAGCGCAGATCAGCGCCATGCCACTTGCGATGGTGGAGACCACGACTGCCAAGATCAAAGATGTCGACATTTGGCCCTGCGGGCCTTGAGGAGCTGCTGGGAGAGACGGGAGGAGAGGGTTGATTAATAGACGTCTAAAAGTGTTTTAGTTTAAATGATTTATCTGTTTAGATTGGAAAGAATTTGGATGGATTTATTGTTTGACATTAAAATGAACTGCTAACACATAATGGCTGTCATCCAAAAGAAAAAGTAGTGTTTGTTTGTTACGTACCTACAGTGCCGATACATGAGACGTTGTCGCTGGCCAGGACTTCGTCGTCGTGACAGAGACAGAGGATAAGGTGAGTATCTTCATCTCGTTTGCAGCTCTGCGTTTGACAGTGGCTGCAATTCAGCTGCACCTTGATCTCACACTCGCCATGACCCTCCATGGCTAGAGGGAACAACGTACACACATACACACATGGATGCAAAGAATCACAAACACCAGACACAAAGTATTTGTTAGAGATGGTAGATCATTAAGGTTGCAGGATGCTCGAACAAGGTCTGGTGATATATTCTACATATTTCTTTTTGTCAGCAAATCCCATGATAAGAAAGTCAACAAACAAACCCAATAAGTATAATCCCTGATGCTTTATATCTCATTCCTCTGTGCCATACAACTTAATTGTTGTCCAAAAACTATCAAAAACTATCAGTGAGCCACACTGTGTCACTGAGTGACCTGTTTCTTCATTGCCATGAACATTGGCCCTGTAGTTTATTTTGAGTCATTTGCACATACTCCATCCCACTGCCGTAAATACTTGCTAGAGCACCAAATGTGTATTAATCTGCAGCTGAAAATAGTCCCCAACAAATGCACTATTTACTCCTGTTCAAGTAACATTTACTAAAAACTACAGGGCCCAGCTGTTTTAGGAAACGAGTTAGCCTTTTATAAAAATGAAAGTATATAACCCTCTGTTGGTTTTAGTGTTTTCATAAAATTTGCTGACAGTAAGAGCCTTGTCCTTTAATCTGATCAATTATGTGTGTATTGGTCTAAAATGCAGTATGTGGTTGTAATAAATTGGTTCTGTAATACATTTAAATATCATTATTGGGTCAATATTTTGGTCTATATTATACTCTAGGCTGTAATTTTATATAGTTTTCCATTATTAAACTATTCTTAACTCTAATCTGTGACCTAAACACTGCTCCAGTGTTTCCTTTTATAAGAGAAGTAGGCTTGTGCCACGCGTGTCATGTATTGATCGTCATCCGTCACTTAAAGACAAGAAGATTATTTGCTGCATTAAAGAATTCAATTAGAACCATTTAAGTTAATCTCTTTGTTTCGATCTCGCTTTCAATGTTTTTCATGAAGTCATTGTGTATGGAAGCGATGACTGGCAGCACACGCAGCAACAACAACAACAACAACAACAACAACAACAGCATCTTTCACAAGGGAATGAAGGTCTGTCTGGCGCAGAAGGCAAGAGGCTACATGAGGCAGTGAATTAGTCAACTTCCTCTTCCTCCCGCTAAATAATGAGAATCAGATGGGCGGCAGTCTCACAAAAAACAGGTACAAGCACGCACACACACACACTGGTACACCCTGAGGCATTGACTGGATCAATTGCTTGGAGAACTAAGTGCACAGAAACCCAAGAGCTCAGGATTTAATCTTCACACCGACAGCGTCTCTTTGCTTTGGGATCAGCCATGTTGAATGCTATCTGTTCCTGGAGTGACTAAACAGTGATACAACTACATTTTATATAACTCATAAGGTGTCAATGAGTTTTCATGTTACTACTGCAAAAATAAAATGCAGGGTTATTATTACTGTGAGTTAACGTCAGTTAAATTAGTCATTTTTCAGCCTATCTGCATGTTTAATAGTTTAAAACATACACACCAATCACATCAATTTTCAACTTAATTTCTTTTTGTGACTTCCTATCAAGGTAATTTCTTGATTTAATCTTTAATTGTCATTAGTGTTTGAATTTGTTCTTGCTCGTCCTTTTATTTTCATTTTATGTTCTATTCATCTACTTATTGATCTCAGTTTATTTAAAATTTTAGTTGTTGCTAGGAAACTTTCAGCAGAACATCCACAGTGCTACTAACCACCGCTACAGGCCAAAACACACTGCTGCGGAACGGCAAGTGTCAAAACAGCGGCCCCTATTATTTCCTATGTACAACCCCCACACTGGCGGCGCTGGGCATGCGTCGGCACTCATGGGCGCGCAGCCCTGTAACACTTCATGCCACTGTCCTATCTCCAGCGTCACCACCCCTGAAAAAAGCGTTTTTTTTCCTCAGGGAAAAAGCGGTTTTGTAGTCACTTCAATACAATATTAGCCCAAGTACAAATGTTATTTACCTGTTTGTTGCTTGCTTGTCACTGTAGTTTTAACTATTTCACTTGCGCCTGTATCTACAAGGCAAAAATGTTATAAATAAACTCCACTCGATCCCTGCTTGTAGGCTACATCCCGGCTCTCATGGCAGCTCGACTTTCTGTCCTCACCTCTTACTGTCGTTGTCTCTCGTGTGTGTAGATCATTGACTATATATAATATACATATACAGTCTATGGTGTAGATCAATATGAGCAGAGGCAGTTGCTGCAGCGCGTGCTTTTGGTGGTAGGGTCGGCACTTGACAAGCATCATAAGGCGGCACCAGTGTGTTTTCCACTTAAGATGCATAATCCATGTGCTATACAACAGCATTCTATTTGTTCAACTCTAGTTTACTATATTCTTTTCTAGTTTGATTTAAAAAACGTACTCACTGTTCTCATCAGCGGATGGAGTATGCTTTCTCTTCTTTCTTCTCTACTATATTTTAGTTTGAAAAAACACTCCGAACTTAATGTACGCTTACTAGCTTTTTCCCGGAAATTTCAACCGCATCTCAGCGTCTTCATCTGCAGATGGTGTTTTCTCTCCGTTTACTGCACTCTGTTCTACCATTTTAACTGCATCTTCTCACGGCCTTTATCAGTGGATGGCGTTTGCGCTCTTTACTCTGCTTATACTTTTTTACAAAACAATCTTCACTCAATGTCCACTTACTCACCTTTTCTGCATCTCAGTCTTCATCAGTGGATAGTTTGTGGCTGTAGTTTGCTCTCTATTCTTTTCAATTCTAGTTTGACAAAATAATCTTAACCCATTGTCCAGTTAAGACCTCATTAGGGGGCTTTCAACTACATCTTACGGTCTTCATCAGCAGATGGCGTTAGCTCTCTGTTATTTTCTATTCTTCGCCTCTCTACCCAAACTTTATTCTGCTCTTTTCAATTTTATTCTAGTTTAACCGGAACAAATCTTAACTTAAAGTCTTTTACCAGAACTTTAAACTGCATCTCATGGTCTTCATTTCCTCTCCTTGCTACTCTCCTCTATTTCCTCTACTGTATTCTCCACACCAGCTTTATCAGCACCACTGTCTTCAGTATGATGTGATGTGTTGAGTCAGTCTCACCTGCCAGAGGCTGAAGGAAAATCTCTCCCACTGGATGGATGAATGAGACTCCATTCTGACCGTCGGCGGTGATCTCATCTGTCGGCGCAGCGTCACCTCCTGTCACAAAATGCATGTTGTGAACTCAATCAGTCAGTATTATAATGTCAAACCAATGTGATCCAATTATGCTTCTCAGTTTTGGCAGTGTTGCCACTTTTGTCAGTTTTCTCTCGACAGAAAAACGCCACGCTCGAAAACACTCTGCAAGACACAAAGTTGTGATAAGATTGATCTTATTATTCTCCTCCATCCTGCTGATTCTGGGAGGCTGTTGTCACACAAGGATAAAAGCATAAAAAATAAACACAAAGAAAATGTATAATTACTATGTATGATTACCATGGCAACAAACTAACAAACTCCAATGACACTGCGGGGTAGTCCTTGACAAAATTGTACATGAATTTGACAATTCTATGTTGAAAAAATGTTTTTCAGTTGAAAGTGTGTAATTTCTGTTAAGAGTCAACCGTCAAAATCAACCAGAGAAGCATAAATTATGCTTTAGACTGAAGCACAAATACAATTAAGTCTTTTAAGAAAGACAGTTATGCCACACAGATGTCTTAGCTGAAAAGACAAAACAGAAGAAAAGAACAGACATAAAATCGATTATGTTTTTAGTGCAGGGGTTAGAAATGGTAAAGCATTGTAGTTTAAGGGTAACTGACAGAAAGCTGTTACCTCTGTAACCTCCTCCGCCGCCTCCGGCTGTGCAGGCCCCACCTCCACCTCCAAAGCCCCCAAAGGTGGACCAGCTGAGCTTGGACAGGGCCAGGGAACACGAGAACCCCCCCTCAGCACCCTCCACCAAAGACTTTCCCGCCCTCAGGCGAGGAATAGAACTGTCTTTCCAACCTCCACCTCCACCTTCAAGGAAACAAACATGAAACAAGAACACTATTATATCAAACATACTACATACATATTTTGTAGATTAAAATATAACTTAATTTAGACAGTAGTAGGGACTGCAAATGATTCACTGATTAGAGTTTCTTTTTTTATCTTTCTTAACGCCGTGGATACTTTCAGAGGAGGTTTTGCACCACAAATTGAATTCAAGCAGGAAGCCATTAAAAAGGCAGCATCAGAGTTAAGACCTGTGGATGGATTTAAGGAGGTTGGAGCATGTTTTTGTGAAAATGGGGCAACTTAAAAAGAAGCTAGCTTCCTGCAGGGGAAGTGAACTGGTGAAGTAGCAACAGCACATTCCTCCTACAAATTTGTACCTAGTGTGATGTCACATTATACAACTGTTTTCAGCTGCTGATTAGTACACCTCATGACTAGTAAATTGATTTTAAAGTGTTAAGTCTGAGGAGACCCCCTTTCAAGTTACATTAAGATTCTTGGCAATCTGGGCAGCAGTGTTCATAGTAATTTGATTTGACAACACTATCAGCCAGCTGTTGGGCTGTTTTGTGGAGCATCTGTGGCCAGCCATTTCTGCGAGATGTCAGGCTGCATTGGCTCTACTCAGCTGTTTCTGGAGGCTGTTGATCTCCCTGAGCATGTTGAATCAGCGGCAGAGGTATTCAGTGAAAGAGAGCAGTCTGACTGGGTGTTCAGCAAGCAAATCGGGATCTGCTCGGCGTGGTGGGGCCTACCGAGGTGTCCCAAGGAGATTTTCCAGTGAAAGAGCTCAGTCTGGCCGAGACTTTTAAGTTCAACAAGGTGGGAAGATCTCCAGCTGGAGATCACCTGTGATCCATGATAATGACATATATACTGCAACTCTAGTCTCCTATGGCAGTTTCAACATTGCCACACAGTTCAACATGCAGTTCACACACACACACACACACACACACACCTCCTTTACACACTACTAAGAGCTATGTAGTTCCCCTGACACTCAGATCTTTATCTAAACAATCCCACAGAAGTTTCATTAAGATGAGGTGATAGATGGTCTGTGTTGAGACTCTGTTGGTCAGGAGGATTTTAGTGAGAACGTTCCAGCAGGCTTTCCAGAAGCAAAGATATGCCATATATGTCTTGCTTCAAAGGTCAGGACCTGTCAGCATACTAAAAATACAATCCAGACAGATCCTATTATCCACAGGCCAAACACATCCCACTGTGTATGAGCACGCATGCCAACGTGTGCTGTTTCGAGTATGTGTGTATACAGAACAAACAAATCCTCTCATGGCCTTCAACCAACACGTCTCTATGGGCAGGTTTTAACACTACCTTTTAGAGGAATGAAAAACGTGCTTTTGATATACTACAGAAGTTTACAAAGTTTCAAGGAAAGGAGCCTGTTGTCATCTAAGGCTTATAGCACTTCAGCACTTAACTTCTCTGTGATTGTAATAAAGCAATGATTTTTGGGGGGTTTACAAGTAAAAAAATAAATTCTGAACAGACACAGTTGTCATCATCTTTGTAATACGTTTGTTTTCTGAAATGTTAAATTATTGCTGATCTCAAGGCATATTTCATTACAAAGCCCTGTAAAATGTCATGAAAAGGTAAACTAAACATCAGCATTTAGTGTGTAAATTGAAGATTTTGCATATTTTTAATGGTCATAAAAAACACACGAACCGCAATGTCCCTGATTCAAGTCTGGCCAGGACTTCTATTGCATGTTCACAATATCTCTGCCTTAATTTTCTGTCATCGCTGCACTGTTGACCTAATAATGAAATACCTCAAAAACACTTTTAAAAATCCAAGAATTGACCAAAACAGTGTTCATGTTACTCCCAGACCAATGTCAAAAGTTTTCAGAGTGGCATGTTTTGTGGATTATCAAGAATACTGATTCTGGAAAGAGATATTTAAAAATGTAATTTTTCACTCTGAGCACCACAAATAAAAATCCATTCACCCTCATTGCGTTAGCGTGAAGTGAGTAATCTCAAAATCAGATATTTCAAAACTTGGACACAGAATTCAAAAGAAAAAGACTTTTTGTAGTTTAGTTGAGTGAATCCTTGCATCCCGAACAAACTGTACATAACCTGTAATATAGTACCTGCAGGGCCAGTTTGACCGTTGTTACTGGGAGCTATGGTGCTGTTTTCATACTGCTCCAGTGGTATCTGGTCCAGACTGGACTCCGGATCCTCCAGGTAGGCATTTCCTCCTCCGCCAGCCGCAATCAGCAAGGGAACCAGCTCACCTCCCTCCATCTGACGAGACAGCATCACTGTAAATCTCACTAATTTTCTGCTATGTTTACATTCTGCACATGTAAATTTGCATCCCAACATTTCACTGCAAATGTAAAAGGAATAAAAGCAAATTGAACATGACCCAGGAAACCCCAGTTTTAGTACAGATTGGAGATCATAACAAAAGTGACAAGTGAACATTGTCTCGTGCCAATTCTATGATACACCGGCATTCCAAGCTCTATTGTATGTCCAATCTTTATCTAAACAAGTGGATTAGAGTGTGAGAACCTGCTGAATCGTTTCAATATGCCTACAGACATTTTTGATGCCTATAAGTATGTACACTTAATACGCAAGTCATCAAACAAACCCGCAGAAAGGACACACGATACTGAAACAACACAAAGTTTCTTCTGTCACCTTAAAGATGTAGGTGGCTCCCCCTCCACCGCCTCCTCCACCAGCCCACTCTGCAACAGCCTCTCCTCCAAGGTTGTCTTCAATCACTGACGACTCTCCCAGGCAGATCTTCTGGGTGTGGGGATTTCTCTACACCACAAGGGAGAGGAATATTTGAGTTTCAGAGGAAGAAGCCGTCATCACAAAAGTATGAATCCAGAATTTTTTATCTAGGTCACTCTCTTGTCTCCCCTCTCTGGCAAAAGATATCCCAGCAGGACATCACACACGTCAACGAACCCTTCCAGCCTACTCACCCCCGGACACGCGTCCTCTCCCTGGTGGCCCACCAAGATGTAAAGTATATCTCCTTTCTCTAGAGGAAATATGGCAGATATGAAGACCCCATGGTTGCGTTTGTTGTGGTTTTTGGCTCCTTTCCCTCCTGCAGCCCCGTAGGCAGAGATCCTGAGGGAGATCATTGCGCCACAAGGGGATTAAATACAGAAAGAAATTGCTTTCTGGCTCAGGCTCCACAGTATATACCATACTAGATAGATAGACTGAAATACACTTGAGCAAACAGCTATAGAATTTTGTCATAACACACAAATCAGGAGACACCTGTGGTTTTATAAAGATTTTCCTTTTACAATCAGACACTCCGTTTTGATATTGGCATGAACATTGACAGCTGTGTATAATTTAGGAAGTAATTCAACACCCTGTAAATCCTATGATGAACCCTGCCTACTTTTCTGTTGCCTTATTTCATGCCATGAGTGTGATAATGAGGTCCCATGACTGGCTGTGCAAAGACAATCAAATTGCTTGAAGTCTTGATCTGGCAGGACAACAATCAGTTACGCTGAGCATGGCCAGAATAATTTAGTACCCCAGCACGCAGTCATGCCTCTAACTTGTCACCAAGCCCAGCTCTCTGAGTCACACAACAATATTAACACATGTGGATGAATGCTATCTCTTCTATGACTAAATGCCTAGAAATAAACTATGGATAACATTCAGAAAAATGTTTTAAAAAGTGTAAACAACTGTGGCCCTCTGTGTCCAGATAAAGCCTGTGACATCGTGCATAATGGGAATCTGCTCTTATAGGAGTCTAGGTTTGCATTGAGCTTTCATGTCTGGTTTGTGTATAAATTAAAAATGTATGTAATGAATTTGAGGAGACCCCAGGAAGAATAGCAACTGGTATGTCAGGAGCTAATGGGGATCTTAATAAAATAAAATGAATAAATAAATAGGACTAGACTGACTATGTTATATATTTATTATTATTGTCAACTAGTAATTTAAAACAACATAGCTGGGTACTGTAGTTTATAGCAAACCTTACTCAAACAGGAGTAAATAGTACATTTGTTCAGAACTCTGCAGATTTCATGCACTTTTAAGTATTTACAGCAGCAGCATGGTTTATGTGGATTGACTCAAAACAAAGTACAGTGCCCTGGTTCACTGTAATGAAGGAGCATGTCACCCAGTGGAACAGTGTGGCTCATTTGTGTGTTTTTAATAGTTTTGGGACAAGAAACACCAATAAAGGTCTATGACAGAGGAATAATATATATCAGAGCTTTGACTATGCAGGCAATATTTGTTAGTAGGATCAATTCACGGTGAGTTTTGGTCATGGGATTTGTTGACAATAACAAAAATATTGAATTAGTCACACTTGAACAAATAACTGACCACCCTGTTGACTTCCAGAATAAAGCTCAGGTAGATGAGCATCAAAACCATCCCCTCTATCACTTACAGATATCTGTTAGTAGCAGGTACCCTCCACATTTGGACGCCTTTAAAGGGGCCTTCCTTCCCCACAGTAACATTGACATTTTTGTTCCTGTAGGTACTGTCACACTGGGCCTGGGTTGGACCGTGGGGACCACTGGCACCGCATGAGTTAAACCACCACGTCATCAAAGAAACTTCTAGAAAAATGGAGACATAGAAAAGAAGAACGCTGACGAGCTGCTGGGAGACTTAGAATTGTTGAGTGAGTTGGTAAATGTGGGTAATATATATTCACTTGGAAAAAATGAAAACAAGTAAAAATGCAAAGAAATATGAGACCAAGATAGACAGTTGAACATTGGAGAACAGAAAAACACATATGGTTCAACATCTAGGGGAGTCACTGGAAACTGCATTACCCACATGGTATGTGAGTGCTGAATGCAGCTTCTGGTCGGCTGATATGGTAGATAAAGCATCAAGGAGCAAGAAACATTGTGAGTGTACCACCTGGCATGTAAATTCTGCATGTAGAATGGATTAAAAATGACGCGGTAGATGAGGGAGGTTCTGGAAATTCACATGGTATCCAAGGTGACAGCTGAAGCTGAGTGCTACCTGAGGCTGAAGGCTCTGGAAGGGGGCTTAAGAAATCCTCCAAGTCCGCCATGGGCAGGAGAGAGTCGAGATCTGAGGAGAGGCAGAAAAAGTGGGAAGAGAGAGAGTCAATCACCCATCTGCATATCACTGAAGCATAAATTATTTTCAGACAGAAAGTTACACGGATCTAAGGAAATAAGAGCAATTCAAGGACAGGTATTCCGGATGAACATAGAGACATTTCCTCAGACTAATTCCTGAGCAGAAAAACATGAATATACTTCTCACTTAGTCCTCTTCATCCACTATATAGCATACAGACACAGTTCATTTTCTCAATTTCTATGGTTTCAATTTCTAAAGGTTTTACAGGCAACCCACTGTCCTTTGCCAGGCCCTTCCCTGAAACCAATGCGGTATTGTTGAACTTGCTTAAGCAACAAGAGCCTCCAAGGTCTAGTGTCAACACCATAAAATCATGAAAGTCTCTCCAGCTCGATAAAATCCCAGCACAGATAAGGAGACACACTAAGCTTGGCTTACTACTCTGGGATCTTGAATCGACCTGGGTGCCTTTGCTGCATGTCATCCCCCGCTCTCTGTCCCCCACATTTCCGGTCTCTCTTCAGCTGTCTCTATCAGAATGAAGGCAAAAGTCCAAAATAAAGTCTTAAAAAAAAGAAGAAAAAAAACATCCTTCCCTTAAAAAGTTACAAAGTGTGTTTCCTGGCCACATGCTCCCAAATAGGGGGCAGCATTTCACAGACAGGGAAGATCAAGTGGTGGAAGGAGACAAAGTAGAGGAAGCGGAGAAACAAGAGGTCGAGAAGCACGAGGGAGAACAGCTAGTGCTGCAGCATCTAGAAACTGACAAGCCCTCGGCGCAGCTCTACTTGTTTGTCCTGTCATGTTGGACTCAGGGCAAACTGGACGCTACTATGACTCACTTGTGCCTTGAGAGGCGAGAGTGAGTATTACAACAGAGGGTGGGCTGGGCCTAGCTGGTTAGCATGCTAGAGTAGATATCTCTGCGACACAATACATAGATGTCTTTGACATAACGTCAGAACCGTTACTTCTTCACTAAAATTCTGGCCATATCTTACACATTTTACCTTTAAATCACACACAAACAAAAGCAGACAGAATCCCTTAAATTCAATGCACCAAAGTCAAATTTCACACCTGTGTGTCAACTCTACACACTAAATTATAAAATTCATCCTGGACCATTTCAATAAAGCAGAAAGAGGTTTTTAAAAACCCTTTTGACATGATTGTGAGAGTAAAAAGCCAAAGTCTGATGCACTGACACAGGAATGTTGGCACACATATTGTGGGACTGCATTTGCAGCAAAGCATTAAATCTTGGTTGCCCTCATGTCACCACCAATCATTGAAACGAGCCATCAAACGAATGACTGAGGACTGCTGCAGCTCTGACTGAAAGACAGTAATCTCAACAACAGTTGGGAGGACTCCCTGTACTCCTCAGCTGTCCATTTCATTCAGCAAGAGTTTGATTTCATAATATGTATAAGTAATCTTAAAAGTCATGGGGAGAGACATAAGCAGACGATTATGTAATAAAAGTCTTATTGGGAATCATTAGCAGTTTAACCACAAGGCAATTTATTCATTTTAAACTGAGGGACGGAGGGTTTCCTAGTTTGTTTCATTCACCCGCGACTGGTGAACCGACGCATAAACCCCCCGTAGCTATATAGTTAAGATGATATTTTAGATCCAAGATGAAAATGACAGAAGGGCATATCCCAGAGAAAAAGCTGCAATTACAAATCCGTCTGCTACTTCAGCACCACTGACAGAACCATGGATCAGTACACAGCACAGCAATATTTCAGAGCCATGGTCAGGGCCATAGATTCTAACTTGCACAAACGTCAGTCAGATAAAGGATCATTAAGTCAGGTAGACTTGACGTACATACTCATACATACGTATACATACTGTATCGATATAATTTTCTGAGTATTATACATTGTTTCATCCATATTTATTAGCTTGCAGTCTTCTTCTTCACTGCATTTGTTGGCGTGTTGCTTACGCCTCTTTGCGCGTTACTGCCACCAATGTGTGTTCACACAAATTTTGCTCCATAGTGGTCAAAAATAGCAAACTAATTTTCCCTACATCTCCTGAGATTAATCTAGAACTACACCCATGTGAGTGACACCCATCAAGAGTAAGACAAGCAACTCAGCAACAACAGTTAGACAGCAATATATAGATAAAAGTTTTATTTTAGCATTTTATTTTTCGAGTAGCATGGAAAACAGAGGAATGAAGCTTAGCCGCAGTAAGACAGAATACATGTGTGTCAATGAGAGGGACCCAGGTGGAACGGTGAGGTTACAGGGAGCAGAGGTGAAGAAGGTGCAGGACTTTAAGTACTTAGGGTCAACGGTTCAGAGCAATGGAGAAAAGAGGAAAAGAGGTGAAGAGGCGAGTGCAAGCAGGCTGGAACGGGTGGAGAAAAGTGTCAGGTGTGTTGTGTGATAAAAGAGTATCAGCAAGAATGAAAGGAAAGGTGTTCAAGACGGTGGTGAGACCAGCGATGTTGTACAGCTTAGAGACAATGGCACTGAAGAAAAGACAAGAGGCAGAGCTGGAGGTGGCAGAGCTTTAGATGTTGAGGTTCTCTTTGGGAGTGACGAGGATGGACAGGATCAGGAACGAGTACATCAGAGGGACAGCTCGTGTTAGATGTTTCGGAGATAAAGCCAGAGAGGCCAGATTGAGGTGGTTTGGACATGTTCAGAGGAGAGACTGTGACTATATTGGTAGAAGGATGCTGAGGTTGGAGCTGCCAGGCAGGAGGTCTAGAGGAAGACCAAAGAGGAGATTTATGGATGTAGTGAGAGAGGACATGAAGTTAATTGGTGTGAGTGAAGAGGATGCAGAGGACAGGGTTAGATGGAGGCGCATGATTCGCTGTGGCGACCCCTGAAAGGGAGCAGCCGAAAGGAAAAGAAGAAGATGTGGGATAGTGATATTCCTTCATTATATTTCCCTTTATGAAAGAGAAACTAGTGTGACCAGTAACTTACATGTTCACTCCCCCTGGCAAAGACGACTCCTTGACTTAAACTAAACATAAACATATCTTTAATTTGTACTTGTTTTACATAATTATTGCCACCAATATATGTTGAACCATAATTAAATGGTGGCGTTTCTGTTATGGTCTCCAACATTTTATGATGGCATGTTAAATACAGCTTACCTGTGTTGAAACAGGCTGCTCCAATTGCAATGTCATCGAGAGCAACATCAGCATTGGAGCCTTGTCCCCACACAGCTGTCACCTTAATGTGGAACCTGGAGTTAAGCACATACAATTTGTGTATTTAGAGAATACGTTTTTGTCCTCATGTGAAAGGCAACAGGAATTCAATGTGCTCAAAAACAACATGTATTAAAGAATAAATAAAATCTTCAATTATTCTTTAAATGAAAGCAGCAATTTTCATCTTTCATCATCAATCGTAAAGTATGTACTCATGCTCGACCTCCTCACCATGACTGTAATATTGTAATGGCGCTGCTGTTTGAGAACAGCTTTAGTTTTGACATGGAAAATAGAAAATATTACAGATGTGAAATCAAGTTTGTTTTTGAATGACATAGAGAAAGAAGAGGTGAATGATGGAAGTAGAGACGATGCCGGATTCTTTTGTTGTAGCACTTCAGTGTTACATAATCATCTGCTCCTCTACCGATTCGTTTTCATTTTACCTACCCATGATGAAGGCCAGTCAGCTGCAGGGCAACATCTTCCCAGTCGTCTGTCCACTGACCATTTCTCTCCCAGACCAGTGGTGAGGTGGTGGTCCCATTCTCCTCTATGGCCACCAACAATGAACCATTAAAGTCCCCATATAGGTACAGTGAGAAACGCATCTGCACCGGAAAACAGACACGATTTCAGCATGGAGTTAGCATGTTGGCCAAATATTTTGATGCCAAGGAGCAGCCTCACAAGGAGAAGGGAACAGAAATATATCAACAAAATTATTAAGATACTGTATCTGTCTAAATAGCTGACCTGGCAGGCAGTAGTAGAGACCAGGGGAGGGAAAGAGGAGCTCTGAATGGATGCCTCTTGAAGGGAATTGCTCTCTCTTACCTGCAGAAACAGGAAGTGCCCTGGGGGCGCACAATAAATGTGACGCAGCAGAACGCTAACCAGATCATGAAACAAACTTATCAAAATAATGGATATAAGAGATAGAGTAATAGTTAGAAAAGTTTTACATTTTGCCATACATTTTGAACTTGTTGTATTGCTGGACACAAACCAGCAGCCTATAAAGTAAAAACTGTACTCAGAAGGATCAAAGCAGTTAGTAACACTGGGTTAAATATAAAGCCACTTTTAGCTCTGTCAGCACAAATATGTTCTGCAGCTGTATTTAAACAATCCATATGAACTCTTCGTGGTCATGTGGTGTAACTTCATATGGCTGTAATCTAAGAAGGCTTTCCTATCATTAGCTGGGTCTAGAAAGAATAATAAATGAAAACCTGTTTGATATAAAAGAGATGAGTTTCTAAAGTTTGTAATGTGAGATGTGTTTTTAGTGTTTTTCACTTCCATCTCTCCACACCGCAATAATTAATCAGAATGGGACTAGGGTCACCAGATGGATGTAATAAAATCTGGTTTGAGCGGTTAATATGTCCATTTCACATGTACTGCGCACACACACACACTGCCAACCTGGTGTACTCTGCAGAGTGACACCCTGCATGTCTTCTTTCTCCAGAAGCTCGTCTCCAGCGACCCTTCTCCAGGACGAGTGCTGGTTGGACACGGACCAACCACATGCGTCACGTTCAAACGAACAGTGTGAGCCAAACGGAAGAGCACCTGGGAAGGAGGAAGAGTGTTATCATATTTTAACAGAGATCACAGCTGGTGAAAAGTCCATCTTTTCCCCTTGATTCCTCTTATGCCAAAGAAAGAATTACATTTTGGAGCAATCAGCTAAACACAAATAATAAATAACTTCAAGGGGTGCAGTGTTTCTTGATGTGAAAATCTGTGTTAGTGCGTGCGCTTGGGAATATTTACTTTACTCTCCACACTTCATACTCTCTGTACTCTGTGATATGTACTCTTGCTTCACTGTATCCGCAGGTTAGAGTGTCCTGACCTCCTTCAGACTCTGGAAATATGCTTGTTTGGCATTTTACAGTCACATGAGAGGCTCAATAACAATTTCATGTCTTTGCATCCTGCACAAAACAGATGGTGTGTTCAGTCTGAAAGAAGGGAGACAAAATAGCCAACTTCAACCTGAAAAAATGCCTTCCAACAACTCCAAAACTGTCAAATTTACATGTTGAATCATATTAGCAGGCAGGTTAGTTGCCAATTTATCCAAGAGTCACATTGACATTGGTTCTCCTGTTGCCAGTCTTTGTGCTAAGCTTAACTAAACACATCACTAGCTTATTTTGGACACAGAGATACAAAATTATATCAATCTTTTAATTTGATTTTGGTTAAGATGACAAAAAAAGCCATTTATAAAATGTCGGAGTGTCCCTTTAACGATGTATTTTATGACCACTCATACAGGATAGATTTTACTGGCAGGCCATTGAAAAGATTACACCACCACCATGGCTCAGCTCCTTTCCCGAGGGGATCCACAACTCAAGGACTCTAAATAGCACTGACTGCATTGATTTCATTATTGACTAAAGCGAAGCCTTTTGATTCTCAGTGTAGTGAAGTGTTTTTCTTTGTGCTGAATGAATGATGTTTACAAAAAGGAAGAGGAAACTTGTTGCATTTCAGTCTGAAAAATCAAATCTGAGATTTCAAAACAAAAATAAATCCAGAATGGGCATATCATTTTATAATACATTTTTGAATAGCTTATGTTTAGATATTTAAAGGCGTGATTTCAAGATGAAAACTTTCAAAAGCTCAGCATATCAAATTCCTACCACTACTATAAAAGAATTCCCAGCTAATGAAGAAAAAAAAACAGCTGATGAGATAATATTGATGCAAATTACCCGAGGACAGACGCTCCACTCTGGCTTCACGCTTTAAATGTCCATATAATGGTTACTTCCTGCACTAAATATATTTTGTAGATACCTTTGGCATTGAATAATCTGGTACCTCTGGTCAAAGGATTATCAATTTATCATGGATTTAAACTTTAATACAGCTAATGCAAATGGATTACAGTCTGCCAGCAGCAGATATTCTGCTTTATGAATCCTGTACTGTTTGCTGGCCTCACTAAACTCGCCACACCCAGTAACAAAAACTGAAGCATTCACACATGCACATCTTCTGCTTTTCATATTCCCACTCTTAGAATCAGTCAAATGGTGCAGATCAATTCACATCAAAAAGGACTCCCCATCATACAAGGGTAAATCTCTAAAGCCAACTGCAAAAGTGCTTAAAGACATTGAAGGCCACGATTATTAAGACATAAAACAAAAACTCACCACAGATGAAGCCCTCATCCTCTCCTAAAGGACAGTCGGTGTGGAAGTTGCACACTTGGCTCTGGTCGATGCAACCTCCTGAGGTTTTACAGTGGAAAGATTCCCCACATGCCGCATCCAGCTCGATGACCTGGTGCTCTGCGTCCCAGCAACCAAACAACAATATACAATACTGTAATCACACGTCCTCTATAGCGTGTAGAACTAAGCCGAACCAACTGCAAAAAATATTTCTATATTTAAAAGTAATTTATCCCAGAAGTTGGAAATTTATGTTTCTTTAAAAGGAATAGTTAAGACATTTTTTGGAAACACGCTTATTTCAAAAAAATGTTTCCCAAAAACAATCTATTGCTTTATGCAAGTAAAACCAGAACGTCAACTCAACTAAAAATACGTGTGTGTGTGTGATTTGGGTGAT
The DNA here is from genome assembly GCA_011952105.1 of Coreoperca whiteheadi. Taxonomy (NCBI): domain Eukaryota; kingdom Metazoa; phylum Chordata; class Actinopteri; order Centrarchiformes; family Sinipercidae; genus Coreoperca; species Coreoperca whiteheadi. The sequence continues at coordinate 14,943,906 of CM022480.1, read as the reverse complement.
TATCTTGATACCAGATCTGATTTTCTTTACAAATACACTCAGTGGTCACTTTATTAGGTATACCTGTACTATCTAATGTAATCCAATACAACTGTTCTGCCATAAAGTCTACTGTTATGAAGCCTGTCATGTCATTCTGACAACTTTATTGTCAGACTGACATGTTTGGGCTCGTGGCCTTCATCGGGGTCAACCTGGGCTGCAATAAAGACTAAACACTTTAAGACTGCTTTCTCATCTCCATGAACCTTGCAAGTAGGGGAAGTTGTAACCGAACCTCTACACATAGAGCATAACAATCAATGCAATTTAAGCCCTACTGCAACAAGCCTCAATAAGCAACTTTTCATTATATTGTGGAAAATCTTAATTAACTCTCTGCAGAGATAAACCTATTCAGTGTCTCTCTTATCAGCTGCTGTGGAAACTTTACAAAATATGTTACTAAACATGTGCCACTGTGAACCAAGAGCCAGCAGGTTTCCAGTTGAAACTAACTGTACAGTTGGTTTGGTCAAAGGTGCTTATCATAAGAAACAACTGCTATAGAGTTTGGCTTAAACAGAAACAGTAAATCACAGCTCTCTAGAACATGATGAACTCACCTGATTCACAGTCTATGAGCTCCAGAGAGTCCAGAGCCAAAGTGGCTCCATCTTCCCCCAAACAGGAAGTGTAGAGCAGGGTCACCTGAAAGGGCTCATCCACCTGACCAAACACAGTCTCCAGAACCTCCCACTCAGGCCTGCAGCAACCAATCACAGAGAAATGTCTTTTAAAGTAATCATTACTTAATTTATTATTGGCTTGCATGGATACATTTTAAGATCCTGCATTAAATAACAGCAACAGCAAAGGTTTGAAATTCTAAATCACACCATTAACATTTTGTTTGTAAAATTAATGGCAACATCCCTTTGCTGTCAGTAAGCAAACAAAGTTACCCACAGTCAATGACTGAGCTCACATAGTTAAAAATTTTAGCTAATGTCATTAGCAAACTAAAAAAAGGTTATGATGGAGTCTGTTGCAGCTCTCCAAACTTTATGTTATATATCACAATATTAATGTTATATCATGATATTCTTGGTGAAACAGGAAACAACCAATATTGAAAACACTGTATACAATTTCCACGTTAGTAATATATCTTAAAGAAGAAAATAGTACCTCTGCTTTTAGCGGCTTTTTAGCTAAGAAAGGCCACTGTGATTTAGGGCTGTTTTCTTCACATTCATTGAAATTAATGATAAAAACACACCTCTCAAAGCCAAATGTTTGCAGAATTACATGAAAAACATACAGGTTTACTTAGACAAAAATAAGGGAACTGGTATTGTCAGCTAGTCTTACGTCTTGAAATGTATCACATAAATACATTTGAACATTACATTTGTCTACAAATCAATCAAGAACAGTAATATCATACTGACCTATAACATCTTATAATAACAATCTTAACAATTTGTGTCTTTGCATAACAGTCTAAATTGTGTAAAAGTATTTTTTGTCCCACTTGAGCCCTCCGCTGTCTTCAAGATAAAAGTTTTTTACTCCTTGAAAAACCTCTGTAATCAACTTGGTTAACTACCCACAGGGCCACTTTGGCATGCCTTGTTCTGAACTGGCCGTTGTGCCCTTAATAGAAAATTGCAGATATCCTCATTTAAAACTACATGCGACGCAGCAAATAAAGTCACGTTTCCCCAGTGTCTCCGTCATCACGCAGGACAGCAAAAGCACGAGATTGTTAACGTAAACAATAAACATTAACAGCTAACATTAGCTAAGAATTAACATTATGTGATGAGCACAAACAGCTAACAACACTGTATTTATTAATACACGTGTGTTTTAAAGTTTACCAGGATATTGCTGCATAGTGTTAGCTAACTATGAACATGCACAAAATGTAGCTGTACTTTATCAGTAGTAGTACTTTTTCTGGTAGCAAGTTGAGTCATATTTGTGACTGCTCCTATGATCTCAGCCTCACATGCTAATAGTTCCATGGGTGTTGAAACATGTCCAGATTCATTTTGATCACCCTTATCCTATTTATAGACTTCAGTTTATCATTAAAATATAACAACAATTAATGCAATTAATTGTTCACGTTTAAAAAAATATCAATCAGACAGCATTTTGTGGAAAAGTCACACATTCAGTGTATAGCTTAAAAAATTACTCAGTACTGTGAGTCCTAATTGTTGATTGTATTCTGTTTTGTTATTGCGCCATTGGTTTTGACCTACATTTTGATCAATGCCACAATAAATTTGTATTTATCAAAGGCCAAAGTGGCCCTCCTCTAAAAATGACTTCATTCTAGGCCTGAAGTTGCAAAGCTGGGCCCCATACAGCAGCTTCGCTCTTGCAATAATGTGATTACAGCAACCATTACAGCGCACAGTTCCCCTAAGGATGAGCTATATACCCTGAATTCCCTACTTGATGGCACCTTCACTAAACATTACAAATCCACACTACTACGTTTTTGTTTAAAAATTAAAACTATCTCCATCCAAAGAGCGTTTCAACCCCGTTTCCGAAATAATCTTCGTCCATAGTACAACGCCTCAAAACGCATATCACGTGAATATTCACGTACACTGGGCATGCTAGTGCCAGTGTAAACAGGAAGCACTACAAAAATAATGAGACAGAAAAATGTGACTGCTCCTCACAAAATCCTCCCAGATAGTGTTTTTATTAAAAAATTGTCGATAGCGTTTTTCTTTTCCATCATTAGCATTGGGGCTTAACTTTACCTTGTGTTTGGTAGAAGCTGACGACACGATTGTTCACTTCGGGCCCTGTACTCTGTGTTTTGATGTTTTATTGCTCGTTCCACATCTGGGCGTTCAAACGTTTTTTTGCCATTCCCCAGGAAACACAACGTTATTAATACATTATCCCACCAGGCACTGGTTCTTCACCCATAAACGGTCATGTAGGACTGATAAAGGGCTGATAACGCCGCTGGATTTGGGAATTGTAACAAATCGTTCAAATAGTAGTGGCAGTAGTCGCATTATAAATGCAGAATTTAACTGCACAACCGCTGCTAGCAAAGGCAGCAAGGTCAGCAACGCTTGTAATTTGTTATCCATGTTAAATTAGCCATGCCAAGAATACTCTATAACCTGTCTCTGGCCATGCTTTGTGTTTGTTTTCTTCCGGAAAATAAGGCACATGTGACAGGGGCATGACGAATCAGGGCGGTTGCGTCATCGTTTCCAAAAGCCTCCATTTCTGGCCGTCCGGACTACAACGCGACCCCGGAGGTTTCCCACAAAAACGGGTCAGGCAGCATTTCCTAACATATCCATTTTAGGGGCTCTAAAACCCCGGGGTAGTGTGATCGCTATGTGCACACGTAGCAAAACGAAAACGTATTAGTGTGGACATAGCCTAAGAGTCCATTTCTAAAAATACCCCCATGCTGTCACACCTTAAAAAATACTACACATTTAGTAGAGTTGGTGAGTAATGTTTTACTATTTGGAACATACACTCAAATGAAGACAATGCGTACAATCTAGGGGCCCCTTCCAGGAACATTAAGCCTCTGTTTTAATGGAAAAATTTTCAATTAGGACAGTTGCTGACTTCTGAGAACAGTCAGACCAGGTGAAACGTCAAAACACACACAACACTACAGTAAAAGATGTGTCACATGGGATGGGAACTGTGCTTTAAATGGAGAGTGCATCCAGAAGTTACAGCTACAGGTTAGTATGGGATAAATAGTGGGCTGAATAAATGAAACCACTGTCTGTGTGTGTCTCATAATGGAATTGCTGAGTCCATTACTGCAAGACAAATATAACCAATGTACAAACTTAATGCATATGCCCATCCATCCCCTTTCTGTCCTAACCAATTATATATACATTCATTTCAAGAGTCTGCATCTAGAGACGCGAATGCTTTTAGCTGCTCTAAAGATGGCTGTACTTCAGCATTAGATTAATAGGAAATACCTGTCCCCATTTCCCAAACAATACACAGGGGACCGCTGTCCCCACACAATTCTATGCTTTGTCCCACATGAAAGCTAGGAAACATTTTATTTAACTTTAGTACTACAGAAGCAAAAGGTATTAGTTTCTGTGCCCTTGTCTGAAGGCCCCTTCCTCTTATCTATTTTGTAGGCTGGACCTCAACTAGACAAGCACTTCAATCAGTAAAGATGCAGGGCTTTGCTTTTTGACACTAATTAAATGGACATGTGCTGCATAAATAATAAGTACACCAATACATAAATAACTATTCTGCACAAAGCATTGCAGAGACACAGAGAGCCTGTTGTGAGTGTGTTTGCTAACCTGCGGTCGTCACCTCTCCTGTGGTTGAGAACAACAGAGTGAACAGCTGAACCTGAGAGAACTGGCTTGATTAGGAGCGTGAGATTCCCCACCGCTGGACCGGCCTCGTACAGAGCCACATGCAAGACGCAGTACCTGCCGCTTCCTCGCAAGACTGGGCTGGTTAAGTGGTACTCGCATCTCCCAGAGGCCTCGGTGGCCGGGGAGGAGCTTAGGAGTAGGAAGTGCCCTAGAGTAATAAAACAGAGTAGAAATTTCATGTTGGATATATTAATAGCAGTCTCATAACACTGTCACTCCTGTAAACCACTTGACGAATACTTTAACATTAGGAAGATCTCAGACAGGGCATTAGGGTATAAGAAAAAAAACTACATAAATGTCAAGGGAGATGCACTGATTCAAAAGAGCTATGAGTAAGTCCAAAGGTCCATTACTGGATTTTCTAACTTTTAAAATGTGTTTCAAGAAGAAAAAGGCATGAGCAATATCCTGCAGCACTCATTTAGTTTCTTCTCAGGGATTCTCTGCAGTCTTACCATCAGAGCTTCCCACTGAGTGGTCGGTCACAGGCATCATCCCAGCCTGTGCACGTTCTGGTTGCTGTGGCGACACCACCAACCAGTCACTTTGGTCGCTGTGATTAGATAAAGTCCAGTGGCACAGTGACTCAAAATCACAGGAGGTAACTGCAAAACAGGAAGGCAAGAGTGTAGCCTATAGTAGCGTTTGTTTCAGGAAAATTCGAAGATGTGGGGAATTTACTAACTAAATCGAATGGCATAGTGGTATTTTTGTCCTCTATCCAAAGTTTTACACAATAATGTGTTTGAAGAGGGGAAAAAAAGCGCACGCCATTTACAGCTGCCAAAACTTTATGCTACTTTATTTTCATATTCTGACAAATTCCACATAGTATTTTGACCCAATATACCTGTTGTAATTTAAGTATTAATGAAGAAAAACATGATTATTGAACGGACTAAATATTCAACTGTAAATAGTCAACAAAACTTTGCAGAGAAAAAACAGCATCTGGGATTCCCGCCCAAAAATGCCAAACTGATTTGTTTTTTATGAATGCCAGATTGAGGATAGGCAAAGAAAATGTTTTTAGTTTGTTTTCTTAGGATCATGAGAAATGTATTTCATGATATCAACCTAACAAGCTGTTTTTCTGAGATTATGAAATCTTTACAAAGTAAATACAGGAGGCCATTCACCAAAGCTGCATCTAAATTTCCCATTTTAATAAAAATGTTAAAATTTTCTGTATCCACAACTGCATCAAAATACGCATAGGGATACATCTACCAGATGCTTTTCATTCAAGTTATCACTGCAGTTCATAAAAAACCCCCACCAAATTTGTTCAAAAAGACCAATCAATAATATTATGTTAAATACTGGTTTTAAATTCCTGCAGTCACACCTGGATCATGACCTAATCACTTCCTTGATTCACGGTCCAAATTTCCTTAAAATTTAATTGAAATCTAAAATCAGCTTAAAAGCCAAACAGACAGAGCCTTTATACATTTTGAGTGATGAACAGGATGAGAAATAAGGAGGCATTTGAGACATCATGTGATGGTTGGAGAGGAAACTGCCACTACAGCTAATATGGCAAACAGCCATAGGAATCCCTCTGAGGATAAAGGACAGAAAATATGAGGCACATTTTTGAATCTTTATTCCATTGAAACCCACTTTTATTTCTTTCGGTCATAAATCAACTAAAATTAAGCTTCCTTTGATCACAAATGACCTAAAATATGTGGCTGGTTTGCTTTTCATTGCCTGTTTTCCTGTCAGCATGCTGCTTGTATGCTACTTTGTTCTCTCAGTTTCACCATCTACCAGAGCAGTGTTGTTACACCTCGAGTCAAGCTTGAACTTTATAATGAGTAGTCTTCTGTTCTGCAAGTTTCCCGTGGTGGATAATAATAATAATATAGTCCTTCATGACATTTGAAGAGAAGTTCGAGTTTTCAGGTGTTGCGTGCATGTGCACTAATCAAAGGTTCCCCTTTCAGCTAATTGTCATTCAGATCAATAACTCCTTAAATTGATGCAGGTAATCATTGCAAGTGATGATTATAATGACACAGATGATCACAGGAATACTTATTTTCTGTTTGTGTGTGTGCAAATGTGTGTGTCAAGTACATGACTCTTACTTTGGCTGTCATCTTCTGAGCCCAAATGATGAGGGAAAAGCTGATCTGAGAAGTTCTCCTCCAGAAATCTGTCCAAAAGTGCGTGGCAGGTACTGCTAACTGAGGAGACAGACAGACAGAGAGGGAGAGTAGTTACAGAACTTGTTTTCTTCATGTGGGCAAGTCATACATACACTACTTCAAGCTGCTATATAATGCAATTTCACTACCAAACCCTTTACACATTAACTGTAGCTGGAGGCCATTCCTCATAAGAGCCTTTATCTTACATTACTTTGTGGCTTATTACACACAAATGCCATGAGTCAATATTTTGACTTTTTTACTTTAACAGATAAATATTTGCTTTTGCAGTTTAGAAAAATCACTTGGAGCCCATGTCTACAGAAGCTGGGAGAGGCAATAATAATAGCTGCAATAAGTATCTTGTTATCTTGGGATATCGTTGGGGAACGTTGTTTTATTGTGATAATGAGATAAGTATCTTTAGAAAAGGCTGTCGTTAAAGATAATGAACATGCGATTTCCAGATAAAGGGATAAAAAATAAAGTATTGCAGATTAGGTGAATTTGCCCATGGATGTGAATGTGGTTCTCTGCATGGGCTCAATTTCTATTTTCCCCTGGGAATCGGGAACGGGCAAGCGACCCCCATCACTTTTCAAATTAGCTCTACTTTTACAGTTTTACATACTCACGAAAATCTCTCTAAACAGTGTCTTCCTTCTGTCCAGATGTCATAATCCAGATGAGAGAAGCTCACAGTAATAAGCTTTATGAGCAGCCCAAGCACATTATAGTCGTACGCACTTTTGTTTTGTTTTGAGGACACCCCCACCTAATCCTAATAACTGGTCCAGGCTGTACGGAGAAAGAAAAGGATCTGCAGACACAACTGCAACCACCTCGGGAAAAAACTACTTTATATATATATATTTTGATTTACAGTTGATAATGTATAATTCTAATCTTCTTCTAAAAAGATGCTAAAATTGAAAATTAACTAAAAATGAGGCAGGAAAGGACAGTTTCAAACTATAGAGATTCAAACTCGGGTGAGCGCATTAACGATTCAGCAACACGTACATTGTATTTGTAATTATTTTGCTATTGGACTGCAATTATTATTGAAAGAACAATAACCAATTAAATCAGTGTATTATTCGCTAGATTGATTAAAATGTTAATGTGATATAAATGAGGGAATGGCATAAACATAGGTTTATTTATTTATTTTAAAAACCCATTAAGTCCACATGACTAAAACAAAACCTACACTCTTGGTTCAGTCCTTATAATAGTTAGATGGATGTATGAAGAGTTGATCCAGAATTAGAGCCACTGCAGACTGACCAAACACTCACCACAAACAGCCGACAAACATGGTCTTGTTCTTTAAGATGACTGAGAGGGAGGGCACTTTAAACGTGACGTCCAACATACTAAATAGCATGACCAGTAGACAGTGAGGGAGATGATTATATCGCAGTGGGTCATCGCAACTTAACCCCTGTAATCGCCTCTGGACAGGGACATTACTGTTCTCTGGAGCCTGTAAGGCAAGGTCTCACAGGTCAAGCAGGACATATTGAATTATTTAAAGGACAGTTTATTAAAAGCAGTTAGTGATGATAATTATGGGGGTTGAGGGGGGTCATATATGTGAATGCCAGCCTAGCTATTCATCGGTAATTATGGAATTAAAAGCAGCTATGGATAGATTCCTGAATACTGGATAAATTAAATGGTCCATAAAGAGGCTGATTCAGCCAAAGAAAAAACATTAACAGACTATTATTAACATAAAAAGTTGGGTTTTTGGGAATCCCCCTAGTCTTTCATTGCCTCTCACTTGTTCCCCTTTTGCCATGTCCAGTTTGGGTTTAAAAAAATGAAAGGAAAATAAATCTGAAAAAACATGTTGGCATTCTCTTTTATGAAAAAGAGGCAGCGTCATAGAGGCTCCAAATAGCTTCCTGAGCTGAAAGCTGCTGCTGGTTGTAAGTTAGTTCATTTCAAGGTTGTGGCTTTGTAGTGAAAGTTGTAGATCCTTAGCAGCTCAGGAAAGTCATCTCATCTGATGTTGTTCTCTCACAGACAGGGCAGCAAAATAGCTGGGGCCACTTTGCCACTGATATACCTGGCCACTAGTTATGTGTCCTCTCCTATCCCAGCTCCTTCCCACAGTCTAATTTTTTATTTCCCCCTTTAGAAGATTTAGTTAACACCACAGTTGTGACAACAAAGATATCTTGGCCTGTTTTACAAAGAGTTTTTGGAAAATTGTTGTGTGAATACTGGCCACTTGGCATGTCAAATAATACAGAAACAGCTCCAGCAGGTCTCAGATCAATATTCTGATGATGAGGTGCTGTATTATACACTTGCATCTGCTAGGCTGCATGTATTCCATGCTTTTTTTTGGATCAGTTTTAGCACTTTGAAATAATCACATCCACTCTCCATGTTCTCATGAAAGTGACATCTGTAATATTTTACTGAAAGCAAAATCAAGAGTTCTACGGTCCTGGCTCAAAACCAAAGGGGATCATGCTCCAACAAACTCCCCCTCAGCATCAGCTCAGTCGGTACCTCACTTTAAAAAGCTTTTAATTTTAACAGACTTTTTAATTTTGTTCTTTATATTTTGTTTTGTCTTTCGATGTTTAACTATTTTCACATTTTAACGCTGTTTTATATATATATTTATTTATTTATTAAATCTGTATGGTATTGTATTTTGTGAAGCACCTTGTAACTCACTTTGTAAAGATGCTATAGAAATAAAGTTTATTATTATCATCCCAGTGTTTGCATGCTAGTTTTTGCTAATTAGTACTAAATACAAGCTGGCTGAGTGAATTTCAGTAGTTTTGCAGTTATTAAAGTATTGGACAAATAAAACTTTTGACCCGATGATGGTGCTAGATGAAAAGTTAAAAGAGTACTCCATCGATTTAGCATTGCACTCCTATAACATTGCCGTTCTCATGATATCAAAATCGCAGCAGAACCAGCGCTAGTCTTTTTAAATCCATGCATTCTTCTTCATGTCAAAACCTGGTGCCAACATTATCCCCAATGCAGTAGTTCAGTTAAAGATTCACGTGTGTTATGCTAGTTGCTGAAGCCACAAAAGACTTTATACAACTTTTTTCACGTATGCAGTAGGGCTGCAGCTATCGATTGTTCGAGTAATCGAGTATTCAACCAATTGTTCCACCAATTAATCGAGTAATCAGATAAATACTTTTGCTATATTAATAAAGGGCAATAGTTAATATGCAAAAGAGAAAATAAGACAGGTGCCTTAAAATGAAGAAGTGGTTTCATTTTTAGAAAAATCTACATTTTTATTGTATACAATAATATCTGTCAAAACTAAACCCACGTAGTGCATTTAAGTGCCATTTTACATTCTGTGTTTTAAAGATATATTTAACTTTCAGAACTACATCATAACTAGCCATCATATTGATTTACATAACTAGCCATTACATATAGGTATAATTAACATAGCCTACATTCTTTACTAGCCTTCATATACCTTGTCTGCTCTGTGGAGTGGATGTGTGGACTAGATGCCTTAGCATAGATGTCGTGTTATTGTGTTAGGCTAGTTTGGTTTTAAAACAGACTCAGTCACTGTGAAGAGTTTTCATGGACACTTTGTCACTCTCTCTGGCCTGTCTCTAATCTGAGCCCCTCGCTATTTTCTCTACTACTCCTTTCTGTAATCCGTGCTGTCAAATCACACCAAAGACACTCTGAATCATCTCTGATCACACACACAGCGTAAATGCATTCTGCGACAGTAAGAATCATCCATGCGAAACACAGTGTGCTGTATGTAATTGGATTAAACGAAGCTTCGACGCAAATAATTAATACTCCCCAAGACCTACAAACAGACTGGGATGTGTAAAATTGCTGAAGTTCGCCTTTAATGGATCACTAAAGTAATGATAACTTCTGAAGGGAATGTTGTTGTTTTTTTAACCAAATTTCATGGCATCTCAGAACCATGAATGTTTGTACAGATTTCATGGTAATCCATCAAATAGCCGAGTTGTTTAGATATGCCGCTGGCATGGCTAAAAACAAAACTGAGACTATTGTATAATTAACACTCAATGAAGTTCACGGCTGCTTCATTTACAACAGTGCTAAAACTCACCAGTGGTAAGCATTTGAAGATGATGAGGAGTGCGGGATGGCTTTTGCACCTGGTGAAAGTGTAGAAATGAAACATGTTGCCAAAAGAAATAAAACATTTCTAACAAATGTATGAGTGAAATATGGAAGTCCAAAAGGCTAATCCATCTCCATGTATTTTATGCTGAGTCATAATCTGCTGAGAGTGAAGCTTCATGTCTCTCCACTTGCTTAACAAAAGTCCTGATCCCCTCATATCCCTCATGAAGACACGACAGCTGACTCAGAGAGCCATGATCTACAATAAAACATCCAATGACAACTTCGCTGCATCAAGTGTGAAGACAGGTGGAGGCTTAGAAGAGGATTCATTGACAAGGAGAAACACAAAAGCACTTGTGAGAGGAACTTCAGAAGGTAAGGCTTCACGTATTCAACTCATATTATAAAAGTACTCACTGGCTTATATTGTAAATAGTTTACTCTTGTCCTTGTTAACATAGCTTTTGAGTGTGCTTGAGTCTTTGTAATTGCTTGCAAGTGTGCAGTTAGCACATTCAAGTGTGTCTCAGAACGCTCTACTTCATTTATGGGGTATCTGAGAAAGAAAAAAGAAAGAGCAAAACATGCTGAAATCAAACAAAAGTCTCACCTACAAACATTCAGTCTCCACTGAGAGGAATCAACTTCTGCATTGATGTCTCAGCAGAGTATACAGCGTGATCAAAGCACCGCCACAGACAGAAAGAGTGTGATGAATAAAGAAATACTCTCTGGTCAGTCGCTGTTGAACTTGAATGCGTGAATGAAATGAATGTATTTATTACGATACTGGCACCAGGAAACAGATCCCACACATCCAAGGCTGCAGAGGAAACCCTCTTTTTCACTGGCCTAGATATGCCCCTCACGCTGCCATGAGGACAAGGTTATGAAGAGGGGCGTGCCTGGCTCTTCTTAGCTGTCTTCCCTTCTCCTCTAAACACCACAATCCAGTTTCCAAAGCTTTCAGAGACATAAAGTCAATGACTCGTCTAAACACTGGCTGGCGAAGCTTCTAATTGAACAACAGCTGGTTAGGAGACAGATGGTGCATAGCTATATCAAACTGAATCTTTACATTCAGAATTCTGCAGATACATTTTCCACATACACAAAAAAGCATCAACAAATGCATGCAGAATCAGGCAGATACCCAGTGATAAATAACATTCAAAAGAGAGCACTCACATGTTTCCATCACCTTCAATCCAGCCCCCTAAACACCATCCATTCCAAAGCCCTCCAAACCCAAGAGCTGAGCCCAGAAAAGAGTTGGTGTTGAGACTAACTAACCCCCCTCAGACACACTCTGACCAGTCTCCCAACAACACTGCTTTCCAAACCCCTATCAGAGTAAACCAAATTATAACGCAATGTCAAGAAACCTATTTGGAACAAGTAGATCAGAATAATATCTGGCCCTAAAAAGAGATTATGAATTGGCAGGCATCTACTGTCAGTGAAATAAAGCAGAGACAGATCCTAACCAAGTACAGTCACAGCTTGATACCATCCTCATGTCTGTGCGTTATATAAAGCTTCAGCCAGCAGCCGGAAAGCTGAGCTTAGCATAAAGACTGGAACCAGGGGGAAACAGCGAGCCTGGCTCTGTCCGAAGGTAACAAAATCTGCCTACTAGCTAAAGCTCATTAATTAACTCTTTATATTTTGTCTCATTATCTCATGTTCCTGAAGTAGCTGCTGGTTGCCGGGGAACTCACAGTGATGATAAGATGTCAAGAAGTCGCTGCTCCCGAACCAAGAAATAGTCTGGCACATAATTCCCATGAAAACGCAACTTGTCGTTTTTACACTTGGGTTTTTGTACGGATTACGAAGATGTAACGTGTTACTTAGTGATCTTAAGAGGTGCTGGTAGGCGGAGTCTACTCTAAATTAAACGACAAAATACAAGACATAGTTCATTGATGCCCTCTAGAATGACACAAGTGTTTTCTGACCTGAGGCCTTTATCAGCAGGGCAGCATCATTAAGTATGTGCCTTCCAAAACTGTTATAATCCAATGTTGAAAAATAAATGTGTTTTAAGATGTGACAGTGCTCTGGTTAAGTATTGGTTCAGTTTAGGCACAAAAACGACTTGGTTAGTATTAGGGAAAGATCATTCAAATGACTAGTTCTTTAAGGTTAGTGTAGGGGGACTGGAAGTGAGTCACAGTTAGGGGTGCCGAGAGAAGGTCAGTCTATACAATATATAATGACGTCATACTAAATATTACGTGATATTCATGTTTTTTGTATTAATTATAAAAATAAACATTCTGATTAATAGCAATTGTGGTCTGGGCGGGTGAAACAGACTGAATCCTTTCCCCATTAAGAGAGATGCTGTACACATCTACGCACAAGGCACAGCAACGTAACTTGATTATTTAAATCTCCCGACAGGATCAGTCAGGATCTAATGTTAATTAATGTTAACTGTGTTCTTCTACACATCCAAAAGGTCACACACAGGTTCATCAGTCCAGGTTCATACAGTCAAATTGTTTGGAGTAAAGCAGGCGTCCTCCTGATAAATCCTGAGCTCCATCAGAGCTGTCTAAAAAATTTATTTCAGAGAAGCTAAAAGTTTAAAGTTTAAAGTTTCCTCTGCCCTGTCAAGTTTATACAGTTTTTTGTTTTGCTGCTTAAATATCTGCTGTGACATTGCTGCCCGCATGGAAACATTTTAAATCACTGACAGCAGCCTCTCTAATCATTAACGTAAATCGTTAAAGAAAACACTCCTACATCAATAGAACAAACAATAAAGAAATCACCTGAAAAGCTCGCGCTGCTGGACATAATTTAAAAGTCAATATAGCCTACAGGGACCAGTAGCGATGGAGAGAAATGCCAATGCAGGTGCAGGTCTCTAAATCGGAGAAAATAATTTGTGGTGGCTGGATGTTTTATGTGTACATGCGGATTCAGATGGTTTTATGGGGTGCTGCAGCCCCCTCAGCACCCCTACACACACTGGCTTGAGGTAGGAAAGGGGAAACAAACAGCACCACCTGGCTTCCTCCTTTGCTCCTTTACAGAGTCATAATTACTACGGCCTAGGGGCCCTTATCACTTAAATGTTGTCTGATTCTGATGTTTCTCTCTGATCTTGTTACCTTTGGACAGAGCCAGGCTAGCTGTTTCCCCCTGTTTCCAGTCTTTATGCAAAGCTTAGCTAACTGGCTGCTAGCTCTAGCTTCACATTTACCGCACAGACATGAGAGAGGTATTGATCTTCTCATCCAACTCTCTCCAAAGAAGTAAATAAGTGTATTTCCTAAAATGTCAAACGGTTTCCCAGAGCCAACAAACCAGCTCCAGACAGCGATACTCACAACTCTCCTGCTACTATAGCGAACATCACAACAACAGCATATCTTGGCAAACTAGAAAGTAAGCTGAATGTCCATGGGCAACCTCACACACAAATCATGGCTGGAATAGTGTTGCGTGGCTCGGTCCGAGTCACTTTGTTTGTTTCCCATTCACAGAGCCAGGGCTGAGGACAAAGACTGGATTTGTTTTCGGCGCTCATACTGAACAGACAGCTGGCAAACCGTGAGGAGATATAATTTGACAACAAGACGTGTAGTGGATTAGAATTGCATACCCCCATTTTGACACTGTATTGAAAATGACGCTTGCAGGTTACAGTGTATTAAAGCAGTGAACATGGCTCTTTTCGTTTAAAATTAAAGAATATGATTTCCAAGATATATCGTGGCAGAGGAAAGAAAATGAAATAAAAAAATGAAACTCCAATACTTTCATCTCCACAAAGAAAGCTCTCCCAGTGACAAAGCCTGCAATTAAATATAAGAAAATGACACTACTGGACACAACATGGAGAGCTTCATTTTATCTTTTACTGGAAAGGCAATTTCAAATGTCTGTTTCCATGTCCTTATAACAGGAATGTAAATGTCTTTCCATGTTCAGAAAAAAGGCTCACGTGGAGTTAATTGCCGTGTCCAATCCATGCTAGCCCATGTCCATTTAAAGGTGACACGTCACATTTAGACATAAGTAGTGGGGTAGTGTGTGGTCAATATGACATTATATATACCGTTTTAACAAAAACTTGAGTATCATGTTTCAGTTCTTCAGAAAGATAAAGTACAAACTTTATGACAAGATATGTTGAAGGTAGTGGAAAAGCGGTAAAACGGGGTCAGGACTGAGTATTTTTCCCAAATGCCACAAGGGCAGCTGGGACTGTCTTTGCCAACCTACCATGAAGAGCTGAGAAACAGGTCATATAGAGACAAACTCTTATTTTGTAGACAATTTTTGGTTTGAAGCCAATGAAAGTCTCCACGAAATGTGGAGTGTTGTGACTTTTCACCTTTGCTGTATGTCAGTTACGATTTAGTGATTTTGTGTATTCCGTATTAAATGTTGGAAAATAGTGAAACATGCCCTATAATGATTTCTCAGAGTCCAAGGTGATGTTTTTTTCATCTGACGAATAATCTAAAACCCAAAGATGTTCATACATTATATGAAAAAGAAAAGCATGTAATCTTCTTAATTTGAGAAGCTGTAATCTGAGAAAAATTCACATATTTATTCGGAAAATATAGAAAACATGAATCCATGATCAAAATGGTTTCTGAGTGGTGATTATTTTAACATTAATAATCATGATCGATTCATGATCATTATTATTATTACATCAATCAATCATCAAGAACCATTTTTTATTGATGACGTCTTTAAATGGTGCATGTCATAAATTGACATCTTAGAATTAAACATTGTTTGAAAGCAGAAGGTATGGTGGCCATCTCCTGAATCTCAGCCCAGGTCTTTCCTTTGTGTATGATCTCCACCACTTCAAGCCATTTCTTCTCAGTACTCCAGTTTCCTCCCACAGACAAACAGCTCAACTGAATGAAAATACCCGAGTTTGAGAATGTTGCTCCTGCAGTATCCGGGTTACAATGCTAACATGGCCCTGAGGAGTAATAAACAGGTATAGAGTATTGAACCTTTTGAAAAAACAAACTAGTGAAAATTATTTAAAAAAACATTATCAGTAGCCAGGTCCCACTGTACATTAGTTATTCATACTTTGTTGAAAATTACATTAACCAATAAGTTACTGTAAAAAGATTTACAGGAACATATTTTTCAGTTTCTACTTGTATGGTCAATTATAGGTCTCTGCCCCTTTTTGACCTCGAACAATGTATATGTCTTTTATGTTGTAATGATAATAATATTCCTAATTCAATTTCCTCTGTGGGATCAATACAGTTCAAAATTATCAAAATTATTATTCAATTGTCGTACATGTATACTGCAAGTTATTTGTTATAAGTTAGTTCTTATTGGATTCAGTGCCATATGTTACAAAAAGAAAAGAAGAACTTAAAGAAAACAAGGTTGAACAGCCAGACACATTTTGGAGCCGTTTGTCCATTTGTGTACTTCTATTTTGCTTTTGTCACGACCTATACGTACTTATTTTAGCACAAATTTAGAGGAATTAATCAAGCATAGCATTTGAAAAACCCTTCAGTCAAGTCAAGTTTATTTATATTTAAATTAAGTTTATGTATTACTAATTTGTTTTCCCAATTACATTGTGGTGACCGACATATTCACTGCCTGGATTGTGTTCACAAGCAATGTTTTTTTAGAGTGAATAACATTTATCTAGGGAGGTCACAGTGGTGGATGATGGCCGTACAAATCACAGGTCCTGGGTTCACATCCAGACTCTCATCTGTGGTTAGCTTTAAAAAGCAGTTTGTTTAAGGTTAAGACCGAGGTCCCGGTTCAAGAATAAAACCCATGTTGTGTCTAAAGTCACTGCAGGCTCTTTTGGAGGAAAACAAATTAAATACGTTGTAAGTGAACATTGTACTGCTACGTTCAGTATTAACACTTTTGCAACTTGCCAAATATGTCAATTAACAACATTATAACATATGTAACTAGCAAACTTAATCTGACAAACGTGTTTTCTTCAAAACCTATTTGCGGTTACAAATTAAGAGTCTATAAATGTAATTTGCTGACGCAATAATGGGTTAAATTCATCCAATACCCATGGGTAGAAAACCCCAGAGACAAGGGTTGGTTTTGAAACCCAACAGTAATATAAATATAACTCTAAAACTGGATCAAAACAATCCATTGGTATGGTAACATGTGATTAACACAGATAATAATGATAGCAATGTGAATGATAGTCAGTTTTACGTCACAACAATCTACTTGCTGGGGTCGTGATAAATTGGGGACCTAAAAATATGGTCAAAGCTGAGAAAAGGGTGAGAAACTGCATTAGACCATCAATTAAGATACGAAAAATATTTTATCAAGAAATGTACAGAGCTCCAATCTGCTGGGCGTTTTAAATTTTGGTAACGTCACACACAAAATGTGCAGCTCAAAGCACGTTAATCTTCCCTCCAGAAGGGAAAAGCTTGTTTACACTGCCATTTGATACATCAATCAGAAACGATTCATATGACGAAGCTTTAACTGTAAAAACATTAGTATATCATTTCAGTTTTTCAAATGCAACGTGTAGCCATTTGAAGCTCAACTAGACGTTAAACCTAATCATTTAAAACACTCTGACTCCCTTTACACCTTGTATTAAAATGTGTCTCGTATCCAGATTGTATCTAGACTGGAAAAGACATTTGTACCCTTGTCTGCAGCTGAGGCCCGTCAAAAAGAAGCAAACGTTGCTATCACCAAAAACCTCATCTATTAAGCTCCAGGCGCATCTTAACACACCCATCTAGAAACCACTTGCACATACCAGCACAACTCGGCACCAGAAATCTACTTTCTACTCTAATATTGTGTCAGTCATCTGCAAGCTAATTAGAAAATAGAGATAGATAAATAGACATGTAGAGGCAAACTCTAAACTCTCTAAATGCCCCCAAATTGGCCTTAATGTGTTCGGAAGTGTAATGCCTGATACAGGCAAGAAACTCTTTTGCGCTCTGCTTCGCTTTTATGCAATGCTGTGCTTCTTTAAAAGTAAAAAAAAGTAAACTAACAGTGGTCTTCTGTGCTCAAGTCACGTACTTTGTCTCACATCCATCCAAAACATACGAAGTTTCACAGCCACTAGAGGTCTTTGTCAGGTAAAGATGTCCATACTGAAGGTCATTATAGGCCTTTGAGCAAAATTACACATTGTTTTCTTGTGAGGACAGTCTCAGACACCCAGAACTATCAGAGAAAATTTAAATGCACAAAACAAAAATTCAGAGGACCTCAATGCATCCTCACAAAAACACAGCTTTTGAGAAGTTAAACGTCCGAGCTTAAGTTAAAAGTGCTGTCAGTTTATATGCTGTAAGTAGAATAAAATAACAATAAAAACATTTCAATTGGGAATGATCAGAGAGTCCTCATTTCTGACTGTCAAGTATTATTCCATCTGCTCATTTCCTACAGGTCCGCTCCTCATACAGAACTCCTACATTTACATCACACACACACAGACAGGCTTAACCAAAGTGCCAAACTTTATATGAAACATACAGTCTGTTCCAATGCAAGTGAAGACATACGACAACTCTAAAGCTTAAAGCACTTCAGAGTCACAGTTTTGAAGTAACAAAAATTAAGTGGGAAAAAAAAAGTTAACTGGATCTAATTTAGCTCCAAAATACAAAAAAAAATAAATTTGAAAGTAAACTGCTGATAATTGGAGCAGCTCCCTGAAGAAACACAGTGGGAAATTAAGTTAGACTATTCACAGCTTGAAAATAAAATACGTCTGCTGACTGGACGTTTCAGAACCTTTGTTCTCAAAACACTCCGTTGTGCATAGACACTACAGTGAAGACCTAAAATACATTTTCAGATGGGAAGCATTTTTTGCAGTTTTCAGTGTGGGGCTCTCATAATGGGACAACCAAGAGACACAGAACAAACAACAGCTAGAGGGGGAAAAAACACTTATCTAAAATTTCACATTCATGCCATTAAACGATATGTGTCTAATAGAACTGAATACGCAGCATGGAAATATCACTTTCTGAATGGATAATACACCAGTCCATTATTTCAAACTGACCCACTCTGTCCATTTACATTTAGCAGACGCTTTTATCCAAAGCGACATACATATGAGGGAGACAATGGAAGCAATTATAACAACACAAGGTAACAAAAAGCATAAGTGCATCAAAATACTAGTAAAGCCCACTGTCCATTAAGTGATATCAAGGTGAGACAATGAGCAGACGGGGAGTTCAGTTGTGCTCGTGCAAAATGAAACTAAAGATACTTCTTCATACCTATTCAGCCCTTCAGTGAGTCTCAGTAAATTGGGACCTAGAGGTTCATTTCCTTCTAGAAAAGAAATTCCATTATGTCAGACTTTTGATCAGAACTAAACTACGACTGTTTTATATATGTCACAATATAT
Source organism: Coreoperca whiteheadi (assembly GCA_011952105.1). Taxonomy (NCBI): domain Eukaryota; kingdom Metazoa; phylum Chordata; class Actinopteri; order Centrarchiformes; family Sinipercidae; genus Coreoperca; species Coreoperca whiteheadi. Next base: position 14,924,779 of record CM022480.1, on the reverse strand, counting down.
GCATCTTTGCTGAGACCATTGAGTTCCTGTCTCCATCCAGAGACACTTCTCAAAGACCCATTCATGTGCAGTGAATCAGGCTTTCGGTATTTCCAAAATAATTAAGTCCCATAACTTAATCTATGATTTAATTGGTTGCATCTTGGCTTCAATTAGCTGGCATATCATACTGGAATGCAGTGTCTTCTCAGACGATCCTTTTTAAACAAAAACACACCACAACTTTCAGACACATCATGTCTGTTTTCCCCTTTTCTCTTTACAACCAGATATGAAGATAAAAGGAAACATACACATGAGCTAATAATGTCAGGATTGTGTGTTGGCAAAAGGCAACAAGCAAAGGGCCCAAACACAGACCGCAATCGGGGAATGATGACTAGAATGTTTATTCTAAAACTTGCAGACATGTTGTAGACAAGTAATTTGCAGGCATACATCCAAAATAGAACAGACAGACAGAACCAACACAGTAACAACAAACCAACAATAACCAAAGGAACGACATCAACTTAAATACCCCCAGGTAGGAGAAAAAACAAGACACGTGAACTAAATCAACACAGGTGAAAACACTCAAAGCAATCAAGAACAGGAAGCAAAATTAGAAAATGCACGAGGGAGTAGACAAATTACAAAATAACACAGGAACTAACATAAACTAAAAGTGACTTGGGAAAAGTTACCTGACATGGAAACAGAACATCTGATTTTAAAGAGAGTTGCATTGACTAAAAGCTTTATGGTGATGGTGAAAAGCTTTCACTACATTAATGTGATGTGTTTCAGCAGTGTGGTACGTTCCTGTCATGAAACAGTGTATGTTTGTAAATATCAAGCTCTGGAGGGTCAAACCTTTGCCGCTACAAATATAATAGAGTCATACGAAACTGTCACTGTAAATACGTGTATACATTTTACTGTAGTTAAATGCCCAATCCACCATCCAAATATGAACAAATTCAAACTAAAATCAAGACTGGTTTTTGCTATCACTCTCAAATTGATTGACAGGTCATTTAATATAAGGACTAGTGCTAGACAGCAGCACATTCAAAATTATCTTTATTTTCTGATGCTATGTAATGCTGTTTACATCAGTAATGTTTGTTGATATGACCTAATTTAATGCTAACATTGGAGTAAAACAGTGGTCTGTTGCAAGATTTGGGTTTACTGAGTTATCTGGAGTAATCTGAAACATGAAACAAAGTAAAAAGACCTGTTCTGGGTTTGACACAGCAAATTTATCCAGGTAACTCAGTAAATGACCTTCTTGGAACAGCCACAGGGTGACTGTCCTCACTTGAAAAACAAGTTTAACCACATAAAAAGACCTACGGTTTCCTAAGAGGAACCTCTTACTGCCTAGCAAATAATGACTGTTGTCTGGCTGGAGCAATGGTGGAAGTAGCATTACATTATGTCAGATCCAAAAAGCGGAGGAGAAACCAAAACCAAACCTTAAAGAAAAAGTCAACATTTTGGGAAACTTATTTGCTTTCTTACCGAGAGTTATATGAGGAGATTAATAGCACCCACATGTATGTATGCTAGATCGTGAAGTTACATCCAGCAGCCAACTGACTTGCTTATCAGATAAAGTTAGTGACTAGCTTGTGAACATACTGGAGCATCTAGCAGCTACAAAAACAGATGTTTCCCTTAGGAGTTAGCGGAGAACAAAATAGAGCTAAAAAGAGGGTAAATATTGGACTGACATTCACCAGGAGGACAGAAACACGACTCAAAATTAATGCTAATGTTGCGAATGCAATCCAACCGTGTTTGTGTTGTGCTTACAGCTTGTTCTGCTGGACCCCTAGGGATAAAAACAAATGTATTAAATCTAGTGGTGGAAGATCAATAAAGGCCCATATGAACAATTCTTATAACATTATTTGTAATGGCTTTGAGAGGCAGTGACAAACATCCTTCCCATATGGGGCATTTTGGAAGGGAAAGACAACCAACTATTTTGTCACTTAGGTATGAGGACTTGTTCTTTGAGGCTTCAGATTCTCCAGATACTATGTGAATGTAGCCTCACGTTTTCCGAAAATGATTAGAAAGTATTGAATCAGCCTTTAATGAAAAAAAGTTACTTGACTTTCATTTAATTGATTCATTGATAAAAATAACATGTACTGTATATGCAGCACTTGACGTTAGTACCTGCTAAATGTGGGTAGAAATCGGCAGTGGCATGTAACAGAGTCACTCTTACTAGCCACTTTGGTGGGTTAGGGCTGCCCCCTAAAAGTCAGAAAACTGAGTCTCAAAATGAACACAAACCACAAAACTAACTGTGATAGAAAAGGAAGGCAGCATGACGCCAGACCCTCTGCTCCAGTGATGATTGTCAGTGAAGTCGCTAAACCACGTTTGAACCATACGGTGGTACGGCCTCCTCTACTGCCGTCCAAAGTTAATGTCAAGCCCTGTATATATGTATTACTCAAAGCATTATTAATGTCCAAATCAGTACTAATTCTGCCAACTAACAGTGTCAGTACTGTGGTCGCCCTGACATCTGGGTAACATCCTGAGGAGGTGGGGAACTGAAGGGACTAAAGCAGTCCTTATCTTCTCCAAATTACAAAGTCCAGCTCAGTCTGAATGTGCTGGCAACTTGACCTTTGCACAAACTTCAAACTATGTCTTTCAGTTCAGCATTGAGACATAAATGCCAGAAAATCACTGTGACCACCGAGAGCCAGCGCCGTCTCCTGTATGACTCACTGCTTTGCTTTACTGGACTTGAATGACACATCTGCTGCCCAGTGATATAAAACCGATACTTTCTGACAGTGTGCAAAAGCACTGTTTCCCCACAATATAGGGAAAATTGAAAACACACAGTCAAATATCTTAAAATGCTTCCTGGTAACCGAATGTTGTCAATTTGAGCAAACATTTGCTGTATGACCACCACAATAGCCAAAAAGTCACTCTGTTTATGATTTACTTCATAGACAGACAATAATAGCTGTCTGAGTTTGTCACTGTCTCAGCTCTTGCCTGTTCATTCTCTACCACAGACTTCTGTCATTTTTTATTTGATTAAATGTCCACCTTCTTTGCTTTAGCCAGGAGCTGGGTGACAGCAGAAACCCTGTCACCAAATTGACCAGAATGTGGCAAAACATGAAAGTCTTATGATGAATTAACATGTGACTTTGAGATATCGGACACACTGTTGTTCTGTTTTGCCCTTTTGCTTCCTCTGACAGCGGCCTGTTTTCGTTTCACAATGTCAAACCACAGCCAAGTTGTTTTTCACCACATGGGCGTTTGGGGCCAGTGAAATGTAATGCATTTTCATGTCTAAAACCAAACTACATTCAACTCTGTCACGTAAAGAAAGAAAGAAAAAACTGCAGAGGACAGTTGCACCGATGTTGGAAAATAAACACGACACAGACATTAAATTAAGTTTCTGCCTTCTGTATTATATCTTCCATCAGAAATGACATATTTTAATAATAAATGACTTTTCTGTCCTCAGGATCCTCAGCTGTTTCTGTAACTGTAAACTACTCTACATCGTGAATTATTCACACTTATTTTAATAAACTCTAGTAGTTTGTATTTTTCAAAAACTTTAACACCTCCTGTTGGCAACTATGAGTGGAGGCTGCTAACTAATTAAAATATAGTGACACTGTTGTAATAATAGATATTTAATTTACGGTAAAAGAAAATAAATTTGGAACCTGCAAATTAGTTTTTGCTTGAAAAATGTCTGAAATGATTGATTAGATTATTACTCTATTAATCGACAATCACTTCAGCTCTACTTGAAATTAGTTATTTTAAAAATAGAGCTATATATATCGAACCTTTTATACCTGTAAAGGAATAAAATAACCTGCAAAGGGTTCATCGATGTCAGCTGAACTGTGAAGAGAATTGGCACTGTAAAGCTTCCTGCTGCTGGTTTAACATCAAAACGAAGGGTAATAATGATGAAATACTATCATCCTCCTGTTAAATAACTCTGGAAAATGCTAAATATGTATAATACTAATCACCACCTGTGGCTGTAAACACATTTTCTCACATAGCAACTGCCCGTTTCTAAAAATAAGCACATAATTCTCCAGTATTGTCTAACTGACTTCATCCTCCGAGATAATAGCATTTGTCGAAAAAATTAGGTTGAAAAGCTACTTGTCAGCTCTTTTCTTAAGAAGCACAGTTCACAATACAGTTTAATTTCACCTGATGAAAACACAGCTTTAAAGGACAGACAGACAGATTGACACAATCCGCTCCTTTAACATATTTTCTCTTTTAATATCATTGACTACAAAAAATGGTTTTGCTGATAGTATTCAAGTGAGAGTCGTCCTGTTAGAGTTGCATCATTTATAGTCACTTTTTGGAGATCCATCTATTTATCTATATAATTGTGATCTGCCAATTCTGGAGCTAATTATCTGAATGGTGCCAAAGACCATTGAACAATGCAACATCTCTTTCCAGAATCTACACCTGCAGGATTTTCGTCTGTGTTATTAGCCCTGGTGCTTTATGAGCAGACAGGAGTGGGTAGACACACTTCTCTATTAACTGTCTGCTTTTTGTGTAAAAAAACAAAAAAGAACACCTAATTTAACCAACTGACCTGTGCATTGACTTTGATAATATCACAGAAACAGAATGAATACATTTGATGCTATTTCATTAAATCTCTAAAAAAAAGTGTGACACCCTAATATGGAGATAGATTTGTCTCATTTGTGTGCTAGATATATATATATATATATATATATATATATGTGTGAGTGTGTGTGTGTGTATGTGTGTGTATGTATATACACTGTCAATCTGTTCAGACAAATACTATTGAGACAAACCTGATCTCCAAATCTCCAAAGTCTGAATCAGTGAAGCCATTATTCCTTTTCTGATTTTCATGGCTTCAGATTCTCTTCAGCATTGCTTCTGTGGGAAAAAGTGCACCTTCAATGTTTCATGCTAAGCATAACATCTCACACTTGAATTTCTTGCCAATAGAAAGCTTGATGTCATGTTTTATCTCTACATGTTGTTCCCTAACAGTCTCTCTTATCTATTTGTATCCATCTCTTTCAACTGTTTGATTTATAAAACATATATATATATATATATAAATAAAAAGTAAACATCTGACTGGCTTTGTCTCGACCCATGGTCGCCCTTGAACAAGAGAGCTGCACCGCTGGCTGCACATCTGACTGTTGTCCAGCCGTCAGAGTGAAGCCCCTGAGGCCCAGCTTTGATCTGCGGTCTGTTTTTGCCCGCTGTGGATACATCATTATATACTAACTACACCTGAGCAACAGACATTAGCCTCTCATCCAGCAACTTTATTACATGGACACAGGAGGAAACACTGTCGCTGGTTCCGGGGATGGAAAACACAAAGGGATCAAAGAAAAACAAAAGACAGCCCCCCCCCAAAAAAAAGGGTCTGTCCCAAAAGCTTGCCAGAGAAATTCTGAAAGGAGGCAAACCAATAAATGAGACATTTTGCAGGGGAAAAGAAAAATGTTATGATGAGATATATTTTTATTTATTTATTCTAAGTTTAGGAAGCACAGTTCAGTTACCAGCAAGACATCTGACTCCGGAGATATTCTAGTGAACAAGCACCTCATTTCCCACCATGTTGGAGGCTCGGAGCAATCAATTTACACCCTAACCCAGTCAACCTTTAAAATCTCTTGATCTTGATCCCCCCCAAAAAACTAAAACAAATAGATGTTGGCCACATTACCATTTACACCACTTAATCTAAGGGGAAAATGCATACCTAAATTCAAGCAGCAGGATTTCCCTGTCTTAAATGACTTTAAACACGTAACAGTTGGCAGTGAGTTTACATTTGTCTAGAAACACATCAAATCATGAACTCTGAAACATCGACACTGTCACAGTACATCAAGCGGGGTAAGGGGAAAGGACCCAAACGCAGACAGAGGCAGTTCAACAGTTTATTGCTGGAACACAAAAAGGCTGACAGACTGACTGGCAAAGGAAGAGGGAGACAGACTTAAATACACAGAAGTGAGGGAGACAACAAGGCACAGGTGAGCACAATGAACACAGGTGAAAGCAACCAAAGCAACAAAGAGCAGGAAGCAAACCTCGAACACATGAGAGAAGGAGGACATTTCACAATAAAACAGGAAATCATAGAACACAAACCAAAAACCAAACAAATCCAAATCCGTCTGCTAAATGACTGAATGTAAAATCATGACAGCGACTGGTTTAAAAAGAATCACTCACAGGACAAGCTGACTGTGTGTGTGTGTGTGTGTGTGTGTGTGTGTGTGTGTGTGTGTGCGTGTGCGTGTGTGATTTACAGTGTGGGCTGCCTGCATTAATGGGATTCAAACTCTGCTGATTAAGTGCAGATCAGATCCGTCTTTCCGAGACACATGAGGACTGAGAGGTGCAAAATAAACACACGTGATTTGATTGAGAGGAATCACTAAAGCTGCATGCACACACACACTGTTTGATGCTGTTTGAGAGTCACTGCTGCTCAATCAACAATCAAAGCAAAATCACATTTTCATTGCAGTCGTACCTCCACAGTCATTAACTAAAAGCCTTGCTGGTTTCAGTATGAATTAGTAATGTTCACTGAAGTGACCCTAAATCAGTTTATGTAAGTCTCTGTTTCAGTCAGCCAGTATCTTCAATAACACTAAAAGCTAAAGTCAAATCAAAACCGGGGCCTGAACTGAAATCTAAGGATGTAATTTGGTCTGGTTTTTGTTATTGAAGACAGGAAACTGGGCAGCCACCTGAACCGGTACATAGCACAGACACAGAAATACAGTGTGGGATTAGGCTTTTTGTATTCTTATCTTTTTGTATATTTTAAGTTATTTCAAGATAACAAAAGCATTCTTTGTAACTTATTTTTTTGGTAATTAAGCAGAGGCTTCCCAGTAGTTGGTAGAAATGATGGCATGAGTCAGTGTGAAATGAAGCACGTTCTCTTAAAGGCTAATGGCATCTTTGCATTTTGGCTGTTCGTCCCTCTGTGCCATTTTGAAAGATGCTACGTGGCATTTGGCAGAGCTGTTAAAGGAACGGAGAAGAGAACAGTTAACAGAGTCTGAAGCACTGATGTTAATAACTCTATTGTTTATACTGTACAACGTCCGGAAGCACAAAGTATACAATAGGCCGGCATTTACAGCTCACTTCCAAAAGTGATTTTATGTATTTTTTGTAGTGAGCAAGCACTGAATGCTGGAAAAACTGAGTGATGGTCGTTGGTCGAGAATTCTGCCACTTTTGTTTTTATCAGCCTTTCAAAAGACTGAAATGAGCCAAATAAGGAGCCACATGTTCTATTATTTCATAATAAATACCAAACACAATAGGTATTTGTTCTTGTATCGCCAGCAACTTGTAGGGAGGTGGGGCATTAGGAAAAGATTGTGGTTTTGGATTTAATATTAATACAGTAAACATGGTGTGTCTCATGCTTCAAATCAGTCGACTTTTTAATATTTAGCCTAGACCACAATCTTTCCCTAACCTTAAACAAGTCCTTTAAGTGTCTAAAGTTGATCATGCTTTAGTTGCTACCAGCAGATAGGTACGGCTAAAGTGGATATATCAAACTTTTGCAGAACGGTTCAGTGTGGACATAAAAAAAATTTATTCGGACGGCATTATATTTCTTACTGTAAAACGAATCAGTGGGGTGGGGGGGTCTGACATAACACTGTGAGTTTTGGCAAAGCTCACCCTGTGCTTTCTCCTGTCACTGGGATTGACTGCAGTAAGAGCCACCTACAATGGTCCAGCATTAGTGGCTGCTAAAGCCAAAGAGGGGACACGGAAAGAGAAAAACTCCTCCTGTGTCCCTCTTTTATAAGAGACAATGTGGTGTTGCTGAAGATATGTGAAATAAGGCATTCACTGCCATTTATTGTGAAAGCTTCTGGCATAAGGCTGATAACATACAGAACATAATTCAACAGATACAAGAGCACGAGTGCAACGCATGTGGTAGAATCCTGTGTGAAACAGCACAAACTACGAAAAACAAGCACTGGCATGAAAACTTGGTTGGCGATCAGAATAACCAGTTGATCCAAATCTGGCCTTAACATGTAAAAGGTGAACTAATGTACTCCATGGAAATATTTAAAACCAGATGAAGTCACAGTGATGCCAATAAACCATCTCTCCTGGATCCAAGTGAGCTCATCACAATTTCTATGCCCACATGACATGCCTATGCTGGTTGTAAACACTCACTCCATTCATATGACATTAAGCCTGGTCAGATCTGGTAAGGAAGAAGCACAAATACATATTTCCTTTCAGTGAAAGAATAAAATAAAGACTCATTTCAAAGTGAACAGAAGCTGACACTGTTCAACACTAGGCTACTCAATATTCCATAATTACAAACCCACTAACTGTTATGAGAGCAGTTGCAGAGCCTATTTCTTGCCAAGTCCTGTTTTCGTGCTGCAGTGTAAATTAATGTAAATCAAATTCCCTCAAGAGAATACAACACTTCGATGGAGGCCGTTTTTCAAAGTGGATGCGAAAACACCTTTTTGTATGTGTGTGTTAAAATGAGAGCGAGAGAGTTGCTGCATATTTACAGGCACTCAGGAGATGAAATCAATCTGGCTCAGTCTAAATACTGGACTGGACAGAAAAGTGTGTACACACGTGGAAAAGTTGGTGTGTTAGAATAGAAACAGAATTAGGGAATGAATCACAAGATACACGAAGCACGTGACTTAAACATCCACTGAAGAGACGAAAATCTGTGGAGCGATGATGAAACTGTAATTTAACCTTCCTCTAATATATTAAAGAAACCTGAATGCCATTGGTATATCATGTTTTCGACATTTTGACTGCGACTCGTTTAGTTACTTCTTCAGGTGGCGCCCTCTTCTTCTGCAGTGGTTTAACGTTAATAGCACCTGGCTGGAGAATTAGCGCCACCTACTGTTTGATGAACCAACTAGCGTACTAATAGTGGATGGAATCACGCATAAATTCGTATTTTCTCATGCTCGTTTTGTGGAAATTCGGTTGAAATTGTCATAACATTTTGACGTAAACCTGTCTATTGTTGCTAAAATGATTCATTCAATGGTTTAAAGAAAAAAGTAAAGTAATAAAGACTGAAGAGGGAAAAGTTTTAGTGTGGTTAACGTTAAACATTTCGTCTTGCTTTAGCAACACACTAATTGAGGTAAAAGTGAATTCCTGTACTTACTTATCAAAATGACGATGGCGAGATAAGTGTTGTGTTTTTTTGTATAATCCATGGCTCCCTTTTTTCGGCAGATCCGCAGAGAGCTCGTGTGGTTGCTTGGCTCCTTTACGTCCTCATGAATACGTTCAGCAGACCGTCACAAGCAGGCTCGTGAAGCACACAGTTAACTGACACACACGCGCTCCCCCGGACAGTTGTTTCTCCAAGTTGCGCACTGTTACTCATTCCAGCGATGCTGCTGCTGCTGCTGCTGCAGCTCCCGGTGACGACACCCTCCCTCCCTCTCTCCCTCTCTCTCTCTCCCTCTCTCTCCCTCTCTCCCACTGTGTGTTCGTCACCGGTCATTATGGCTCCTGGTCCTGGAGACATTAATTTTCTCAGTTTCCACTCTGCCGGCTGGCGCTCGTTTAATTACGGGTCTTCATCTTCAGTTTTTCGGTGTGATAAGAGTTTTATCAGTGTGCTCTCGGCTGCAGGTGGTGACACCAGCATGTCCATAAAAATAAAAACAAAGATACGGTTTAAATGATCACAACAACGACTAGAGACCAAATATAATTATTATACAGTAGTGGAAGAAGTGTCCAGATCCCTTACTCAAGTACACTTAACCTATATTCATTTTTATAAGATATGTCGTTTTATTCTATTTTTGTGGTGCATTTTTATATCTGGCCAGGGACACCAGATGAAAATTACCCATCTAAGCTAACCTTGGCTCATTTAGACTTTTTTGGTGTTCCTAATAAACTGGCAACTGACTGTATTACATCCTGGGGTTATTGTTATTTTTACATTGTGTGTGTAAGCAAAATTTTAATGATGAAGTAGTTTTAAGGACTTTATGAATGGTTTATAAATCGGTAAGTTTAATTATTTATTTATATTATATACATTTGGTAAATCAAATCTGAATCTACAGATTAACTATAGCTGTCAAATTAATATAGTAAAGTACAAATGTAAACAATTACCTTCTGAGGAGTAGAAGTGCAAAACTGCATAAAATGGAAATACTTCAAATTGTCATACTTGAGTAACTGTCCGCACTGTCATTTCACGTACAAAATCGTAATTTACAGGACTAAAACTGTCCATACGAGTTAATAAAACTATGAAAATAAAGCTTTTTAATCAGTTTAAATTGTGGGCATTGTTTACCTCATCCATGTTTTATTTCCCATTTGTATGTGCTGCCATGTGTTTCTGATTAACTGCTTAGATGCACATAAACGCACATCGACTCTGAGTAGATCATTGCAATCCTTCACTTATGACAAGTTATCAAAACGTTCATCATTGTAGCTGCTTTGTTATTGTCTGTATGTCTGACCATTGTGTCTATTATGTTTATGTCCTGGTTTGTCAGACTCTATTTCAAAATAAAAAAAGGTGGAATAATAAATGCCTCACTAATGCCAAATTCTCAAATCTTTTTTTTTTGTTTTCTTCTCCCCTAAGCTAGAAAGTGTTTGGCTCGTCTTCATAGCTGTCCGAGGAAGAAAACTGACCCAAAACAAGTTATAAGAAACAAGAAACATTATTATTATTTTTATTATTTACAATTCATGCCGATCCATCTTTCTCAAGTGTTTTTCAGTGTTTTTCTCTTAATCCAATGATTGCTTTACATAGACGTACCTTTGTGTACTTCAGATACTGGTGCTTCAATCATACAAGGCTTGCTTCTTCAGCCCACTGAAGAGCACCTTAATGTTCATATGTGAATCAACAGCAGTTTGAGGAAGATGTTTTTCACCCTTCAGAGCACTTTACACTGCAGATTTGCAGAGCGACAGCAAACGTGAGGGTGGCTGTGGAGTTGGAGGAAAATAGCTTCAGGATAGAGGCACATAGAAAGATCAGAGGAGATTAATAACACCAGGAGATATTCCTGATTTTGAAGGGTCATCCTCTCAGACTTCAAGAGCCAATCTGATGGATCAGGGACGATTTAATAACCTAGATACTGATAGAAGAGACCACAGGTGCTATACGCAAATACACCGCCTTATTCACCTTATACAGCAAAGTGCTGCATAATTACTAATGAGAATTTGTCACAAATGCAGCATCCAGGTGGAATGATAGGCACAGAAAATGCACAGAAGGTAGAGCACCCATAATGATGCCGTGTGCTCATTAAAAGACTTTTAGGACTTTAGTCAACTAATGTTTATACCAGGAACCCCAAAGTCTCAAACTGGCAGATCTTTGTTGTGTTTTTGACGCTCTCACCTGGTCTGCTTTTCTTCTCTGTACTTTGTCAGCAAAAAATGACTGAAACAATCTTTTAATAATTCAGTATTTTCCCCAGAATGAGGGTACCAGACTAGATGAGCAGCATCCACAGATGTTTCTTCTCATCAGCACTTTGAATGAGAAAATGCGGCCACTTTCTCATGTCCAAGTTGTTGACCCTTCTAGCCATCTTCACCTGTGTTCATATACCTCTACAGGATAATGTGGCCAGTGCTCTAACTTGTGAGACAGGTGCGTGTGTCTGAATTTGAGAATAGATCCATGAACTGCTAATGAACAATAAGCATCCTTTGACCTTACAGCATCATACATCTAATCATATGTCAGCCATGGGATATTCTTTAAATACCTTCCTATTTCAGTCAGAGACACTTACCTCAATGAATTAACCATTAGATTATACAGTATAATTATTCTACCCCCCTTAATAAACACATACATGAACATTAAAAGTTAAAATTATACATTTCCATCAAGAAATATCCTTTATCTAATCCTCTTAGCACACTTGATATTGCACCCTGAAAGACTGAGGTGACTGAGTTCAGAAGAAACAGGCCACTTTCTAACTATTAACTATTATCTCAATAATAACTGAGATCATAGATATGTTCTATGCTTTTGTGCAGACTCTTTGTGGATCTTTTTCAAGATTGGGTATCTCCAGACGGGTTTTAGATATAATTTAGATATCAATTCCACTTATAGTTTTTAAGCTTTTAGAATTTGATTGTTTTTAATTTTGTGTTTTATTAAAATGAACTTTCATGACTTAATTTAAAGGATTTTTTATAGTGCCACTATGTGCAAACAACTTGAAACGTCTACAAGGGAACAAGCTAGCTCTTAAACGTAAACCGACATCTGACTGCAAAGATTGTTACTGAAATAAAGTAAGCTGAATTTAATTTTAAAACACATGTTGAAATGAAAAACAATTAAAAACGTATCTTTACTGAGAAAAAATGCATTTGCCCTCTCCCTGCCATCATAAATATGTATTTACCAACTACACTACAAACTACAATTTTTATTGGTTGTATATTGGTTATTCTTCCATTTAATGGCTGAGGGAAATAAAATATACACCATCCAGCGTGGCACTAAGCAGAACACCAAACATAGTGGACAGCTTCTTTCTTCTCTGTGGCCATGCTGTTGCCACAGTTCAAGGTCAATTTCAAATTGGTAGCAGGCCTGCCAAGACAGTTCAGGAATCGCTGCACAGGCTCTTAGCTAACTTCTGAGTGTCCTCTTTCAGTTTTCAGTTGGCGCACTCTCAAAGAAGGCCCCAGATGCCAAATTTACCTAATGTCTCAATTAGTACAAACCACTGGTTGTGATTGTCTGTCTCGTATTCTCCAGAGACGTCTCTACCAAACCGGCTGTCAAAGCCTCAGCCAAATTTGACCAATGAATCACCTCAAATTACCCCTCTGCCATATCTGCTATTGTAGTGGAGAATTCCCCACATTCAAATTATAAGACAGTCGTGGTTTCACCATGACTGTCCAGTTCACCATCCAGTGTCTCTATACGCTTTTATTTTTACATTTCAATCCAACATAAACACCACTGGACATGTTCTCATGCTGCTACAGCTACACAGTATGGGTTTCTTACAGGAGTGTATTCTAGCCAGGCTGTGAAAGTTGTCCAAAGCTTATACACAAACTCCGTCACATCTGCAATATCACATATAGATTCTGAGTCCAAACAAGAAAGTGGTGTCAGATTTTGCTAGTAAGTTGGTTTCTGCAGCAATCTGGGAAGACATAACATAGGGCGGCTGCATCTCAAAAAAGACACTAGAGACTAAACACATGGAGCAAGTCAGTTGAGATAAAAGTTGTTTGTACATGTGGATTTCTTTTCTCCACATGCACCAAAAAAGGATAATTTCACAGCTATTTTGGTGAGGGGAAAGGCATACTGCTGTCAGTGAAGCTGCAACCCTGCTGCGTGAACCATGCACAAGTCACAATTATAGAGATGATAGAGATCAAAATGCCAGTGTTAATAAAAAACACAAGTCAACATTTTCAAGTAGAGAAAAAGAAAAGATGGGACCGATTTACAATGTTATCCTGTTATTTTCTTGTTCAGTTTGATGTACATGACATTGAACCAAAACAGCCTAAAAGAACTGTCCTAAGAGACTTTCCGTAATTTGATGTATTTGCACAATCACAATGAAGAAATAGAGTAATTGGCAACATGTTACACATACACCGAAAGGTCAGGACTGTACTGTAGGTGGCCCTGTTTCCTGACCTACAGCATTACAGCCTCTGAACATTACAGTCAGGATACTTTGACGCAGTTTAAAGTGTACCACCTTGTTGTTAGGATTGAGGTTTGTCTTGTTTCTGTGGTAACCTGAGGAGCAGAGAAAACAGATCACTGTACTTCACATAGCTTCAGTAGTATATGATAGAATTTGTTTCCACTATCTAAAGCATTAACTGTATCCTGAATCTGAAGTTTCTGTTTCAGCACCGTAAAACCAAAGAGCAGGAGTTTCTTTTCTCCAAGCTCAATAGAAGAGTACGCAGTGCAGCTACAACTTGCAGGTTATTGCATGTTCTTAATAAGCTTCTGGGAAACATTGGTCAGAAGTAAAGGAGAGAGGCCAGGAGGAGGTGAAGTAGATTACAATACTTCACAAAATAACAGCTGGAATGCTATGAACATCACAAGCAGATGATATCTAATTGTGTAAGATTATGCAGAGGTGGATTTATACTGGAACATGTCAACTCCACTGAGGTAGAAATCAGCACAGCCTTTACATTCGTTGGGGTTACTTACAGGCAACAGCAGCACACATTTTCAGCTTGGGCTCAAATAGTTAAATCATCTCTATAATCAATGTTTTAATAATAATAATAATGGATCAAATGACTTCATGTAATGTGAAAGCTGTATATATTGAAAAACTCATAAACAATTTCTTCAGAAACTCATAGTGTTGTAGCTTCTTGCAGCTTGTTGTTTTGTTTTTTGACTGGCAACTTCCCTTTTTTTTCAGTCTTAGCAACAAACTGGTGAACAAAGTGGAACATTTAACACCAAAAAATCACACAAATATTTCCTTCAGGAGCTTGAGGAAACCTAAGCAGAGCTAAAAGGAGAGTGAGAAATTATAATCATCAACTCCAAATGAGTGCTATTGTTTGTGTAAATAAGCAACTGTTTGCCAACAAGTTGGCCACATCAACTTATAGTAAAAGTTGATGATATGAGTGTTTCTTTAGGGTCTCCTTTACTGCGCTGCCCTATAAACTAGAGTCTTATGGGGTGTCTTGAACTTTTTATGTATGACAGAGTGCTTTGTAGGGTCCTCCACCAGCTTCCATTAGTGGTATTTTTGACACTGTGAGGCCCATCTGGGGTCTACTGCTCACATATAATGCCACATTGAGGGGATTTCATGGTATTTCTCAAACAACTTGCAAGCCGTCCATGTACTGTACATAGAGGCCAAGGTGGAGTCGTCCAGTATTAAGGCAACTAGCTATCGTCTCTATCTCACCACATTCCCCTGACCTTTGTTTGACTACATATACCATCTCTCAAGATGAACTCAAATCTAATCATGTAATTAAATTAGAAGAACCTCATTACTTTGAGTCGCCTGCAGAAGTAAGGCTTTGTCTCAGGTCTCATTACGTGACATTTCTTCTTCCGTGAATGGAGTCTGGTTTGTTGGCAGCAGGACGGTTGATGGTGTTTCATTTCGAGAAAACAAGCCCACAATCTTTCTCCTTATTAGAGGAGTATGATTATCTGACAACTGCCAGACGTTTCTTAATAACGTTTTGTTAAAATACAGGCTTGATAAAGACTCCTTTCTAAATAAACACTTTCATGTGTCTAATGTTAAATGTATTTTTGAGACAGTGTCAGTGATTCAATTCTTTTTGACATTGGATTACTATATAAAGTGTTTCTGTTATTTTGTGTGTGTGTTCGTTTGAGAAAAAAGTTGCATTACACCAGCCGAGCATGTGGTTTCAAACTGTTCTTAGTCACATCTGATTAGCCTGAAGAAAAATGATGTGACATGTTTTTCTTCTTATCCCATTTAGCATTGTTTGGACAAAATTTCTGGATACACGGCTTGTCTTTTTGGAAAGTGTCTACCATTTGTACATTTGAAAGAATATATCACTTGCCAAAAAAGAAACACACTGATTGAAACAGGCTTTTTTATTTTGTTGACAAGACATTGTCTGCTTTTGTTTTGATGTGTTCACAGGTATAATCCACATAATACAAAACTCACCATGAATATCAGTCTTGAAAGTTTATTGTTTGGCATATGTAATTCCATTTTT
Organism: Coreoperca whiteheadi; assembly: GCA_011952105.1. NCBI lineage: Eukaryota > Metazoa > Chordata > Actinopteri > Centrarchiformes > Sinipercidae > Coreoperca > Coreoperca whiteheadi. The sequence continues at coordinate 14,908,915 of CM022480.1, read as the reverse complement.
CATGTACAGAGTAAGAGGTCAGAGTTCTGGGTCAATGGCACCATTGTGGAGCTGCTGGGAGTTTTATGTCATGCTCAAGGACACTTCAGACATGGTGGTTCTCCGGAGATGCAACAACATGAACGTCTTGATCCTGTGCTTGCAGGGCGGCAGCCAAATAAATAGGGTTAATTTTATGTGGCTTGAATGAGTTTTCAGTGCCAGACCTTCTCCATTAAACCTGACTTCAGCTGTTCAGATATGTTTTCGTCTTGCACTGCTGATCATACAGATTGCTTACACTAACTAATCTAATATTTATGAAGTTAGTTACATACTGAACAACATTTATTAAGTTAACACAGTTGATTAAAGAAGGCTAGGGAGTATAGAGTGACTTAGGATAAAATGTCACTTAGGATCATAAGTACTGCCTGTGTGCATATTTAGAACATTTGTATTTGTTCTTGATCCAGATACTGCATTTACACAAACAATAGCACTCATTTGGAGTTGTGTTAAATGATGACGAACGAAATAAGGGAAAACCACAACTTAAATACAGTCAGGTAGGGCAGAATAACTAGACACAGGTGTAACCAATAAACACAGGTGGGAACAATCGAAGCAATCAGGCACTCACAGACAGGAAGCAAGCTAACAAACATAAGAGGGAATGGACAAATTACAGAATAAAACAGGAACTAACAGAACCTAAACCCAAAACCCTGACAGAACAGACATATTCAAAATAAAACAGGAACTGACTGCACAAAAAACCCAAAACCCTCACAGCCTCTCTATATCCATACATTTATAACTTTATTAGCTAACAGACAGATGTATTGACAGATGTTGTCCTGTAGCAGTGAGCACGTTGTTTACCACCACAGTCAGCAGGAATCGACTTGCTCTTGATGTCTAATCTAATAAATGTAAATCACGAAGCTATCAGGGTCTGTCAGAAGGTGTTTCCTGCATCTTTAGTGTGTTTGTCTGTGTGTATAAGAAAGTCTTATCAGGTCCAATCAGGTGTCTCCCCATTTATTGTGTCCAAGTTACTGTAAACAAGTCTCCTCATACCTCACAGAGCTGTTCAAACAATTCCTCTGCAGCCGTTTGACATGATAGTTTATGAACCAAAATGCACCTTATATATCATCCAGAAACTCCACAAGAAGTTGACAGATGAGATCTTTCTTCCTCTCTCTCCGGCTGTCTCATTGTTCCAAACTGTTGGCTGTGTTGACAGAACAGTTAATACCAAGCGGATCAGGTTCCTGGTCTGTGCAGGTTTGCACAGGAACCACATCTAAGTCCATAAATATCACATTTCCTGGTTGATTTTGTGCACTTTAGCTCAAGGCCAGTTGATTTAAACTCTTATGGGGACATATAAGCAGGTTTATGAGTGTGGGAGAGAGAGAAGAATAAAGATTTTGTAAAGACAAGTTTTTTCTGCAATTTTCAGTAAGAAATTAGACATATTTAAAAACTGCATGAGAGTAAAATCTCTGACTGCATTTAATTTCCTCCCTTCTGGCAAAACAATCAAGCATGAGGCACATTTTTAAACTGTTGGATGCACTGTCAAGGACCTTGATGCCGAGCAAACAATGAGGTGATGCTCTCACAAACAGAAAATTCCTGAATAGTCAAGGACTGCAATAAGTATAAAAACTAGAGCAGAGAGGAGGGAAGGTTACAGGAAATGATGAAGAAATGAATGCGAGACAGAAGAATATTAGAAAAAAACGAAAACAATATTGTCCTGAACTTAACTCTAAAATATAAAAGTCAGCATTAGAAACTGAAACATACAGGCGCGTTATACTGTAGTAATAATATCAGTAACATTAGCTGAAATTGACATAAAGAAGAGCAGAGAGGGGAAATCCAAAGATAAAAGAAATCCAAGACACAGAGAAAGAAGTGACATGTGGAAGCAAATCAAGAGACCATATGAAAGTACAGAGAAAAAGGAAAGATTTTGTCTGGAGTCTGGAGGTAATTTCATAGAGAGCTGTGAGCCAAGTGAGAGAAGTGGAATGAAGGAGGGCATCATAGTGACAGAAAGAGTACATTGGCACTTTCTTCTGCAGAGTCTTAAAGATGTAGTTTGACATTTTGGGAAGTACAGTTACTTGTTTTCTTGCTAAGAGATAGATGAGAAGATCGATACGACTTTCATATCAGTGTGTTAAATATGAAGCAAGAAGACAGCAGCCCGTTAGCCTAGCTTGGCATAAAAACAGGAGGTAACAGTTAACCTGGTTCTGCACAATGTTAAAATATTCACCCGCTATGCCCTCTAAGGCAAACAAATGGACATTTTTCTGTGTTTCTGTTTTTGTATGTTTACATGAGATATGACATATAAATTAATGAGCTTTAGAGGCGCTGGCAGACAGATTTTTAGTTTGGCAAGAGCCAGGCTAGCTGTTTCCCCCTGTCTTCAAATGTTATGCTAAGCTAGCTTACTGTCTCCTGGTTAAAGCTTCAGAAGAAATTTTGGGAAATACGCTAATCTGCTTTCTTGTTGAGAGTTAGATAAGAGAATCGATACCACTCTCAGTTCTAAGTTAAGTATCAAGCTACAGGAGCTTAGCTTAGTAAGACGGGAATGAGGGGTAAACAGCTCAGTTAGTCTGGCTCTTTCAAAAGGTAAAAAAAAAGACTACCAGTACCATTAAAGCCTAGTGAAAGAAAGGCAAATAAGCGTATTTTCCAAATGTTGAACTATTATTGAATGAGCTTTTCTTTGAGTTTCTTACAAAGTTGGTTTGAACCTGACAGGCAGAAAACAGGTTTGAGGATGCGTTTTAGTGTTTAATCAGTGCCAAAACCAGGACCGGGATCAGGTCTTTCTTAAAGTTATTTCTGGCTGCTAGCTCTGCCACGCTGCTAATCGCACTAACCACAACCTTCTGAGAAAGAAAAACAAGCTCAGCAGGGAATATTTTCTCAAGTCCTTTCAGAGGTTTGAATGTCAAAAAGACAAAACTGAGGAAAATATAATTTCCATAGAAGTAAGCCACAATGTTACATCAGTCAGAAACACTAGGCTTCATTTTTTTGGGTCAGTTTAAAGACATCTATATTGTCTTTGTATTTTCAGAGACAGATGTTGTCCTAGAGTTTGAAGACATGTTCCTGTCTGCTGCCCTGCAAAACATTAATCTCAGATCACATCTCCATTTCTATTAGATAGGCTATTACAGGAGGAAGTCTTGGCACAGACGTGAGCTGTGTAAACTAATCCATCACTAAGCATGAAGGAGTGCATTATAAAGCTTTAGAGAGCATGTGTGTTATTACCTGTACTTAGACCACACTTCAGCAGGCAAAATAGTTTTTCCATGCATAATATCTGCTACAGAAATTCACTTAATAACAGACACATGTAGACGCTGACTCTTGTGCTCACTGATAACAGCATCTCTTCTCTTCCAATCAGATACTCTATGTCCACTTACCATTTTAAATATTTAACATATTGGCCTGGTTATTGTGTCTTTTCATTTTCCAATAATAACTTTCCAGATGGAGAAGTACTCCTCTCTAGAGATAAAAATCTTTCTCTAATAAAATGAAACATTTCCATCAGTTATTGTCTCAGCAGGGGACTTTGTTGTGCTGTCAGACTAACAAAACAATAGTAACCACCAGATTATGCTAAGCTAGCTCAATCACCTTGCGGCCCCAGCGGTGTACTTAAAAGCACGGAGATGAGAGTTATTGATTTTCTTATGTGACTCTTGGAAATAAAATGAATAAAGAATTCCCAACATGTTAAAATATTTCTTTAAGCAGATAACGTTGAAGTAAATTCTTTCTGCCAGATCCCCCCCACGTCCAATGGACCTTCCAAAAACAAAATCCACATTTGCATGCTTCCTCTCCTGAAAAGTGGCCAAAAGTACACAATGAAAGACTCCTTTAACCCAGGACGCTGGTTAAAAAGGTTTCAGTAGCTCTGATGACTTTCACTTAATTTAGGTTTTTACGGTACAGCTGAAACAATCACTCAATTAATCGATGAGTACATAGACATAAAATGTTATCACCTATTCTTATAATAATTGATTTTCTGCTTTCCTTTGTCACTCATTTTGAATTGGCATTTTGAAGTGTCCCAGTAAACAATGACAGTGAGCCAGCCATACCAGGACCCTGAAACTGAAGCAGCTAAATGGAATTCAGCCATCATTAATTTTTAATTTACACCTGTGAATTTCCTACTGTAAGATGTCAAAAGGATTATTGTGATGGGCAGTTTTCACAATTTTCTGACATTTAATTGACAAAACAATGGATTGATCAATCGAGAAAATAATCGGCAGATTAATCGATAATAAAAATATTTGTTAGGAGCCCTCTTTTGCATTATTTCATCAGTCCATCTTTGTTTTTCACCCCCTGGCGAAATTCAAGGCTTCAGCTCTGTTGCATTTGAAATCAAGGATGCTCTGATCATTTATAGTCTCACGAGGGGACAGCAGACTGGAAAAACAATACTTTGGCCCTTGCATGTTGAAAAAATGTTATACCTCTGCTACATTTTGTATTTTGTGATGACAAGGTGTGGGGGTGGGGGGTGGTTTAGCGTCAGCTGCAGAGAGGGAGAGGTGGGGGAGCTGAGCAGTGTTAGGGACAGCTGATTGTCACAGCTGACTAGACTCGACTAATTATGCTCTCCACTTAAAAACAGTAGTGTGCGGGACCTGAGGAGAGGGGTGGACGGAGACTACCTGCCGCAGGAGAGCACGCTATGAGGCAGGAAAAAAGATGGCGGAGACTAAAGCTCCTGAAAGGCTGGTACCTTGGGGTGAAAACAGATCAAGAGAAAAAAAAAAAACGACAGTGTTTAAGAACTCGTTGTGCAAGCATCTGTTTCCCTGCCCAGAGTGCCCACTGTGGTAATAGAAAGCCCACACAAGGCTTCCCTTGTTCAGTTTTATTTTTCACGTCATGATGCCAACTAAACCCATGGTAAAGGCAACCATTCAGTGTATTACATGAACCTAATGATTGTAACAAAACCACCACCCTGAAAAGGCGCAGAAACAATACAATGAATATAAATGCCAAAGTCTCACATTACATACAGTTCTCTAGCTAAATATCTACAGTACCAGCTGGGAAATTGTCAGCCTCTTCTACTGAGCTTGGAAGGACAAAAGTGTATCTTGGTCACCACCACCCCCCGCCCCTTATGGAAAGATATCTCAAGACTTATCACACTCTGCACTCTTGATCCTGTATCTGTTGATTGTTACCATCCTGTCCCTGTGGAGCAACTGGTCCGCTGGCTGTTTACGGTCATCTCAGCACGCTGAGATAACAAGAGAGACTGTTACTCTCCTCGACTCGTGGAGCCAGTACACCTTGTATTCCACAATGTCAATTTCCCCCCAGAAGATGGATGTTCATCAACTTTCTCTGCACTATTCTATTATTGTGCAGGGATATTTATCTCAATCCTGGGCTAGGAGGTTGCCAGCAAACATGAGATGACGGCCTAACAGAGTAATTTTTTTGTCAATAAAAAACATCTAAAACTCACTAAGCATTGGATTTTTATGATTTGCAGGTCAAGACATCTAGACTAGGCAAATTTTGGTTATAAATTGTTTGAAAAAAGTGTTTTATATAGGTTACTAGGTTTTATGACTATATTTCAGAAACTCCACTTTAAAAAAATGTTCATCTGTAAATCATTTTTAAAATGGTCGGTCAAAAAGACCAAAAGAAAATCTTTCTCCTGATGGCGTACATCTGCACAACTATGAAAACACTTTTCATCGCAGGTTTACTTTAGAATTTCCTGCTGAAAATATAATTAATTAGGGTTTTTTTCTCTGTTGTTGAACTTTAAGACAACAACAGGATTAAATACTGTTGAAACAATGTTGGACTTTTCAAACAACTTTCACATCTAGGTATCTTCTGACCGGCAAATCAGAACAATGAATTCTTACTGCAGTTTGTGTAAGTAACTTGATGGGAAGGTTTTATGTCTGGACATGTTGTGTGCTCTGAAGGTGCAGTAGACAAATAGTTGAATATGTATATATGAGATTATTGAATATATAGCTTGAAAAGGACAAGATATGTCAGACTAGGTGCAGTGACATTATTATATCTGTTGTGTTGTTTATTATAGGGCCCTATGACCTTTTAATAAATAAATAATAAACACTTGTTGAGGTTTTCTTTAGCTCCTGCCTCTCTGTACACCTGAAACCAGTATCCCCTATTTGCTACACTCACAAACTGACAATGTGCTCCACGGTCAATAGTAAACCCACTGCTGTTCACAGCCAGCCAACATAATTGCCATCATTAGAAACAGGTCATATAAGCTCACTGACCTGTTAGAGCCTCTGCAATTTGCAACAAACAGCTCCATTAAAACATCAATGGTAAGCCATGCAGGCGCTTCACTGTTTCATTAAGGTTTTTCTGACCACACCAGTGTGGCTCTGGCTGTGCAATACAAGCCACAATACTTTTCTACCGCAGAGAAAAGAAATATAATGCATGAAAAACACATTCATTAAATAATAAAAGGACCAGTGTTGTAAAGCCAGGATTTGAGGCACAATATAAAAATGGTTAGAGACAAGCTGCTGTGTTTAGTATCAGTGCGGTAGTGTGATGCAAAACAGGCTCAAAATGAAAACACTTTCAACAGAAAATGTGTAAACCATCAATCTCCCAAACACTGTATCATAAAAATATCAGAAAAGAATGTTTCCTCACAGGGGAAGCTGATGATTTATTAGCAGTCCTAAAACTGTAGTCACCCAATATGTTTTAACAAACAAAACAAACAGCTGTAAGGAAAAAGATGTGAATAATTAGGCCACCGTTGTTGAAACTAACACAGACTTTATAAACGTAATGAGTGCAGCTGTGAAGAACATTAGTGTCTGGCTGTTATTCTGATTTGAAATATGTAACAGTCCAATCCTGTAGGTGACTTTTACTTGTGTTGGCCCTCCACTGTACAACCTACACGTTTATTCATTCATACAGCCTTTAAAAGAATAATTGGACATTTTGGGAAATATATTTTATTTGCTACGTAAATGAGGGGGACATTTGCCTGGAAACTCAGCAGGGATTTGCCGAAAAACTAAGAAAGAAAAAGTGACGTAGTGGTGGAGCAGGAAGTTTAGTGTTCACCTGCAGTGTATGAATGTGTGGAGGAGAAGATCTTTGTTATACTTTCTGGGATCCCTCTTTTCTATGTCCCTGGCCTCCAGGATTACAGATACAAACAAAATACGAAGTGCTGCTTGGCGCAACGTCACATAAATTGTAGAAGAAAGTGCAAGTTGCTCATTTAAACAATGTTTGCTAATGAGCAAGCTACTCGCTAGCTATTAGCACCTTTAAAGCTCATTAATTAACATGATATATTGTGGTTTCATGGGGGGTTAAGCTAAGCTAAACTATGCTGAGGGTAGCATCATATTTATCATACGGACATGACAGCGGTATCAGTCTTCTCATAAAGCTCTTTGCAAGAAAGCAAATAAGCGTATTTCCCAAAATGTCATTTTTGCCATAGCTATCTTTGTAAAAATGTGTCTATTATCTAAGAAAGCTTAGTTAAAACTATACTACTTTCAGCAACAGGAGGGCCAAAAGAGTGCTGTGTAACTGCTGACTATTTGTTTTCTCTTTTCTATCCATTAAAGGAAGCGATGAGGAATTGGGAATGATAATGACAGCTCTGAATGCAGGCTGAGAGAGTGACCTGTCTGCCCTTCACTTCTCACTCCTCTCCAGGATTTGGCTTTTGAACAGAGCAGAAGCAGCAAAAATCTAATTTGAGTGATCAAAGATGCTGCTCTTGCTGCTTCTCCTGAGTCAACACAAACTCCACAGTGTGTGTGTGTGTGTGTGTGAGTGAGACAGAGAGTGAGAGTGAGCTGCACGGCTCGTACTAATTCATGCTTCAAATCTGCATTCAGCACAGCATGCGGTTAGATCCTGTTTTATGTATTTCATATAAACTTATAGTTTTGTATTAATCCCATGGATTTACTCTCCCTCTATTCATGCTGGATCAATTAATCCCTCCAAAACCAAAGTAGTGACAAGTTCCGTGACCTATAAAACATGTCACAGGACAGATGCATGGGAATCATTTGTTTTGTTTTGAGCGGTTAGCAAAAGTTTTGTATTTGACGTGGTCTGTTTATGTCATGACCAGAGAGAAGATGCAGGAAATCTGTGGTCAAACTCATAAATATTGTTTTTCACATATAGTTCACATTTGCCGTCTTTCATCGCATTTTTGTGTTATAAAGGTCAAGCTTACAGTGAGGACGTGAGGATATAAGAAACTATCTTATATTAAGTGGGGAAAAATGATAAAGTCCACACCCAGGGATGTGAGGACATGGCAGGACAGCCGAGTCCCACCCCTCTTGTGTGATAAATAAATTATGAGACAAACAATTTAAATAAAAATGATAACAGAAAAAGTATTTCAGCAGTTTAGCAACCAAACCACGTAACTGCAACTTCCGTGTCCGTCACGTGATGCACACGGGCCAAAAATGACCTTTTTCCATAGCGGCTGTAAAATGGTGGTTACATTTCTTTGAGCGTTCGATTCGGTCTGATAACATTTGGAAAGTCTATAAGATTAAATAATTTTATCCCCATTCAAGTTAGCTGAGGGAAAAGCAGGAAGTTAGCCGGCTCAGATGGCGGAGTCTCTAGTGCGCTTGCTCTATGGATCTCACAATGTGGACAATCTGGGTAAGGTTATACCGGGAATTCAAACCTTTTGGCTTCATGCACAAATGAGCAGCTTTCATAGGAATGAACAGGCCCCCACTTCTGACGCTATATCCAGTTCTCTTATACAGCCATGGTTTAGTCTCTCCCATTTCCACACAACTCGAGCCCCTGTGCCAAGCTAACATGTCCCAGACTAGCCAAATTTGTGACCTCAGCACTCTTACGTTACTCCATCATTTGGTCAAATAGTGTTCCCTATGACAATCTTAGGGGAGAAAAGTCTAAATGTTGTCTACAGTAGCAGCAGAAATTGTATTTTCGTGATCTCACAGATATCTACTATTTGTCCAGAATTGTATAATGTTTGCCCAAGGTAAAACCAATGTTTAAATATATTATTCCCACAGCTGGCTCAGTGGACTTAACATTTGTCCAGCAAAGAAGAAGAGCAGAGCGTAGACACACTGTCTGTGGAAATGTTGGATTTAAACGTTGGTTACTGGCAAACATTTTTCATTTCAGACAGATAACATTTCAGATAACAAAAATATCTTTGATGCGGATCGAGAACAGGTGAAAAATAATACTCTGACTTAGTTTGCTGAAGTCATAAATGGGCATAGTCCCAGACCGGTCTCTCCATGAAGAGAAACAAAATTGGTATTAACCCTGCATCTAACTTTCAGTAATAAAAAGCCAACCCACAAATGTTGAAGTAACAGCGTGTTATAGGGATTAGTAACTGATCTAATCACTGAATTTCAAATTGTAACTGTAAGTAACTGAAATTAGATGAGCTAATCATCAGTCTTTTTAATGTACCCCCTGGAGACGGTAAGCTCCCTGAGGTACGAGTACCCCTGGTTGGGATTTAAATGCCATGCAGAACCACACCTGGTTGGTCAGATGTCTTCTCCACATTACAGTCTTTGCATCACCATGCAGAGGCGTTGAAATAAACCCCAGGAAATGTATATACTGTAGTACTACTGTATATTATATATGTTAATCTGAGAGGACCAGCTAGAGTATATAAACATCTAGCATGGAGGAGCCATGACCCCCCTGTGCCAGTTTCATGTCAGGAGGTAGGGATGAGGAAAAAGAGGAGCTCGGTCCAAGAAGAAACAAAGAATCTTGCACAGCTCCTCTGAACTCAGAACCTGCACTCAGGAGGGATTTATTAAAAGAATATCTTTGGTTGTATTTTTTATATGGGCCTGACAGCAAATGCTACAGCTGGTGTTATTAATGACTGTGGAACTCTCTAACGTGCATTTCACTGTCTAACGTGTACTGGAGGATGACGGATGAGTAAGGTGATAAGGAAGCACATTGTAGTTCTTCTTCGGAGTCTGGCGATCAGTTGTTCAGAGATAATTTATGATCTGTTAGTTTTTGGCAAAATCGTCAGTGAAGAATGTAAAAGCGATATGTAGACATTCCTCAGAAGAGCTCAAGCCAAACATTTTTGGACATGTCAATCTGAACAATGTCAGGCATTAATTTCTTACCCTATCTGTATCTCCGCTTGTCCTCAGATGACCTTGTATTTTAATCTGTGTTAAGCAAGTCAAATTCAGTTCTACAGCCCCATATTAAATCTCTATGGGCTTTGAGGGCCCACAACAAGGAGACTGAGCCCTTTAAAAAAATAAGGAAATCTTAGAATATAAAAAGGAAAAAATACATAACGGAAAAAAAACGGAAGGACATACAGGGAGAACTGTCAAAATATTCTGATAACAAACTAGACTTAGTCAACAGCTATGCTTGCAGCTCTACGTTTCTTTGAGCTAATCGTAACATCAGCTTGCTAAAATGTGCACAATGTCAAAGCTAAAATGCTTATGTTTAGCAGCTATAATGTTTGCCATGTTTACTATCACACTGCTGGTGGACGGAGAACAGGGAGAGGACCCAAATGCAAACTGAGGTGGCAGACTGATGACTAGAACGGTATTTAATAACTTACTAGCAGGTAAACAGGTAACAGGCAGAGAAACAGAACCAACACAGCAACAATGACAAACGGACAAGGAGCAAAAGAAGTGAACCAGCATATATAGTGAAAGCGGACCAACGACTACAGGGCTGATGAGGGAGAGTGGAAACAGGTGTGTAGGTGGTGGAGCAGTAAGGGGTTATTGCAGGGCATGAGAAACAAAAGGCAGGAAACAAACACTTGAGGGAAGGAGAATCTTACAAAATAAAACAGGAAATAACTAAACATAACCAAAACCCATGACAGTTTACCACCTTAGTTTAGTGTGTTAGTAAGCTAAAATGTTCTAATTAGCATCTGAGGGAATGACATTAGTTTTGAAAGTAAAATTTTCATAAACCAAAGTACTGGGCAAATTAAAATTTTGACTTGATGATAGATGAAAGGTCAGGGGATCATCACATTTATTCAAATTCATCCTGAGAAGAAAACAAATGTCTGTACCAAGCGAGAGGAATATCATTGGATCACCAAAGTCATGAGGATTCATCCCCTGGGGACAATAATCCATCGAGTATTTATTGAGATACTGTGGCATACTAACATGGCTAAAAATCTGCAGAAAGTTGTGACAGTTAGAGAAAATTCAAAATACAACAATAAGATTATAATGGATCCAATACTTCCCTGATGGTCTTACCACATCTCCAGGCTACATTTTTCTTTCATGTTTCAGGCTCCCTATTCACTCTTTTTCCATCCACAACACACACACAGTTCAGAAAAAAACATGCAGTTCCAAATTACACTTGAATCTGTTCTGGGAATTGTTGATTCTGACTGATGTGACCCTCTGTGAAAACCTGTGAAGATTATGGACACTGTAAAGCCCTTTTCAGAGCTAGAAATGTCATGAACGTCTGCACATTCAACACAGAATCACACACACGTCTCCAGAAGTTATGTGGCCCAACTTGCCAGCTGAATGTGAGCGAGTAACAGAGATAAAGCCAAAGAAGCAGGGGAGGAAGACCCCCACCTGCTGTATATCCTATCCTAAACACATCTGGAATACTGCATACTGGATTAATGTGAGCCTGAATGGCTTGAGATCTTCCAAATTGACATATTAAATCAGTCACACCAATCTCACACACCATGCAAGACTGAAATAACTGGATCAGGGGCAAAGGAAGTTCAATTCCAGATTTCAACGCTGTTGCGACAGCATGAGCTGCCTGCAGCCTGCAGCAGGCGAGTTCAAGCGCAAAGTGTATATAATCTGCAGTTGTTCAAGCAAACATGCCTGTTTGTGTGTGTTGTCATTCCTCCATATGCGAACCAAATGTGCTCAAAAAGGATAGATGATGAAGAAAAGAGGTTTTAGTTGGTATGCATGTCTTTAAGGGGCCAGCTGGTTAAAATAAGAATTATGAGTTAAAGCAGCCATAATAAATATTTTATGTTAACAACAGATCACATGACTACTTGTGTGTGAAGGGGATCACTCATAGCAATGAACCTACAGATAATTAACACCAGACTGCATTCACTTTTAGCTCAAAAGGGCTATAGTTTATTGTAGCATCTTTTAGGTTTTCTGGCCTTTAACTTTAGTGATTTGGTTCAGTCTCCTCTCATAGTCTCATTTTCGGCCGCAACAGGCGTAAAAAGCTCTGAAGCCTCACTGTACACTACCTGCTCAGCACAGAACAGTACAAAGTTAGCAACTAGCTGACAACCATAGTGGAGCATTTAGCAACTAAATAGCCAGATATTTCTTTCAGGAGTTGTTAGAGACTGAACCCAGAGATAAAAGAGAGTAAATATTGGACTTACATTCATCAGGTGAATCAGAATCACGACTCCAAATCCAGTGTTATGCAGTGTTGGGCAAGCTATTTGGAAAGCTAAGCTACCAGTTACTCTACATTAAATGAAGCTTCACTACACTGAAGCTACTGCCCACAGAAATGTAGCAAGCTAAGCTACAGCAACATGGCAAAGTAGCTTAACTACATAGAAAGCAACATATTTCTTCTGCACCCCCAGTTTGGAAACCACAGCTCTGGATAGTCCACTGAAAACACTGTCAAAATTTTTTGTAGGGATTTTTTTCTTCAGTGAAAAACGTTAATTGGTTCCAGAAGATGCCATAACTACCACAAAACATTCCCATCCATTGAATTGTTGGGGAGGCAACATGAGAGGGATATTGGTCAAATAAAACCAAAACGGTCTGCATTAGAATTGATAAAACTAGGGGTATGGTGAGTTTTTGTTTTTTAATTTTGCATGAACCAACGCTTTAAACGTGCTTCATGTAGTGGTTTGCATACATTGTTAAAATCAACAAGCAAGAACCAAGTCCTTACACAGTCAACTGTGTCTTTTGGATGTTTCCAAAAATCTGCCTCAATGACGCCTCAATGACCTCACACACATAAACAAACACACACATCCACACACACACACAGCCCAGTGCTTGGCTGGGTCATTAACTGGGTCGACTAAATCCTAAAGTATGATCATCCTGCACACACTGACATAATTGATTTCTCAGTATCTGTCTGTGTTTGAAAGTGCATCACATCACAGAGATAATGATTAACACAAAGCTCTTGTTCAAAGTGTTCACTTCAGTACTGATGGTTTTAATGGGTGTATAAGTACACACATACACACACACACACGCACGCACACACACACATACACACACACGCACACGCACGCACACACACACACACACACACAATGCTCTTGGGTCTAATTAATTAATTAGTTTGTAATGACTCATTCACTCTGACCTATTTTATCACCTGTTTAATGGCTGTAATGGAAAAGCTTCATTTACATTTCCAGCTTTTCCATTACGTTAACATCCGTGCGTGGATGTTAATGTGTTTTTAACACACTCGTGGGTCATGTAAACAGGGATAAGTTGTCTGTGGTGCCATCATAACAGATTTGCTGTTATGAGTGCAGCCGTGTAAAATGATGAAAAGGAGCCTTAGAAAGGATCTTATCCCCGATGCAATGATCAAACAATCTGTAACGTGTGTCCCTAATTATCAATGGTGAAAAATGCCTCAGATGCTTCAAAATGAACGTGAGTCATATTAAACTGGATGGCAATGAGCGGCATTTGTTAGCTACAATATAGGCTTTACAATCAGCAATTTGATACTCACCACTTTAAAAACAATTTGAGAAAACTAGCAAAGCTAAAAAGAGGCCAAATAGCAGGCAGATTGGTAACAATAAATCTAAATTGTTTGTTATTTTAAGCAAAAGTGTCTTGACAACAAATTTCAAACACAGACAAGAATGCTTTGACAAAGAGAAGCAGCTGTCAAATAACCCACAGTAATGAAATTATTGACATAAGACAACATAAAATATCCCTCCTTTATATCAGCGTTTGCAGTACGAGACCTGATCATTAAGTTTCTACCTTCTTTTGTCTGCCCTGTGTATTTTTGAAAGGCAACAAGTAATTTGTTAAAAGTCTGAGTGTATCAAATCCCTTCCTTTCTCTGTTTGTACATTTGTATGGTTTCACCTAAAAACCTCAGAAGAGGCTACAATGGCTGTAACAACTCATTGTGGACATTTTGTTTTTATTGTTTGATAATATGATCACAATCTATTTCCATATTTATTTAAATATATCCAAGTTTAGTAACACTTGAACATGTGGTTTCCAAAAGCAGACCATCAAAGTAAATTGTAACCTGCTGCATTCATAGCCACTGTCCAGGGTGTACCCCGCCTAAGACCCGAAGCCACTGGGATAGGCTCCAGTCACCCGCGACCCCGAACGGGAACAAGCGGTAGAAAATGACTGACTGACTGACTGCATTCATATTGCAGTTTCAGTGTCTTGTGAGGACACTTTGACATGTGGACAGGAGGAGCTGAGGAGCGAAACACCAACCCCGTGATCAGTAGACAACCCCACTCTATCTTCTGGTATCCCGGCATTAGGGTGCAAAAGAAAAAATGGCCTGCCCTGGGAAATCAGATGCCCGTCCAAGACGTTTCCTCTAGCTATGAGCCTGGATTGTTTCCACCAACTTGCACAGATTTTTTAGTCTTTGACAGTCAGGAAGGATTATAAACCTTAAGATTGAGTAAAGACACTGGACAAAACATTGAATGACTGGTCAGTGATGAATGGAGTTCTGGCTGCAGATCACCCTGCAAATCCTGTTAAAACGCCAGTTGTCGGATGTTCTTGTACTGAAATAAACATCGACAGCAACCAGAAGCCTGCAGTTTATATGCAGTGCAATTGTGCTGAAAAGGCCAAATTGGGTGACATCTTGGATGGAGCTGCGTGGACAATGTGGACTGGAATACGTGGACGTTATATCTTACAGAGGGAATTGGGGGGTGAGTGAACTTTGTAAAATGAAGCTAACTTAGGTAGCTTAGGTAAAGCTGTTTATTTACCATTATGTCTCCCTCAGGCGGCCGCGGTACAGAACGACTGGCAGCAACTGGATCTCAAGATTTAAGATTAGAATCTTTACATCATACATACGTACATCATACACTATATGATTTTATATGCCGAATGTCAACACCATGTCATGAACCCTGAGGAATCCACAAGCTGCTTGGATCCACCCTGTCCAACATGAAGTTTCATCAAAGAGAAAATAAAGGCATTTGGGGTGTTGATGGAAGATGCAGCGATGTTCGGTGTGACTTACACAGGTTATACGAGGATGAACTCTTCATTGTTTAGTCATTTGAATGAAATGTTATAAAAAATATGTCGGTCAGGTGGTTTCAAGTGCACACGTACAACGTATAAAATCACTCTCGCGCACCTTCTCTGGATCCGTTCCACATTGGTGGAATGATCTGTCTGCTCCTACAAGAGCAGCAGATTCTGTAGCCACCTTTAAAAAGCACCTGAAAACGCACCTCTTCTGTCAACACCTAACTGACAATCACTAACTTCTTCTTCCTTTCTATCTCTTTTCTTAAAAAAAAAACTAAAAAAAAACCTTCCTATCCTTACCTTTGTATACTGAGCTGGGCTTTAACAGACTTTGGTGCACTTATGCATTTTGTTACCTTGTGTTGTTATAATTGTTACCATTGTCCTCCTAGTATGTAAGTCACTTTGGATAAAAGCATCTGCTAAATGACTAAATGTAAATGTAAATGTAAAACTGCGTCTGGCAGTGGTTTCAGGTTCATTGCCTACACCTGACAAGGCAAATGAGGAACACCGAAGTTACATAAGCCCAGACTTAAAACCAGATTGCTCCGGTGAAATGGAATATTTTTTTCTCGCTCTGCTTTTCCATCTGTTAGTGTTTTCCCCATCTTTCTGCTTCTTTCCCACACACACACACACACACACACACACACACACACACACACACACACACACACACACAGACCTATCCAAACACACACACACATAACAGACAGCGGAAGTGAAGGAATTCCCTGGTGGCTTCAAGCCAAAAAACTCATCTCTTTTAAAATGAGCTTCTCATCATTTGACGGGGCCTTTGAAAGTGTAATCTGGTGAATCCCACTCGCTCCCTTTCATGCCAGGACACACGGCCCCTTCAGCTTTACACATCTCAGCCCGGCTCAAGACGCTCAGTCCTCGTTAGCTGGGTGTTAAATATTTAGTACTCCCCAAACTATAGAGGAAGAGCGAGACAGTGGACAAGAAAGAGAAGAAGAGATACGGGCGCCAAAGCTGACATAAACACATAGTGGCAGCGAATCTGTGTTGTGCTTTGAACGTGTACCCAGCAGATGACGTAGTTCGAGGGTGTTGGTGCACACTAAGTCAGCTTTATAGGGAAAATAAAGCATTATATGTGTAAATGTAGGCATTGATGAATAGTTCCTGTCTTCTTTCTGTCTGGTTTGTTTTATACTTTTTAATGAATGACCCAGGGAGTACAGGCCAATTTAGAAGTTTGTAACACACACACACAAACACATATTAATGAACACACCAGCTCCTCAACATTAACATTAATGTATTCAGCGTGTTCTTTTTTTCTTTTTCAAACACTCAGTGAGGCTTGATAGAAGG
Source organism: Coreoperca whiteheadi (assembly GCA_011952105.1). Lineage (NCBI taxonomy): Eukaryota > Metazoa > Chordata > Actinopteri > Centrarchiformes > Sinipercidae > Coreoperca > Coreoperca whiteheadi. The sequence goes on along the minus strand of CM022480.1, from coordinate 14,892,152 downwards.
CACACATCTATATACATTAATAAAGCTTTTGTGGGATTTCTTTCAATGAGATGGCATGAATACAGTTAATTTACATACTACACACAGACATAAACATGCATCAACACAGTCAAATGCTTGCATGCGGATCTTTTTAAGAATGCAAACTGTGTAAGGCACACATACCCCTTAAAAAACGTTTTACACCATCTGCCTTGGAAAGTCAGTTTTGCATTTCTAGCCTCTTTGCCTCTTACTCCATTTCTCTCTACTTGTTTTTCAATCTGCAATAAGAGTGGCTTCAGGACATCATGAAAGCATCATGTCCCCCCCCTAATATAATCAGTTTCAGTGAATTACAACAGCGCCTAATGGCATTAGGACCTGGTGACACTCATTTACTCCACTTACATCCCTGCATGTCTCAGACTTTGGAAAGTTGGAGCAGGGAGCCGAGAGAGTGACAGCTGTCCAAACAGCATCTCTTCCTGGTGAGACAGGAGAATTACAATTTTTCACACTGAAGGTCTCCTGAGCATAAAAATCTGACTGTCAGATTCTTCAAAGAGGATCTCTCATCTTGACTTGAGGCACCATCTGAATCTTTAGTTACAATAATCTGTCTGAAGGGGAGTTTTAAGGAGTTTAAAAGAGCTGAGCTCCATTTTGTCAAAATTTAACATATTTGTCCAAAATGCAAATCCAAATCACAAACATCAGAGAAAGAGGACTGCTCTTCCTTTCCCTCCACACTAAGACTTCAACAAATGATTATTTTCATTATAAATTAATCTAATGATTATTTTTGCTATTACTAACATAGTATATAGAACCCAAGGTGACATATTCAGATAGCTTATTATGTCTGACCAACAGTCCAAAACCCAAAGATATTAAGTTTCACAAAAATGTCGAACAAACATACACTGCATATTAACATTTAAGTAGCTGGAACCATCTTACTGGAATTTCTGCTTGAACAAGACTAAGAATATTAAAACAATAGCGTGGTTCAGGACAAAATGAAGAGCTAAATGTGATCCACCTGTCAATTTCATGAAGATGCAGAATTGGCAACTCACTGTCCTACTTTTTATTTCCTTATTATTACAAACTCTCATCATTACACAAAGAAACAAGAGAAAAAGCCTACTGCTATGCTAGCAGCTCCCTGAGGATATAATCAGGTACAGCGGGGCCTTGATCTAAATAGGCTAACGTCAACATGTTCTCAATGACAATGCTAACATGCTGATGTTCAGCAGGTGTAATGTTTACCATGTTAAACATCTGCGTGTTAGCATGCTAACATTTGCTAATTAGCAATAAACACAAAGTACAGCTGAGGCTCATTGCAGGTATTTGGTCATAAACTTAAGTAATGGACAGAAAATGTTGACCTGGTCCTACAGGATCACCACATTTATGATAATTCATGTTAAGGAGGCATGAATTTCTGTTGTTGAGATGATATTTCAGTCTAGACCAAAGTGGTGGACCAACAGACTGACATTGCCATCCCTAGAGCTACTTTTTTTTTTACTTAAACAGTTAATCACTTGTCAAAATAGTTAGCGGTCAACTGTCTGTCCATCACCTAACTGACTAACTGGTTTGTACAGAGCCACTGAAAGGTCATGGTGGGACTTTTGTTTCTGAACTACTTTTTCATTCCCTCTCAATCCGTAAATCTGTGTTCTTTAAAAAACGTCATGCCGTCTTGCTGTCTTACTAATTGTGTGACTACTTGTCCATTCTGATCATGTGGCTACTTGCCAACAAGCAACAGCCCAAAGGCAACCATTTTGTATTTGCCCTAAAGAAGGCTGTAATGGCTGAAATGGGTAGGCAAGAAACTGTTAGCCTACTATGACTAAATAGCCAAGAGATATTAAAGGCTTTTTAAATCATTACCCTCAAATTTCTTCAACAGTTCTAAACTAGTAGGATCCCTAAACTGAAGAGCATCAGAGGGACATTTTTCACACCCAAGCAGCACCATCCAGACTGTTTTGTATTAAAGTATGGAAGCTTTATATTACATTTGTATCATGCCACTCTGTTGTGTTGTGACTGTTAGGTCTATTTATCTTTTAAATTAGATATTTATAGTACATATGAGTAGCGGAGACAGAAATGGTAAATTAATGCTATTCTGATGTGTGTGCACACACATACTTCATGCCAGTGCCCGACTAGAGACAGCCCAGTCAAAAAAGGACACCCCACTGCTACCACAGCCATATATCCATAGAAACAACCACAACTGCAGCTGTAGCTGTAGCCTGAGAAATATGTCCACAGCCACAGATTCAACCACAGATCAACCCACAGTCAGGCAGAGCTGCTCCAGCTGTGGTTACAGCCAGTGGCTGTATAATGTTGGAGCTCGGCCATTTGAGGAGTAATGAGCAATAAATGCATAATGTAAAGTGTCATATCATCTCTCTTTTCTGTACCATCTGCAGAACGTTTCCCTAAACTGGCAGCTCTCCCAAGGACTGGACCAACCCACTAACCATTCCTCAGGATCAGTAAAACATTTAATTGAACCAAGAAATAAAGGGAGCCAAAAAGAAATTGTTGCTTTGGTCTAACATAATCACCAATTTCAGATTAAGGTTACACAAGCAGAAGCAAAATAAATTCCTGTCATCATTTATTCATACCTGAGTTGCATCTGTCAAAGTTCTCTGATAACGTACAGATCACTTGCTCTTAGCACGTTAAACACAGCATGCGTGGCACTCATACATTTGGAGATGCTTTGCAGTCTCTGACTAATGAAATGTAGCTACATATTAGGAGAGATGTTATTCATAGAACAAGGTCTCAGTTTCTTAGGTCATAAAAATGAATTGTTAATCACCTTCCGGGGCTAAAATTTATGTTTTTTATTATCACAATAGGAAAGTTACCCACTTTTTTAGAGATGGACCCTTATTATTCCTGCAGGAATGAGCATCTGACATTCTTTGCGTGGTAATCACTTCAAACCATTTCTAATCACACTTGATGAGAAAAGACAAGATTTTAGTTTTCTTTGACTCAGCATGTTCGTGGACAAGCTCCTATGGGAGCTGCCCTGGTGTATGAATGTTTCATGATTAGACTTCTCTCATACTGACTTTACAACTCAAATTAAAGGAATTCATTAAAGGACAAAAGTAGACTGAGGCAACAAATGACAATCTTTCTATTCTATTATTTTGTAACTGCTGTTCTGAAAACATAATTATTGTATCATGTTTGTATTCATTTGATATTTATATTTGACAGATATCTACCAACATGGTATCAAAAGTCTGTTTATACAATACAGTATTGAAGGAGTTTAGGTGTCCATAAATAATAGACCATTCCATATGCTGACAGCAGGGGAAGCGCACTATACGGTGTATAGTTCATACACTGACAGAGTGAAATCAATATCACAGTATTAGTAAGGATATTTACTGATATCAATACTATATATATTACAAAATGGCTATGTACAGTGGTGGAAGAAGTACTCAGATATTTTAAAAGTAAATTGCAAAAGTGGAAATACCACAGTGTAGGCATGCTTTGTTACAAAGTAGAAAAGCATTATGCAGAATGGGCAATTTCTGAAAAAATTACATTATATTATTGGATTATAATTATTTATCCCCTTAATATTACAGTTTGAAAAGGTGGGGCTAATTTTAATTACTTTGTAGACTGCTAGCTTGTGAATTTCCCCCCTTATCATAACACTTAATAATAGATCATATTTTATTTGTTAATTATATTTTGTATTTTTTGTCTGACTCTGCAATGTTTGCTTGTGAATTGGAGTGGCTTTGAAAAATAAAGTAGCAGATGGAAATGGAAACATTCAAGTATAAGTACTTTGATATACTCAAGTACAAGTACTTTGAAATTGTACTTGAGTACGGCTCTTAAGTAAATGTACTTAGTTACGTTCCACCACTAGCAATGTATGCAAAATCACATGTAATACAATGAAACTGATGTTGGAAGCACTGAACTGTGTTTCACTGTTCAGCATCACAAGAGACCAGTCCTCATACAGTATATGATTAAAACCAAAACACAATGACAACAATAACATGATATAATCACGTCATCACAATATGATTCTAGTGAAAGTCAGTAAACAACTAAGCCTCACACTGATGTGACTGCCATGTCTATAAATGAGTTAACTGCAAAGTCCAGACCAGCCCCGACATTAAAATGGGCATTACCAGGTAGTTGTAGCAGAGGAGTCTTATCAGAATAATCTGAATTTTAACAGCCCAATGGATTTTCAGGCCCAAAGAGTAGGTTTTGAGCATCTCCTTCACTGTATAGACCTGATCTGTCTACAAGGGAGTGAAGGCTCGATGAGTGAGAGAAAAGGGAAAGTGGAAATCTGTCTTTTGGCAACTTGTCTCTGCAGTATGACCTGTAGCTTCAGGCATGTGTGGTGGCTCAAACTCATTGTAGCCCTAGAGTTTTCCATCATGTCCACCTGTCCATTGTCAGTTCTAAGCTCTACAGGGATTCCCACAATACCGCAGTGCGGGACTGATCTGGGAGTAACACCACACTACTGGCTGTGGCCTGACATACTGGCTTCATGTACCGTAAACAGGCAGTAAATGCACCAACACCACCAGATGCGGCTCTCCTATCTCGACTTCAACACCCACGTAAATAGACAGTCAGTGCATCGCGCTCTGGATGATTTGGCATTTACACTCTTCCTGCCTGCATTCACATCATGGCAGTTCTCAGATATGCAGGGTCTCAGTTTCTCCACCCCTTTACGTTTTGACGGCTCACTTACGTCAAAACCTCGCGCTTCAAGAAGCACTCTTTGGAAATAATTCGACCTTTTACACGCATTGATCATCCTCTGAATTTCTGTGAGCTCCTTGTATGGTGCACCACCTGGGTTCCATGTGCAGAGCCGACCATGTTGGTGTTGACTGGATTATCCACAATTAGAGGAAAAACAGTGGTAAACTGTTTGCATTTATTAGCTCTGATTTTCATACCTGAGAAACATTTTGAAGCAGGGCTTATATTAGAGGAATGACTACCCAGCATGTTGAAACTTTCCCAGTTTATGCTTCTATCAAAGCAAATATAAAAACTAAGCACCAATTTACTTGTAATTATCCAACCTCTTTATTTAAAGGTTTAATCTCAGAGGTATTCATTTAATTGCTTCTTGATTCTTTTTAACTTTCTGTGTGCGGCTGAGTAAAGCAGAGTGAATCAGAGGAAATTGGTTTTCAGCAGTGGGATGTTAGAGTGTTGAAATACTATTCTCCAGTGTTCAATATTCTTACAAAAACGCCTAATTGGCTGGCAGGAAATTGAGACATCAATGAGACTCCTCAGATTGGAGAAAATCCGGTTACCATGTTATCGTTCAGCAATAACCCATGTTCAAGGTTGAAGCACGCACTCGTAAATCATCCAATGCAAACAAATACAGAATGGATATAAGACCCTGATGGGCTGGACTGTTGTGGCAGCAACTGCAGGTCTGAAACAACAGAAGTCATACTTAAGTTCACTTACAGAATGTTTTTTTCTGCAGAGGAAAAGCTCAGCAGAGGCTTGAAAGCTCCAGGACAAACAAGGATTATTGTTCCCCAAACTGTCCTTTTTTTAAATCAAACCCTTTTACTGTGGGTATCCAAATGAAGAGGATCATTGAGAAGTCTTATGTCATCATCTTGGAAAATATAATATATTTATGTTTATCATTTGATATTTAATATATAAAATACTTAATTGGTCTTACAGTGAAAACTGAAATAGTATTCTTTTGTAGTATTTTGTGAAAGCAGGTTGGACATTTTCTATTCAAGTCTAAGTATACTCTTGAATCGCATTCGCAGTCAGTTTTACGATTAAGTTAAGTAGGGCTGTTTGCAGATTCCTCACTTTTGTAGCGGAACAATTCTGCACATTTCCCCATGAATGAGGCCAAATACAGACCAGATGTGGAACGAACCGTGTGAGCAGTATTAGTACCCACAGTAGGTGCCATTGTCTTTCACCGGCTAATGGCATGCCAAGGAATTTCACAGGGAAACAAGAATCTAGAGCAGCCAATAAATCAATAAGCTTTTTGTCTGGTGCCAGTCCATACTGTGACATGCTGGAAAATAATGAAACTGAAAAAAATGGAAACAAATTAGTTTAATCAGAAGCAGAAAATACACCTCAACAACCATATTATTGCATTGGAGATGTAAAGAGAAAGAAGCCAGAAGCTGAATGTTTCAGAAGGAGTTCATGTTTATGGTTGTAATGTTGTAATGTTGTAATGTTAGATAGTTATTGGAGAGTGTTTCCTCCAGTCCAGCAGCATTAGCTTTGGTTTTGCAATTTGTACGTACCCTGGAGGGTTTTTACTTCTGAAAAAATGTTTTCAAGTGTATGTGGTCCCTCTGAGACTATACCGCCAGCCACCATGAGCATGAAAAGGGTAGGAGGTTAAGAGAATGTTTAGACGGATGGATAAAGTGTAAATCAAAAGTTTGTGTGTGTGTTTGTCTGGTGTGCTGGAATTTCTATGCTTATAAATGATTAAAATAACCAAAACCTGATGTACAAGGCTTTCTGGTAAACATATCTTTTTCATAAACGCTTTCAGAATATTTATAATGTGCAAAAGTAGTGTATAAGATTTTTTATTTATTTATTTTTTTAAAGCCAAAGCCAAGTGGTGATAAGTTCTTAATGTTATGCATTGGGACTCAATCCATTCCCACAACTTGTTATCTAACTGAGCACAACCAGGGGACGTACAAGCACATGCACAGAAAACACACGGTCCCTTATGGGCATTTTCCAAATCTGATTTAACACTGGCAATAGATAGGGTAGCTTCAATGGAAATTAAACAGGGTCTTTGTCTGTGAAGGACTTTCAGAGTGAGTGTTACTGATCAGTGACGCTGAGAGGGAACAATGCATTCTGCTTATCTGGATAGTCCCCAAGAGACCCACTCTGGATGGGTTTTTGTTTGTGGGTTTTTAACCCCATTTTAATTTGTTAAAACCCAGTAGAAATAATGCTTGCTGCACTGTTTTAATTAAACTGTATGTGCTTGCATCTGTGGTATGGCCGTCAATAAAAACAGGCCCTAGAAACTCAGCTAAACTATAGTTAAATAAAATGTTATGGCCTATACTTGTGCTGAGACATAGTGATTAAAGAACAAAAACATTAAGGTTACACATACTTGAAATCAAGTTTTATTTAAAAAAGACCAAAAAAAAGACCATTTCAGGCACATGTAAAGTAGGACATTTGCTTTTATTCTGAGATACCAAGAATGGTTCTGGTCTGTTTTCCAAATTCAGACACACAATAACTCTGGCAAAGTGCTGGTGTTACAAGGAAAAACACTGAACTCCTCCCGTTTGCTTAGAGGAGAGGTTTGCGGGACCTATGCTGCACTGCATCTCCACTTACGTTTTAGCATTTGTATTTAACCTTTGGGTTGGCTTGGTTGTGTTTCAGTTCACACAAGTTCAAGTAACCTTAGAGAACCAAAAATCTGATTAAACTGATCTGATTTTCAGATCACTTCCACTGATTTCCAGTCTGTGAAATAAAGTCTTCTTTACGCTCGAAGCACGTTCAAATAAGTGCTAAATATTATTTGGCCAGATCTACCTCAGCTTGGGTTTCCTTTAAGAACACACAGAAAATCTTCTTGTGACCATGTGGCTCTTTTTCCAAGGCATATCTTGATGTTGGTAGTAGTTGTTGTTAGTAGTTGAAATTAATGTCTAACTTTGTCTCCCACCACCATCCTTTCTTTCTGAGCATCTTCTACTCGTGCTCTAGTCTCTACTTCGATTTGCTCACAGTCCCATCCTTTCCCCTCCTCTGTATCTGCTGTTTTTGGCCCACTAGTTCTTTTTTTGTTTCCACTCCCCGCTGCCTTCAGTCTCCTTTGCCATCGCCACTGTCCTGCAGTCTCAGGATGCTCTCCAAACGGTTCACCCTATTGGGAGGCAACTGATCGTACATATCGAAGCCAAGCTCTGAGTGCTGTTGTGGCAGACGGAAGAGCAGCAAGTGGTTTCTCAACACCTGGAAATGAGACAGAGAGAAGAAGCAGCAGAGGTGGTGGTGTAAGCCAGTGATTCCCAAACAGGAATACTTGTACCCCAGAGAGCACTTCTGCAGTTGCCTGGAGTTATGTGGAAAGGTTGTGGAGTAGCTGAACTGATTTGAAAAAATGTAAAGAATTATTTAAAATGAAAAACATATTACACATTAATTAAGCTGTAACATCAGAGCAATGTTGTGTTGCAATTGAACATGTATGAAAACTAATTAGCAAGCAAGCCAAGAGGTCTAAACAGTCAGTTCAAAATAAAATGAAATCGACTGAAATAGACAGCTACAAGTAATGGATAAACAATCTAGATAGATAAAAGTATTGGGTAAATGGTTCAAATAGATAGCGTAAAGTGCTAATTAACCCTAAATAGGAAGCTGTGGAAGATTGAAAACAAATTTAAAAAACTCCCAAGCTACAATAACCATAGATGGTAAGAAAAACCATCCAGCAGGATAACAGTGACTTGGATGGTGTGTCAGAGGAATGTGGAGAGATGGTGGGGAAAACATCATCAGAAAGTAACGCGAGAGGCGAGGTGAAGAATACAATCAATAAACACCATTCAGCATATAACAATCAGAGAGAGAGGGACTGTAAGTACCTCATCAGTCAGGTAGTAGATTTTCCTCAGCATACTGTGTCGAGCTGCTTCAACCTCCTGGAAAAGGACGAGGGGATTAAAGATCAAAGGCCCCATTGATGTACTGTACTGACGCAGTGTTAACTAAAAAACTCTCCACCTGCATGAATGAATGTTTTCAGCTCCACTCCTCTAAATCTGTTTCTTATTCTTGGATAAGAAACCACAAACCACATGGTTAAAGAACAGTCACTTACCATGACTTAAATCAATATTTATGAACAGGAAGGAGCTAAGTTGAATGTGTGAGACCAATTCAGAGGCTGCCCCTTTCCCAATCAATCAATAACATGAGGACCGCTTTTGTAGAAACATAAAATAAAGATTCTTCAAGATTTTGCATCAAAAGAGCTTATATTTGGCACAGAAAATGTGCTTAAATCCCTGTAAACCCACTGAGTAAGTCTCACAAAGCCAGTGTCTTATTCAGTGCAGCTGCAGCACCTTCTGGATTTGCTAAATCATTACATATGTGGCAGTCTGCCTTCACTGTGGCTGATTAAAAAAGCCACAAAGCACAATTTCAACAATCAGAAAATTTAAAGAAAGCAGGACAACAGACTTCACGAAGAGAGGCTTGGATTTGTTTTTTAAGCCTTTGGGGAAGCATAAATCAAGAAAAGACTCCCAGTGGTGACTTAAATTACATATTTTCCATCACTTTCTTCCATGCAGAGATTACATGTGTGTGCTATACGGTGCTGTACCTGTGCTGCAGCGTCCTGAGAGAAGATGAAAGAGTTGACGTGAGACAAGGCAACCACATATAAGACAGGACACCAACGGGGCTTCAGGGTCCCCGTTACCAAAGAGCGAAAGTAGAGACGGAGGAGAGGGAGGGAGTCTTCAGGGGGGGACGTGAACCGCTCGATAGGGATGGAGAGCTTCAAATGAAGACACAGAGAGATAATGAATTCATCCAAATCATGTGTTATATGATCATAGAATATTTGCATTACAAAAGAAACAGACAACAGTTTTAGAATCACTTAAAAAGGCATCTTTACACATGAAAAGGTAACAAATGAAAAACAGTAACATCCTCATAATTACTTGTTCCAGAGTGACTCCCAGCGACCTCAGCATCCCCACATGTTCTCCAAACACAGCCAGCTTCATGGTGGTGCCGTATCTCCTCTGCAGAGGTAAGAGGACCCAGCAGCCAAACAGCCGGTCTCCAAAGGATACCGCTTCGTACTGGGTCAAAAGAGCAGAGTACAAGTCCTGGAAGGAGGCTAGACCTGGAGGGGGGGCGTTCAGGTCCAAGGAGCCCAGCCTGGATTGCCTGTAAGTGGAAGCGATTCGGTTTAACTGGAGCTTTGCCACCTCTCTCTGTGATCACTTTCGAATTTGCATTAAAAGACCGAGGATATTTAACGTCTTCAGACCTGGTCAGCAGTCTGCACAGACCCCAGGTGAGTTTCTGAACAGGTCTCTCCAGGAACAAGTCGCTGGAACACAGGAACACGCAGGACAGGCGGGCGAGCTTGGCGACGGGAAGGATCACCTACAACAAGACAAACATTTCTGGACGTTAGTTACAATAACAAATTGAATGTAAAGTTGCCTGACAGAGACACGCTAGCTTGACAACAAGAAGATCAATAATAATGACATTTATTTGACATGGATATATCGATTAGGGCAACAATTTACAATTACTTTTCATCATTGATTAGTCTGCTGATTATTATGATTGTGTTTTTCATTAATGTCAGAAAATAGTGAAATATGCTTATTATGATTTCTCATAACCCATGCTGACATCTTCATATTGTTTTATTTATAAAGCGTTTACATTTTAGAAGCTGCAAATGTTTAATCTCATTTAGTTTTTAATGTATTTTGGGTATTTTATTCTATTTCATTCTCTACTTTTGTTTGCTGGATTTTATTTAACTGCGCTGAGTTTATTTAATTTTGTTTGTAGGCACAAAGCACTTCGTAACATTATTTTGAAAGGTGCTATATGCATGAAGTTTACTATTATCATTATTATTATTAATAATTTAATTGACAAATAGTTTCAGCTCTGACTGTTATTGGTACATACAATGTTGGCTGGCATGCAATATGATTTCATTTTTTATTAGTCCTACGTCGACCTCACAAATCTGTATCAATTTAGCTTTAATGTTTATATTACAAAACTCTTATTTTAAAAGAGATGCTTTTGTTGTTTTCGGTGTGGACTCGTCAGAGTTAGGGTTAGTTTTTTTGTGCTATACAAATAAAATTTACCTGACTCGTTTATGTACCTTTAGTGCTTCCTCCCTCCAGACCTCCAGCAGCAGCAGCCACTGCAGACAGTGGGTCACCGTCTGCAGAGCCCCCTGTGGGAGCTCCTCCACCGCCAAGCCTCCACCGTCACACACCCCTGTTCGCTCATACAGGCTGACGAGCGGGAGGAAAGGCCAATCGGATGGCACGGTGGGACCAGTGAGCTCTGGGAGGAGATGGGAATTGATCCATTGGTTACGGCCGAGCAGAGCGTCTCGGGACATCAGTATGGATGGCTCCAGGTGGGCCAGGTGAGTGAGGAAGCAGCCTCGTATGGACGGCAGCTGGACGCAGGCTTCTCTCAGGAGAGCTCCGACAGTCTGGAGAGAGGGAGAGGTCTGGTGCTGCGTTTCCTCTTGGAGTTTCAGCTCTCCCAGCTCTACAGCCTCGGGTCCTCCACTGTGGCCCTCTCTGGAAAGCAAACCAATAAACATAACCTGAGTAATATAGTAATAAAGAGGACGCAAGGATTGTGGAATATGTCTTTTGGTGGGAATGGGTTATCAGATAATTTGATGCAAACCATTTCAAATAAATGTAATTTTGAATAAAATATAATTTGTGAAATTAGATTAAAATCATCTGCCCCGTTTTTTCAAGCACTAATCTAAAATATTATTTAGAAGGAATTTATTATATGTAGTAAAACAAACTGTGTTGGCACTTAACTGGCAATTGATCCTAATTAAACTTACTAAAGTAAAAGTAAACTTACGATATAAAGTCCTTGCTGAAGATGATGGTGGACAGCAGTTCATGTGCCAGGTATTCACTGCCTGGTAATAACCATGGCAGCAGAACCAGCGCCACCTCGTGGTATAGTGAGGCATACTTGGCTGCTTGTGGCTCAATGGGAACCTGAGATCAAGAGTACAGAGTCGAAATGAAATTGTTAGGTGAAAGAAAACGCAGTTTGATGATGATGAAATATGTATAGCAGCCAAGAATATGCATGAGGATAAAGAAATTATCTCAGATGAAACCTGAATTTACACACTGTCCAAAGATCAGTTTGGAAGGAAAACACAGCACTCACTGATACTCTCTTTTCATACAAGACTGTGAAAGATCTGGTTTTAAAAATACAATAAACTACACAATTGGGTGTGTTATTAGGCATCACTTTCAGCTGGGAAGAGAAGATAATGTTGCTGAATGAAACAAAGCACAAACTGCACGTTTCAGGTCAACAGCCTACCAGTCTGCGTGCCAGCTGGAGCAGCAGGAAGAGGAGGTGGTGTTCATGACGGAGAAGCCAGGCTCTGGCGTGCGACAGGGTGGGCGTAGCCTGACTGCAACTTCGCAGGTAAACAACCACAGGTTCTGACAGGAGGAGACCGGTGAACTAGAGAGTGGGAGAGCAAGTCAAACACAGAAAAGGGAAACATTTAGATAACATTTACGGGATTTTGCGTATGTCACCAAAGGACGGCAGCAAAATATATCTTGCTCAGTGATAGGCCCACATGTGCACTAGACTGCCAAGACGCTGCAAACAAAGACTATAGTGGATGATTTTACAGACTTGTTCTTCATCTTTGGGTGAAGGTGTGCTTAGATGTAATCTAATGAAGAAACCTGCAGACTCTTCTTTGGAACTGTATCGGTCCCTGTCCTTGCATGACATAAAATACTCCCTAAATGTGTTTAAACTCTTCAGTAAGAGTACCTTGCAGCTGAGACCTTTGTGGATGCCGGTGATCGTTTCCAGGAGGAGTCCCAGGCCTGTGAGAAGAGGGAAGGGAGAGCTGGCAACAACCGGCCCCGGACGGTCCCTCCATCCTGAGCAGGCCAAGCCAGGGAGGCTGGGATTGGTCTCTGGACCCACATGACTAGACTGGACATTACAAACAGCTGAGGAAGACCTGGTGTAAAAAAATAACTAAAATTAATCAAAACAGAAAAAGTTAAATTCAAAAGTGCAACTGATGAAGGGCAAGAACACATTTTATTACTACATTGGTCTCACAGTAAATCAAACTCACTTTAGGTTCTTTATCAGGCTTTGAACAACATGGTGGGACAGCAGGGGGAGGAGAACCTCAGACGTCAGCAGCTCCAATTCTTGAAGGGTCTCTACTGGCTTGAAACTGTTCTGAGGAAGAGAGTCACATTAAAGTAGTTTTAGTTCAACAATTTGTATGCATTTTACAGTTACTCTCCTATGTCACATTTGGTTGACTTGTAGCCAGAGCTAATAAATCTTGGAAGTTTGACCACTTTTCAACCATGTTGATGTGGTCCGATTTCCTCCGCTATTTTAGACCTTAGATTTCACTGTCCTGTCATCTTTCAGACATTTACTTATTACAGATAACTGTTAATGGATTTCAGTTAGAGTATAACTTGGTGTGTCCTAACTAGGGCTGTCAAAATGAGCTTGTTAACTTTTTCGATTCATTTGAAATGTTTAAATGCGCGCGATTAACACATTACTGTGTTTAAGACGCTGTAGCACACTCAGTTTTTGTACTGGTATCATATGAAACTAGACAACCTAAGGCATCCATTGGTCCCAACATGCTATCTTGTCGAGAAGGGCGCTCCAGAACGCTCCAAAGAGGGAAAAGGGGTCCCTTTGAACTCTTTCTCTCTCTCCGTGTGTCTTCATGTGTCAGTCAGAATCTTTCCTTCTTCTTTTTTCATATTTGCATGGACTATTGTGGACCATGTTGAAATTCAACTGGCACTTGAACATGGAACACATTTACTGTTGTCAATTAGCATCTATTTTGGTGCATATAAGAAATTATGGCCTTCCAAGCTAATGTCTAGTTGTAATAACCTTGATGGTTTTGAAATTCAACTGGCACTTTAACATATTGGCCTGGTTTTTATTATTATTTCTGTTAATGCATATACGAAATATGTCTTTCAACCTGACAGTCAATGGCCTTGATGTTTTTATTGAAAATGAGTAGTTCACAGGAGAAAAACTGTGTTAAAACTTAAAAAGATGCTACAACAATTTGAATTTAAATATACTTCCGTGGTGTTGATTCTACATGAATTCTGTGATTTTACATTTTAATATCCATTCTTACAAGCATCAATATTAAGAAAATAGAGATTAATCACAGCAACTCCTGCAATTAATTTGTTTATTCTTTTGAATAGACTGACAGCCCTAGTGCTAACAGATAATGGTTGCAAGTTCCCAAAAATGTGGCTTCGCTATGAAACGCATACATTTACCGCCACACATACAGGTAAGAAGTGCACGGCAGGAAGCAGTACCTGTCGGGATACCTGATGGTAGTAAGCTTCTAGGTAGGCCAGGTAAGCTGGTATCACAGCCAGGCTGATTTCTTTATGGACTGGATTATCAAGGCTCTTCACAAACCCCTTCAAATGTCCCAGCAGGGATGCCTGCAACCCTGTGACATGACCCCAAGACACTGGAGGAGGAGGAGGAGGGCACTCTTCTCCCTGAGAGCTAAGAGGGTAAAATGATTCAAGTGGGTTAATGTGATGCTTCATGTAGCAGCATAGTTTCATAAAACCACTTTAATCCGCATCTGTACCTGACCATGCCAGCCTGTAGCTCCTGATGGCAGCCAGCAGTGTGTGTGACCTGTGTGAGCAGAGAAAGCAGAGCCAGGACCAGCTGGAGCTGCAGAGGCAACAGAGGATCTGAGGGGTCCAGAACTCTGTGAACTGACTGTAAGGCCTTCGCTAAGCTTGGATACAGGTCTCTGTGGAAATATAATGACAGTATAACAATAAGCACTGTGAAAAAAGAGCAGAGGAGAGGATTATAAGGTTTTTATATGTGTTTGAAGGTTTGTTTGGGAATCTTTCTGCCCCTGGTAGTCAGCTTGAATGTGTTAACTTGCATGTATAATTTGCAGGCCTGTCCGTAGCCAGCTGCTACAGCCCACAGCCTGTAGGCCTCAGTGGTGATCCTAAGGGCCTCGGTCGGTTCCATCAGCAGCTCACTGGGCTCAGCACTCAGCAAACAAGACAGACGCTCCCTCACTCTAAGAAAGTTTAACTTGGGAGAGAAAGAGATACACTATTATTGATTATAGATGATTATAGGGAATAATAGAATGATGTAGATAAAAAATTGGAATGAAAATGATTATATGGTACTCATTGTGAACCGAGGTTACAAATATGCAAATAAATCAGGAATAGTAAAGTATTTTAATGTTTATTAGGGGGTTCAAAATAAATGGGATGGATCAGTTGACAAATTGTTTTTTAAGTTTTGTATTTTACTGACAGTCACAATTAGAAGTAATGCCACAGGTTGGATTTCAGATCCATGAAGTTTTGTGCACATACTATGCACGCAACAAATAACTTGACAATGATCAATAAAGAAAGGTGTCTGCACACTGGACTGGACGCTAGGCAGCATCAGTATATGCACAGTTCATCCCTGACTAATTCCATGAGGAGGAGTGCCTAGCAATACTTACCAGTCTGGCACAGGCATGTCTGCCAGTGGTAGCCAATACTCTTAACAGCTTCATGGCGCTGGCCAGTGGGAGTCCGTACACAGACTGAGGAAGAGGCAAAGATGGCGCTGTCCAGGAAGTGGGAAGGAACTCTGACAACACCATCTCCATCAAGCGAGGACAGTCAAGCACCTGAGTGTGAAGGACATTTCTTGTGAATTTGGCCAGAAGAAAAACATAGACAATAATTAACTGTCCTGCAAGCACGACAGACAAACACAAGGAGATCATTTGGATCTGGATATTTTGCAGTGAATAAGTGACAGCAGCTGTAGCCGTTATTGTAGCTACCTGGGTGGCAGATGAGGAGGAGTGCCTAGCGATACGAGTCAGGATCTCCAGGACGTCCTGGACCACTCGAGGAGAAGGTCGGACCACCTCAAGGATGTATCGTAGCCTGGGCAGCAGTTTCATCTTTAACAGACCCTGAAACACAAACAGAGAGCCAACAATAATCATTCAAGCTTCATCTGAAGAACTTCTTTATTACTGTAGATTTGAAATACATTATAAATCTGAAAAACGCAAGGAAAACAAGTAAAATGGAAAAATGTATTCTGCTTGTTTACCTTGACAACATCCTGCCTGGCCACATCATGATCACTCTTCCTCTCTTCCTTCTCCTTAGCTGTATCCTTCATACATTCGGGCAGCCCTTCATCCTCCTCATCCTCCTCCTCCTGAGCAGACGGCAGCAGCGGGAAGAAGGCCATGCCGCGGAACCAGGAGAAGGTGCAGTCCAAACACTCCTGAGATGGCAAACAAATTGGATATGAACCAAAAGGGACAGACAACGACAGTGTGTTATATATTATACAAGTTTTCAGTTCTGTTTTTCTGACATATTTTGTGATAATTGGTCCATGGTTCTGTGATTTTGCACTGCACTTCACAGAATCACCTGATAATCAAACTTGAATGAGTCTTTGAGGATAAAATGACACAATCACTTTTTTGATTTAATGACATGCTGTAATGCTTCAAGTTGTCTTACTTCATCCTCTGCACACACAAGGAGTGCTTTAAGCGCATGCACTGCTGCAGACATCACTCCCTCCACACCATCGTCCAACGCAAAGCGGAGCAGGAAGAGCAGGCCGGCGTCGAGCAGAGTGGACACCACGCTGCCTTTCAGAACAGGCAGGTACTCCCCAGCACGAGCCTACAGGGTGGGAAATGCATCCACATTGACTACAGTGACTACAGATGTGTGCCTCTGCAGGTATGCATGACGCTGCATGTGTTTGTTTGCGTACCTTTGAGAGGATGTTGGCCAGAGTGCTGAGGGCCAGACTCCTCTGCTGGATGACCTGACTCCGAGACAGCAGGAAGAGCTCCTGCAGGGAGTAACCTGCCCGCTGCAAACAAATCCTCAATGTCAAGAATAAAATCATAAAAAACACCAGACCAAAGAACAGGAGCATTGTTTAAAGAGCAAACTTTGAAATTACCCTGGTTTGACATAATGACATTTAAAACTACAGGTAAAATGTGAAGTTATCTTGCTAATATCAGAATCTAACTTGTTAGCTGGTACTAACATTATGTTAAACCTGCTTTGTTAGTTATTGAATACAAAAGAAAGTCATGAAGAATAGACCTGAAGGTGTTATATACATTTTATCAAAGACGTACACCACAATAAAGACACAAAGGGCAAAATTTGATCATATTAATAATGAAGCTTTCGGTCTTATTGCCTACTGACCTCAGGCTCCTCTCCATGGTGGTGCAGGCCTAAGTGGGTGGGCAGATCCTCAGTGGGTGGTATCAAGGTCCCTACAAAGTCAAACCGAGCCTGCATGGCCTATCAGGACACAAAACAACAGACTGTGTTGGCTCACATGTCTTTTCACCTGTCTCTAAGGCTTGAATGCAGAAAAACATACAAAAAATGCAAGATTTGAGTTGAAATGAATGAAAATTACATGCTTCTTTTTGCTCTACTGGTATTGTAAGAAATATCTCCCTACTGTCTTGGTCCCTTTCCTTCTGGGTGCAGGCAAATCTCTCATCCACTCCAGCTTCTCTGGCTCCAGCTTATTCATGTGGACCCATTCCTTCTGGGGCTTCACTGGCAGGTCCTCCTCTGAATTCACATACGAGAAGGCAAAAGTATGACTAGTAACAAAGTATGATTGCTTGTATTAATTGGTACATCTGTTGGAGCGAGCACAAATAAAAGTCACAACACCAACATGTGCCACCACTGTAAACACAAACTACTGCTACAGTGACAAAAAAATCCACAATTGTAGCAATTGTGCTTCCTCCTGAGTCCTTGAATGAAGCCACAGGAAAACATTTTCAGCAGGGGTGCAGATTTTTCTATTTTCCAGTAAAAAAAATAATAAAATACAGGAAAAACCACTTGAACAAAAACACATTATATGAATACAGAACATTACACAAACTCACTGCTTCACATATGAGCAGAAAAGCACACTCTGGGGTCCTTACAATACTGCAAATCACGTCTTGAAAGCAGCATATGATGTTATGTTGGTGAAACAATATGATATATTTAACGGCAAAGTTAGGAAATTAACTTTAGCCATCAAGATAATTACAATGGCAGCCCAGAGCTGACCATCATGACAAACATTTTAAGTGCTGCTGTTGGTTGAAAATTTTTACTTGAGAATTTATTTCATGCTGGAGAGATTGTCTGACTCTGGTCCAAACCTTCCTGCCACAATGGATCAATACAGACAAAATACTATAGGACACTATACAAAATACTGTACAAAACCACCTGGAAAGCATCTGCTTCTCTAAATTGTTAAAAATAAAGATAACAAGGGTTACAGTGACCAGGGGAGGTGGGCTGTAATGTGACAGAAAAAAAAGCCTTGCAACAATATCATATACCCCCGTTGACTGGAGGCAGGTTGCCGCAGGAACCTCAGCCCCCCTATTTCCCAGTGCTATGGTTCAAGATGCTCTGTAAGAAGCTGGCTACTCATTCTAAACCCAAAACAAGTGTTGTTGTTTTCTCTAAAAGGGAAGATAGAGGAGGCAATAAATCATCCTTGGCCACAATAACAGAATGACAGAAACAGCTCTGTTGGTTGCATTTTTGGGGGAAATAGAATGGTATAAATGATGTGCAGGATCTGTCTTCATGTGATCCATTAGCAACACTTTCATCAGGACTGGGAGTATTCTTTGAATGATCTGCAGTAACTTAATTGCAGAGAGTGGCTACTTCTGGCTCAGCCTGGGCTTTCTGCTAATCACACAAAGTGAAGTCAATGATCAGCTTAATGTCTGGATTTCAGCCATGCAGCAGAAGCATCCCACATTAGTTATACAATTAGAGAATGGATGCTTAGGAGAGTGAGGAGAGGGAGGGCAGAGAGAAATCCTCAGGTGAGGGAGATAAAGGCAGGGATGGAGGCAGAGAATGCTGGCAGTGGTCAAACTGTCTCATTTACAGCTATTCTGCTATGGTACATTTAGAGCAACAAGGTTACAATTTAACTTAAATACTTAACATTAACTTAAATAACTTAAGTGATAAAAAGGGTTTATTTTGAACCCATCATACCCGTCACAGCAGGTGGCAGTTCCCCCTCCTCCTCCTCTCCTTCCATCTCTACTTCTTGGGGTTTCTGAAACCGCACAGCAGCACTGGATGAGTCTGACTCTCTGCTCACATTTTCAAGAGGAAAGTCTTGCTCGCTGCTTTTGCCTTGGGGGTGTTTGGATGGGGAGGCAGAGGACGCGATCCTCTGGGTTTTGTGAGATCTAACGAACTCCACCAATCTATGATCTGGGAAGCAGAAACAATCGTGTTATGGGCAGTGTACCAACAAAAAAGGGGGGGTTGGGGGGGGGGCACTTTACTAGCTAGGATACAATACAGATCATGTCTTCATCTCTACATATACGTGTATAGTAAATAACTATCATGCAGACAACACCATTGCCTACCAAGCTGAGATAAAAGTTTCTTCTGCTCTTGTAGTATCTCAGACTTAGACATTCCCTGGAGCTTGGCCTGGTTCTCCCTGTGGATCCTTATGGACTCTCCTGAGCTATCTGGGCCCCCGAGCCCCTGACCAGACACCAGCCGGGGACCTGAGACTGCGGTTGGCTCTGGTGAGTGGAGAGGAGCAAGCAGACAAAGAGAAAGGGAGACAAAAATGATGTGAGGTTCTGTGGTAAAAGAGAGAGGAGACTTTTTTCAACAATTAAGAACCAATTTTAATTATTCTTTAAGAATTCCAACATACCCCCTGACATGTGTGTTAAAGTTACAATAATATAGCTCAAGCCTACTTACGATCATGCCCAGCGTCACAATGATCTGTATCCATACTGGTCTCAGGAGGCAGGCTCTGCTCTGAGTGTCCAGGTGTCTGAGCAGCTTCAGGTGCGCTGTGTAAAGGTGTCTTTCCCTCCTTAAGTCTCTGAGCTGCAATCTGACATGCAAAGATACTCTTCTTTCCACCAGCTGAAGACAGCAGCACCTGGTTGTAAGGACGAATAAACTGAAGGAATTAAGATAAATGCAAACGAAGATTTTTTTATCCATCTCCATATTTGCAACAATACAGTGTGTGAGTATGGACAAACAGCTCGCTAATGTGTGATTCTGTACATAAAGAGAAGCTACTTTTCTTCATTGTAAATGGCCAAAGTTTGTTGCCATTTGTTAAACACTTTAAAGGTTCTAAAATGACAAAATTTATGAATAATAGGAATTAATGTCTTTTTACCTGACTGCTGGTTTCTGTGCGGTGCAATACTTTGGGGAAAGCTGTGCATGTAAATGCTGGTAGAGATATTGGTGTAGAGCTGGTATCTCTCTCCTTAAAACAAAGAATAATTTACAGATCCATTGGTGAAATATGTGGGGGGGGGGGGGGGGGGGAAAACAACGGTGTATTATCTAAAGCTAAGCATGATACCAGCAAATATGGTTAACTGAGAAAATCTGCTGAACAAAATTTAAGTGAAACACTGACTGGATGCATGTATACTTGGAGACTTCCAACTGGAAACAATATGCTACTTTATTTAGTACACGGTCATTGATGCATTTCCATTCTTGATGCAACATTAAGTCAGGTTTTACGACATGCACTTACAACGATCCTGGACAGAACAGCACTGATGTGAGTGTCATGTCTGTCCAGCCTCTCCTCAGCATCCTCAGCCTCGAAAGTGACACGGTTGGCTTTAAAGCGAGACTTCTTAGGAGGGGCTGGTGTCAGAGACGGAAGTTGGTCTGGAAGATCTAGAGGAAATACAAAGTTTTGAAATTAGGTTTCTGTATTCAATTCAATTATATATGGTCCATGGTTAGCTGTTACATATACCTAAAAATATGACACCCTTAAGTGTGTAACTTATGTACCATCTGAGCCTCATGTTGAGCCTGGGAAAACCCCCAAATTAGTAAATATTCACGATAATAGAAAGGAGAAAAAACAGAAATCTTTTACCTTCTATAGTGACAACATCCCTCTGCCTCCCTTCATTCTCCCCGTTATACTGCCCTCCGGCCTCGCCTCTCCTCTTGTCAGGTCGGCGGACCACATTGGCGGCAGACGGGGCACCAGAGGTCAGAAACTGCTCCTGCTCTCTCAGGAGGTCTGCCTCAGAGTCAGTTGGCTTGGGACGCCGCAACATTCCTCTGAAGGACACAAAAGATTATATTAAATACACTGCCACTGTTGTGTCTAATTCTCTTTCCCCAGCCATTTGTGTCTCTCCATATTTCAACCTGAACCCAGCCTGTTATTTCACCTGTTCTGACACCTAACGTAAGATGGAGAAACAGACTAACTTACTGGAGTGGAAAGGTTTGATGATTCAAGGGGCCCAAAGCTGGTGGGTGCCCACAAATATAACTGCGTTACGCCCCCGATGACAGATAAAGGATGACATTTTAACTGATCTGAAACTCATTCAAGCTGTCCTCTGGTTCATCATAAAGTGCGTAGCTGGTAGCTAACGTTAGATATGGCAGATACACGACCGTCGTAATTTAAGAAAACACTGGTAATTCAACATGTCTCTCATATGCTTTCTGGTTAGCGTGGCTAATCTTAAGGCTAACTAACGTTTCTAGGAGTGTAAGAAAAGACAAAAAGCGACAAACTTAAACTGACAATTGACCCATGCCTAACGTTAGCTAACGTTACATGTTGTTTTGTTTTCACGTGTAACTTAGCTGTTAAGTTACGTTTAATGTACAGTTAACGTTAGCTTGAAATCTCAAACCTCCCTCTGTTGAAGCTAAAATTATCCAACACAATGCCAAACAGTATCACTACAATGTGGCTGTGTTTGTTGCTTTGAAATGTTTTACACTTGTGTTAGCTAACCTTCAATTGAGTGCTGGATCCGTGCTACACAGCACTCGGTGGACCACACGGAAGAGTTTTAACGTGACACCAAACTCCACCTTCAAAATAAAAGCTCTGGCAGCATAAAGAGAAAGGATCACGTAGCGACTTTTCTCGACTACACCCCCACCTCTGTCTCCCAAACAATAACAGGTAATTAAGACGCTTGGAGGGCAAACACTATGTAGCGGAGTTGTTGGCGAATATTTTAAAGCATTCTCGCTGATTTATGTCGTGGGACGCCAAGGGTTTACCTCATACCTAAGCTCGCGTTAATCTTCCTCCCTCCTCCAGGACACTGGACAGCGCACCAGGCATCTGGATAAACCTAGCGCAGTGATGCTTTTGTACGTGACATGGTTTTATTAGGTAATTCAAACTGCCGACCACTGGCCGCTGACAACAAGCTTCGCCGACTGCATCATGGTCAACCTCTGCTGCCTCTGCTGCGGTGAAATCCCTCAACCCCGCCCCCCTCCGGCCGGCCGGTCGGGACCACCGCGGGATCCCCGCTCTGTGCAGCAGCAGCCTGCTGGCTCCGGCCCAGACGGTGTGGGGCTGAAGGGGGGACAAAAAGGGGGGGGAAAGGGGGGTGCAAAGCCAGTGAATAAAAAAGAGTGAGTTAATTATCCCTCTCTGACATGCGAAAAGTTGCAGCATGCTCTCTCCGGATCTGGACTCTGCGGAGGACACGGCGGCCAGCGCTCCCAGTCTTACTGAGGTAGAGGAGCAGGAGCAGGAGGAGGATTCACCGGCTGAGAGTGATGTCCCGGAGGAGGTAGGTGTGGACATACCAGCCCATCACTATTTTTAACTTAAACGAACAAACTTAAAAACATGAAGAAATATCAGCTGGGAATAGTTCTGATTAAGGGGTTACTTTTAGAAAAGTATAAGAAACAACAGCAATTCTGACCATAAACATTGTTGTCCTGCAATACAAATAAGATAAGATTCAACTTTCCTAAACTTATTTATTTCATTCATTTCCTTAAAAATATGCCTAATCTAAATATCAAACACATGCATTTCTGTGCTAGTGGCTCGCTGGAAAATAAATCCTACATTGAAATATCCTCTCTGTGCCATCACAGTGCAACCTCTTCCACCTGCAGCCAAACAGCCTCTCTGTTTGCTGAAATGTCAGAATAGTCCGGTTCACATAGTGGCAGTTTAATCCAGTGATGTGGAAAGATACGCTCACTGACAAAATCATGCATTTCTCCAAACACAGTTGTTAAGCCAGCAAACATGACTTTTTTTGCAAAGCTTTACGCATAAGTCTTTGTGTCTGTTCTTGCTCCACCATGGCCTCTGTCTTTACTGTCACAGAGAAATTACTGTGATTCCATCTGGGGGAATGGCTATGTGCGCCAGCCATGGACAGTTATTAAAAGAGCACCAAGTTGTCTTACCTCAGATCCATTGTCCATGTAACTGCTAAGTCCTGTTTTATACTGAGGAGTAGATTAAAGCACAATGTTTATACAAGCTACTTGTGTATTTTTCCCCAAACAGATTTAGTTTAGCTGCTTAAAAACTATTTCTAAGGATATATTGTCATCTCCATCAGAGTCAGGGCTTATATTTGTTTGATTGGTGTAACCTTGGCTTGATTTAAAATGTATTTTACTTTAGAGGAAGTATTAAAAAAGGCAGTTTTAATCATGATACAAAAAAATCATCGTCTAGTGTTTTTCAGGTAAATGAGTACAATGTGTACGTATAATGTCTGCCGTCAGGAGGCCTGTGCTGAAAAGTCCATCCTCCCTGCTACACCACCAGAATTGAATCCCTGTTTGCTCCATAAATAACTGAGGTGGAACCAGCAAAGTGACATCTCCACCCGTGTCCATGCAGTAATGAATGGGCTGGTTGTCAACATAAATCCTTTCACTCCACCAGAGTTAGTCTACAAGAACACTGGATCGCATGGGGACTACTGTCACCACAAGAGCCAGACAAAAATAGTAGAAAATACCATAAAGTCGTTCAGATATCCTGATACATGTGATGACAAGATGGGATCAAATTAATTTTTAAATGCTTCCCTCCTTCCAGATGCATGCATTAAATGTTGCAGTCCTGGTTTAATCTCTTAATGCATAAAGGGTTAAGCTCTGGCTTCTTTTACTGTTAGTGTTACTGATGAAATAGCTTTAGGCCAGTGTCTCTGCTGAATGGGACAATTCGACTTGTGGTCAGTATTGCAAATGTGAGCACTTTCTGTTTGTCTGCCCTGAGCGAACCACCCTATACTCAGCAGATAAGTGTAGAGCAGAGATGTGTGTGCCTGTGTGTGTGTGTGTGTGTGTGTGTTTAAGCAGTGCTGGGAGAAGTATTCAGAATTGTTTCTTGTTTAAAAGTAACAATATCACAATTTTCGAAAATACTGCATTACCTAAGTTAAAGTGCTACATTAAAATTGTTGCTTAAGTAAAAGTAATGAAGAATTATCACAATATCACACGTAAAAGTACTTTTGCAGCAGAAAGGCCCCTGTCAGTATTATATTATTATATATGTTCTATTATTTCATTATTACCACTGATGTGTTAACATGTGAGCAGCAGTTTAATGTTGTATGTGGTCCAGGTGGAGCTAATTTGAAATATTTTACACACTGTTGGATAGTTTAATGTATAACAATGTGTAATTTTTTATCAGCTATTGATACGGTTTTTAATTAATTATTTTTATTATATTATTAGATTTTAAAATAACAGCTGTTCTTTTGTTATTTATTACAATATTTCCATCTGAAATGTAATGGAGTAGAAGTATAAAGTACCTCAAAATTTTATTTAAGTACTGCACTTGAGGAAATGTTCGTTGTATTCGACCACTCTGTTTAAGTGCATGAGTGCATGCATGAGCTTAAATGTGTCATTTTGGGCTGCAACTAAGAATGATTTCCATTATCAATTAATTGTTTTGTTATTTTTTGACTACTTATTAATCTATAAAATGTCAGAAAGTAGTGGAAGTTCCCAGATGAGGTGACATCTTCATATTGCTGGGTTTTTTCAACCAATGACCCAAAACTCAGAGGTATTTCATTTAAAAATCACAGATAATAAAGAAAACCAGTAAATCCTTACATTTCAGAAACTGGACCTGAAAATATTTGGCGTTTTTTTTATTGAAAAATTACTTAAACGTTTAATTGTTTTTTCATTTTTGTGTAATTTTCTGCTATTTTGCTGTGGCTCGAGCACCATTTTTTCTCTATTTAAAGTTAAGCTTCATTGCAAGCCCCATACAGACACTTAACTAGAGACCTGGCTAATGAATTGGCTGGCTGATATTATCAGTTGATGTTAGTTTATCACCTGTATTGTATATATATGTGTATTGTAATATTGGTGTTCATCGGCCAGTAAATGCTGTACAGAAATGCCAAAAATATGTTTGATGTAATTTAGAAACCGTGGCTCCATTAACATATTATGTCCACCAGAGAACACTCAGAATTCATTATTAACCAAATTTAATGGACCCTTATTAAATCTTTGTTTAATGTTACTATTGGCTAATACTGTATATTGTTATAAGATTTTCAACTCTCAAATATCAGTACTCAAACTGCCGATGTCAGTCAGTGGATTTTAATCTCTGAGTCCAAGGTTTTTAGGATTTTCTGTCTACTTACACACAAATGTTACCCTGTGATATTAATGCGATGACTTGCAAATACATTTGCCCTCGTGCAATATAAATTAAACACCTCAGTTAATATTTTGTCCGTCAGCAGCTTCGACTCCCAGCGTCCCAGGGACACTACGTGGTTTAATTGAATCCCGCTGAGCTTTCTTTAGTTTGATTTACTCTGTGCTTAGGTATGGAAAAGCTTGGCAATTTATAGTGCAGCCACGTTCATTTGCATTTCTCTAAGTCATAATGTCACCGCCATGTTTCAGGGGCCTCATTTCTCTAAGTAGCTTTTCCTCATTACTCCCTCTCTCTCCTTCTTTTTTCCTTATCTCTCTCTCTCTGTCTCCGCAGCAGCGTCCAGTGAGACAGTCCCTGGGTGCTTGTGTCTGCCGGGAGTCCCATTGGCGCTGCCTGCTGCTCTCTCTGCTCATGTACAGCTGCCTGGGCGCGGTGGCCTGGTGCCGGCTGACCCGGGTCACCAAGATCAGCTTCAACTCGGCTCTCACCTCCTCCTTCACGGCCCCCTTCACCTCTTCCGTGCGGGGGGCCTCCGGCATGGGCGTCGGCGGACACTCGATGATCTACCACGACAGCCCCTGCTCTGACGGCTACATCTACATCCCTCTGACCTTCCTGCTCATGCTCTACGTCGTATACATGGTGGAGTGCTGGCACTGCAGAGCCAGGAGTGAGCTGCAGTGCAAAGCAGACGTGGACAGCGTGTATGAGCGCGTGCTGCGGATGCGACAGGCCCAGCCTTGCATATGGTGGAAGGCCATCAGCTACCATTTTGTCCGACGGACTCGGCAAGTCACTCGATACCGCAACGGGGATGCCTACACCACCACCCAGGTGTACCATGAGAGAGTAAACACCCATGTGGCTGAGGGGGAGTTTGACTACAGCTACTGTGGGATGAAAGATGTATCACGTGACCTCAGAGGCTTGGAGGGACATCCAGCAACTCGCCTGCGCTTCACCAAATGTTTCAGCTTCACCGAGGCCGGGCCAGAAAACGATTACCTCAACCAGAGAGCCAGGTTCTTCTCTGAGATCGAGGGTTTGGACGATTACATGGAGGCCAGGGAGGGGATGCAGCTGAAGAATGTGGACTTCAGAGAAAACCTGATAGCCTATGTGGACCCAGATAGGATGCCTTGGTACACTTCCCAGGTTGCCTTCTGGCTGGCAGCTCTGCTGATGTTGTCCTGGCCCCTGAGGGTGCTGATAGAGTACCGTACTGCTTATGTGCACTACCGCATAGAGAAACTATTTGGGTTAGAGTACAGCCACAGCAGTCCCTCTCCTCTAGATGAAGACAGGCCATTGGAGAATCACACTGGTTGCGTTATTCCAAGAGTAGACACACTGGACAGCACTGAAATGGAGTGGCACATACGCTGTAACCACCAGATGATTCCTAGCTACTCTGAGGCCATGCTGATAAACATGAGCACAGAAGACTCTAACTCATTACAAGACACTGAATGCACCTCGTCCTCAAACTGCTTCCTCCTGGACAGCAGCCAGACTGCCCACAGCTACGGCGCTCTCCCAAGCCAGAATGGCAGCGAGCAGCGCAACGAGCCCAACGGACGAGGGGATGATGGAGGAGGGGGAGGCAGGAGGAGGACCGTCACCAGCTCCAGCTGTTCCTCCATCTTCTCCTGCCGCAGAGCGCTGTTCCACTCCCACCTCTCCTCGGACACGTCCCGCTTCTCTCTCTGCCGCATGTACGGCTCCCAGCGCACCGTGGCTCTGTGGAGGAGCCACAGCAGCAACCTGACGGACCCCTGCTGCGTGGACGAGCAGTCCTGCCGGTCCGACTCCAGCCAGCTGGCACTCAGTGAGAGTCCACCAACTTATAGAGACGCCCGGTTCTTCCCAGTTCTCATTGTGCATCGGTCTGAGGGCTGTGGCGGTGAGGACGGGAGGGAAGTGAGGCGTTATTATATACGGAGAGGGTCCTCCTGTGTGGAAACAGCTCTGTGATGGACATAAAGAGACCTGCTGATGCGTCATGATGGATCAAATGAGTAATAATGGATGGTGTTGGCGGGTTGGTCACTATTTGCTCCATAGACAGAGTGACATTAATGCTTCCACTGTAAATATGAAGTAAAAGAAACTTAAATACAGACTTTATATTTTTTAACACAGACACCAAAAGGTCAAAGAGTCCTTGTACTGAATTGCACGTGTCCATATGACGGTTAAATTGTCTGTCTAAAAACACTCACCTCAGCAGTGTCACACTCTCCTTGAGGCAGCAACAGACGGTCAGCTACCGGAGTGTGTGGTGTGTACAAAGACAAGAATAATTGATTAAATGGTGCATACATGCCACTGATACACGGAAAGCATCCTCCTGTTTTCATCAAAATTCATATTTTTCAAAAATCAAGGGGAAAAAACTTCACCACTTCGTACTTTGGCCTTTTATGTGTGTGTGTGTGGGGGGGGGACTTACTTTCCCATTAGAGGCACATGAAAGAATTACATAAGAAAGTTGCATGTTTTTACCAAAGGTTATTGTCTTTTAGTTGATTCGTAGACAGCAAGGTGAAACCAAAGACTTGAGTATTCTGTTTTGTTTTTCTCCCAAATGATTTTATTAAACACTACTAAACATCCATTGATGAAGGATATGCTGAGTGGAGAACATGAATTGAATGTCAAAATGTAAGCAATAAAAGTGGTTCTGAATCATTGCAGTATTTAATATCAATCAGGAGACTTGTACGCTGTCAGCTTGAAGGGAATATATTCAAAGTGGAAACACATAAAAAATAGTATGGAGTCATCTAACTGGATGGGGTTGTGGGGTTTAATTCTCTCAAATCAGTTGATTAAAACTTGCAATAAATCATATCACTGTGGCAAATTTGTACAGCCATCTTGTGTGTGTTTATATAGACGATGAGAATGACGGGAGAAAAGAAAAGAGAGATCAGAGTTAAGTTTCTCCTGTGGTCATACTGATCTGAGGTGACGATGTCAGACACTCTCAGACTCACAGCTCACTGGTACCTCTGACGTCCTCGAGTACAACTACAAGGGAAGAAACACTGTGGCTAGATTCAGGGATGACTACACTGCGGTTGCAAAAAAGAGGGTGGTTGGTACAAATACAGCATTTATACAAACAAAAGTTTAAATTGAGCATGTTATTTGAACTGGAGAGCCACTTCTGGGAAACATACAGGTATATAGAGCAGAAGAATAACAGCAATATAGTGTTTTTGATCGATTTTTGTACAGTTCTTTCAAATCCCTCTTATTCTGTGATCATATAGGTAAGGCTGTTTGTCGTGATACTCTAGGGCGCGATAGTTTTTATAGTTAAAGATTTAAAAAAATATGAACGTAACTGACATTTTTATACAAATGCAAATCTTTTACATATCAGACCATGAACCTTAATTTTAAACCTTAAATTTGAACCTTATTCAGACCATGGAATGGTGAATGTAAATGTCATGGGGAGAGATAAATAACCATGTGATTTGTATGGAAGATCTGAATCTGCAAAGTAACTACAGCTGTCAAATAAACGTAGTGAAGTAGAAAAGATATTTCCCTATAGTACAGGGAAGTCTTTCTTGCCGCTGACCACTAGATACAATTGCTAAGGGCTATATTATTATTTTTATATACTGTATTATATTTCTTCATGGGTACTTCAACTGTTCACTCAGTTAACTATAAAAAATATTTACAAACCCATCTACAAGGTGAGGATGAAACTACATTTTTGAGAATCCTTGGAAACAGCAGTTTGACAAATGCAAATAATAATGCCACGACAGCCTACACTTACTATATTATTTCCAGAGTTTCAAATGCATCTCAGTCTTTCTCAGCAGATGGCGTTTCTGCTCAGCTGTCGTGGACATACCTCAGTGGCGCAACATTCAGTAAGGAGGAGCGTGGGGTGCAGTTGAAAGCTCCAGAAAAAGCTAGTAACTGCACCTTGTTGTCAAACTTCTATAGGTTTCTTTGTGATTAGCAGTTGTTTGTTTGTTTTGTGAATCATAAAGCATAACTTTAAGTTATCAGCGAGGAAGGTGGGCTACACACAGACGTGTTTGTGCAGTGTTTTTATTGATTATTATTTTTATTATTAAACCACCACATAAACGCTTCACATTTCATTTAAACAGTAATTGAACGTGGGGGCGTTCCCGCTCCGGCTCGACGTGCTGAGCTAGCGTAACGAGCGTAACGAGCGCTTCACTGACGTCACTTCCCAAGCGCGCGGGCTCGTGCTAACGGCAGCTAACCAGCCAACTGACAACCGGAAACTGTCCAGGACGTTTACAGTTTGTCAAGATACTGTCGAGCTAAGCGCAGTTGCCCACGAAAGGCTTATTATACCCGCTGCAGATTGTGTGTAGTGTCTCCGACGGCCGTTCAGATGCAGCTCCGTAGAGACGGCTGCTGCGGGGTTGACGTCCATGGCGAGCACGGGCGCGTGTTGTGTCACTAGTTACTAACGTTATCTGGCGGATGTTTTCTCTGGTATGCATTCAAACCGTTAGTGCGCTCTGACACGGCATTAAGCCTGGCTTCAGTCCGTCGTATTTGGCTGCGATGAAGCTGCAGTGTGATGTCGAGGTGGTGAATCGGATGCTCCCCACGTTTGGGATGAAACGTCGTGGGAAGGGGGCGAGAGCGGTGCTCTCCATCGGGAAGCATTTGGACAAGACGAGTCAACGCAGCAACATTTACATGATGATCTGCACAGCCAAAGACAGAGCAGGCTCCAAGTACAAGGTCTGTTGTTGTTGTTGTTGTTGTTCCTCCAATCTACGACCCAACTGCAGTCTGAAGTGTTGTCCTCTAGCTTGGACAGTAGACGCTGTTTTAAATGTAACTTTATAGGTCACATTCAGCATTTTTACATGCTACCTTTCTCTTAGCTCTCCCACTGAGTTCAGTTTAACAAGAGAGACAATGCGAGCTCATTATTCGTTTGTCAGTGAGACCTCCAGATCTTCTATTACAGTTTCTTTTTGAAATGGACAGAATCAGACAGGCAAAACGCTTTTATTGGCTGTATTTTTGCTTCTCAGTTAACTCAATCCCCTGAGTCACATAGATCCTTTTCTCTATTATTCGTTATTGTCTTTCCCGGAGAGACCCAGATTGGAAACCCTCCTACTTCTGACGTAAAGATGCAAACCTGCATGGTGACGTAAAGATGCCTTCAGTATTCTGTCGACACTTGTTGAGAGAATGAATCACTCTTGGTTGAATGATGATGCGCCCAAATGTTGTGAAATGTATTTTTCCGTCACTGACATTTGCCAACTTTCTCTTGCAGCTAAAAGACAACATAGAGAAGTTCTTCACTTGGTTTGTGGAGGAAGGCAAGGCCACTGTGAGATTAAAGGAACCTGCCGTTGACATTTGTTTGAGCAAGGTAGGACATCCAAAGTGGTGTAATTACAGTCTGTGCATAAAGGTGTTTATAAACAAGGACTGGTTCTGCTTTGCCCAGAGCAAGAATTTCAGGTTTGCTTAGAGGCAAATTCTTATTTCCTTGAAAAAGAAAAAAAAAGAAGGTCTCACACGAGACTCCGAGACCAGAGTCAAGCTGTCCACTCACTCATTTATCAACCAGACAGACTCACACTGGTGTTGTGACTGCAGCTGATGTCTGGACAGACACCACAGCAGCCTCATTGTTTCCAGCTACTGTAAAGCCCTCCTGGCTGCGTTGAGGCCGTGGTGACCTTTCACCGGGATTCTAACATAGTTCAACCTGTCGCGCTGACAGAAAACCAGTCACACACCCGCAAACAGGCCGACACCATATTAGGCAGGGATAACAGGAGCTACCAAATTGTGAGAAATGTGTAAACCAAACGTCCACAATTTCATAAACACCATGATACCACCGCCAGGAACTACGGCCTGAAAGATGACCATACATTTAAGCGAACATCTCAGTGTGTCTTTGGGTGTTTTGGGACTGTACTCGATTGTACAGTTATTCACAAAATTGCGTCTAATCCCTGTACTTCCTGAATCACTCACATTCATATTCCCAACAGCAAAAAGTTCATTGTGTTCATTCAAAGGAAGTGTGTCAAGATATTCCAGGCCAGTGAATTTAGGTTAGATATTTCAAGGAATCCGGTCACACGCCACCACCTGAGAAGATCTTCTGCCGTTTCTGTCACCTGTCAATCCGTTGAGCCGCCTGTAACTTTGTGTACTGATTTGTAGGCTGACGCCAATAGCTTAAAGAACTTCCTCTCGGCCGCTCGTTTGGCGGACAGAGGAAGTGACACGAGCAGCCTTCCTCTCTCCACACTCACTCCTGTTCGCGCCAGAGACGTAGAGCAACCCAAGAAGAAGCTCACCATCGTCTCCAAGAAGGACTACCCCCTCACCTCCAGCTTCCCCTACTCTCTGGAGCAGCTGCAGGTGTCCTACTGCAAACTGTCACGGGTGGACATGCGGATGCTCTCCCTGAAAGGTAGGGTCAGAGTGAGTCGATAACATACTGAAAGTTATATTTTGGCCTATTGGCATTATGGAAAATGTAGGATCCAGTGTTTTAAGATCATGGGACTAAAAGTCAGGATATCTCGACTCCTGCTGCTTCAATTTTGACCGTTCTTCTTTAAAATGTGTTTCTTGCAAGTATCGCTACTTTATGGGAGAGTAACGCTATGTAGCTGGAGTACCCCTTTTAAGTGATGGTATTTTTCTTTGCTTTTGTTTTTGCAGCTCTCCGCAAGTTAGACCTCAGCAACAACCACATCAAGAAACTTCCTGCCACCATCGGTGACCTCAGCTGCCTCTCTGAGCTCGTCCTCCACAACAACCACCTGGAAGCCTTTAGCGAGGCCCTCTGCCTGTCCACCCTGCAGCGGACCCTCCAGCTCCTGGACCTCAGCCAGAATCGCCTGCAGTCCCTCCCCGCCCAGTTCTGCCAGTTCAGAGAACTAGTGAACCTCAAACTGGACGACAATGAGCTCGTTTGTTTGCCGTTCCACATCGGCCGACTCTCGAAGTTGAGGTTCCTGTCCGCGGCGCATAACCAGCTGGCTGTGTTGCCGGGTGACTTCCGTAAGTTGAGTCTGGAGAACCTGGACCTGTTTGGGAATCCCTTTATCCAACCTAACCCTCTGGACCACACAATGAAACTTACGTTCCCCCTTTCACTTCAAGAGATGACTTCCAGAGCTGTGGCCAACCTCAGGTTAGAACTGAACGTGCTCAGTATATAACACTGCATCTTCACCGTGATTTATAAGTTCTTAGAACAAACTGCTGATTTGTAATCTGTGTCATTCACCTCACAGGATACCGTACGGACCTCACCTCATCCCTCTCCACTTATGTCGAGACCTCGAAGTAGCCAAGACCTGCGACTGCGGCCGCGTCTGCATCAGTTTCTACATCAAGACGGCGGTCAGCATGAACCTGCACCAAGTTTCTCACACAGTGGTCCTGGTGGACGACATGGGGGGCACAGATGCTCCGGTGCAGCAGCACTTCTGCTCCCTCTCCTGCTACTCCGAATTTTTAGATAACTCCCTCCAGAGAGGAATCAGATGAGGAAGAACAAACTCTTTCGTCTTGACAGGAAACACACCAACAGCTGGAAATTGATGTAGATTTTGCAATAGTTTGCAAGCTATCAGGTACCCTGGGAGGGTTTCTGATGGGACAAGAGGAATCTGCAGTAGTAAATAGTTCAGTGGTCCAGTTGTCTGGTAATGCCTTTGAATAAAAGTAGAATATTTACTCTGTTAAGGGGACAGTTTACCCCAAAATCAAAAAATGTTTCCTCTTACCTGTAGTGCTATTCATCCAACTACATTTGAAAAACCCAACAGCAAGGTCTGTTTCCAGAAATCATGATCCAGTTATGAGATTTGTTATGAGCAGAAACTGCTCATAACAAAGCAGACATCTCTACAGCAGATATCTCCAAAACTCAGCAACTCACACCAAAACAATGTAGATGGATAAATAGCACTACAGGTAAGAGGGAAAATGTGTATATTTGATTTTGGGGTGAACCGTCCCTTTTAGCTTTGTTTTTAAAAGCACTTCAAGCTGCCTGTTTTACTCTTACATTCAACTTATAATGCACTTTCCACACATTACAAAATGGGGTAAGAGACGAGCATAAAACTTTGCACCTGCTCCCTCTGTAACGGAGTGGCACTGGCTTTATGTAACTCACACAAACTCACAGCATACGGTGTCATACATTGTCTTTTCTGCCTCTTAGAGCAAACTGCAGGTTCCCCTATTGGCCTACTTCAACTCGGCAGGGGAATAAAGAAATTCTATAATTGAGAGGGTTTTTTTCTGCACACAGTGCCTCAGGGTCCATAAGCGTTAGCTCAAGATAGTTGGTTTTTACCATGCGAATGACCCACAGTTTTTATATATATATATGTAAACAAATAAATAAATAAATAAAAGTATTCATTACGCTGTCCTAAGTAGTTTATTCTGGGACGTGGAAATGATTCGTGTGTCATTTGTTTCATGGATTAAGTGACTGAAAGGGAATGTGAAATATCATTTAATATTGTTGGACAGACTTTTTTTAACTGATAAAACTGCATATAAAACCCCTTCACTTTCACAAAATGACAACCTTCTCTGAACCAGAGCACACAGTCCTCAGTCCAGCTCATATATCAGAGAGTTTTGGAAGATGAACCCAGCAGATGTGGAATGATCGCTGATGACCTTTTCGTTTCCATCTTTATCAACTTCCCTTAATAATGCAGGCGGCGGCTTCTCGTCGTGCTCTGGGTTTCGGAGGATTTGCTCTGTCGGCAGGTCCTCTACGTTCTCCCTGTCCGCCGGGAGTTCCTCAGAGAGGAGGGTGGCCCTGTTGCCTGAACCTCCTCTGTTTGACCTGTTCGCTTCACCTGTTGCGGGCATCTTGCTGGACCCCTCAGTCCCCTGGGAACTGCAGCAGTCCTTTATGTTGTTCTGGCTTTGAGTGTTCGGTGCTGTGGAAGACCCGACCGCAATAGTAGCCTTGGATTCCTCACTGGATCCGTGATGCGGAAATGCAGCATCTGTTTCCGCCTAGAACAGAAAAATCGAAGTTAACAGCAGCTTAGTTTCATCACACACACTTTGGTCAGAATTTATCTCACCTTCAGGTTTCCATCTAGAGTCTCTCTTGCCGTTTCAGTCTCCTCCTTGATGTCTGAAGTCTTCACTTCAGAGTTCAGATTTACTTCCCCCTCTTTTCCTTTGCAAGTTGAATGTTCAGAAGCCACACATGAGTCTTCTTTAGCGGAAACATCCATGCATTGGTTAACAGTATCGCTCTGAAAACGTGCTACGCCAGAATCCCTTTTCTGTGCTGCTCTGTCACATCCATCTTCCCCTAATGTGTTATGTTCACTCATCCATTTATCTTCGTGTTGCTGCCTTTTCTGTGGCTTCAATTGTCCAACTTCTCTCTCATTCTCCTGCTTCTGCTCTTCTAATTTCTCCTCCGCACATTCTTGGCCTTTTCTTATCTGCTTCTTCCATTTTGCCTCCTCCACACCAATTTCCTCTTCTTCACTATTTTCCCCTTCCCTCTCCTGCTTTCTCAATTTTTCCTTCTCATCCACTACCCTTTCCTCATCCACCGCACCCTCCTGGCCTCCCCTCATAAACTCCTCTCCTTGCTCCCGACCTCTTGCTTCCTCTCCTTCACCTTTATCTACCCGTGTCTGCTGCTTCAAATCTGCCTCTTCAGTGTCTCTTTCCCCCTCAGCGCCTCGTTGCTCGTCCTCCTCATCGTTGTGGCCTTCCCTCTCCTTCTGCTTCCCTTCATCCTCCTTTTCCACATCACTTTTCTCCTCCTGCCTCTCACCATCACTAACACTCGTCTGAGCAGCAGGCCCCGCAGCTAAATCAAAAGCTTCGTTAGAAGGAAGAACAGGCAGTGTGACTGTAAGCTGTCCTCTCTGTTTGTTGAACTTGGCCTCTCCTTTATCTTCATCCACAGGGTAGGCAAGGGGAACCTCCAGTCTGTAGGCCGATTTCTTGCACTCCAGCAGCAGCCTTCTCTCTTTTACCTCAAGGCTGGCATCCGTGACTGCCTTCAGAAGTGGCATGTCGATGGTAACCACTATCTCTTTGGGCCTGGGGCTTTGGGCTGAGTCTCTAGAACACCTGAAGTCCTGTAGATCAATAAAAGATCGATATTTTACTGTGTAGTTTGGCTTTGTTGGTTCTTTGGTTTTCTGAGGCTGGACCTGGAAGCTTTTAGGTTTAGCATCACTGCTGTTTTTTGTTGCTGGTGTTTCTGTAGGCTTGATTTGTGAGGGTGTGGTAGGTGTTTTGTCTTCCGGGTATGGGAATGCGAGAGGGTCAGGCTTCTCTGAGGGCTCCTTGGTTTTATATCCAGGTATGGGTTTTCGGATGACACAAGGCTGCGGGGTGCCTTTGTATTTTGAACTCATCTCTCTCACATTGTTTCTATCCAGAGTCACTTCGAACGCGTTCTGGATTCCCTGAAGGGCTGTGCTGTCCACCATATCCATGAATCTCTTGTTTTTGCTTGCAATGTGGAGAGTGTCGGGGTGGAAAATAACATCATAGATCATGATCTTGTTCCCCTGTGGGTCTGTGTCTTGCCTCCCGGGGTGCAGACTGTGAGGCAGGGACCAGCGCTGTCCTCTGCGGCCTTCCTCCGAGACCCCCCATTTACTTTCAGGCTTTCCAATCTTTTCATTTGCACAGATATTGATAAAACACTTCTGCTGGCCGTTCACACTCGTCCTGAGAGCCCTAAATGGTTCCGGGTGGATAAATTCAATCGTGTTTCCTCTCTCCTGCTCCAAAAGTTTGATCTCCTCTTCATACCTTTTCTTATTCTCAGGGTCGGCTAATTCTTGGGCGTAATCGCGCAGCATTTCCCGGAATTTCTCGTCTTTGAAAGCTTTTGACAACCTGTCGATTTCATCCACTGTCATGTTTAGATCTTTCAGCTTGTGTCCAACCTCCATGCTGATGATTAAGAGAGAAATATAGTTAGAGGCGGATGACGTTAGTGGACGGAACTTGCCTCACAACATTCGTGAGCCAATAAACCCCCAAATAGAAAAGGTCAGAAGCGAAGTTAGCTACATTTAAGCTGTCCTCGCCGAAAAACGCTGCAGCTGGTGTCGTTTTCTGTCCATTTACATGTGTTTTAGCTCGCGTTAGACCTCCAATTGGCTACAAACCGTAGTTGTGTTGATGTAACCATAGCAACACGAAGTGCAACAAGGAAACACTTCCCTCAGAAACATGTTTTGATCAATACATGAAAAGAGTTTACTGAATAAAAAAATCTAAAAGTAAGAATGAAAAATGTATATAATTAAGGTTAACCAAAAGAAAACAAATTGTCAAACATGTCAAAATATCTTCTGTTGAAAACTAGGATGTTCTCCAGTACTAGTATAAACGGCGGTACGACATAAATCCACCACCAGATGTCGCTGTAGACCACACACAGCCACTGTGTATGTCTGCCAGTAAGGCAGAGGGGCGGGTATGTAGGGAAGAGAAGCGATTGGTCGCACCCCCAACAGTTCCTATTTCTCACTGTATGATTGGAAGAGGTGTGCTGTTACTGGGTGTGGGACCACTGCTTGTACATGTCAGGGTGAGAGGGAGGGAGAGAGAGAGAGAGAGAGAGAGAGTGGATGGAGGCAGCACGGAGAACCACTCTTGATCCAGCAGCATCTTACTGGTTTCTTTTTATTGTTTTCTTAATAAAATTTCCACTGGCATCCTCCCAATTTCTCCAGTTGAAAATGCCTTCTGTCTCACACTCCATGTTCATATATGGCCAAGGATAGTCTAGACTTTATGAACGAGGACAACTTTCATTTGTAACCACAAGAACAGGAGGGGTTTGCTAAAATCACACCAGACCTAAATGATTTTTGACTGAATAAAACTCAGTGGTGTATTATGCAAGACTCACACCCCCCCACCCCGTCCTTGTTCCCATGTGACAGTGGTGAAAGGGCTCAAATGATCAGTTAATAAACTCGTCACACAAGGCAAACATGTCTCTGTCTGTTGTGTCGGCTCTAACTCATCAAGCACTCCGGCTCTGAGCTAATCAACAGGAAACTATGTCCTTAGATGGTTTCACCAAAAGAGCTTTTGGAACACCAAAATAAAAAATTCATTCAGCCAGTAGAGGGTGATGGATGGGTGGGGGCCACAGTGTGACGCACACAGGATGTGGTAAGGCACCACTCACTGCATTTCTGCATGAGACAGCCGGGAAAGATTGCTGACTATACCAAAATCCCACACCTTGTTTTTTCCTGGATTAGAAATTTGAAGGGTCACAAAGTTCACAAATAACGACTCATTTAATCTTTTGTTTATTACAAATATGTATTAAATAATATGAAAAGGTACACAGTGAGATATAATCAAGATATAATCATAGCACTGATGATTAATATTCATATTTACATTGTTTTTCATGTTAACATTTCCCAAATATAACAAATAAATGCATTTCATAGTACAACAAACAATACATTCACATAGACATATATATCAAAAGTGTATTGATCAAAAGTGTTGCAGAAGGGCTGGAGAAGGTGAAATGTAAGACAAACTTTATACAAAGGCTTTGGCAAGAGTGCGCGCATATTATTAATGATATCAAAGAACAAAAGAAACCTTTAGAGAGAAATACATGTACAAATGAGCAGTAGAGAGGAAAAACGAGTCCAGTGCATGTTTTTCTTTCATTCCCATGAGTAAAATAGCAGCAGCCTTGTGTGCTTGGCTGCTCCCTGTGTCCCTGTGGTATCTTGGGAGTGGGTAAGATGGCAGCAGTGTTCATTGTCTACTTTGAGCCGGCAGGCACCAGCATGCTCAGTGTGGCAAGGCCAGGTTTCGAGGGAGGTGTTTTGCCAGCAGCCATTTTGTTCAGGCTCCGAACATCAGCCTGCCAGGAGGGAATTTTCTTTGTGGTCAAGTGGCGGCGGGCATGTTTGGTGAGGTGATCACTGCGCATGAATCGCCGGTCGCACACGGGACACACAAACTTTTTCTCACCCGTGTGTGTTCGCCGGTGGCGGGAGAGCTCGTCAGAGCGGGCAAACCTCTTATCGCAGCCGTCCCAGCTGCAGCTGAAAGGCTTCTCACCTAAGGGAGGACGACAGAGAGAGAAACAGGAAGAGTAAGGAGTCAGCAAGTGAGTCACATTGCAGTCATTAAAACCTTACACAACACCAAGCCTGAGATATAACAATGAGCTCACTCTATTCCCATCAAGAATAACAAGGCCAAGAATGTTTTACAAACAGGATGCAACACTCATTTGTGGTCACAGTTTATTCCACATCCTTACAATTATCCCCCAAACCAAACACTTCCATATGCAGTAAACCCTCACCTGTGTGTGTTCTTAGGTGAGCCTTGAGGTGCGAACTCTTGAAATACGTCTTCCTGCAGCCTGGGAAGTTGCAGACATAGTTTCTCCTGCGGGAAAAGTCCATCTTTGTGGCTGTTGTGCCGCCACTGGGCCCCGCTGGCACATACACGGGGGCCGGGGCCAGAGGTAGCAGCTTGGTGTTGCCCAGGGTCATGACAGTCTGAGGGCAGTGAGGGGTCTGAGAGACGGAGGACTGAGGGAGAACCAGCATCAACGTGCCCTGGGGCATCGCTGAGCCCATGATGAGGGACTGCTGCACAGGGGCGGAGTTAGCTGAGGCGGGCTGCGGGAGGATGGACGCGGTGGTGGTTTGAATCCCAGTATTGGATGTGTGGACTGCGCCAGGGATGAAGGCTGAGATTATACCTGATTGGCTGCTGACAGGGAACATCTGGCAGATGATTTGAGGGCTGGTGACCGAAGGCGGAGACAGGGTTGCGGGAGCAAGGGGAGTGTGTGGGCTGTTGTGCAGTTGGGTTTTGACAGGAGTGGGGGTGGAGACGCTGTCCAAACAGGGTTTTGAGGGACTGGCTTGCTGCCCTGATTTTGAGGCAAATAATGTGGGTGTGAGAGGAGCAGGAGGAGATGGAGGTGTGCTCATGTGCTCAGTCTTTGCAATGCGTTGCTGCTGCTGTTGCAGTTGTTGCTGCTGGTAGACCATTGCAGCCGTTACTGTGTCCCTACATTTCTCTGGATTGGGGGCCACTGGAATGTGGTGTTGGCAGGGGGTGCTGTCTGCGGTGTGGCGGATGACGCTGGTCGCCATGGCTCTGCAGGACTGTGGCAGAGGGGGGAGGGAGGGGGTCTTTTCAGCAATGGGTGCCAGGACAGGGTGATGAAGCCCGGACCCACAGTGTTGTGAAGACACAGCCAGGCCAGAGCTTGACTGGAGTGCAGTGCTGGATGTTGAAGTCTCAACAAAGCTGGGGCTGTGAGGGGGGGTCATACACTGGAAAGAGAAGGGAGAGAAGAACATTAGAAGTAAGCAGTGTACCCCAACACCATTGTAATAACATGGAGTGTTTCTCTAGTTCTGCTGGGGAAAGTGTTTGCAGAGATATGCATCACAGGTACACACAAGAATAATGATCACTGTAATTTTTATGACCCTGCCTCGGAGAGGGGGAACTCTGTCTGAAGGTCAAACTGCCTTCCTGTATCTTTTCTTTGCTGCAGCACCTCTCACCTGCGCCAGTCTCATGTCATAAACCATGGTCCCACAGTTAACTTCACACATTCACATCAAAAGGCCACTGGGTTGACTCTCAGGTATATGTTTACTAATCAAACATCTGTTATCTCAATGGTCTCATGGCTCTGTGTGATTTCAGCGCCTGCTTCTAGCGCACGTTTGACCTGTACAGCATGATAAGTCACTTACCAGGGAGGAGAGGGACACAAAGTCCTTCGGGGGCTCTGGAAGTTCTAACGGCAAGAGGGAGTCGCAGGAGTCTGATGCCGGGGTGAGGGGCCTGGGCTTGCAGGGGGTCGGCCTGTTGCTGCCGAGGAAGTGGCCCTGGCCCCAAGAGCTCATACACACCAGCGCTTCAGCTGCCTCAAGGTCCGTGTACTCCAGGCCAGAAGTTCCACTAGAGACAGAGTGTTCACTGTCATGCCTCCTTCTCTTCAGGCATGACACACCATGATCCATGTACTCATTCTGAAAGGAACAAGAAATAAACATCAGACAAAGGAAGCCAAATGAAAGTACTTCAGTATTGCTACATCACTGTGTTATGTGGTTGTTTTCAACTGTGGATTCAACTTTGATCGTGTCATAAATTCAAAGAAAGGAAAACTTTCTATTCTATTAACCAGAATTGGGGCTGAAAAAATCAATTTCCAGTTACCATCTGCTCTGTCACAGTTCCTAAATATAAAGTTCCCGGCCAAACTGCACGATGCTGCCAATAAGAGAAGGGGGGGTGCTGGTGACTACACCCCAGCCCAGCATGCACTGCCTGTGGCTCAGAGCCAGGACACCTCCCATTGCCAAATATAGAGCAACCAGTGACGTGCTGCCGAGATGAGCAACGTGAAATCCCCATAATGCGGGTTTGCATCAGGAAGTGGGCTTATCGCGTTACAACTTTATAAACCATTTTAACAGTAAACAAAGCATATTACTGATCCTCCTCCACACTGACAGGCTTCCGTAACTTACATGTTTAAATTACATTTTTAGTTCAGATTATCATATACATAACGTTAGGTAGTTTACCTTTTAAAGACTGAAAAAAAACTAACCTAAATGCATGTGTAATAAAAAACAAGTTTTAAATTTTGATTTAATATAGTTGATATGGTATCACCGGGACGCTGACGTGACACAAAATAATATTAAAATTGTACATGAATGTGTAATTTAGCTGATAACTTATGACAACTGATTGTTACTTGACTGAAAAACAAATGTCGCGCCTAAACTGAACAGTTACGTTAACAGTTTAAAACATGTCTTACCCCGTTTGAGTCCATCTCTGTAAATTTTCGCGATAGCATTGAAGAATAGGATATTTAAATATCACTTTTTTGTTGTCAAAGCCGAAGCGGTGGTTGCCAGTGCTGCAGCCTGTACTGGGTTAGGGTTGAGGTCGTTTTTTTCTCTGACTGGCTCCCTTTTCTCTCAGCTGTGTGTGTAAAACACGGAGAGGCGGAAAAAAAAAAAAGAAAAACAAAACTCACAACACGCACCGGCGGGTGGCAACACTCGGCCAATCACAATTGAGTGTGTGCGGAGCTTCGGCCAATGGGAGAGCAGAGAGCGCGTGAACAGTGCGTGCTCGCTGGACGGTTGGAGGAAATAGGGTGCGTGGCCGTTGGTGGGCGTGGCCGTGAGAGTCAGCAGTGTCAGGGTAAACCCGATGAACTGCCATCCGCCAAAGTAGGCGAAAGGTCGATTCAGTTTATGCTGCATTCACGGGGTGTGGGAATAACCTGCTGAACACCACGCGAAGTCATCCGAAAAAGACAATTAGTTCACACAAAAATAACATTGTAAATCAGCTTAAGTAATGTATTTGGATAAAGATACATTGCAATTTTAGCCAGAGTGAAAGGCCTCCGCACCAGAAGTGACCGAGAATACTAAACCAAATATATTTTTCTATTGTCTATATAAGGCAAATTCACAAAAATATAGATATGGCCTACTGTATTGTTGCAGTACGTTTATAAAATAAAAGTTTATCACAAGTTTTTATCAATGTAGTTTCTGAAATTTCAGTTGAGACTATATTAGACTATATTATATTGACACTAGTACATTTTTAGATCAAATCATATCTAAAACTTCCCTAAAGTTCAATATATGTTTAAATTATTTCAGAGTGTTCTATGAACACCAAGGATTGTATTAAAAACTGCAAATATGTGTTGCGCCTATATATGGGTTTATGTGTATTTCCTGCAGCACCATCTGTGATGTTGCACTGTATTCTGTTAGATTTTTAAATAAAAAGAAGAATACAACTATTTATGGCCAAAGGTCTAGGTAAAGTTGAAGTCAAAATGCAAAGGTTTGACTTTAGATGACTAAATAATTTAGACCAGCTTTTTAAGAAGTGAGTTGAGTTATTAGTTTACACTTTGCTGCAACTCTCGAGAAAACATTAAGTAGGCTAGGTTAATACACATTATAAACTTATATATATAACTTATTTTTACTACTGGAAAACGTCCATTCAGAGAAGCCTTGATTTTTCAAGCTCTATTGTCAACATGAACGTGAGGGGGCTGGAGGAAAGTTATTTGTACCACCTTTCCCACAGTTCTTGAATGCAACACCAGTGCCTGATGAAGCGCGGGGTTCTGTCTTGCTTTTTGGAGATATTGGTGCAGGTTTTTCACAGATAAAGCAGAAAAACAAGTGCTTAGCTGTCATCACTTTAACGTTTCATAACACAAACACCAAGACACTAAGCTACAAAGTAAGTAAAATGCTTTGTTTTACCCATGTTATCAGTGCAGTCTTCAACCATGTTACCTGTGTAATAATTTATTTCAAAAGCAGATATTTTAATATTCTTGTGGGTTCACAGTAAATCAAG
The DNA here is from genome assembly GCA_011952105.1 of Coreoperca whiteheadi. Taxonomy (NCBI): domain Eukaryota; kingdom Metazoa; phylum Chordata; class Actinopteri; order Centrarchiformes; family Sinipercidae; genus Coreoperca; species Coreoperca whiteheadi. The sequence goes on along the minus strand of CM022480.1, from coordinate 14,849,153 downwards.
CAACAATGGTGTACCCTACTCATGCTCTTGACACACACCTTTGTCTCTGGGTCTATATTTAAGGAATTCTAGGGAAACAACCTCTGTACCCCATTTATATTTATATTGAATTTATTAGATTTTTTATGTATATTATTATTGTTGTATTTGCAGACAAATTGATCCTCAAGATCAAATATTTTCCATAGGCATTCAAGTCTACAGATGTACTGCACTGATAACCAATTGTCCTGGATGCAGAGAAAAGGCTATTGTGCTTTGTTCTCCTGATACTAAATATATTATTTAAACTTTGTTGTCTGTGTTGTTCCTGTGGCCTATTCTTTTACAATTTCTATGAGATCATCCACAAAAGTACATAGCAGAGAATTCAAACTGATCTTGACCTAAATTATGCTGTTACGTCAGTTACATTTGGAAGAAGAAATGGGTCAGACGTCCCAATTAACTTGTGGAAGCCATAATATGAAAAAGGCTCCAATTACATGCTTTGAGAAATATTACCAATTCAGTATAACCAAGATGCTTTTGTAAAAACAGTATTAGGCCCGGTGTCATTTTCATGAGCATCAGACCCATGATTTTTCATATTCTGTTTATTTCTCCTGCATATATAAACAAACCTGATACCTTTACCTTGTGTGAAATTGATAAGTTGGTGTTTGTTTGCAGCTTGCCTACAGCAGAAGGGAGTGTAGCAGGTGTGTTGGCCTGGCCCAGGCAGTGCCTGGCTGCTATCGAAGGTCGTGCCTCAGTATGACTCACATAAGCATGACCTCAGGGAGCAATGAGGGCTTGGAGCTGTGGCAGTGTAGCTCCAGTGCCAGCAGTTAGCAAGAAAAGAGGGGAAGAGGGAGGAGTTACGGGGAAAACGAGTTGAACACGGGCATGACAGGCAGCCCGGGCCTAAGTACAGCAGCCTGTTTGTGATATAAGTGGGGCAGCCCGCTTCAACTTAGTTAGGGAATCTGGAGGAAAGGTTATGCTGGCCCTATCTGGGCCTCCACATGCACACCTCCCCTGTCCAGCCAACTCCCCCAACTCAGAAACTAGGAGCAGTCTCAAAAATGGGGGAGTTCGATATATAATACACTAACAGCCCTGGAGCTCTGACAAGCAGCGATAGGCAGTGTCATATAGACAAGAGTGTTACTTTCACAGGAAGTATATCCATTTCAAATGTAAAATGTTTTTATATTAGATAATAGGTTTGACCATAATCAACGCATAGCTTATTATAATATTGTTTTGTATTGATATTCATTTGAAAATATCTTTCTGATTGCTGAGAGGAGTAACATGAGGTCTTGAGTAGTTCATAAATTCACAGTGTTTGAAATTGTTTTACATTCATGTACGAGCACACACTCAAGTCTCAATTAATTTTGGAGCACCTAAGCTCACACTGAAGGCTGCGAATGTATGACATGTTTGCAAAGATTTTGATCGAATGTTATAAAAGAGCTCTCAAGGTGGGAATACTTCAGTTACATTGTTTATGTCTGGTTTTATGTTTATAACATGTAAAGCTACAAAAATTGTATACAGCATTCCAAAAAACTCACATCCTCCCCATTACAGGGGGTATAGATATGATTATTCAACAAGTCAAAAATCATCTGACACACATGATTTGACTGATAGCTGTTACTATACTAATCATATCTGTTTATACATTGGTTAAGACAGCAAACACAAGAGAAACAAATCAATACCTTAATGCAACCTGTGTTGTGAAATCCCTCCACTGTGCTCTTGTCAAAAGGTTTACATTTTTGTTTTGATGGAATGCAGTCATGGATTTTGCAGATTATTGTTGAAGATACTGTAGTAACACTATGCTTCTGAATTACTTTCCTACTTTTTTTTTGTTATTACTTTGCAAGGTTTGGTGATAGTATTTTAATCACAGAAGCTAATGCCAAAAAATATCCACAATGCTTTGTGAGGTCAGTCGAACTTGTGGAAAACTCTGTCAGTCAGTTGCTCCCCAACATCAGTACAAGCTGGCATCTGGGTGAAAGGACACAGCAAGTAATGATACCTCAGGCTGTGACGAAAACCTATAAAAAGAAGGATCCTTTATCCTTCCTTTCTTCTTTCCACCCCTCTTCTTGTTGCCTTCTTGATTGCTTTCGCCATTTCAGATCAATGCAAATACTGGACTTGGATGGAAAATAATATGAAAACTCTTATTCTGCCCTGTATTTAAGTATGTAAAATGTGATGGAGAAACACATAACGGAAAAAAGAAAAAAGACTATGCTTTACTATTGCAGACATCTGACGTTCAGGCAGACCAAAACTAACAAAGTGAAAGTGAAATCGCCCTGTTAATGTCTAAAAGGCTATTTTATATCTGGCCCAGTGGTACTACAGCACAAACCCTCTTGTCGGGCAGAGGTGTGAGAAGAGCTTTCGTTTCCTGTTCCTGATAGAACTGCTATTCTTTGGTCTGTGTTTTTTAACCACATTATGTGTTAAATTAAATAAAAAAATGATGCATAATCACTTATTGCTAGAAAGGAGCCAATACAGAGATCTTTCATCAACGAAATAACACATTTGTGACTAATTCGTGAGTGTGTGTTATAGATAGTAAATATTGCCTGACAACAAACCACAGATGACCTGACGTATGAACCATCTCATATAGTTAACTCAGCACTGAAGGATGCTTTGTGTACCCCACAACGCACGTGGCCCCGCCCCCTCTCCTCCTGCACATTACAATGGAGGGCCAACAGGAATGCCTCTACAAGAACCTGGCTCCTGATTGGTCAGAATGGGATTCCGAAGCCAATCTGTTGCTATGAAACACTGACTCCTGTGCTGCCAGTTCGCTGTCTGTTGTCCTGGCAACATGAGGAGGCAGGAGGCAGCTTTGAGGGTTCCCTGGAAAAGCTTCCGCGGAGATGGTCTGAGGTGCCTAATGATGAAGGCTTGGAAATCTGTGATATTATTTAATAATACACTTTGAATAATTTTCTGTCTGGTTGTCTGGCTGCAGGGAAAATGTTATTCTTCTAAAATGGCTCGCCATACAGTGCTCTATGATAGAAGTACATGCTGTTCTATTCATCATCTCTGCTTTCAGAGACCAATAGTAGTATACTGAACAATCTTTGTAGGTGTGGAGTATTGCTGATTGCCTCAGATAAAACGGAGTTTACCATCTGTGAAACTTCCCTCTTAACTCTCACATTTGTCCTCGTCCATTTTAGACAACTCTTTGTTCACAAGGCTGTTTTGCTTCGGTTTGAAACTTACTATAAATTGTTCAGTGATGTGTAGATCCTCACTATATATTTCTGTCTGTGGTCTGGAAGTCACTTGTCAAGAGTTAAAACTACGGTCTAATAGTTACAGATAGAGGATAAATGCAAACGGTTTCCACTCACTCACACTTAAACTGCTGAGTGAGTGACTCCTGAATTAATGAGCACAGCAATCAATCAATCGTTCATGAACCAGTGCTGATCATCAAACAGTCAAGACAAAGACAAAAGCTACAGAAGTTTTTTTCAAATATGTAGAAATAAATTCTCAAATTGAATCAAAATATTGTCTCATATGGTCACTGATTATGTTTATTCATATTCCAAAATAAATAAGGTGTGAATTACTGTATTTTCTTGTATGATCAATAAATTATGCCTCTGGGCCTCTCCCCATAGGTGCCAGCACTGCCTATAATGGTTACAGTTTCATAAAAATGTTGTTAACAATACAAAGCCAAAAATAATTTTTCGGACTTCAGGGTCACTGTATTAATCTTGTTTATATATTAGTCCCATTGTTGTATAAAAACGTGTATGCTCTAATTGTGTGCTTGAATATATATAGACAATAACTGAAGAATGTTTGCACTGGTCTGTGTAACCTAATGAAATTTTATTAAAGACTGATTAGTAAAAAAACAAAAACAAAAGGTAAATATCATATTGTAGGTTGTCCAGGTCTGCTACATACAGTACTGTACATTTGGTTGTGTTAAGATGGAAAAGAGCTTGGACAGGTTTGGTGCTTGGCTAAAAGGACATGGATAGCCGTCTCATTTACAGCAGAGATAAAGAAGCATTGATTTTAGAGATAGGTCAAATCACATTCTAACACAGACCATCCACTCAAGAATATCATTAACATTGCATGCAACCTGTTCATACACACACACACACACACACACGCACACACAAGGAGCACTTTAATACTTTCTCTCCTCCTGCAGAAGGACTGTCGCTGTGCTACTGCAAATGGACTTTGTAAGTTTCAACATCATATTTACAGACTGTGTGTGTGGAGCTGCTGATGGCAAGAGGTTGAATAATAGATGAGAGATTAAGCTTTTTTCTGAAACTCATTAGATTCCTGTTCTGTGTTTAAAGAGGCATCGCCTTTCTATGTAATGGTCTGTTTTTAATAATTATTTGCTCACTTCGTTCTGTAATGCAGAAACCAATTAGAATATGAAGTTTGGGTTAATTCTTGACAAATGTAGGTGTGAATGCTTGTTTTTATGTAAACCTCTTTGTGTTTATTCACTTTATTTTGTGACTGCTAAATGACTGACTGTATTCATGTAACTTCTCATAGCACTGCTCTCATACTAGTTCTACTTAGTGCAAGTGTGCTGGAAGTGTCATGGCTTAACTGTGTGGGTACAGTAGGTGTGTATCTATTTTCAGTGCTCGATTGAAATCATCATAGATGCTATTTTCTGTACCTACAGACTGAATCACAGAGGCACAATAAATAAAATCATCCCGTTATGTCACCAAGTCCACACATGGCAAGTGAACAACTTCACAGCCGGATGGATTTTTTTGCTTGGAAGAGTGGTTCTATAACAAAAAATAAATGGCATGAATCATATTTAGACACATTGGAAGATAGTGACTCAAACAGTGAGGATAATGCAGATTTTTTTTTTTTTTATCCCTGTTGAACAGCATTTGAAGTCCCAAGTCTGTATTGCTGTAATTACAAATTATATAGAAAAAGCATGTAAAAATGAAATGATGGAGCAGATGATTCCTGGAGAAAATGTCATTCATTCTTATTGGAGTATTTCTGTATATATACAGAAATACTTCAAAAAATACATTATCATTAAAAAGCACGTTTAAATGTTTATCCGGACTCCAGCCTGATACCAGATATGAAACAGCACGTATCTCAGAGGTAACTTGAGAAGAATTACAGTGCTAAGATAGGAATGTGTTTAGTTTTCGCAAAGTGGGAAACTAGAGCTGCAGCTAGAGCTGCACTTGGGATGTTTGAACAGCATCAAAGTAGGTCACTTGTGGTCTGGTCTGCCCAGGGTACACTATACTGTCATAAGAGTGTGCAATTTGACAGGGCAGAACCCAAAGTGGTGCAGCATTTAACCTCAGAAAAGGCACAGATGTCGAGATCTCGACAGCAGTGAGATTAAATATGAGTCATCTGTTTTGACTGAATATACTGTAGCTCAGTCCATCTAACAAAAGGGAGTCAGTTACCATGTGAGGTTCTTTAGAGACGTAGTTTCACAGTGATGTAGACTGGATATCATGTTACACGATCAAGACTGCAGTCAGTGCAAAAAGCGGTTTGAATGATGAATCAACTTCATCAGAATCTAAGCGATAGCCCATGGTATTGCCATGTACCGTAGGTACATTTAAATTGTGCAACTCTCCTCCAGCTATGTGACACAATACAACAGTGAATAAACTGTAAACAGTTTGTGAGTGTCATGGCCATGGCCGTTCCCCAGCGTTTCCCATTTTTCCTCTCTGTCTCCCAGCGCTCCCCTGTTTGTCTCTCTCTGACTGCGTTAGTGTGTGTGGGCATGGTCTCCCTTCCTCATGCTCCTGGCTAGTGGCTCTGCTCAACATGCACACCTGCCATTCATGATCTCCTCTCCCGTATATCAACCCCAGCTCTTCTGCCACTTGCCAGATTGTTGTCTTTACTACTGTGGTCGTTTACGTCTCCAGCTTCTTAGTATGTTTATTCTAACAACTATTTCTCGTACTGAGTTTATGCCTGTGATTAATGTGTTTGTTTCCTGCGCCTCAGGATCATCACCTCACATCTGCCTGCTATCCCTGCACCTCTCCAGCCAGTCACGCTCACACCCTTGCCTCCGTTCCTGCCCGGCCACACTCAGCTGTCTCACATTGTCCATCTGTCCTCAGGCCCCTGCCAGACATCATCTCCTCTCCACTTTACCTCCATTCCCCGGTACCTTACAATAAACCTTCAAAACTTCCCCTCACCCATGTGTCCTGCACTTGGGTATTTATGAAGATACAGACGTCATCAGGCACCTCACCCATTTTAATATGCAGACAGATAAGCAGAGATTAGAGTTAAATGTTTGGCCAATACCCATATTACTGTGTACTTCACAATCACCACTCACTCAGTTGGAATCATTCAATTTCTATCAATTCCAGTTTGTTAAAGAAACTTTTGAACATACTGTTAACAGGAAAATATGATGGAGGAGAAAAAGAGAGCCCATATGTCTTGAGTTGTGAGCCTAGCCAGTTACCTGACCTCACTCAGAGTCATCTATACAGTAGACACAAGCTGCATCTCGATGCCAACTGTGGGTTTAAAAGAGGACATCTCAGGAATAAACTAAAAAGAGAATGGGGAGAATGAGAGACAGTAAAAGAGATACAGACCAGATGGCCTTGCACTTAAGGGCAACAGGGCAGCATGGCAACAGTGGCGTGGCTAGCTCGTTAAATTATAACTAAATGAGCCTTCAGGCTTTCCTGTACCTGCATGCTTGAACCATAGACCGTATGGCTTGAACCTTTAGAGAGTTTCATCTTTTATGATGCTAGACTGCTTTTGCAGCCCCATGTGTGCTGTAGGTGGTGGTATCATGAGTCCAACATCTGACAATTATGATAAACACATGAAATATACTCATGCCTGTCACACTGTAGCTATCATTTCATAAAAGACCAGGTGAGAGGAATGTGATTTGTCAGCCTCTTGCGCAAACTGTAATGTGTGAGCAGTTAAGAGCTACTTTTTAACTAAATGTCCTTCAAATGTATCACAAACAATAAAAAAAAAGCCTATTAGGAATCAATTTTATGCTAATGAATAAAATGCTTATTTCTCACAATTGTGGTGGACTTTAGCGGGCGCTAGCAGCGCTGAGAGGTTATGCTTAGGCACAGCTGTGCTTTGAGCTAAATGCTAACATCAGAATGCTAACATGCTTTCAATGACATTAACGTGCCATCCATCCAATAGTTGTCGAGACATTTCACTCAAAGCCACAAATGTGAACCTCATGGTGGCTCCAGAGGAAATGTCAGGGATCACCAAAGTCATCAGGATTCATCCTGATACAGAACATACATGAACATTCATGTTTTCATTTCATGGCAGTCCATCTAATAGGTGTTGAGATATTTCAGTCTGGACCAAAGTGGTGGACCGCCTGACTGACATTACTGTCCCCAGAGAAAATTAAACAGCCAACAGGTTGAGATATAAATGAGAGCCTACTTCAATCAAAGGGTGTATGTAGAAATTCGTGGCCAGGTTTCCGACAGAGCAGCTTCTCTGCACCAGGCTGGCCTGTCATGCCTGTTTCCTGTCCACAGGGTTAGGGTTGATGCCCAGACATCTGTTCCTGTGGACAGACACAGAAAACACTGGCACAGACACAGTTGATCTCTGCTACAGCTCAATACGCAACCACAGGCAGACCTACTATTACTTAATTATACTATTTCATATGAAAGCAAAAGTTTGTAATGTGTAGGCTGTGTTTGAAAAACAATTAAAAAAAAGGTCAAACGGTATGAGAGAACATTAGGGAAGAAAAAGTCTCAGACAACTACAGAAGTTACTAGAGAGCCTTTAATTGGGCACTTTGTGTATCAGATCTTTTACAAAAAAAAACATCAATTAAAAATATGTTAATAACTTTTTGTCCCCTGACATGTAATGTTAGAATAACTTCATATAAAAAGGAAAAACACATTATATTATTAGGAATAATAGAAATTTGGATATATATATGGTAAAACTAAACAAAACAAATAAATCACCCCTATCCATTCTCTTAATAAATATATACACAATAAGTACTGAGAAACAAAAGGATGGATAGATCCCTTTTTTAGTGGATATATACAACAATATTTTCATGTTAAAAAACAGCCTTATCAGTTAATATGTATTATATACTGTTGTTATAGCAATAGAGGATATTTGTTTTTCTCTAAATGTGTCTGAACCTAAATATCATATTGCACTTCCACAACAGCCTGCGTGGACTGTAGTAGACATTCATTGACCTATTTCATCAACATTCAGAAAACTACTCTAGAGGGGTTAGGGTAGCTGTGTTTTAGCATTATTATCAATAGTAATTATTTAATACTTACAAAGAGGCCATTATTTAAATTGATCAGAGGAAAAACATCTTTTAAGCCATTTCACTCAAACAACGTGTATCTTATGCTAAAATATATTTATATGACATTTACAATAATCTATGCTAATTGTTTGATGGTTGAAGAAGGTTTTACAGACTGAATACTGCCATGTTGTTTAGTATTAATACACTGAACCACTGGGGCTCCATCAACAATTTGCTGTCTTCATTTTGAGCGCTGAATACCCAACTTTACAGATTGTAATCATCAGTGCTATGGCTTTAGGAAGGGAAAGACGAGCTGTTTCTCCTCATAAAATTCAAACATATGAGAGACACTGCTGCTTGCATAGCATGAGGTATAGCAGCACCACAAACGCTCTGCACAAACATATACAAAAGTAGGCATTAGTATTTAAGATGCAACTTACTGAATACAAAATAAAGGTGTCATAACAATCAAACCTGTCCTCACTTGTTGATTCTTATGCACAGAAAGGTTTTAAAACGAATCAAAATGTATAACTTACATATCTAATTAACAGTGCTGTCTATTAAGAGCTATGGCTTTTTAAATACCTCTTGTGGGACGCTGTGTTGTAAAATATGTTTGACGTTAATACAGCACAAAGACAACATGATCTTTCAACATGAAGTTTCATAACAAGTTCATAATCACTGGACACGTGTAAACCACTACTCCTGACAGCTCTGTTTCATTCATCCTCCATCTCACTGTTCTGGGTGATGTCACCTCCTCCTATCCAATCAGATTTCAGTGAGGGTGAGTTTGTACAGGCCGCCCAACTCCTCCATTGTTATCTGGAAGGTGTCTTCGTTAGAGTAGTGTTTGATGATGTTGTCGTCCATGTGGACTAGAATCCTATTATAAAACAGATATGGGTGTTGGTGGCCTGTTAATTTCATCCTCATCCCATCAAACTAATTACTAAAATCCTAATTCATTAATAAACACACAAGAAACTGAAAGAACAATCTACTGTATACATATATGTGTGTAAAATAAAAAAACAATAATACTTTTACTTTTAAAGCAATAATTTGACATTTTGGGACGTTTTATTTATTTTATTCCCTCTCTTGAAAATGTAGCTACGGGCAGCAGCTGGTTAGCTTAGCTTAGCATAAAGACTCAAAACACGGGAAGCAGCATTCTCGGCTCTGTTCTGTGGTTAAACAATCTGCCTACCAGCACCTCTAAAGATCATTAATTAACATGTTATATCTTGTTTGTTTAATTGGTACGAAAACCAAAGTGTATAAACAACAGGTTGTGGTTTACCGAAATTCTGTGCAGGACTATTTCTTGGTCAGGCATAGTTACTTCCTGGAGTCTTGTTCGCAGTGATGTGTTAATTAGTGAGCTTTAGAGGTGCTGGTAGGTTTACCTTTAAACAGAGCCAGGCTAGCTGTTTCCCACTGTTTCAGGCTTTGTGCTATGCTAAGCTAACCAGCTGCTGGCTGCAGCTACGTTTTTACTGAACAGATATGAGAGTGGTATCAATCTTCTCATCTAACTTTAGCCAAGCATATTTCCCAAAATGTCAAACATTGATTCATTATACTACATATAGACTTTGCTCAAGACCATGACTTTACCTTCAATATGCAAATGTAGTCATTGCACAATTTAATTTGCTTTCAATATCCCAATTATGGTGATGTCAATCAAGTCTGAATGGGTCTGTTTCCACAGCTCATGATTGGCTGATGCATCACACATCAGCAGCTAGTTTGATTGCTAATGCTCAATTAATTCACAAATTACCAATTAAATACCTATTAGACAAAGTTTCAGTTGTGTTTGGTATGAAGGAGTGCTGTGTTGTGTTGGTGTTTGTCCTCCCTTTAACGGGGATATGACATAAATCAGCCAATCATGAATCTAGGAAAGCCGAGGTTTGATTGATACTCGTTTGCATTTTGAAGGAGACCTCAAATAAGCTTTATTTGCCAAACAGAGCCAGCCCCTGAGCAACGTCACATTTGGTCCTTCACAAAGAGTCAGATATAGTGCAGTGTAGGAGTGTAGGAGTCAGTGTTACTGACTCATACTCACCCTTTCTTGCATTTCTTATAGACTTTTCCGACCTTATCCAAAGGTAATTCATACTTCTCTGCGATCTGGTTAAAAGAAAGAAACATAAAAGCTTAAACAAAGCTTGTCCTTTACCGACACCTGGTTCACCAGTTATAGCTCCTGTACATGACCCTTGTACTTCCATCTGTCATGTTAAATCTGATGACCCGTAAAGTAACCTTACACCTGCCTCTTTCTATACTTCTATTCCCTTTTGCATTTCACACAATATTTTACCACATTCTACTTCTCTCCCCTCAGGACACCTCCACTTCCTCTTTTCCACATTTTTTTCCCCTATCCCTCCCCCATTAGCCCCTTTGGTCCCCTTCTCTTGACTTTATTGTCCCCCTGTGTCTCCTTTTTAGCCCACAAACACCCTTTCTCTCTCTTTTTCCGCAATCCACTCCTTGTTCTTATTCTTCCCTACGTTTTTCCTCGGTTGGTATCCTGTCACAGCCGATTTAGCCTGCCATAGTTGCTTAGACACACAAGAGAGAACTGGGTCTCAAGCTGCAGTGTGCATGGCCAAGACCACCTACGTGAAACAGAATAAGTGCAATACCAGCCACAGTGAAGTGAGGACAACTTACAGCATCCACCAGGCCTTTCAGCGTGGGATTCTTCAGCATGAGGGCATCAAACACTTCCTCTGTCTCCTTGCGCACGTACAGCAGGACTGTGTGGTGAGAAGAGGGATAAAAGAGACGGCAAGGCGTCAAAGCAAAGCACGTATGTTCATGGATTGGACACAAAAACAAACCCAAATTTGGCCTCAGACAAAAGTCACTGCGTAGAAGCGTGCATTTGCATCAGGCTGGAAAGCTTCACTGCTAGTTTGGTTCACATGTGTGGGTTTGGGGATTTGTGGCTTCACAGTGTCCCCGTTTTGATTTTGAGGAAGTGACGCTCAAGCACATGCACGCGTATGTTTAGTCCATTAGTAAATTTGCAGAAATACTTAGAACGCTAGCCCTGCGACGAGTTGGCCACTGTCCAGGGTGTACCCCGCCTAAGGCCCGAAGTTACTGGGATAGGCTCCAGTCACCCGCGACCCCAAACGGGAACAAGCGGTAGAAAATGACTGACTGACTTAGAACGCTGCAGATCTGCTTGGACACTCATCCAGACTCAAAGAAGTGGAACTGGGCCCGGACAAAGCTCACCTTGAAAGCACACTCATCATACATACATGGAAAGCGACACAAACACAAACAAAAGGATAGACCCGCCTTTCATTCACTACACTCAGTCTTCTCTAAATAGATTTTCTCGTATTGTTTTCCAACCTGTTGTAGGAACTTATGATATGTGTGGCCTCTAAATACAACAAATACTCCTTTTGTTTTCTTCCATTTAAAGACGTAACTATGAGCACAGAAGTTTTCACAACGTGGCAAGTGACCTTATTGTGTTCTTCGGTTTCCTAATGCTACAGTATATATAGGCCACAGTCTTCCTTCGCTCATTGTGGTCTGGAGCGGCCATGGATAACTTTAAAATGGACATCATTTCAAGGAGACTGTTTAACCCCTTAAAATAAAGTCATGTCTACTTGTGACCTTTCATCACAGAATATGGTCTTATAGTATGATATGAGTTGTGAGCAGTTCACAGACCACCTAAGAGTGATTTTATCTTCTGAGATTGTTCATTTGAAGGACTTTTAGAGGCCTGATGAGGTGAAAGTATCCACCTTTTTTCACAAGAAAAGCAAAAATCTGAAAAATATGTATTGTTTTATGCAACAGGAGTATCTGGTGACGCCTCAGTTTTTCTTAGAACTGAAACCTCACCGCTGGTGTGTTCATGCAGAATCTGTGGGAAACAAGGTTTTAAAGAATCAAAGTAAAGCCCAACTGTTAAAAACGATGCTCTTCTAGCTATAACACATCTTAGAGCATCTATTTACATATTGTAGTATTGAAAAAAACTTGTTTCATACCTATGAATAGTATATAGGGTAAAGGGCACAGGCTTATTGTGCATGTGTGTGTGCATGTAGTGATCAGTGGTATTTTGTTGGGTCAGTGGAGGCTTCGGGCATGTGTTTTGAAAGACCTGGAATGATCACATGGCCCAGAGAGCGTGCGTGTGCGGGCCAATCACAGCAAACACACAGACATGCATGTGCACACACACAGACTTTAACACACTGATTTAGCCCCTGAGAAGAGCATCATTCAAAGATCCCTGATCAGCATGTGAAAAGTCAAAGCATTTCACTACAGAAACACACACACACACACACACACACACACACACATATAGTACCTTTCTTTGGTTCCTCCACTCTCGCCATCTTGTTAGGGGGTGAACTGAACTCATCATCACTGAAGGGTAGTCTCTTCATGCCCGAGCTGCAGTGGACACAGACACACACATACACACACACACACAAACATAAATCAATCACTGCTTAAATGCCTGTAACAACCAGCTAACAGGCTATAGAACACATACGTATGCATACAAAGCCCACGGGCATTTCCAAGAAACAACATATGTATACCTGTATGCCTTTTACTGGGAAGGTGCCAAAGGTTGTCTCAGCTCAAAACTACTAAAAAGCAAGTGTGAAATCAGGGCTTCCATACACTCACCTTTCCTCTCCATCTTCTGTCGGGAAAGGCTGCAGCAGAAACAGAAATTGAGAAATTAACTTATGTTGAAGATAAAAATTTAGAAAACAACCAACCATATACAGTAGAGTATCAAAGATGGCTTTAAATTGCTAATAGTATCAGATATAGATCGCTTAGAATTGGGTGCACAAAATTTATGGCAATAAACAACATTCAATATGATTTTAATGTATTTCCTGCAATGAAAGTTCATTTTTAAAATGTACAACTGCTGCAGTTCTAGATCTGCATGTCTGCAGCTAAATCAGTCAGCCAAGTCAAAGGCAAAGTCAACTGCCAAGTTCAAAAGGCTTCCTATGTTGACCCATTTATTCTTCCTTTATCACTGAGAAATGAGCCTCGTTAACACAAACCAGCTACTCAGCTGTCTAGTTTTATATGAGGAACAAAGTTTGTACAGTTACAGCTGGAGAAACAGGGATCAAAGTACAGGTCTGGACACTGACAGGGGGTCACAGAATCATTTTCAGGGGTCACAAGCTCATTTAGACACATGTTTTTGAGATTTCACAAATTGATCAGTTTTCCCATTTTTTGAGTTAATTTTTGAAAACAATACAAAAAACTAATAAGCCTCTTGGTTATTAAATACATAGGGCCAATGATTCATTTTAACTCTGCTGCTCTGCATATCAATTGCTATCACATCCTCTTTTTAGGCAAAGCAAGGCAGTTTTATTTCTATAGCACCTTTCAAATGCAGAGGCAATTCAAAGTGCTTTACACAAGGTGAAGAAATGCATTAGATTGGCATTTAAATTACAATAAAAAGCTAAATAATATCAATTAAATTAGAATAAAATTAGATTTTCAAAATTCTATTAATTCTATAAATTAAATAAAATAGACAAAAATAATACAAGAGCAGAAATGCAGTAATGGTGCAGTTATACTGCGGTAATATGTTGCTATGTGGAGGCTATGTTGGTTTATGCATTAAATCACAAAGTGCATGAAACCTCTTCAACCAATTCATTGTTTTAAATAATTCATGAGCTCAAAATCAAAATGATGTTTTCAATTCTTGGAACGCTGCCTCTCTTTTTGGAGGCTTTTGCCTGCGACTGTATTGATTGCAGGCGTTGCTGTTAATAGAATTCTATTCTGAGTGGGTAGGTAAACCCAGAATTTATTAGAAACTGATAGCAGCTCAGTCAGGTTCAGTGTCATCGGCAGCACCAAAATAACCTCATGTCCCTCCCTCAGCCTTGCCGGTAGTAAAGTAAAGAGTGAGAGAAGGCTGGGACTGCTCATAATTTGACCAACAGGGTTCAAAGTTCACAAGCAGTCAAATATTCCCTTTTTCCTGCAGTCATTTTACTCATCATACATGTCACAGAAAACATGAAAAGTGCCTGAAATTACCCAAATGACCCAAAAAACAAATGTGTGCCAGCCAGGTGTACATGCACCCACACATGTGATGTGTTCGTCCTGACTGGAGGAAGCAAAGCTCAGAGTCCAGTCACAGAGAAGAGGGCTGCTGCCTGTCAACGCTGATAAAAACCTGACAAACTGCATGCATGCTTAAAGCATATTCTTAAAGTCCTCCCTCTGTCTCCAAATGTACATCTTTATTTCCCTCTGAACATACAACAACATTAAAGTGGCAGTGGTATTATCTTCTGAACCCCACAGGTTGTTTTGAGTCACTGGTAAATGATTCATAATGTGAGTAAGCAGTCTGAAATACAGCCATCAGTATGTAGGACTCCTATCAGAGCTGGAAACTAGTACTCTCTGTTCCTGCCAACAAGCAAGCAAGTCACCTCGACCCGCTGGCTGATGAGTGGGTGGAAGCTGAAAACAACAAACTGTTTATGGACCACCTAAGATGCAACGAATGGCCCATAAATGTTGCAAAAACAATGTTAATGGTCAGAAATGACTAACAAGACATGTGATTCCTTGCTGTCCTAAACAGAACTGATGTTTATTTTGTGTATGTGATTGGCACTCACATGACGCTGGAAGGTGGAGAAGTGAATGTCAGGAATGAAAAGGACAGGCTGGGTCTCGAAGTCAGTCATCATCTTGAAGATGGTCACATCGTTGTGTTTCTGGGGGATGGGCACTTTGACATCTGCAACTGGGAGGAAAAGACACAACAGGGAGCGGTTTAATAAGAAGGACATGATTAAAAGTCTTTAAACCTGCATAGATTTTTAATGGCCACTTGAGGGCAGCACAACAACCTGTAAGTAAAGTTTTTACAGCAAACATGTTATCAAAACGTTTGGTAATTTACACGTCCAGCAAGCACAGCAACATTAGCATTTATTTAGAGTCATGTTTCTGGGCACCTTGCAAATGTTACTCCAATATTAACTCTATTTCAACTCTGTTTCGGTTTTTAGTAACGTCTGAGGGAAATATCTGGCTCTTTAGCTTCTAAATGCTCCACTATGTTTACTAGTTATTTGCTAACTTTGTCTATTTGCTGTTTAGTGCAGGACAGGTAGCTTATAGTTGGTTTATCTGAGCTTTTTTTTTGCTGAAAACAAAAGCTGCCTGCTGTGGCTGGAAACTGGTAGATGTTGACAAGAGTGGTGTGAGTGAACCAAAACTGTATAGTAGTGGGCATTAAACCAAAACAATGAGCCGAAACAAGCTAAAACGCTCTGTAGAACTGAGAGAAACTGCAGTCGGGTGATATTGCTCTGTGGGTTCATCACTGCAAGCGTCCACTTTCACATTACACTTAGTAACTTAAGTTGACCCATTGTTCACGTAAAAATATTGATTAGTGCCGCTGTAAGACAAAGAAATATCATCTTATAACTCTTATATAGATGATTTGGGGTGATAAAGAGGAGCTTGGCTGATTTTTTCATTTTGACAGTGTTTTGTTATGAAGTGTAACAGATCGTATCACTGTACACTCATACATTGAAACTCTGAGACTAGATCGGAAAAGAACCATGATAACATTATATCATGATAACAAATAACATTAGTTTCAGTGCTTTCAGTCCCCTGTGCATATTATAAAAGGTTAAAGTGCTCCTGAGTGACTCACAGGCCAGGCCAGGGTTGAGCTCTGCAACCTTCCCTTTCCGGCGGGACTGCTTCCTCTCCTCGTCTCGGATCTTCCTCTCAGCTCCCTTGTCGCAGAAGACTTTGATCTGGCAGTAGGCGCGGTGGATGGGCTTGTTGCTGCGGTTGTTGTAGCTGTAGGTGTCGATCTGCAGGTTTAGAGGAAGACCCTTCACGCCCTTCTGAGAGGAGAAGTCTGTGCTCAAACAGTTGACAGAGATGAAGATCTGTGGAGAGAGGCCCAGAGGGAGAAGACAGGAAGAATGAGACAAAGAAGGTAGGAACAGTTGTGTTTAAAGCAAAGAGAAAATGTCCAACTTCACCTGTACAAAGTTGGTGAAATTAAACATAAAAACAAGCTTTGTCAATTAAAGTCGACAACAACTTTAGCGGTGATCTAATTATGTAGTGGCTGCTTCTAAATCATAAAGAAACGGAGGTTTTCACTTCGCATCATTATGAAACACTGAGGGCCTTTCCGCAGCAGAGGCCTCATTGTTCAGCCATCACACTGCATTCAGTGTTATGTGTTGCCCTCTATTGGTCGACTCTAGTAATCACAGGCTCATATTTTTTCTAATGCAGAGATAGTCCTTTGTCCTCCTGCTGCTTGTATTGAAAACAGGTTATCATTGTGTCAACAAAGCACACTATCACAACATAGCATTTGGAAACACCTAATAGAGCGGATCCAAGGGGTAAGCAGCAGATATCACTGATAATAAAAATATTATAAAAAGGCAAAATAAGTATCTGCGTGAACGTATTTGTGAATTCACACATCGCATGAATACAATAATACAATACAATGATGCATTCAAAATCCTCTGGAGTCCGTGTGTTCATCGGTGAATACACTGAGCATGTTTCTTTAGTTGCAAGTGCTAAAGTGGAGCGTTCACACACTATTTCATTTATGTCTGTAGACCACAATACATTTTTTTCTTTTAAATTTAAAATTTTTATATTTTCAGTGATTTACAGGCATACATAGACCTTCAATGAAAAAAGCACAAAAACGAGTTGGGATAAAATTACTTTACATAAACTACTGCTGTATATAAATAGTAAAACAATATTTTTTACAACCTTAAAGTGTTAAAACTTTTTCTGGAGTGATTATCACTAAAGAATGGTACATGTTTAGAAGCGTTGGTGTAATTTCTCTTGAATTTGGGGTTTCTGACAGCTTTATAGTTGACAAAATGACAAAATGATAAGTCAGACTTATAGCTGAGTTTGTCACACATGGAGCAGAACGTCATAACATCAGTAAATTGCCCCAGAGCAGGTAAACATAAAGGAGGGGCTGCCTTTTGCAAATACACTGCAAATTCATATGCTGCAGGGCAATCACCCCCGGGGGCAAGCCACACATACACACACCTGCTCACACACACACAGATATACACACATATCTTCATCTGCCATCAAACAGATACATGAGATCAATCATCATCGATAGATGCTTAAACAATGTGGCAGGGCGGCACTTCCAAAAATACACACACAGTGAAGTAATGAACACACACAAGGATGAACATCCTATGGACACAGGCCTCGAGTCATGAGACTGTTAGACCCACATCCTGGTGTGTGTGTGTGTGTGTGTGTGTGTGTGTGTGTGTGTGTGTGTGTGTGCGTGCGAGAGAGGTTTGTGCATGTGACTTTATTTATGTTAAGAGTAGCCTACAGAGAGCAAGACGCTGGAGATGAGCCACAGCACCATGTTGTCTCTGTCTGTTTGTTAGCAGCTCAGTAGTCCTCCATCTCAGGCAGACAGTGGATGAGTGGCAGAGAGTGACATGAGGGTCAACAACAAACTAACAATCAAGAGAGGACAGGAGCGCCTCCCTTCTGTCATCTCTCCTACCTGCTGAACCGGATTGTATTTCTTAACTGTCGAATCTGGCCCTCGTCCTCACCCCTGCAGAGTTTCCTCATTCCTGCACTCTTTGTTGCTCCCTGTCTGCACAAATACCTTAACGCGCAGCATCACAAGAGGTGTGACAGGCAAGTTGGACCAGTCAAGACTGTATATATGCACAGAGCGAGAAGAATCATACAAGAACACACCTCCATGTCTTTACGCAACAAGACTAAACACACAAGGAGGTGACAGCGTCCTCACTCTTCTATTTAAGCCCCTATTTTATGTAACAACTGTTTTTGGAGGATCACAATGAACAAAAAGACTGATGATCATCAACACACCAACCACACAGGATCTTAAAAAGGAGGAGTAGTCTGTTTTTGGCTTAAGTGTGTTGATGTGAAAAGTTCAAGGCTCATATTAAGAGTTCAAGACAAGGAAGTATATGGAAACCTTGGATCACCAGTGATCCTGTGGACCAAACGCTGCTCTCGTTCTTACATGAACACTGAAAGGCGAACAACAGCCTTCATACAGGCCCGTCTAATTGTGTGTGGGTGTGCGTGTGTATACATGTTTCTTTTACTGTCTTACTTTGGCCTCGTCATTGGTGTCCCAGGTGAAGGAAATGGCGTTATAGGAAATCTCCTCGATGTTGCCGATGGTGTTGAAGCTCTCCTTGTAGTCAGCTGTAACAACACACAAGAGTTTAGTGACTAACTGAACCAACCAGGCTGGTGTAAAAGTGCAAACATCAGAGGTGTCGTAACTGCACTGAATGCAATCAGAAACAAATCGCTTTAATCGGTCAGGAAAACTAATAAGAAAACTTTACTTTAGAGCCAACCCATCTGAACTGTCCCAACCAAACAACACCAAAAGGATTTCTTACCAATGTCCAGACACCTCTGTTTGGCAGTGTGCTGTCTGGAGTGCCAGTACTTCCAGTGTTTCAGCTGATCATCTCTGCACTTCTCCTCACCAAACACCACCATCACCACACTCTGGCAATGCATTAACACACACAGTCACAACTTAATATGCTATAATTATATTCAGCATCTGATTACTGTCAGTAATCCTAAATTGTTACTTGTTTCGTGTTTATCTTTCGCTCTTACCCGGACTTTGGTGATGGGTTGCTGCACACCTTTGTTGTCAACCTCCCTGAGGGTGATCGGGTAAAACTGGCCCTTGTTGAGGTACGTCATGGTCCCATCGCCTGTCTTCTGACGCAGAGACTTGGAAGCCTCAAGAGTGTACTCGAAATGATTCCTAAAATACAGTGAGATAACAGCACAAGTTATGTAAGTTAACACAAGAATAAAACATCAAGAGACACCATTTCGTTTCTGTAAAAGTGGATATCACCGTTCAAAAACTTGGTTAAAGTGAAGCGTGCCCCATCATAATGGGGCACGCTTCACTTAGCCGTTGCAGCTAAATCACAACCTAAAATCAGTGTTTTCAGATAACGCCCGTGTGTGCAGACTCTTGTCTTTCACACACAGAAGGGGAGTCTGGTGTCTCCCCTGTGACTGCGATGAATGAGGCCATTCTGCCCTGTTGTGTCAAAAGCTGAATGGCGGTGGAAGTCGGACGGTGGGCAGGTGGCAGCGTGACTTACCCCGGCACGCTGTCAAACTGAGGGTACTCCTCAGGCGTCATGGAGGCCATACGTAACTGGAGATCCCCTGGGAAGGAAAATACCTGCGGCACACAAGGAAAACAGATAAAGCGTGAAGTGAGGTGCAGCAAAAATAGTATATTAAACAGCTACTTTGCTTTGATTTGAAATTATTTGTTTTAATAGCCTCTTCCTATAATTCACCGGAGGGATAGTAGGATATTAATTTAGTGCCCCTCAGGGAATTTTCTCTCTTTCTTTCCCTCCTGTACACAGGTTTTGTTGGGTTACTCTTTTCTAAGGTAATTCCCCTCCAGGTTAAACAGAGAAAGAGGACAGAGAAAGGGCTTTGGCTATTGTAGGAGAAAAGTACAGCACTTTATTGTGTTGGTGAGACAATGGCATAATAACACACTGGCCGCTATTTTGGCATGTTCAAATAAAACCAGGGAATGCTGAGCCCACCGCTGGCTCCGTGGGATCAGGTGAATATCCTATTGTCTGATGGGAGGGATCTGAGAGTGGAGAGGAGAGGAGAGGGTGGGGGGTGTAGGGAGAGCATTAGCCGGGTTTACAAAGAGTGGGATCGAAACACACACCTCCTGGGAACCATCCTTGAAACTCTCGGAGAAGGTGGAATCGGGGGGCGTGCGGGACTGGGTGCTGGGGCTGAACTGGACCGTGCTGTGGGTAAGCTGGCGGTCAAAGACGCCCACATTGCTGTCGGTTTCGGTGCAGTTGTTTGGTATGGTCACTGAGAAGCCGTGGGTCGGCACCTCTGTCTTGACGGGCAGGTAGTTTGGCACAGCCGCGATGGAAACTGTGACGGTAGTGTCTGAATAGTCAAAATCGGCAAACTGACGATCAGGTTTTCTGTTTATAAGCTGCTCATCTCTGCTTATGTTATGAATGTGAACAGACCTGGTGAAGGGAAATGGGCCCTCTTGTCCTGCGCCAGCTGTAGAATATTGAAGGGCCCCTTGAGCACCTGGATCCTGTTCTCCATACCGGCTTCCTGAAGTGGAGCTGTGGAGTGTCCGGCCTGCATCTGGTGTCTGCAACAAAGAAAAACAGCACATTTAGAGCTCCACTGTCAAAGTTTCCAAACTGCCTCACATGGCTTCTCTCATTTAAGTCTTGTAACTACAGTCCCATTAGCCAAAACTAACATATACAAACTCTTTGATAAACCCTGACTTGAGCACATATACCCAATCAGGACCTACATTTAAAATAAGATTCTATATTTTCACTCATATTTTAACTTATTACTTGTTTTAGCTTTTACTTTTGTCTGTATATGTATTCAAGTCCTTTGTGTTTTTTATTGTATGTTTTGTGTTTCACTGCTGCACAACAAATTGCCCTTTATGGACCATTAAAGTGATTGATTACCCTTAGATAACCCATATGTATGCATTAATCTTGGATTAAACAGCTCTCAAGTTAACTTCTTTCACTCTCCTTTGAGATTTTAAAGCGTTATCTGTTACTTTTATGACACTTGTGACTGTCTTCATTCTTACTTTTTGTGTCACTTGGTTGTGTGACTGTCTGACAGGTCTCTGTTGAAAAATACATCTTGATCTCAGCGAGATTACCTGATTAAATGAAGGCAGTATAACCTTGTGAACCTTGTGTTTTACCTTCATCTGAAGAACATATCTAAAGCAATCAATCCTAAATTGTGTTCAAGCTTAAAAAAGGCTGTTATTCTTCCTGAAACAAGGTGCTTCTCCAAAGATGAACATGTGTGTGGTTTTAATTCAATTTTGATATAGGAGCTGCACTCAGCTCCCATATATAGGCTATGCAAATACACACACACACACAATTCAGAGAATGTGCAAGAGCTTAAATCTCTCCATTCCCTTCATGCCGTGGTTCCCCTCTGCTGTGCTTTTTATTTTTAAAGAGGGGTGGTATTAGGTGAGGGCTGCTGCTGCTTACCTTTTGTTGGGATCCACATCACAGACCAGTGCTTCTGGCTTGCTCTGGGGTATTGTTCTCTTTTCCCTGGGCACCTGTATGGGAGGGTAAACACAGCCGCTCAGCGTCTGACCACATCACATCCAACAACCCTGGTCATCCCGCTGACTCTTTGAGCAACTGGAACGTTACATGATATAGGCTCTGCCTCGCAGGTGTTGCTTAATGATCGGGATGTCAGCACGAAGAAAGATCATACATGTAAAGTCTTCAAGGATTTGTTAACTAATCCCCTGAGATAAGATTTTGCACTTTTAATTATGACCGGGGGGAAAAGCTCAGAAGGTTGGAAAACTTTTTTTTCTGCGTGTTCAAGACAGTAATTTCCAAGGATGTCCTGATACCTTATAGTAGTCGTAGAGCAGGCCCAGAGCTGCGGCGCTGTCCTCGTCCCCATTTATGCTCATCATGGCCTTGGTGGCAGCCGTCAGCGGGTTCTCCAGGAAAGATTTCCAGGCTTCATCTTCTGTGGTGAAGGAGCGACGCTGGCCACAGTAGCCCTGCTCGTTCTGGAGAACCAGGACCGCACGCTTACTGCGGGAAGACGGAGTTTCATAAGTTACTGTGTACAAACGGATTATTAAGATGTTGTAATGTGCTTTTTTTTTGTTTTTTTAATGCAGACATCTGCTTAGGTGATGACATTTTAAAACGCTTTAGCACACGATACTTCGACAAAAGCAATCACTGAAGGCACCACTTCCAATGTAGGCTACTGTGACTCTAGGGTTAATATCTCCTTTTATGGGATTCTCCTTAAGAACTCAAAGGGTTGATTCTGCGAACTGGCTTCATTCACAAAGCCTACAATCACGGCCCCGTTCAAAACAGACAAATAGGTTGTAAGCGCGAGAGATCAACCATGTACACTTCTTTATCTGCGAGACCAGTTGTTCAGGCTTGTTCAGCGATTGTGCAACAAATCTCGATCCCCCGAAGTGTCTCGAGAAAAAGATGCTCCACAGGCTCGTCCAGTGTGACGACTCTGGTTCGGGGATCGCTCATTGGCTGAGAAGGTGACCCGGCTACATTCCTGTGTTTAAACAGGAATGCGGCCCGTAACAGTTACTCTTTTCGTAAAAGAACCTGTTTGTAAAAAAAATAATCAGGGGTTTTTATGCACAGTCACTGCCTGCGTCTTTTCCCTCCTCTTCCATCTCGTGAGGCCTCGAGAGTCAGTGCTTTGTAAACAGGACTGAGTTGGACCAACACACCAGCGACAATGTGTATGTGTCTCCTACGCTTGTAATGGTCCTAATGCGCCAATTTAAGCTCGTTGGAATGAAAATACAGCTCTCAATTTAGGCAAGTGAGAAAATATTGGACATTTCAACAGTGACATTGTTTATTTACAGTAAATTTTAATGTTTGCTCATCTTATTGGCAATTTGCTAAGATGTGGTAAGCCTAATGACTAGAACAAAATAAAGTCAATAGTCCAGCGCTTGTCAATAAAGATTCATCTCGATCATTAGCTTTTCTTTGTCAGACTTTGGAAACTACACACCTGTCTAACACACGTTCAATCAGCCTGCCACCAAATCCATCTGCTGATTTTCTGCCTATAACAGTGACCCTATTTATATAGGATGTGTAAACGGACTGGTTCAGTTTCCACGTTGAGTATCTACAACAAATACAGCTTTTTTACATCTCAGTGGTCAGAGCAAAGTGACAATTAGTAATCCTATATCTAATTGTGCTACTCATGAAAAGGCAACCTGATAAGATCCATTATTAACTGGCAATAAAACTCTTAAGGAGATGTTTATCCATTACTGAAACAAAACAAAATAAAGAGTCGGATTGTTTTTCAGACAGAGATTAAAATTAGATTCCACTTGTAGGGAAAATAAGTATTGCAGCATGAATTCACAGACATCTGTCACTTTTAATGTAGCATACAAGAGCATGAAAAAACGCAAATAGGATTTTTTTTTTTTTTTTTTTTTGAACATTTAGAGAAGTGTGCATAAAGTCTCCAGTTTTGGACACAAAACATTTGACTCGTGTAGAGTAGAAAATACAACCTCTTATAGCCTCGTGCTTGCTTACATTGTCTGTGCAAGTAGTCGGGGCCAACGCCTAGCAGGTGTACAATTTCACTCCCCTAAAAAGTCTCATGTCGTTTTCCTCAAAAAACACACAGAATATAAGCTAAGCATTTACTCTAACACGAAATATATATATCTTATTTACGTTTTCAAGCGAAGCTGTTCATCAAAACTCTTACTTGGAAATAAAACCATCAGTTTTCTTTAGCTGACAGCTCTGCTGAGGTCCATGTTTATTCCTGAACAAACATCATTAAGACTATCCACATAACTGTTGGAGCTTAAAGCAAAATCAAACACTAAACCGCCCATCGCTATCACGGGACTGGTTTTAATTCTAACAGGCGCCTCTGCTCGCACGACAGGTGGAGATACACCTGTACAAGCTTGAACATGACAGGTGAAACGAGCGGAGTTACAGCATGGGAAACTATGAGATATAATCACTATGCAGCCAGTCTTTGGAGTAAACTCACCCTTAAAAAAGAAGCCATAATAATCATAATGCTTAAATGTTAGACAAATATCAGAAGGATTTTTTTTTAAATATCAGGCAGCCGCTGCAGGACAGAGGTGGACCGCAGTGTGACCTCCACTTTCATAAATCCGTCAGTGCCATGAAGTCAAAAAAGGTGCAAAAATAGTGTGAAAATCCAAACAATATTTTGAGTCAGTATTACAAGCTTATAGAGTCAACCTGTCCTGTTGTGCAGGCTAACAGTGGAGAGTCAGGGCAACTTACTTGTCATGCTCCTGTGACATCTCGGTCGGTCGAACTGGACTTTCTAGTTGGTACTGAAAATCCGATCCGTCTTCTTTACTGTGGAAAACTCCGCCGCTAACGCTGGATGAGGGCCGCGGCAACAAACAAGGTGTCCCCTACTGAGAGAACGGGTTTTGTCGGCTTTTCTCGCTTTTTGGGGGCAATGCTGAGAAATTGAGGCCGGTTTTACCTGTGACAGGCCCGCGGATTGGATTACAGGTGGACGGGATGGGCGGGGCCATACTGTCAATACCCTCTCTGAAGTTGTGATTGGCTCACCTGGTGGCCTACCTGGAGCTGGAGAGGGGCTCACGGTGAACCAGTGGAAAAACAGGGTTTAACAGCTGTGATTTTATCATGTTGGGTTATTCAGTGGGGGAAATATACTTGCATACTATGCAAAGCCTAATTCATTAAAACAACTAACAAAAAAGGTGATTGAAAGGTTAAAGGTAAATAAAAAAGGTAATAAAAGAGTTAAAAGGATAATACACAGAAGGTTTAAAACATTTCAAAACTAAGGTGCACCATTATTCCAACTGATGCCTTTTTCTAAGACACTGGAGAAAATTAAATATGCACAATGCAGTGGTTTTGTGCCAATTTAAGGACTAGAGGCGCAAGGAAGACCATCATTTGGGCATGAACACTGCATCATTATGGGCACTAATGGTATGTGTTAAGTGAGAATACTTTATGTTCAGTAATTTGTATGTATGGACTGATGATTGCCCTCACACTAGAATCAAAGAAAAAAAAAAGGTTAAAAAATGAATGGGGAACTGCAGATAGCAAGTATTGATCCGATATCAGTGCTTTATTTTCCCCGAATGTAAAATCTGTATACCTCCCTGTGTGGAACTCAGTGCAATCATTTTTATGTAAGTTAACATGAGGCCAGAGATGGCTGGGACACCAAAAACGGACCCGGTTTATGATGCCATTGACAAAGAAGCTGTTTTAAAAGGATAGGTTCTGTGTTAAAACAATAACCATGTGCCCATATGATCATTGGAACAGGTTTTAATTGCTGTAATCAGTCTTCCTGTTCATATTGGCCATTCTGAAATCCCTTTCTAACAGGCTTCCAATGTCAAAGGTAAGGGACAAAATCCACAGTCCGCCAAACATTTGTTCTAGAGTTTATCTAAAAATAATCTATTCTGTAATGTGGATCGGTTATGTCATGGCCAAGTCAGTACCAGCACCGATGTCAATCCGGTGTATTATTTATAGTGTTTGTGGTGGTGTTCAGTGACTTTATAGTGACCTCATTGCAATTAATTACAAGGAAAAAAATGGAAATTTGAACACCAACAATTACACAACAACCAAACTACATCTCCTGATGAAGATCCCATGATATGGTCAAAAGCTCCACAACAGAGACTTTTCCACTAAACGGACTAGTTTTTAAAACATGGTGTAGGGTCACTTCAGTTTTGATTTCATGAGAATCATAAACAACCAATTGCATTTTTATCTTACAAAGCTTATCTTTACACTCTAAAAGGCCTTGGATCTTTGATCATTTTGGAGCCCGAAAATTTGGGGGAATCTATTTCAATAAATAAAATAATAAAATAATGTAAAATGAAATAAAAGCAGGTAAAGTGAGTTTAGGTGAGTTTTTCTTTCCTGTATTACATCCCTGGAAGGCACACTGAACTCTAAAATCTTGTTGCATGCAAGCAAAAAATGTAATGTGACATTTTCCTCCATATGGTATTCAGTTTTCTATCCTTCCTCATGAAGAAATACTCCCATCTGGATTTTGATACAAAGAGTTGTTTACATTCTCCCGGAGAACAGATTACCAGATAACAGATCAGCCTGCGCAGCTGCAGGTAAGAAGCAGGCAAATTAGTCCTGAAACCTCCAGAATCATCAGAAGTGTGCAAATAAAAAGATTAATTAGCATGCAACCAAATCAGGGGCGCCACTCTTAACGGTTAACAATCGACAGCATCCTGCAGCAAGCAGCATGAAACAGGAGCAAGTTACTGTCAATGGGGCTGCATACAATGGGGAGTTTTCTATGGACGTATGGTATAAAAAATTAAAACAATTAGTTGCCAATTTTAAAGAAGTTTAACATTAAATGGTTCTGGGAATATCTATCTATCATATATTTTGAGCTGCTGTGACATACTATATTTGCATTGCCCTACTCTTCATGATGCTCCACAACTAGCTGTGGGCTGACTGTGATCAAATAAACATAAATGTACAATAAAACCATAAAACCCAAAGACAAACAGATGAAAAGAAACACGCTGAGTGAAAACAAACAGCTTTGTTAGACACAGAGGGGGGTTAAATGATTCTATCAGCAATATTCAAAGTTTCTCCCTACTGAGACGGATAACCGTAATCCCCCCCCCCAAACCCAACCCCACCCCTGCACCACCCAGCCCCCACCCTCCATCATTCTGTCTCTGTGACACACACACACACAAACACACACACAGCCTCCTGCTCCTGGATCCTGGTTTACTGTTTATTTATCAAAAGTGGAAGGACACCTGCTACTCCTGGAGCTTGTTTGTGTTTGCACTGAGGACATGGGATAAAACAGCGAGGGAGGGATAGGATGATGTGTGTCTGTGTGTGTGTGTGTGAGGGGAGGCTGGGAATATGTGCCTGGGCTGCTGATGGTGGGTCTGACTAGATGATGACTTGACAGAGAGCAGAGAGGCCAAATCATGGGGGAAACAGATCAAAGAAAAAAAGTGTGGGATCAAACCTGAGAAAAGACCTGCCTTGTTACTGTTGCAAAGTGAATGCTGCAGTAGATTTAGACAGATAATGAATAAACGTACAAATACAACAATGCAAAATTACTCCATTACAAGTGAAGGGCCTGCATTCAAAATCCTGCTGAAGGAAAAGTTCAGAATTATCAGCAAAAGTATGTTAACATAAAAGCAAAGGTACTCTTTCTGCAGAAAAATGTCTGTGACTGACATGTTATTATGACACTATTAGACTGGTAAAACTGATGCATCAATGGTCGTGTAGCATTTACTGTAGCTGGTCGAGATGGAGCTAGTTTATCTACTGTATTTACAGTTAGGTATTTAGTCACGTGGTTCTAAACCTAGGGGTCTGACCCCTACAAAGGGTCACAAGATAAATCTTGAGGGGTCGTGAGATGATTAATAGGAGAGGAAAGAATTAAAAGTGACACACATTTGTATTCACCTTTTGGACATTTTTCTAATCTTTGCGTTTTTTGTGAACTATTGGATCATTTTACCTCTTTGGACCTCGAACAGTTATTTATATTGAACAATCTGAGAAGTTCAGAGGGAACATTTCTCTCTGGTGAAAATGCTAACAACTCATAGACATCTGAAAAGTGACAACAGGAACCACAGGTTTAATCTTTAACAATACATTGTATTTTATAATCTTATATGTTTTTTGATGTAAAATCAAAATCTGTAAATAATAACTCTAGCTGGCAGATAAATAATGAAGTAAACAGTAAAGTACAGTACAAAACTAAAGTAGTAGTACTATTGAGCAGTATTTGAGTAAATGTACTTAGTTACTTTCCACCACTGGATTTGTAACTCAATGTTCTGGTAACTTCAATGGAGGGGAGTTGCGATATAACAGTATTGATGATAAGTTTGGTATTTAAAAATAAAATATTGATATGTTAATAATACACATATGATAATATCGTGTAAATAATCCAGTGCCTCTTTCTGTTTCTTTCCATTCTCGCTTTGTCATAGTAGGTGGCGGTAATGCACCTTAACGGTGTTTGCCTCCCTACACTTGTAAATTCATTCGCCAAACACACAATAAGCAAAGTTAAAGATGAATTTGATTGATAGCGTTATTTTTTTCACATTTTCTATAGATATCTTAATAATATCTTTATTGTGAATTCTTTTGGCCACGATAATCGTGTAGTGAAGATCTGATATCGTGACAGCGCTAGGCTCCTTCAAAGACAAAGAAAATTGTAGAGAAAGTAGTTGTTTTGATAAATATAACTGTCTTCCACTGAAACAGCACTTTTCAGAGTCTCAGATAATATTGCTGAAAAAAATAAAGGGAACACTTGGAGTTACATTATGTTGTTTAAGTGTTCCCTTTATTTTTTTGAGCAGTATATATTGATGCACAGTGATGCAGGAGAGTGTTTTTTTTTTTGGTGCTGCTGGATCTTTGCAGCTTTTGATACTGTAGACCACAGCATTAATGGCAAACATAGGCAGTGGGTCAGTATCTCAGGGTCAGCTCTGGAGTGGTTCCTACCTCTCTGGTTTCTCTCGGAGTATTTCAACTTTGCGCATCCTCTTCTGCATCTCTGTCTTGTGGTGTGCTCCAAGGTTTTGTCCTGGCTTCTTTGCCTTGTACGGATATTGATAAGTTTTAAAGGTATGTCTCATCAAACAAAGCAAGAAAAACTTTATTTATATAGCACATTTCATTTTCATGACCTGTGATCTCTGATAGATTTATATTGGCCCAGCAGGTCAGAGAGGAGCAATGTAGGGCTCAATGTTTTGTAATCGAGTCTGAAACTCACTAGAAATCAATGCAATGATCCAAGACTAGGTGTAATATCGGTATGACAGGCTTTTATTTAATATACGCTATTGTAATTCCCTCTTCACCTGTCGTAAGCAAGAAATCCCTGGATTGTTTACAATTGGTCCAGAATGCTGCTGCAAGGTTTTTGACCAGTTCACCATCCAATTCAAAATCCTTGTGATGACTTTTAGAGCTCGAGCACCTGCCTATATTAGAGATCTATCTCAGCTTTATAGCAACAGTGGGTCTCTAAGATCCTCTTATCTGGTTTAATTGTTTTTTCTTCGCTCCAGGCTCGAAGTCGTGGCTCCTAAACTTTTCAGCTCTCCCCTGTTGGATTGAAGATCTGTGGACACTCTGGACACCTTTTAAAAGCAGCTCAAGACCCATCTGTTTAGACTTTCCTTTGCTTAGTTTTATTTATCTATTTTTATCTTTATTTTATTCATTACATTTACATTGTGTCTGTATTTCATGTCTTTCTTTTTTTATTGTGAAACACTTTGTGACGAGGTGCACGGTGGCAGAGCGGTTCGCGCTCCTGCGTCCCAATAAGGAGAATGTGGGTTTGAATCCCGGACCCAGAGCTCTCTGGGTGTTACACGGTCACCCATGTGTTACTGTGGGTTTTCTCCGGCTTCCTCCCGCCGTCCAAAGACGTGCATGTGTGTAGGTTAATTGGTAACTCTAAAATTGCCCCTAGTGGATGGATGAATGTGAGTCAGTCACCCGTGACCCCTAACGGGAACAAGCGGTAGAAAATAACTGACTGACACTTTGTGACGTCTGATCTAGAAAAAAACTTCCTTCACTTCATTACTTGTAAAAACCCCGAAAGAGAAAGAAGACCCAGTTTAATAATTCCTCTCTTAAGGAGAGAAGAGCATCTTAATATCCATTTTTGTTTCAAAGTAAAAGAACAACTCATCAGCAAGCTTTTTTAGCTGTAATTAAAGTCTGCTGAACCCACACCCAGGCCAGGCTAGCTAACTGGTGTTCAATAGCCCGAGCCAAAGAGATGATCTCATGTTTGGAAGAGACAGAGACACACAAACATACAGCGAGAGATCAAAAGCGCTGCAATAAACCACAGACAAGTGGACACCTAAAAGTGCCACGTGTACTTTAAAATGTGCATGTTTCCAACGACTCAAACCCTCCAGGACGCTTTGTGTCATATTTCTAGTAGGATTCAGCACTGACCCGCGCCCCAACCCCCCCCCCGGTCTCTCTCCCATCACTCTTTTCCAAATCCCTCATCCTGGAAGACAGTTGGTTTTTAATGCTGTCCCACCTCACTCCAGGCAACTAACCAGGAATGGAAATAAGATGCAAATCCGTCCCCACTTTTCTAGCATGTAAGCACTTGTCTGAGCCAAGAGGGCTTGTAACTGTACTGAGGTCTGTTTGAGTCACGCACGACCACTGTCAGCTTGGGTTTGAAGTTTGGGAGCTCACGGTGAAGTTTGCTGTTGTTGGGTAAACAGGGGAAGAGCACATGTGAACAATGAAACAGTGTCGTAATGTGTTTGAAGATCATTATCATGTTGCTCGTCGTTGTCTCTCTGAATGCTTTGTAGGACTACCATTTACATCTACTCAACACTACCTTAAGAGATGAGTCTGATCTACAAATAGGCTATTATTTTATTAACACTATGGGATTGCTACCGTGAAACTGATTACTTGTGGTTTTCCACAAGGGACTTTCTCACTCTGTCACTCTTAGATGAATTCTTGCTGTACACGTTTAATATGTCAGTGTTTCAGGGTTGAGTCCAGGCAGTTGGATGGTCATGATGTTTTTCAGTGTTTTGCTGAGGCTGGGGTTAGATGGTATCACACTGTTCCCACTGATTACAGTAAAAACAGTGACAGACACAGAAGGCACAGCAGACCCGCATGCTGCTCCACACCTCCTGAAGCAGACACACACACACTGAGAAGGAAACAGGTCATTTTCCTTGGTGTTATGGGATTCTGGGATTCTTCATGGAGTGTTTGTGTGTGTTTGTATGTGCGTGTGTTTTGCGTCACAACACTGCGCTGCTGATGTTTTAGCTCTAGGCTGCGGATGTAACTGAGCATTCAGTTTGATTAAAGGGACCGTTGTTATTCACAGACAGAGGCAGACAGTGCAAAGAACTGAAACGATTAGTCAATTAATAGTTGATTGACCGTATCAATCGCCAACTATTTTAACAATTAATTGATTGTTTAAGTAATTTTTTTCAAGCAAAAAAATCCTAAACTTTCTCTCATTTCAGCTTCTCCGTTGTGAGGATGTCCTGCTCTTCTCTTTTTTCTGTCACTGCAAATTCTTCATGTTTCCCTCTTCAGATAATCTTATGTTAATTATAGTTCAAATAAAATGTCAAACCACTAAAAACTGTGATGGAAAAAAGTCGGAACATTTGTAGCCTACTGTAAAAGCGCAGATATAATACATTCTAAATGATTTTCTTTATCACGCTTACAGAGAAATTCCTCCTGGACAACAAGTAGCAGCACAGAAGCATCCAACAAGGCCCCAAACCCATTCCACCACCCTCTAAAACGACCCACAGGAACGTTTCCTAAATTAGCGCCCCTACCGGTGTCAGTTGGGGCGGTCTGTTAGGATGAGTACGGGCTGCAAGCAAATGTTACGGAAATCACGTGACATAAATCTCGAGCGCCATAAATTTGGTGGCTGCCCTGGAAGTAATAAATCCCGCCCCCTCCATGTTAGTGGCTCGACTTGAGTCAAATTAACCCAAACCCGAATACATTTTTCCCAAAGATGGTTTCTGTCAGTTTAGGTAGTTCTTATCACGCTGATGTATGTTCAAGTGTTCGTTTTTCTCACAAGTCTGGTTAAATTTGTTATTTTAAATGCTATTTAAAGGGGGGGGGGGTTACGTCGTGATTGACAGCTGAGGCCGGCTCGCGATTGAGTCGGCAGGGTGAGTGGGCGGGACCTCGAGACCGCGGCTCCAACCCCGATCACTACTGCGCAGACTCTGGTTGCACACGACGTCAAAAGTGCAAGACTTTCGTACAGCAGGAGGAAGTGGAGCCGCGTAGTACATCAATTTACAGTCTATGGTTAACAGGTTTAATTGACACACCATATAGATGATATGGGATGCTGCATGATCGAATTGCAAAAGCAAAAGGCTGATTGTTGGTTCAGTTTTTCGGAGAATCTTTTTATTATAATACTTTCCACCAAACATGCCCTCATCCCTCACATATCTTTGCGCAGAATATAAGCAGCAGAATGTGGCAAACCCCTTAGCTCCATTTTCTTTCCCTGTATTTTTATCCACTGTTACATATACGCAGTGTTTTTTAGGGAACAGCAATTTCCACACTGACATAAACAAAAACAAGAAACAACTATACGTCTAAATAAATAAATAAACAAGCCAACCTTCCAACACTTGCAAGGTCATGAGAAGATCCGAAGGACCCCAACATCACCTGAGCTTACTGTACATAATGGCGGCCAGATTCCTTCATAAACATTGGGATTAACTCTCAAAATGTATATTATTTATTCCAGTCCCATAAAATGTGTCATATTCACATATCAATACACATATCCTCTTTTTGCTCCTAAATTAAGATCCACAGGGTTAAAGTAAAATAAAAACACTACAAGTTCTAATGGAATATTTACAATTAACATTACCGTTGGTCAGGCTTTACTTTATGTGGGGTCTGCTCTGATTTTCATGGTTCATACAGGCCTATTTTGACAAGAGAGGACAGGCTCTTTTGTTTTGGCACAAATGATCTTTGTGGCAGTATGGTGAAGTATTTAGGTTTATAAAATAAACCAGGTAGTGGTTTGATTTCATGGTACAGTAGCTGCTCTGTCATATTATATTCAAAGACCTAACTGACCCAGGACCATGCACACACACACACACACACACACACACACACACACACACACACACACACAAACAATCTAATTCAATCCAGTTGTCTTGGAAACTGCAGCAGCTCAGACACACACAGGTAAAAACGCCTCCAGGATGGGTGTCCCATGCTGGATTATGTTAAAAGAAAAAAACCGATGCAAACTCACAAGTCATCTATTCAACATTGACACCAATTCTTCATTCCTCATACTGTGAAACAGACGCCTCTGCTGCAGTAAATTGTAAACCAAACGAATATTTACATCTCCCTTCAGCGTCATTTAGCCTCATTCAGAGGTGAGATGATGATCTGTGAGCCGTTAGGGTGGGATTCAGCCACCTGACAGATGCAAACACTCACAGTAACCTGAGCACTGTATTGTGGAGCAGCTCTACAGGTCCAAACATTTCCATGGGTACATGTAGAAGGATGTTTGCTGGCAGGATATACCGTAATTACACTCCAAACATATCCTATTACAGAGAATTAGAGTGCAATGCATTTGTGTGTATCCTTTATCTTCCCAATTTACCTTCCTCTCTGCTGCATCGATTGCTACTCTACCTGTCGGGCCGAGTCTCTATTTTGATATATGTTTAATCCCATAAAAAGTGACACCGTACTAAGTGTTTTGTATTCACAGTGAATAAGCAGCCGGGGCTGGCTGTGTGTTGGCTGTTTGAGGAATGCAGGCAAACAGAGCACACGGCATTCCTGCTTGATCATGGACACTTCAGCGCGTTATTTTAAGACTCACATCCATGAAAGATTTTGTCACATTCATACACACAGAGACACGTATTTCATGAGCGAAGCAGACATAAGTCATGAGATATGATTACAGAAATCTTTAAATTTACCTGCAGAAAAGGAATAAATCAGCTCAATATTAACATTTGGATCATGATCTTCAGTTTCTGACACTGTAATTGCAAAAACATTCTACTATTGTTACACTCTGCACTCATGTAAGTGGTTTAGTGACGAGGTGAGTAAGTGTGATTGTGTAAATCACCCCCTGCTGCTGTAAGATCCCAATCAGATGAAATTCCTCAATCTTCTCATCGGGCCTCAGACAGAGGTGGTGGTTTGTCTGGATCTGCTTGATTGGCTGGATGTTTACAACCTAGGTTTTGTATAATATCAATTTTGCTGTCTCCCTGAGCTGATAAAGCATCCAAGCTTCAGTGTAATCACACAAAATCCTGTTTTTTGCCTTTAGATTGTCTTTGATAATTGTTCAACCGTTACCCATCACGGTCTCGTGACTCACAGGCACCTTCAGAAACACACAGACAACAATGTGTTCATTATTCCTAATGAATAGAAAGCTGTGGAGGTTCATGGATGGGACAGGTGAGGTGACTTGTGACTGAAGGCAGTTATTGTTGAAGAAAGCACGGGAGACTGCAGAACAAGCTCTGCCACTTGTCGTCTGGTTCAGCCTGCCGTTCTGCCCAGTCCAGTTTGTTTTTTGTCTTGATTGACTCGCTACTCACCCACATAAACAGCAATCCTCACTTTTTATTTTGCAAGGAAGAAGTAGTCAGAACTTTTACTTAAGTAAAAGTAGCAGTAACATTTTGTACATGCATGACTGCTAATATGCAAACCTCATTAAAAGCTCTTTTAAAAGCTTAATCTGCAAAGAAGCTATAGCTGTTATATAAACATGGAGGAGAAAAAAGTACATTTGCCTGTGAAATGTGGTGAAATGAAAGTAGACAGTAGAATAAAATGGAAATATTATAATATTAATAATATAAGTAGGAGTACCTTATAGTAGTACTTAAGTACAGCACTGGAGTAAAAGTACTTAGTTACTTTCAACCACCTCATGGATTATTTGGCACACTGCAGTATTACTGCAATGTTGTTTCCCCCCAGAGAGAAGCTGTTCAAGGAATTTGCCATTTTTCAGCCATCTAAAGGTAAAAGAAGAGTTTAGAAAAAGCTGGATTCATGCGTGCTGTGGGACTTCATGTCACTTCCATGTGTTCAGTCATATACCTTCACTTACACCCACGTGCACACATTCACACTGGGAGACACACCACTCAGAAGAGAGGAATCCTTCCTGAACAGATTTGCTGTCAAACCTGAAATGTGTCTCCAAGAGGAAGCAGGAAATGAAAGCAGAAACTCACATGTTTCTGGAAAATATAGTTCTAAAACAACAAGTTGACATTCAGAGTAATTTTGAATTGGCTGCATGTTTTCCTGAAGCTACCAGTGTAATCGCTCTTAGGTAAATTATGTCTTTTTTTACTTTCACAACTGTAATAATAACACAATGAAGCCGCTCTCTGTGTAGGGCCTGATCACATAGCATCAGTAAGTTCACCGAGGGGCTTTGTACAGACATGATGTAGTTTCTTTCTCCGCCTGTTGGTAGACACTTGCAACACTGGTCAAAGTGTCATCAGGCCTTGTTTAAATTTCTCAGTTTCCCCCTAATCTTCAGAACATACGAAGGAGGAAGTAAACTGTAATTTGAATCCAATTTTAATCCTAGTTTTTCTTTAAGATGTTACTTAAATGGATGTTTTAACAGTGTTATTGTGCAGTATACAATATTGTATTATTTTGTTTTTTCTATGATTTTAATTATGGTTATTTTTTTTTATGTTTTGGTTGATTGTGATGGGAGTGTTGCCATTTTTTTGACTAAATTGAATCTTAAATCTTGAAAAGCCAAGAAAACGTCAAGTTTTCTAATAAATAGTATCGATAGACAACTTCACCCTATTTTTACACAGAAGGATAAGAAATTCTTTGACTCCAGTAAGGAGAGATGTTACACATAAAAAGTGTAAACCACTTTGTGAAATGCAGTGATATATGTCTATTCCACTTGCTCTTAACCAGAGCAGTGAAGGCGAAGATTCACTCAGGGATTATCATTTTCTATTTGATTTATCACAACACACAAACATACTCTCTCGCACACACACACACACACAGTGTCAGATCTGATTTCTCTGTGGCGATACAGTCAGCAGGATCTCAGGCAGCATGTATGAACCTGCACGAGTTTCTGTTGTCTTCAAGCCAACCGTTGCTGCTTGGCAATTACTGACATCTTCATATTGTGAAGGAACTGCAGCTGTGAAACTCATTTGTCCTCTCCACTCGTTTAAACTGTAACATACAGAGAAGCAGCAACTGTGGCGCAACACTGAGCAGACCCTGCTTCGTCCTGCACATGCACAATTGACCAGGACGGTTTAGTGGAAATTAATTAGTCCTTGAGCAATTACGAAGACCGACTGTCAGGTTTATTTTGAGTAATAAAAGAGTATCCCTGAGTTGGTGAGTCAAACGTCAACTACCAGAAAAGAGGTTGGAGGCAAATGGCAAGACATAATAAAAGTCAGGCCTCGACAGAGAGCAGGAGAAAACAGAGGAGTTTCACTTGAACCAGAGCCAAACCTCTGAGCCATAGGGGGGTGAGAAACAGGGAAGATTGTGATGATACTCCTTAACACATTACATTTATAAAAGATTATAAAGTGGAATAGTAGGAAAGTTCCTCATCAGCACCGTCATGCTGGATAACAGTATTTTCACTCAGTATATTTAAATTTGACTCCTTTTAGATCAAATAAAAACATTAATAAAGATTTCAGTATTGCTCCAACAACATTTTATTCTCCAGCAGCATGGCGGGATGCTTGGTAAGACATTTGAAGCTCCTTGTTGGGAAATAAAACTGCCACGTAATGTACAGGTAAAGTAGAGGAAATGTTCTAAAACAGGTCTTTTAGCTAGAGATGAGTTAGTTGGGTTGAGTTTATAAGCTGTTATGCGAATGCTCATCTTAAATAAATCTTGCAGTAAATGCAATTGAACAGCTAATTAAATAGATAATATTAAAAAATCCAATTAGTAAAAAATGTTGAGATGTTTGGGGGTGGGGAGGTGTGGGACTGACTCAGTATGTCTCAAATTTGTATTTTGTCATTGGAAGTATTATTAATTCTAAAAGATATAAATATTAATCTTCAACCAAATTTCAGGTTTTTGCCATCTTTACAATCTATATAGCCGATAAACAGTATGATTGCATCAGTAAAATTACTCTAATCCTGACTTTCCTCTATCCATCTTAACATCACGTGTCAGGCTTTAATGCGTGTAACTGCAGCTAAAACAACTTCTTTACATGCATGTCTTTTGTTAACTGAACCACAGACCAGTCAAACCAGCAACACCTCTGTCCTTGATCCATCCCAGGGTGGAGCAGAGAAATCACTGCAGTTGACAAGTTGGGTTAGGTTAACCGTCAGCTCTGGGGTTTTTTTCCGGTTATGTGGGTCAAAGTTTCACTCTATGCGCTGAGATTTGTTCAGAGAAATGTATTAAAAGGTATACAAACACAGGCATGAAAACAGAAAATCTTGAGCGTTTATGACATATTTGTTTTATTTCATTTTGAACATTTTTGTTTTTAATCGCTTTTGTGTCATAAAGTCACTTTTTAACACAATGTGTCTGGAGTACAATGGTCAAGACAAGGGGAAGCTGGTGTTCTAGATGTTGGGAAGATAAGAAGAGGTGTAGATTTGCAGTGCTTTGTCACTGGAAATAACAAGACTGAGTGATGTGTAACTTAACATGTTCCTTCAAAGTCAACTGGAAATCAGAGGTGATCAGTTAATTACAATAAACGCACAGTGGAGACACAGAAGTCTGATAAACTGTTCAGTAAAGGGAAAAATAGATTGAAAGACAGCAAGCTGGGAGACACAGAAGAGGATGATGAAGCTGAAAGTATTAATGCAGACTAAACAGAACATTGTGTTTTTATGGTGTACGCCTCTAAGCCAAGTGACACTGATGAGACAAGAGTCAGCTGATTTTCAGAAGCAGAGCATCGTCACTCCCTCTCTGCATTCCTATGTGTCGGTGCAGCAGTGCACACTAAAGGCCAGAAGAGGGCAGTGTATGATAACATATACGTGAAATCAATATACATTAATCAAACCCACCCTGTTTTAAGAGAAACAGGTTGTATAACATTGGAAATTTGTTCCAACAAATGTCCAATGTTATACAACAAATGTCCAATGTTGTTCTGTTGTGCTGTTCTGTTCTGTTCTGCCTTCAGGCAAGAAACTGAGCTTCACACACACCTGCAGTGCTATACAACACACAACTAAAGAGGGCTTTATTTGCTCACAGCCTTTTCTGACCCCTTTATTTTTATGCAAATGTCTTGCTGTAGCTCTTGTCTATGGAAATTAGCGGTGGGCTGTAACTGATGCTGCAGATAAAAGACAATTTCCGATATAGGGCCTCTTAGCTGGGAGGCCTCTTAGGAGGATAATACACTGCTTTTTCACTCACACACACATGTGAAAAAAACGCTGTGGTGTGTCTGACTCTTTGTCTCTTTCCTTTCTGCTCTCCTGTCTCTCGCTCATTAATATTTCACCGTTTTCATTCCCCTGTTGAGTTTTGCTCTTGCCGGCTGCTTCTCTCTCTAACACCCCCCATCCTTCCTCTTTCATCTTCTTCTCTCCCACTTTTCTCATTCTTTTATCCTGATGCGTGTGAGGAGGGGGGTTGGTATTGATCTGTATGTGTCCCTGTCAAAGCAAAAAAGCAAAAAAAAAACAACAGACAATTTTTTTTAAATCACGGATTACACCCGCGAATAGGCCGGTGAAGGAGCAGCACTTGCAGGGTAATGAGCTACATAAGCTACCAGGGGTGCTCACTAGATTCATCATCCATGTCCTGGTGCATGCTTATCCCTTTTTGCCACCTGAAACCTCCCTCTGATATCTGAAAGTGATTTCTGCCACAATTATGGAGCTACTTAAGGAGAAAACCACTCTGCGCTGAATGTTTCCAAATTAGGCAGTATAGGACATTAATGACAGACAGAACAATTTGAGAAACAGTAGACAAAGGGGGAAACATGGAGGATGGACAGATACTCCGCTCCACACAGGAGAGGAAACAGGAAACAGGAAAGCAAGACGGGAAGTGCAGCAACAACATCATCCCTCCGACGCTCCTCCTCCTCCTCCTCCTCCTCCTCCTCACCATACACATGTACTTTCCCCTCCCTCACAATCCTCTGCACTTGTAAAACGTTGGCGTGCTGCTGGTAGCCATAGAAACCGCTGCATGCCGGGCTCGCTCGAAATGTATTCAGAAGAATCTTGGCGTGGAAAAAAAGGGGGCCATCCCTCCCACTAGAGGAAAAGAGGCTGCATTCATCACCATGACGAGGGCAGCGCTGGGTGTTAATATGGTGGACTTTGCTGCACACACACAACAAGTTGAGTCCAAGAATAACATCTCGTCTTGTGTCTTTTGTTCTGACAGCCTACATGGACGTATTATAAACACAATCAGAGTGACACGTTTTCAAGAGAAACAATGGCTTAAACAGCGAGAAGGATGTGAACATTTTGAATGGATCCACTTAGCATGTACAAATACATACAGCACATACTTACACTCTCACACCTACAGTTTATGTCAATGTATACACTTACAGTCTACATACACACACACTCAAAGGATGAGGGCTGCAAATTAGCTTCATCTAGACATTTGTTATACATTACATCTGTTGCATTTGTCCTTCCAGCGTAACAATGTTTATCGTATTGTCCCTGTTAAATAAACAGACAAGTGAAACCACTAAATAACTTCTCATAATAATGAATTACCTAATAATAATATCGTACTTACTCCTGCTTCCTTGTGTGTCTTTTTCTCCTTCTCCACACACCAGAAATCCTAAAATTTAATTTATGTTTTACTAGTCAGCTTGCAAAGTTTGTTAAGACCATAGATTCTTCCTCCATGTGTTTGTAAGGGCTCTAATGAAAATCTGTCATGTTTCTTCTCTTACGTGGAGAAATATGTTGTGTGGTTTCATTATTCTACCTGATAAACTGTTTCATAATTACAGCCAAGTTTCATATTCATACATGTAAAGGCCTCCCCCTGATTTTGGTATTTTGGAGAACTGCCTTCTAAATGACAATCATGATCTCCCACCTGTCCCCCAGTTATCCAGTCAGGGCACACTTTTGACCTCCTGATTTGAACCATAATAAACACATGCCGAGGTCAAAACTGGTCTTTCTTTCAAATTGTTTCATGTAACAAAAAAAGAACCCCACAATTCTCCTTTCCCTCTAAACATAAGTGCCCGATGTTTGCTCTTTTGTACATTTTTTAAAATGTATATTATTACAGAAAAGCTGTCAAAACATTATGTAACTTTAAACAATTATTATTACTTTATAATGCTGTGTACTTCTCTGCATTCATGAATAAAAAAATCTCTCTAAACCACCCACCACCTACCCACACACCTTCCTGTCTTGGTTTCTGTCTGGTTTCTCTCATTATGTCCGCTGGTGCACACTGCGATCCAGTTATCATCCCAGTTAACGCCCTGGGACAGCTGTCATGGTGGAATGTAAACAGCACTGATGGAGTCACATCAAGACTCACAACTAGACAGAAAAAAACTCTACTGTTAACAATAGAAGACAAAGACTGGCCCTTTATTCTGCCGTTCTTCCTTTGTGTGTGTGTGCAGTACCAGGTGTCGGCCAGATTACTGACCAGTCAGCGATGACACACTCTCCTGGCATCCTCCCTCTGTCTGG
The DNA here is from genome assembly GCA_011952105.1 of Coreoperca whiteheadi. Classification (NCBI taxonomy): domain Eukaryota; kingdom Metazoa; phylum Chordata; class Actinopteri; order Centrarchiformes; family Sinipercidae; genus Coreoperca; species Coreoperca whiteheadi. Next base: position 14,808,558 of record CM022480.1, on the reverse strand, counting down.
AGCCAGCCCCCCCGTCTGTGTTAGGCTCTCTTCATCTGTCTCTCTGCTCTGTTGTATGCCCCGCATGACCTCACTGCCCAGAGATCACACGGGGATGCCAGTGAGCGTGTCAATCGGCTTTCTTCTTTACTGCCCTTGGTCTCCATGGCAACAGTCAAAGTCAGGGAGTGTTTGTAGACATGAATCACGGCAGGATGCAGACCATTTAAGGCACTGAGTGTGACTGGATTTCATAAGACTAGTTTTATGAGCGACTGCACGCTACAGTAATGGATATACGCGTAGTTACCAGTTTATTAGGTACTCCTAGCTAAAAATAATGTAGTCTTATACAAAAGCACTGCAATAAATACTATCTTCATTGTTAGGTTGTATTGTTCAGTTTTTGTTAAAACTTAGATAGGTGTTGATTCAACTAGTTTAGAGGCTGCCATTTGAGAAATACCATTATTGCAGTTACAATAGAACAACAAGAGTTTAAAGCCATGCTGGCAGCTCTGTGAGGCTACATAGACATAAACACAGTGGTGCCCTGAGCTAAATGCTAATGTTAACATGCTCACAGTTAAAATGCTAACTTGCTTATGTTTAGCAGGTATAATGTTTACCATGTTAACCATCTTAATTTACTGTGTTAGCATGTTAATATTTGCAAATTAGCTGTAACCAAAAGGTACAGCTATAATGTCATTAGTTTGCAGATATTTGGTCATAAACCAAAGTACCTTGTGACCTGCTGGTGGCGCTAGAACAAAAGTCAGAGGATCACCAAAGTTATTTGAATTCATCCTGAGGGGAACATAATTGTTTTTTTATTAGATTTCAAGACAATCCATCCAATAGTTGTGGAGATATTTCACTCTGTCCAAAGTGGTAGCCTGACCAACAGAGTGATACTTTTGTTCAAGTATGGGAAAAAGCTTTTCCAGGCTTTATGACCCTGCCAGGTGATGAAACAACTTGATTTCTCTTAAAAAACTTCAAGGCTAGTAAATCAGTTTGATCCCTGCTGCCACAAAGCAGTATTCATTTTGAGAGGGGTATTTTTAAACTACCCAACAGTAGGTAAAGTAGTTCAAATTAGCTCAACCTTAAACATCTACAGCAGTAAAATGCAGCATACACATTAATTCATCAGTAATGTTAATCCAAAAACATCATATTTAATAGTAAAACACTAACAGGCACCATTTTTCTTCAGAATGAGTACTTTTACTTTTGATACTTTCAGTAAATGCTGATAATACTTAAATACTTTTACTCAAATAACAGTTTGAATGCAGGGCTATTACTTTTAGTCGAGTATTTTTACAGTGTGCTATTGCTAATCTTACTTAAGTAACGGATCTGAATACTTCTTCCATCACTGCAGAAGAGAGGAATTTGATGCAAATTAGCCCCTTTTCAGAAGCTCTCTGCTGCATCATCACAGAGCAGGGTCACCTTGGGAGAGGAGAGCAGAGGAGAGGAGAGGAGAAAATAGAAACGAGAGCAGAGTGCTTGTCATCAGAGCAGAACGTGACCTGAGGCCTGGACACAGATTGAAGCTTCTTTCTGTCTCTCTCTCCCCTGCTGTCTGTGCTTCTCAGCCTTTTAGTTAGATTACCTCAATGAAACAAAGCCGTTGTGTCGACAGTTTTGTGCCTGTGAGAGAAAAGCATTCATCACAAGTGTAAAAGCTGAAGACCATGCAGAGCTCCATCTGTGTGAGGCTGATAGACTTACATAATCAGCTCAGAGCGTACAGTAGCTCAAAGTTAAAACAATTAATTAACTGATACGCCCATCATACACCACAGTGCTGTTATTGTTACATTTCTGTAAATATGCTTTTAAACTTAGAATTATTAAAAAATCCAAACCATTGAAACACATACAAACGCCAAACATCTTATAGTCTTATAAGATGATTTAAAAGGAAATGATTTATAACCCATATGTGGGTAATAAATCATTTCCTGTTGAAGCATTTTACTTCCTCCAGGGATATCCTTTGTGTGTTAAGGGCCGAAGGATATTTGTGCCAGTTCTGGCTCCATGCCTGTTCCAAATATAGCATTTAACATAGTAAATTAATATATTGAATGACATTTTAGCCCACTTTTCCTTTATCAGTCGCTAAGTCATCGTATAGTAACCTCTAATGATAAAATACTTTTTTTTTAAATCTGATTACAGTGGTGTTTGAAAGTTTACTTTAGATACTCAGGATATCTTCTCTGTTTTCATTTCTATTCTATGGAGCCATTTTTAACGATAACAGAGAGAGTGGGCAGGCAGCTCACATTGCTATGGTGACAAGAACACAGCATGAGGTAAGAAATGCAAAATAGTAGGAATCATGTTAGAAATAAAAGCATTGACATGGCAATAAAGAGGCTCCCAATATGGCACAGAGAAAGAGTATCTCATATCATCTCTAATGGAAGTGTAATGTTGTAGAGAATGTCAGCAGCTCGATGGTATCTACAAACACTTGAGCTGAAGGCCCTTGGTATGGTGGAGGCCTGCTTGGCATTCAAATACACCTCAGTACAAACACACATATGCGTGCAACAGTTTACTGGGAATCAGATGAGATGACTGATACCACCCTCCTGTTTGTTCTCTAGATATGATTGTTAGATGATGATAGTTTTGCCATGGCAAAGGCTGCGCATGTAGATACAGCAGCTGATAGCACGTTCAAACTGCGCTACATGTTTGTTTTGATTGTTATTTTTTCCCGCTTTATTGCTGAAACACACATTACATATGACAGTAATACATCATTATTGTCATCGGAAAAGGTAGCTTGAGCCAGATCAACCGTGTGATCGCCCAGGAGGAGAGGAAAGACAGCCGGCCATGCTAGCCCAGCTGGGACTTAAGGTTGCTCTCGGCTAATGTTTGGTCTGGACAAAATGGGACTCGGGTTAGCCAAGCAAAGGGACTCAGAGACTTTTGTGTGTTCTGACAGACAGACCTGACAGGTGACAGTGTGCAAGACTCCAGCAAGGTCAAAGGATGGAGATTCTCTGTTTACAACGACGCTTGGTGCTCAAACACAGGCAAAGTGGATGGTCACTGTCTCACAAATGTTAAACTTTTTATTTGAAGATGAAAACCGGCACTGTCTCTATCTGCTGTACATTACATCGGATGCAAATTTAAAAAATGCGCTTCAGAATTATTTCTTGGGTGTATATGGGTTATATTTTATGTCTCATTTTATATATTTCCTTGTTTTGATATGAATTTAATTATCTGTTATGTTCTATGTCGAAATCCACCTACTAGCCCCTCTAAAGCTCACAAATATATATATATTTTATATATGTTATATATTTTGTTTTGTATCATTTGTACAAAAACTGAAGGGTAAAAACGACACATTATGGTTTTACCAGTGGTTATTTACCAGTTGCAGTGACTGCAGCCGTCAAAGAAATAATCTTGGACAAAATGTTTTTTTTACAGTTTGGTTTTTGTATAATATAAACAAATAAGATAAAATATGTTAATTAGTGAGCATGACAAGGCGGACCTTATTACCTTTGGAAAGAACCAGGCTAAGTGTTTCCCCCTGCTTTCAGTGTTTGTGCTAAGCTAAGCAAACCGACTGGTCCACTCATCATCAAGTTTTGGCAAAAAAGCGAAAGATAATTTCCCAAAATGACTATTCCTAATAAAATGTGTACAGTACATCTTAAAGTGGGAAATAATCTTGTTTATCTTCTCTTTGGTTTATCTTTTTTACTTTTTACTCATGATTATTCCCAGTAAAATGCTTAACAGAACTCTATATATTTCATTACTGTCATTTCAGTGTTAAAACTGACCTGTTTTACCAGCTGTGTCTCATATATTCTGGCACAAGCTGTATCCCCCACTCACTCTTCCTCATTCTCTCTCTCTCTTTCTCTCTATTAGTGCTGAAGTCTGACCTGGCTAGCTGTTGCTAAGTTTATCTCTGTGCCAGTCTGAGCCCCAGAGGCATGCAGAGGCAACCCAGAAAAGACAGAGTGCACTGTCAGTTAGAATATCCACGGGAGGGAGGAGGGGATGAAAACTCATGATGGCCTGCTCTGTTTTACGCGAGCTACGAGCTGCAGTCTACCGCAGAACAAGGGACCGTGGGCGAGTATGTGTGTGCAAGCTTGTGATTTTGTGAGTATATGGGTGTGTGTGTTGGTATGCGTGAAAAACCATTTGTATTGCATAACAGTAGCATCAAAATATTAGCTGAAAATGATAGCAGGGTGCTTTTTAATCATTAGAAATTAGCTCAGCGCCCTTAGTTCCTTGTGACCTTTCTGCTGCTGTTTGCCTGCAAAGCTCTGGAACTGACTCAGCCGCTTAATAATTAACACCAACCCCCAAAACATTTCATGTGCTCCATGCTAATTTCACCATGGTTACAGAAGGACTGTACTGTGTGCATGTCTGGTTGATCAGCTTACTAGGTTGCTACACCTTTGTAGCTAATATGTAAACGACAAAAACAGGTTACAATCTTCCGTTCTTTGTCATGGAAACATCTCCACATTGAAACTCTCTAAGACTTGACTTGTGGTTGTTTGCACAAGAAACCAAACGTGACCTAAAATAAACATGTATGTCAGTGCTCACGGAGAATACCAGGAAACCAGAGTATTTATGGTCCAGAACAGCACAGGAAATGCACTATATGGTTTTAACTGGTGCACTGGAATATACGCCGAACCTATTAGTCAATATATTGGGCCGAAGTGAGGCATGCCTGTGAATAATTGAGTTTGTGACCTCTATGCAGTGAGCTGACATCATCACTCTGGGTCTGGAGCCAAACGCCCTGCTGCACTGGAAAAGCCCCTCTGGCCAGGACTGGGAGACCTCTTCCCTTCTGGTGGTGTGCTGTATTGGACTGAGCTGAGAGCTTGATATCATGAAGTAGCTTACAGGGACATTTGGCTCAGGCCTTAGCTGCACTGTAGCAGGGTGTTGCTGCACTTTTTTGTTCTGCTTCTTTTTTTTGTTTTTTACCTTTGACTCTTTTGAAAAGGGATTGTGCAACATGTCCCTACCTATTACATAATAGGTCAAGAAAGTCTTCCAAGTCATCACAATGGTTGAAATTGTTTCTGGGGGGAAATATCTGTGGGTTCATATTGATATGAAATTGACCCCAGCCAGAAAATGTTAATGCTGTTTTTAAAAAGGCACAGTCCAGGTTTTTCCTTCAGGGTCAGAAGGATGCTTAAATACTCCATTTTGTGGCAAGTGCATTGTTTTATGCTGTTTTATGTTAGGGTAACAGCATTATAGTCAATTATATTGACAGGATTAATATCTTGTTTTTTTATAAAGGCTGGTTTTATAATAGCTGTGACATTATTTCTAAATTTGATCTTGGAATATGTATTAGTTTATGTTACTACTGCTGTGGCAGTATGTCTTTCATATGTTGTCTGCTGTGACATGTCTGACTTGTGTCTCTTGTGTTATTTGTCTCTGTGCATGGGGGTCCAAACTAGTTTCCCCTCTGTGAAATAATACAGTTATTTTATTCAAATCAAAATAATCTAAAGGCTTTTATGATCATCTACTCATTTATTACCAAAACAAACATATTTTTCTGAATTGTTTTCTAAAAGCCTCACAGTTGTACATAAATGTATCTATACATTTACATTGCCATCATTAAGTTTTGATTTAGCAAAAGGAGCTTTCTCTTCGGGCATGTTGAAGCGCAGTCAGGGCAGTGTCTATTTGCCTATCGGCCCAGTGGTTGGGCCCTGCCCTATGATGACTCATAAAATACTAAGACAACAAAAAAGAGGACCTCTGTACAGGCTTCTGCACTTTATAATTATGCCTATCTCTTGGTCAAACTGCTTTTTTGCTTGTCACAAGCAAATCCCTTTATTAATTAGTCATAAGCTGCTCATTTGCGCTCCAGCCACACAAGGGACACGCCCGGTCATAGAGCATGGCTGTGAGGGATACAGCAACGTGCCACTCACCTCACCTTTGAGTAAACCACAGGGAGTGGCCGATGTATCATAAAACCAGCTTTAGTAACTTTCCATTTCAGTTAACCTCACCACAGAGGAGGAAAGGAGAGGCTGCAGACTACATGCTTGAGCAATGGATAGTTTTATTGTCTGAGATTAATCACATACACCTCATTAATAATATCAACTTGAAGGACCATGCTAGTCTGTCAAATGTCTCTTCCTTATAACTATTAAATGTTTACAGTATACTTAACATTTCTGTTGAACATTTTCAATCCACACTAGTTTTATATCTTTTAAGCATTTCTTTCATGATCCAGGCATCTATTGTTTTCCATTTATTTGTTTATACAGTACTAAAATCAATGAGTAGACTCATAAAACTTGCCTCAGTCATGTTAATCTATCACAGTGATCATTCAACGCTTCATTAATATCTTTGTCAAAGTTACCTTACTGTTGTGAGGTAACACAGTGTAGACAATTGTATCGATCTGTGCTCCAATTGCATTATTATGCAACAAACAATGTGACACTGACAAAAATTAATCCAGACTCGATATGTATTGCGATGAATTTCAAAACTCAAGCAAGTTTCAAGAATCTATTGATAGATCTTCATATTGTACAGAAATTAATATAAACCAATGGATGCCTGAAATAGCAGATGAAATGTATCCAAATCACTAAAGCATGGTAGCAAAGCTTGCTGAATAATTGTAATATAAAATATTCAATTCAATTCAATTCAATTTTATTTATATAGTCCAATATCACAAATCACAATTTGAAGGGCTTTACAATCTATCTAACATATGACACTCTCTGTCCTTAGACCATTGATTTGAGTAAGAAAAAACTACCCATAAAAAACCTTTTAACAGGGGAAAAAAATGATAGAAACCTCAGGAAGAGGAGGGATCCCTCTCCCAGGACAGACAGACATCCAATAGATGTCGTATGACCAAAATAGACTCACAACAGAAAGATCAAAGTATATACAATTATGATATAAATACAGATGATTTGTAGTAAATGTGCTACAAAAAAGGCAAAACCACTGGTATGATCATTTAAGAAGAGAATCACTCCGAGGTATTCAAAATATGAGAAATGTGTACAGAAAATGCTTTTATGCACGCAGGAGCTGCTTCCTGCCACTAGTACAAAATGCACTCCTACCTGCACACCGACGCTACTCCCCTCAGGAGACACATGTCCTCACCATGTGCACTTCCTGGGAGAAAGCATTCGCTCACTTTTTACAATTTCCTCTACGTTCATCCTTGGCTGCATTCCTGTGCAGAGCTGGCTGCCTCTCATCTCTGCAGGTTGACACAGGAGCCCATCAGCCCTCCTGTCTGATCTCCTGTAATGTTGGTATTTGGGTGTGTACCTTGCAAACACAGAGCAACAATGCTTCCCACACAGATAAATGGGTGTTCTTTCCAATTGTGATATTAAATGTGTGTTTATGGAGAAAGGGGGTACGTTGTATGTAAGCCAGCAGCACAAAGCACAAATATATTAAGGGAAAGAAAAAGGAATGAAAATGAAATAATGCGATGGAGACAGATGGCAAATGAGAGCGAAACAGCAGCACTTCAGCCTACTCCTATCCCTGTTTCATTTGGCTGAGTCTTTGGTACTGTAGCATCCTAGGTGGGAGTATTTGGAGCCCACATGTTGTGTAACACCCTTTCCCTCCTCCACACTATTGTCAAACTCTGCTACAACAAGGTTCAATCACAACAGCTTTCATTTTTTCATCAACAGCTTTTACGGGTTTTTTTGCTGTTTTCATGCTTCGCCCTATAGGCCTACTGTAAACAATCAACAGAATTCAGTCAGTGAATCTGACAGCCAACTGTGTGCAGTCAATCAGGTAGACCAATAGGTCAACCTGTCCTAACTCAGAGATGTGATTTCAATCAAAGTGTTGTTTTTGTTTGAACCTATTGGCCAGCTTAACAACACATGACTTATCTGGCAATGTAATGACGTGTAAGTGTTCAGAAGATTGGAAAATGGGTGACAGCCATATTGGAAGTCCTCAGCTAATTATCTTTCTCAATGTACAACTTTCTGCAATTTCATAAGACTCCTTACGGAGAAAACGTGTAGTGCTGCAATTCATTTGTCGCCCTACTCCTTTTTGGCAAACTGGAATAACATTTTACACCTGCTGAAGGTGGACTCATTGTCTTTAACCCCTACTTTTTTCTCTCTTTCTCTCCTTTTTCAAGTTTATGATGTCTTGAGTGTGTGAAAATAAAAATATAAAAAAAGATACAGTAATTGGTTTTGTTGTAGATTTCAATAGACCAAATTTTGGAACTGAGAGCACTAATGTATGGAGGAGTTCAATATTAATACATTAATAAATAATCATGAAATAAATAAACATATGAATAAATTATGGGAAAAAAATATATAAATGAAACAATTCGTGAAATTATGTAAGAAACTATTCAAACTTGACTCATTATTATAATGTTTTATGACAGTGGCGTTGTCACGGCCCTCTCACCTTTCAGCCAATCACATGTCCCTGCCTCACAACTGCTACCAGAATTAGCCAGTTAGCTCCTGTTGAAGCAATATCAAAATCAGTCACAGTTCTGTGAAGAGCAAAAAGACAGTCTTTCTCTGTGGTTAGTCAAGCCAACAGGAGCTAGCTAACAATGCTAACACATACTCTTCCCTTTGATTATGAATTATAAGCTCACAAGCTGGCCCAGCTAGCTCGGTAGCACGAGCAGCCTTGTTAAGTGAAGGCTTAAAAACTACATAAGTTTAGATACATTTAGTTAGTTAAGATTTGTTGGTTCATTTATATATTTTACACAATTTATTCATATAGATATTTGTTTCATGATGTCTATTTTATTTATTTAATATTGAACATCTTGGGATTCCATACTAATGGGCCAAAACAAAATCAGGGGAAGTATCTTTAAATACATCTCATTTAATCACCTGCAAAAATTCAGAGAGCTATACACATACTAATATGTAAACTGTTTGCTTTGCATAATAGGGTAGCTTGTTACTTCACTAGCTAAACTCTTTTCATGTCAGATTAGGCTCCTTCAAGAAGAAATGAAACTACATGACTAGACTAGTTTTTTGTATTGATAACATTACTCACATTGTGACCACAACATGTCTTTTCAGAGTTTTCTAGCCTGTGCTTTATTTTAGCCATTATTTATGTACAGAATGTTTCACTGAACCTTGTATTATATCCAACCAAAGTCTACAAAAAAAATTGCACTTTGGCAAAGTCTAGGAGTCCTCAATGTTCCGTAAATCTGCTGCACATGAGGCTAATGACTTACACTGTCATATTGCTAAAGAGCAATAATGCTTCCCGACAAGCCTCATTGATTTTTCTGTGTGGATCTGCTCTTTGTTGACCTCGACAATTGTTCTCTATAGTGCTGAGCTGGACATTGGCTTCCCTGCATTTCTAACTTCAAGATTAATGGAGACAGTGATAAAACAGCCTCTGAATCAGCATCTAATGATAACTTCACTCTATTCGACAGTGACTTCTTACTGTATTGGCCAATAACACCACAACTGACTGAACCAGTGCGACTGTGAGAGTGATATCACCACAGAAATCCTGTTTTTCTAACATTTTATCCACTACAGCAGGAAAAATCTTTAGGCATTTGTTGTAATTGTTGTCATGATAACCTCCCCTACACACACACACACACACACACACACACACACACACACACACAGTATAACATGTTTTCTGGCTCACATGGAGCAAACCCACAGAGAAGCATAGAATCTTGCCAGAGTGTGCCTCGCTCGGGGCTCTTCTGCAGCCAACTGCCACTCCACTCTGCAGTGAGTTGGAATGATGCTTAGCAGCCGCAGCTTCGAGGCTGGAAGTGCTGCAGCATGTACGTGTGTGCATGTGTGTGTGTACGGGAGTGCTGGGAAAGAGATGGTGCTTAGACACGTTCATTTAGGTGCTTCATCCATGCTTGTTAAAAGAACAGGACGTGGAGAGTGAACATAATGGGGAAAATGGGCACGACTCTGAACAAGCAGCATGATTTTCTGACAGTGATGAACCAGTGCATATGTGTGTCTGAACACGTTTGACTGTTGAGCATCCCTGGAAAGGCTGAGTCAGTCAAGAGAAACACAGAGTGAGTGAAACAAGGGAGGGAGAGCTGGTACTGAGCAGACTCCATACATTCTGAAAGCAGAGTAGGTGGGAAAGGGAAAGGAGACAAACACCATAGAGGACACTGTCTGCAGGGTACTGCAGCTTGATTAAGCTCAATAAACATTTAAAAAATATTTTGCAGAAGAACCATTTTAAAGGTTTTCTGTCACATTATCTCCAAAGCACAGAAATCAGGATTAAAAACAGAAAAACTAATCTGCAAAAAAAGGTGTGACTTTCACCAAAATCCACATCAAATATTGAAAATATTATCTCAGAAGAAGCTTCATAAGAGTCAAATGATTGTACCAGTCTGTGTGCACGGTGGAGTCTTATGTGTGCACTGCATTTAGCCATTGGATCACTTGCATATAGTATTTGCAAAAAGAGAAGAGAAGTCTTTGCTCTGCAGTCATAATCTCTGCTGTACTTCTTATATTTTTGAGACTTTTTTTTTTACAAATATCCTTTCCAAACATTTCCAAAATCACATGTCATTGCTTAAATAGGGATTGTTATATAGAAGAATGCACAGACTTATCTGGCAAAAACCTCTGCACTGTTATGCTGATGGTTTTTGTTATATTCACTCCTTAATATATTGTGAGCCCATGAATTTGACACAAACCTGCCATTCATCATTTTTACTTTTGGATGAACACTTTTTTCCCCAAGTCATTTCCGAAGAAATAACTTTAGCATGTCAATCAGTGAGGATAGCGCGTGTCAAAGTACATTAGACTTTGTGCTATTGTCAACAAACGACCATGGTAACAAATCTGTCAGTCTTCACCACAATCCCATAACTCCTCTTGAGATCTAAATATAAACTGCCGAGGTCATTGGTGTTTACATTAGCTGCCAATAGAAATGTGGGGGATTTATCCTGAAGTCACGTTTGCTCCGCATCTTCCTTTGCCAACACGACAGCAGAATCAAATGTTGTCTGGATAACATGCCTAAATCTTAGTTTGTCAAGAAATAGATTCACTACTGAATAATATAAAGGTCCTCCCTACCCTTTGGGCATCCAAGAGAAATTATTAGCTTGCTCTATTTGACAGAAAGGCTGTCATGTATATGAGCACACATATACATATATATATATATAAAGTTCAGGTGTTGTGAAGTTCTACATCGATGTGCACTTAGTGAGCACAAGCGATGTATTATTCATATAAGCAGCCAAAGAATCAGAGAGTGAATGCAACCTGCATAACAAGCTATAATGCGCACATGCAACAGCTTTTGCAGCACATTTTACACATTGTCCTTAGCAGATAACCTCTGTTTAAAGAGCAATGGCTTCAAATGTCCAGAAGTTGATTTCCAGTGTGAGGACAGATTAGTAGAGAGGGAGCGCAATACCACTACACAATCTACGGGGAAAAACACACTGACATTACTGAAATGCAGGAGAGCCTAAATCCTACTTGATAATTCTCTGACATTCTCTTTTGGAATTAATTAGAGCCTAGACCCTTTTGAAATCCCGGTGTGTGCTTGCATCTGTGTGTCTGTGTGTGAGACAGTGTAAGGGAGAGTGAAAGAAAGTGTTTTAATTACCTCTAATTAGAGCTGAGAGATTGGCTGTGAACTGGAGCACAGTGGCATAATTGCCATGAGGAGACCTCCCACCACTACGCGTGGAGTGGAGTGGAGACCCCCTTCTCCTCTTACAGTCAGTCATTTAGCAGTCACAACCCACTGAATAAACACAATGAGGTTTACAGTACTCAGAAATCACACACCTACATTTGTCAAGAATTATCCCAAACTTCATATTCTAATCAGTTTCTGCATTACAGAATGAATTGAGCAAATCATTTTTAAAAACAGACTATTGTAGAAAAAAGCTTAATCTCTCATATATTATTCAACCTCTTGCCATCAGCAGCTCCACACACAGTCTGTGAATATGATGTTGAAACTTGCAAAGTCCATTTGCAGTAGCACAGCGACAGTCCTTCTGCAGGAGGAGAGAAAGTATTAAAGTGCTCCTTGTGTGTGTGTGTGTGTGTGTGTGTGTATGAACAGGTTGCATACAATGGTAATGATATTCTTGAGTGGATGGTCTGTATTAGAATGTGATTTGACCTATCTCTAAAATCAATGCTTCTTTATCTCTGCTGTAAATGAGAAGGCTATGCATGTCCTTTAAGGCAAGCACCAAACCTGTCCATGCCATCAAAGCGCTTTTCCACCTTAATACAACCAAGTGTACAGTACTGTATGTGGCAGACCTGGACAACCTACAATATGATATTTACTTTTTTTTCAATATCGAACAATAACTCAGACTAAACAGCCTTTAATATATGTCATTAGGTTACAGCCACCAGTGCAAATCTTATTCTGTTATTGAATATTATCGAAACTCTACATTAAGTAGCTATATCCAAGTACACGTTTTTACACAACAATTTTATACAACAATTAATACAGTGACCCTGAAGTCCGGAAAGATGAATATGTTATAAGATCCATATTGTGCTCCTTACAGTTGTTTAAATGTGTAGTTGCATGTTGCATGTTCTCTCGTTCCCAACACCAAAATACATGGAAACAGACAATAATTGACAATGGTCAAGTCGAGATATTAACTTTTTACCGTAGAAAATATAGGCTATATTTCGTCTGGCAAATTAAAGAACTGGACATAGACTTGTTTCTACCGAAATCATGAACCGGTAAACTCCTGTGTGGGTCTCGAGTTTAATGTTATTGATCATATGATAAAAAAATACTATAATTCACACATATGAATATAATATGAATATAGGCTACACAATTAGTGATCGTGTGAGAAAATATTTCGATTCAATTTGAGAATTTATTTCTACATATTTGCCAAGAAAACAAACAAATCCTGTAGCTTTTTTTTTTTGGTTCAAAATGGGTGTGTGCGCATGTGAGCACACACAGTCATTCCAGTGACACATCATTCCAATATTCTATTCAGTATTGTACTTGACTAACATGTTCTAATCTAAACAATTCCATGTGAACTCATGCAGTTTGGACTAGGCTAGTGCACTGGTTTGTAAAATATACATTTTGTTTACACTCTTTACAAGTGACTTTCAGACCACAGTCAGAAACCATAGTGAGGATCTATACATCACTGAACAATTTACAGTACGTTTCACAACACTATCCTCATCACAACAGAGGCTCTTCTGCCCATCATAAAGAAATATTTTGAAAGAATCTCTGTAGCACAGTGGAGCATGTTAGCTGCAGGGACTTAGGAGTCAGACACAGAAGCTACACTGGCTGATATGTTTACTGAAATCGTACAGACACTCTCTACAGCCGCCCTGAGAATTGTCATACTAATGCTTCAGGAGCGCATGCACAGGAGTGCATCTCAGGCTGAAAGAACAGCTTTGGAGAACTTCAACGCTTGACTCGGAGACATCCTCCCAGGAAGCTATGCTGTCGCTCTCTGTGTCCCACAGGACAAATGTGAAAGTACAGAAAAGCTGACAGCACAAGTTGAGAGGGAAGTTTCACAGAAAAAAAACTCTACTGTATCTGTGGTCATCAGCAACACTGTTTTGCCGCCAAAGCCTGCCATTTTTGTCAGTGGCTGCATGTCCAACACAGCGGCTCTTCGTCACATGGTGATTAATGCTACCAAATGTCTGAAAAGATATTGAGGTAAGATGAACTCCCTGTGGTTGGGAGTGTGTTCAAGCGTCAAGGTAGTTTCATGCATCGGACCAAAGAGATGTGCATTGTCTCAGAGCATAAAACCTGAGATCTGTGGCCCCTCAGCGAACAAAGCTCTGACTGGCATCCTAGTCAAATGTTCCAGTGAGACAGCACACATTGCAGAAGAAGCTGAAAATGGTCTCCTGCCTCTCAGCAACTCTCTGGATGCACATTATGCGGCATCTGAAATTGTTGATATAATTAAGGACCTGCATTTTCATGAAACAGAAGATGCAGCCAGATGCAGTGAGAAAGGATGCTCATCCAGACGACATTTTAATATGGGGTTAATACTCCATAAGGTGAGAGACTTCTTTGTCTCACAGGCCGCACCTTCAGAAGATGCCAACCAAGTAGTTCGCAAACGCAGCTTTTGCAAATTTGCCAAAAAACTGTTCGAAAAAAGTATGGCAGAGCTGAAGACTGCATCTATGACAAAAGACACCAACTTCCTTGTGAGATTCAAACAGTATTCAGGGTCCTCTCAGGATAGATTCATAAAAGAGGATGACTATGAAGAAAGGGTTGAAGACATTTTACCAGGAGCTGTTCCAGATTGGGGGGTGCACGGTGGCAGAGCGGCTAGCGCCCCCGCCTCCCAATAAGGAGATCGTGGGCTCGAATCCCGGACCAGACCACGACCTCCCTGGGTGGAGTCTGCATGTCCTCCCCGTGTTGCCGTGGGTTTTCTCCGGGTTCTCCGGTTTCCTCCCACCGTCCAAAGACATGCATTAGGTTAATTGGTGACTCTAAAATTGTCCCTAGTGGATGAATGTGTGCGTGAATGGTTGTCTGTCTATGTGTCAGCCCTGCGACGAGTTGGCCACTGTCCAGGGTGTACCCCGCCTAAGGCCCGAAGCCACTGGGATAGGCTCCAGTCACCCGCGACCCCGAACGGGAACAAGCGGTAGAAAATGACTGACTGACTGACTGTTCCAGATTCTCCAAGATCCAGACCTGAAGCTAGTGGTCCAAACCAGCAAGACAACAGTCGTCAGTGTGAGAAAGCACCTGTCCTCGCCACTAGATTTTGAGACCATCAAAAATTATGTTGACTGCTTGTTTAATAAATTAAACCTGCCAGAGATACCTGCAGCCCAATCCAGCCAAACACTGCAAGCTATCATGTCCAGTGGCGAGATAAGGAAGTTGTCAAAGGAACTGACTGATAAACTATACGATCATCTGATGGCTAGCCAGACATATCAGATTCCTATGGTCCACATAGGAAGAAGTCTCTCTGACTCTGTCATCTCTACGCTCAGGAGGAATGTGGTTGCCACTAAGTCACACTTTTCTCCAGAAGTTCTGTATGTCATCACAAGGGATGCAGTGGGAAAGTTCCTGCAGCAGGTGCTGCTCTGGATGGAGAAGAAGCCATCAAATCAAACAACTCACAGTGAGGAAGTGTCTGGTGCACTAACTGAGATCGAAGACCTAATCGCATCAATGCTGACCCCACCAGCAGAAAATGATGGAATTGAGCCAGAGTCCCCAGAAGCCAGCAACAGACAGACTAAAACATATTCTCAGTCGGGTCAGGTATCATCTGCTTATGATGCTGCCAGATCTGCATCCTTGTGCGTTGATAATGATTGTGATGATCGTGAGCCCTTGAATTTCAGGGTCCATGCTAATACTGGGCATTTGATCGAACAAAATGTCACGGTTACTTTAGAACTCATATCTCCTGAAGTAACCTCTAAGCCTACACCGATCTCTTGCCCGTGTCCTCCAGCGCCTCCCAACTGTCTGGTTTCATGCTCTGAAAAGTCAGGTGTGGGTATCTTTGCAGGGTTAATACCACATTTCCTGCAACAGAGAGGATAACCAACAACTTCAACACTGTTCTGCTCATGAGGATAATCAAAAAGGCCCCTCGAAAAACCAGAAAGTCCATCCAGACTGCAGACATCGACGCCATCATCAAGCGTCTTTCAGACAAGCTGTAGGATGAGATCAACATCACCTCCTGCTATGCTGTCAGAGAAACCAAGTCCAGCATGAAAAAAATCATCAAAGCCGTGATGAAAGCCCTGAACCAGGAGTTTGGTTCTACTGCAAAGACACTGGAGGCGGCACCAAACAATACATATTTAGATGATGCTGTTGTGATGTATCTGAAAATCCATCAGAATGCCCTCCTTTGTCCACCTCCAAAGAAGTCCGCAGTTGCCTGGTTCTTTTCAGCAGTGGGAAGAGCTGTAACCATGCCCTTCAAGTTTTGCATCATGGGCTGCTGCAATGACTAAATTACCGTCTACCCTTTGTCACTGCCTCCCACTTCTTTTAACATCTTGAAGGATACCACATTAATCTTGAAGGAAACAATTTAATAGGTTCACAAACCATCGCACCTAGGGAGTGCTGGGTAGTGGTGTTACAAGAAACCCCAGAAAACCTCTTCCCTTCAAGATGAATCTCATTAATAGACCTTTCTCACAGCATTTTGACATATAATAGCAGTTATGTGTTCCATTTAAGTGTGTTACCAAGCCACATCTAAATCAAATACAGTTGCACTTGAGTTAAAATATCCGCTGTGAGAAACATCCAGGGCCATGTAGACCATGGTCATGGTTGGATTCCCTACATCATTCGTGGCAATAGGAGTTTCTATTCACCCTGTGTTGGGGTGGGTTTACCCACCAGTTTACCAGTTTCCTCCCACATTTCAAATCATAATATCAACAAAAAAATTCAGAATATGTATTAATGTAATAATCAGAATAATAATATAATCTAAATCACAAATAAAGTGTGATTGTGTTCATGTTCTCCACTGCTGTCAAATGTTGACAAAGTTATAAATACTAAACTCAGGCTGACAAAAATTGTTGTTGTATGTGTGCACTACATGCATGTCTCATTTTCAGTTCAATACAACAAAATGAGCTTCACCATAGAAGATATATATTTTGTGTGATAGAATTAACTAGAAGACGGGGAGTGTGTTTGCCACTGCTGAAACCTTACAACATTGAAGACTGAGATTAACAGTTCAGTAGGTCTCTAGTGTCTCTGTGCCTACAAAGTAGTCTTACCTCTTACTGTTCTTCTGGGATCCTATCAATATATAGAACTTTCATAGACTGCTAGTACTATAAAAATGTTACATGACTATGAACATCAAATTAGGCCTGGGTGATATGAATAAAGCTCTCTATCACAATATAAATATGTTACATATCACTTGAACATTGCATGTATACTGCGCTGTACTGTACTTACTGTATCCCAATATATTATATTGGGATAATGTATTATATTGAGAAAACTATTGAGATTATTCATGGTAAAAATAACCAGGTAGAAATATTGTTTAATCCTGTGACTTACTGTAAATATGACATAAAGCCACATCACACATTGATGTAAAAATCATACAAAAATCCAATACTGCCATAAAGAGGTTTTGCTCATTGATTTGCAACATTACCCACAATGGCCTGATTTCACACAGGGATTATTTAAGGGATAGATACCATGGTATAAACAGTATGGCAAAAAAATCTATGTTGTCTACTGTATATCATATTTCTCAACTACATCTAAAATGTGTAGTGATAAAGTGATATAGTCTTGTTTTTTTTGGACATTCTGGTCATTTTAAAAAAGAAAGCTCTGTCTTATAGTGATGTGTAATTGAAACTCATTGAATAGACTTGCAGAGATACATTTCGGCAACATCTGAAGACATTAGAACAGTTCAGAAGAATATTTTTAGATACATTACAGGCCAAGATGTTCGCACTTGGTATCCATGGCAACGCCTAAGGTCTTGTGTTGTGACATGACGTGATGAGAGTGAGCACTACAGAAACTTAGAATACAGTGAATAGTAGCCTAGCCTAATTCAATAATTGTTAATTAATTTACAATCTCATAAACACGGGACAGAACGGGACACTGTAAAAACTAACTACTTCACAAAAGGATGGATCATGGAGGATCATGTTTCAGGGCAGTTTTGGTTTCGTAAAGCTTCAGGTTCAGGTCTGGTGCAGGTTTGGTTATTTTCACATTTAATTTGTGAAGAAATTTCAGTTTTTAGTAATAGATAAAACAAAGCAAAAAGGCAGCTTCAGGTCTCAGGTTTGGTTTTGGTCTTACTTGGCAGTAGTTGAGTCAGGGCTCAGACTGAACTGAGTCTACGTTTTAGGCCCATGCAGAACTCTACAGTGACAAATCTTTTCTATCTCTTCCACTACAGCATTTTAGAAAAACATTTTTTTCTAACCTGATATTTTGGCTGCTCCACATATCAGATGAAACAACAGGAAATGTGAACCTGAGGTAGGCTATGTACAGCCGCCATGCTACTGGCTAATATCCACACAAGCGTCTCAAAACTAGAGCTGAAGCCATGGGATTTCCCAACCTATTAACCATTGCTATTTATAGCCATGTGGCCTACTGTGGACAAGAGATTCTTCATCTGAGAACACCATGTCTAATGACAAAAATAGATGTCATATTTCCTAGCCTATGGAGTATAAGGTGGTGATTCAAATGTATAGACTTTAAAGGTGAGGGAGAGGACTTGATTGTGTTGGAAAGTCCAAATGCATTAAGAAATTGAAATTGAAAAGACAGTTTATTCAGAATGCATATCCACAGAGTAGCTTCTATACACTTATATGCATTTTTTTATTTAATTCATTTGGATTTTTTTTCAATTCAAGAGGAGAGACAATTCATTGTAAAATCCAAAAATCTATCAAAACAAAATCTTCCTTATGGATTCTATAAAACAAAGCGTCTTGCTTGAGTCCCAAAACATAGATCAGTACATTACATCTAGTTTTAGATTTTTTTTCCTTAATGCAGTTGCTCTTAAAATATTACCAGAATTACCAGAAAACACACAGTATTAGCTTAATCCTTTGCAAGAATAATAACAATACACACAAAGAGTCAAACCTGAATCTAAAGTGCAACTCATTAAATCACAACTTTTAAAGCGTGTTTGGATTGGAGTGATTGGCACAGTACTGGAATCAAGTATTGTTATTTCACCCCACCATTCGGTGCAAAATGATAACAAATCCATGACAACAAGCCACATATGGACAGAAAATTAGCTCACAATGTCAAAGTATATATTATTAATATATTAGACATTACACTACCAGACATTTAGATAGATTTTGGAGAAGATTCAACAGACATTTTGCAGAGTTGGACTTGGATAAATTACAATTTTATAGAGTGGATGAATTAATTTCAAATGGAAATTGTACTGCCAACTATATGGCTTGCCTCAACTCTTCACTTATGGCACATTCACACCCAGCAGGCAGATTTGAACAGTTTGTTTAAGCTCTGGGGAGTTTTGTGTGTTTGTGGTGTAGTGTTCAAAAATATTTGAACTTAGATGAGTACAAAATACCTGAAGAGACCATCTGAAAATGCAATGAATTAGGTCCTTTAAAATAACTCAGATCTGTTCATTCATTTGAATCTTTTCTTATTGATTAAAAAAAAATTATTAATTAAAAGTATTGTATGCAAAAGAATGATTTAACACTTTTGACACTTTCTGAATAATAAAAACATACGTGAGCATGAAAGTTTTTAGTATTCTTCGTACACCTTTTAAAATATGTGTATCCATGCATCAATAGTTACTCCTTTTACACTGCCAAAACTCTTTGAACAGAGGCAAACTGGCTAAAATGCACCTGTAATATTATCCACTTAAGCACAGAAACATTCCAAGAGCATGCTATATGATGGCTGTCTACATCTTTTCATTAATGTAAATAGCCTGGTTAAAATAACCCAGACTGCACTGTGATTCTGTTAGATTTTTCCTTAAATCACTTGTGACTCCTCACTGCTAACAAGTTCCCAGACCGCATCAGACAGCTGGCTTCATCATCAGGGAGTCAGGGCAAGAGCAGGCCTGCAGACAGCCGTGAAGAGGTAAGAGATAATAGTAAATAAATAACTAAATAGCAAGACAGCTTTTTAATTCCTTTCATCCTTCACAATCTTTTCCCATTAGCCTGTAGTCTAGGAGTGACCATTGTGGCACTGTAGACATGCAGTCCAATCATTAACACAAAGAAGAAGGAATAAAGATGTTATAGTACAAAGCAACGTAAAGAAAGTCTTCACCTATTTAATCGAGATTCAATCTTGTCTGTGTTCCTGTGTGTCTGGCCAGCTGAGGCTTTGATTAAAGCTCCCTGTAGCTTGACTGTTGTCTGTCAGGAATGGCAAATATACATCTGTGGTTACCTTGAGGATGTATGAGTAAGCACACAGAATCTGGGAGAACTAATAGACTGTGATACGAACAGCTAACAGTGTAGAAGGAAAACTGAGACTGTACTGCATGTCAACCCTAGTAAAATATACATTAATTTACCTAAAATATGTTTTATACTTTCCATATCATTTATATTCTTGGTTTGTCACATAATCACATTGTAGCAGACATCATATCAAAGCAACTGAATGAAAATTGTTGCCAAGTAGACAGGTTTCAGCTGAGAGCCACTACAACTGGGGGTTTCTACACATTGCATAAAGGCCACACCTTTTCTTGTTCTTTTTTGTTTTTTTGTCACTCTGCCTTCCTCTGTGACTGAGGATCAAGCAAGCACAAAGGTCAGAGTGAGAAGGTCTGAATTGCGTAAGAGAATGAACAGGCTTACAAAAGACCTTTGGATATGGTGACTCATGGCAAACAAGATTTGAATAGAAACTGCCATTGATATTTTGTCATAAACACATGTTGTGTGCCATATACTCATACATTTCTATATTCTGTATTTCCTCATAAAACAGCCCATGAAAAGACCAAAACGAACAATGAATTGATCCTACTAACAAGCATAATCTGTGTAGCCAAAGCTTGAAATAGTTTTTCCTCTGTGCCAAAGAGCTCCATTGTCCAAAAAAACTATTAAAAACACATCGGTGAGCCACAGCATTGCATTGGGTGACAATGAACTACAATTAAGAAGGGCACTGTACTTGACAAAACAATCTCATCTCAAGGTCCATTTAGCAGCTGACCAGGCGCTTTTAATATCACATGATCTCCATTAGCATATAGAGTTTGCTCAGTTGTCATGAGTAGATGTTAAAATTTCTTCTTTTTTCTGAGCACTTTAAGGCTGTGGCTGATCACATGATGCTACATGTATTTGCTTGTTGAAATGTCCATCATGCTGACATAAATACTCACTAGAGCAGTAAATCCATAGCTGAAAATAGCCCCAACAAATGCACTATTTACTTATGTTTGAGTAACATTTGCTGAAAAGTACAGGGACCTGCTGTTTTTGAAAATTACTGAGCCTTTTTTTATAAATGGAACTATATATTTGAGAGCCATTTTGAAAGATGTAGGTGTTCAACAGGAACCAAGGGGCTTGGGGCTGAGAGCCACAGACAGGGTATGGAAGTTGGAAAGTACTAAGAGATAAATAAACAGATTGTTGGTTTGGGTCTTTTCATGAGATTTACTGACAATACGAAAATACAGAATGATGCCAGCCTCATCCTTAGACAGAAAAAATACTGGCTTACCAGCATGTGTGAGTCCTTATCTGCTCACATATTGCCAAAAGGTTTCAGGTAGAATTTTAGGTGTCAGAGGGGTGGAGGGTCATTCCAGAGTGTAAGCTGATCCTTCTCAGGATGTACCGAGGCCATTTTCATTCCCTACACACAGTGGGACAGCACAGCCCATCACTGAGATATCTAACAATATTCAGTACAGTAGAGTAGAGTGTGTTCATCTATCTTTTTTGTCCCTGTAAAATATGCTACAGATGAAGGTGGTTTGAGTTAAACCAGACATGACATGCTACATAAAATGATAGGATTGCTAATAACACTGGTAGACAATACACAGACCCCTCTGAGGACTGAGAAGAGCCCTAGTTGAAGTAATGTTTTGATTGCCACAGTAGCTCAATTTTGCCCCCAGACAATCTAGCAGGTAAATATGGTCATGCTGATAATTACAGAAGGTGTCCTAAATTCAAAATATTCTGAAATTATCATCTAATATCTTCTGTTCTCAGTGCATATAACTTAGATGCCCAGCTAGTGAGACGAATACACTGTAAATGAAGGTTGATGACAGGGGTAGGCTTACTGTGACAACAGTAGGCTATTGGTTGAAACACAACAAAGTAAACGATAGAGATTACAAATAAGAATAAGGTCTTCTTCTTTTCCTTTCGGCTGTTCCCTTTCAGGGGTCGCCACAGCAAATCATGCGCCTCCATCTAACCCTGTCCTCTGCATCCTCTTCACTCACACCAATTAACTTCATGTCCTCTCTCACTACATCCATAAATCTCCTCTTTGGTCTTCCTCTAGACCTCCTGCCTGGCAGCTCCAACCTCAGCATCCTTCTACCAATATATTCACAGTCTCTCCTCTGAACGTGTCCAAACCACCTCAATCTGGCCTCTCTGGCTTTATCTCCGAAACATCTAACATGAGCTGTCCCTCTGATGTACTCGTTCCTGATCCTGTCCATCCTCGTCACTCCCAAAGAGAACCTCAACATCTTAAGCTCTGCCACCTCCAGCTCTGCCTCTTGTCTTTTCTTCAGTGCCACTGTCTCTAAGCTGTACAACATCGCTGGTCTCACCACCGTCTTGAACACCTTTCCTTTCATTCTTGCTGATACTCTTTTATCACATAACACACCTGACACTTTTCTCCACCCGTTCCAACCTGCTTGCACTCGCCTCTTCACCTCTTTTCCACAGTCTCCATTGCTCTGGACCGTTGACCCTAAGTACTTAAAGTCCTGCACCTTCTTCACCTCTGCTCCCTGTAACCTCACCGTTCCACCTGGGTCCCTCTCATTGACACACATGTATTCTGTCTTACTGCGGCTAAGCTTCATTCCTCTGTTTTCCAGAGCAGACCTCCATCTCTCTAGATTCTCCTCCACCTGCTCCCTGCTCTCACTACAAATAACAATGTCATCCGCAAACATCATAGTCCATGGAGATTCCTGTCTAACCTCATCCGTCAGCCTGTCCATCACCAGAGCAAACAAGAAGGGGCTCAGAGCCGATCCTTGATGCAGACCCACCTCCACCTTGAACTCCTCTGTCACACCTACAGCACACCTCACCACGGTCTTACAGCTCTCATACATGTCCTGCACCATTCTAACATACTTCTCTGCCACTCCAGACTTCCTCATACAATACCACAGCTCCTCTCTCGGCACCCTGTCATACGCTTTCTCTAAATCTACAAAGACACAATGCAACTCCTTATGACCTTCTCTGTACTTCTCCATCAGCATCCTCAAAGCAAATACTGCATCTGTTGTGCTCTTTCTAGGCATGAAACCATATTGCTGCTCACAAATGCTCACCTCTGCCCTTAGCCTAGCTTCCACTACTCTTTCCCACAACTTCATTGTATGGCTCATCAGCTTTATTCCTCTGTAGTTGCCACAGCTCTGCACATCTCCCTTGTTCTTGAAAATTGGCACCAGTACACTTCTCCTCCATTCCTCGGGCATCCTCTCACTCTCCAAGATCTTGTTAAACAAACTAGTCAGAAACTCTACTGCCACCTCTCCTAGACACTTCCATACCTCCACAGGTATGTCATCAGGACCAACTGCCTTTCCACTCTTCATCCTCTTCAACATCCTCCTCACTTCACTCTTGCTAATCTTTGCTACTTCCTGCTCCACACCAGTCACCTCTTCTACTCTTCGTTCCCTTTCGATTTCCTCATTCATCAACTCTTCAAAGTACTCCTTCCATCTTCCCATCACACTCCTGGCACCTGTCAATACATTTCCATCCTTATCTTTAATCACCCTAACCTGCTGCACATCCTTCCCATCTCTATCTCTTTGTCTGGCCAACCTGTACAAATCCACCTCTCCCTCTTTAGTGTCCAACCTAGCATACAAGTCCTCATATGCTCTTTGTTTGGCCTTTGCCACCTCTACCTTCACCTTACGCTGCATCTCCCTGTACTCCTGTCTACTCTCTTCAGTCCTTTCAGTGTCCCACTTCTTCTTTGCTACCCTCTTTCTCTGTATACACTCCTGAACTTCCTGGTTCCACCACCAAGTCTCCTTGTCCACTTTCCTCTTTCCAGATGACACACCGAGTACCCTCCTACCTGTCTCCCTGATCACATTAGCTGTAGTGGTCCAGTCATCTGGGAGCACTTCCTGACCACCCAGAGTCTGTCTCAGCTCCTCCCTGAAAACTAAACAACATTCTTCCTTTTTCAACTTCCACCACTTCGTCCTCTGCTCTGCCTTTGTCCTCTTCATCTTCCTCACCACCAGAGTCATTTTACACACTAGCATCCTGTGTTGTCTGGCTACACTCTCCCCTACCACTACTTTACAGTCACTGGTCTCTTTCAGATTACAACGTCTACACAAGATGTAGTCCACCTGAGTGCTTCTCCCTCCGCTCTTATAGGTCACCCTATGTTCCTGCCTCTTCTGGAAGAAAGTGTTCACTACAGCCATTTCCATCCTCTTTGCAAAGTCTACCACCATCTGTCCTTCTGCGTTCCTGTCCGGAAGACCAAACCTGCCCATCACATTCTCATCACCTCTGTTCCCTTCACCTACATGCCCGTTGAAATCTGCACCAATCACCACTCTCTCACCTCTGGGGATGCTCTGCATCACTTCATCTAACTCACTCCAGAATTTCTCCTTCTCTTCTAACTCACATCCTACCTGTGGGGCATAACCACTCACAACATTGAACATCACCCCTTCAATTTCCAGCTTCAGGCTCATCAACCTGTCTGACACTCTTTTCACCTCAAGAACATTCCTCACAAACTCCTCTTTCAGGATAACTCCTACTCCGTTTCTCTTCCTATCTGACCCATGGTAGAACAACTTGAACCCTGCTCCTAAGCTTCTAGCCTTGCTACCTTTCCACCTGGTCTCCTGGACACACAGTATGTCCACCTTCCTTCTCTGCATCATGTCAATCAACTCTCTAGCCTTCCCTGTCATAGTCCCAATGTTCAAAGTCCCTACTGTCAGTCCTACATTCTTAGCTTTCCTCTTCTCTCTCTGCCTACGAACACACCTTCCTCCTCTCCTTCTTCGTCTTCGACCAACAGTAGTCCAATTTCCACCGTACCCTGTAGGTCAACAGCACCGGTGGCGGTCGTTGTTAACCCGGGCCCCGACCGATCCGGTATGGAAGTCATTGTCATGATTCGCATTTTTAGTTTGGCATGTGTTTTACGTCGGATGCCCTTCCTGACACAACCCTCTGCATTTATCCAGACTTGGGACTGGCACATGAAGACACTGGCTTGTGCCCCCCTGCGGTTGCATTACAAATAAGAATAAGGTGAGACCCCATAAACAAAAGTTAGACCAAAGATATTGTAAAAATGAATTAATTAGTAGGCTACATTAACAAGAAAAGTGGGTTCACATAATGTAGATTAACTGTCAAATTACTTACATTGTTTCTTGTGCTATGAAATACAATAGCATAAACAGTTAGTCCAGTTAGCAGTAACACTGCTACACTGCTAATAACACTGCTATGATAGATGAAGAGTACCTACAGATAATGCTCTAACAAGGGCAATTGTAGCGTGGATAAAAGATGATGTATGTCAATATTTGCTTAGTCACCCATCCAACAAAATGCTGTAACAATGTCAGTTGAACTGCAACTTCTATGAAACTGTGCCAGTGTTGGTTGCTTCTAGTAACAGAATGAAAGTAGCTGCTGGTGGAAGAATATTGTGATTGTCCTCTGCTGTGAGGTATATGTGGACAATTAATTTGAATCCTCCCAGTGTACCCACAACTCAGTCATAGCCAACTCGATTTGACTAGATATAGTATGGTGGATGAGTATGCTCATTTGCATTGTAACAATTATGTCACAAATAAAAGACCATGGGTTTCATGGAACACTCCACCTCAATAAGGATTTGAAATATAACTTCCTTCTGCACAGAACTGGACTGAAGCCAGTCAAGGAGGGCTGAGCATTTTTAAAACTAGACAAATGACATTCTGTCTGAAGGGGGCTTGACACACTGGCTATGCTTGACAGGTATCACCTGGGTCCCCTGACCACTTGGGCCCCTGGGTCTGTGTCTGGTAGGCCCGTGTGACAATCCATACTCAAGGACAAGAAAATGTAAATTTTTCTGCAACCAAAAGGACAACATGGCAAACTGTTATTGAACCTGTGGTGTTTCATATCATGGTATAAATGTAGAATAATTCTTGCAATATTTTTATTTTTAAAAACCCTACAAGTCCTGTCTCAAGGGATAACTTATTCTGTGTTTTTCTTACTGTCAACAAATCTCATGAAAAGACCAAAATCAACGTGTTTGTCCATCTCTCAATACTTTTTAGCTGTTTCATGCCCATTGGTTCCTAAAAAATAAATCAGAATATACTTTCCTTTGTAAAATAAAAAAAGACAAATACTTTCCTAACAA
The DNA here is from genome assembly GCA_011952105.1 of Coreoperca whiteheadi. Classification (NCBI taxonomy): domain Eukaryota; kingdom Metazoa; phylum Chordata; class Actinopteri; order Centrarchiformes; family Sinipercidae; genus Coreoperca; species Coreoperca whiteheadi. The sequence continues at coordinate 14,782,203 of CM022480.1, read as the reverse complement.
AAGCTAGGCACTGTACTCGACAAATCTTACTCAAACAAGGCCAAGACAGTATTTGAGATTTACTCAAACCAAACTACATTGCCCATGTTCATGGTAATGAAGGAACATGTCACCTAGTGCAACTGTGTGGTGCATTGATGTGTTTGGACGTTTTTTTAATAGTTTTTGGACAACAATGGAGGTCTAAAGGACAGTACCCACCCCAACCACAGCCTGTTCACCCTGCTGCCGTCTGGAAAGAGATACAGAAGTATGCGCTGTCGTACCACCAGACTACAGAGCAGCTTCTTCCCTCAGGCTGTGAGACTGCTAAATTCATCCTCAGCACCTCACCATGTAAAATAGTTTTCATTTCTATGACTTATTATTCATAATTCATAATCTACTGTATATAATTTATGTGTAGCTAAGGGGAACTCTTCTTCTTTTCCTTTCGGCTGTTCCCTTTCAGGGGTCGCCACAGCGAATCATGCGCCTCCATCTAACCCTGTCCTCTGCATCCTCTTCACTCACACCAATTAACTTCATGTCCTCTCTCACTACATCCATAAATCTCCTCTTTGGTCTTCCTCTAGACCTCCTGCCTGGCCGCTCCAACCTCAGCATCCTTCTACCAATATAGTCACAGTCTCTCCTCTGAACATGTCCGAACCACCTCAATCTGGCCTCTCTGGCTTTATCTCCGAAACATCTAACATGAGCTGTCCCTCTGACGTACTCGTTCCTGATCCTGTCCATCCTCGTCACTCCCAAAGAGAACATCAACATCTAAAGCTCTGCCACCTCCAGCTTCGCCTCTTGTCTTTTCTTCAGTGCCATTGTCTCTAAGCTGTACAACATCGCTGGTCTCACCACCGTCTTGAACACCTTTCCTTTCATTCTTGCTGATACTCTTTTATCACACAACACACCTGACACTTTTCTCCACCCATTCCAACCTGCTTGCACTCGCCTCTTCACCTCTTTTCCACAGTCTCTATTGCTCTGAACCGTTGACCCTAAGTACTTAAAGTCCTGCACCTTCTTCACCTCTGCTCCCTGTAACCTCACCGTTCCACCTGGGTCCCTCTCATTGACACACATGTATTCTGTCTTACTGCGGCTAAGCTTCATTCCTCTGTTTTCCAGAGCAGACCTCCATCTCTCTAGATTCTCCTCCACCTGCTCCCTGCTCTCACTACAAATAACAATGTCATCCGCAAACATCATAGTCCATGGAGATTCCTGTCTAACCTCATCTATCAGCCTGTCCATCACCAGAGCAAACAAGAAGGGGCTCAGAGCCGATCCTTGATGCAGACCCACCTCCACCTTGAACTCCTCTGTCACACCTACAGCACACCTCACCACGGTCTTACAGCTCTCATACATGTCCTGCACCACTCTAACATACTTCTCTGCCACTCCAGACTTCCTCATACAATACCACAGCTCCTCTCTCGGCACCCTGTCATACGCTTTCTCTAAATCTACAAAGACACTGCATCTGTTGTGCTCTTTCTAGGCATGAAACCATATTGCTGCTCACAAATGCTCATCTCTGCCCTTAGCCTAGCTTCCACTACTCTTTCCCACAACTTCATTGTATGGCTCATCAGCTTTATTCCTCTGTAGTTGCCACAGCTCTGCACATCTGCCTTGTTCTTAAAAATTGGCACCAGTACACTTCTCCTCCATTCCTCGGGCATCCTCTCACTCTCCAAGATCTCGTTAAACAAACTAGTCAGAAACTCTACTGCCACCTCTCCTAGACACTTCCATACCTCCACAGGTATGTCATCAGGACCAACTGCCTTTCCACTCTTCATCCTCTTCAACGTCCTCCTCACTTCACTCTTGCTAATCTTTGCTACTTCCTGCTCCACACCAGTCACCTCTTCTACTCTTCGTTCCCTTTCATTTTCCTCATTCATCAACTCTTCAAAGTACTCCTTCCATCTTCCCATCACACTCCTGGCACCTGTCAATACATTTCCATCCTTATCTTTAATCACCCTAACCTGCTGCACATCCTTCCCATTTCTATCTCTTTGTCTGGCCAACCTGTACAAATCCACCTCTCCCTCTTTAGTGTCCAACCTAGCATACAAGTCCTCATATGCTCTTTGTTTGGCCTTTGCCACCTCTACCTTCACCTTACGCTGCATCTCCCTGTACTCCTGTCTACTCTCTTCAGTCCTCTCAGTGTCCCACTTCTTCTTTGCTACCCTCTTTCTCTGTATACACTCCTGAACTTCCTGGTTCCACCACCAAGTCTCCTTGTCCACTTTCCTCTTTCCAGATGACACACCGAGTACCCTCCTACCTGTCTCCCTGATCACATTAGCTGTAGTGGTCCAGTCATCTGGGAGCACTTCCTGACCACCCAGAGTCTGTCTCAGCTCCTCCCTGAAAACTACACGAAATTCTTCCTTTTTCAACTTCCACCACTTCGTCCTCTGCTCTGCCTTTTTCCTTCTCATCTTCCTCACCACTAGAGTCATTTTACACACTACCATCCTGTGTTGTCTGGCTACACTCTCCCCTACCACTACTTTACAGTCACTGGTCTCTTTCAGATTACAGTGTAGCTAAAGGGAACTACAAAACAAAATCTTGCTATACAACCCTGTGTTGTAAAATTATCAATAAACTAACTTGAATCTTGCCTATGGCACAGACAAATAAGCTTCATCGGTTTTTGGCAACACAAACTGATGTTGTCGGTTTTGGTGATTTTATGGGATTTCTTGACAATATGAAAAATCTAGAATATCACCAGATATCCCTTGAATAAACACGTAAGAAAGATAAATGTCTAACTAATGGGAATGAGTGCCACACCCGCCTACAGTGCCAGCAGCGTGTGAAAGCAGGGAGTGATTGGAGGAGCATCACCATGGCAATGCGATGACGTCTTCATCCCTTGCTCTAATTGGAGGAAACCCCGTGGCCCCAGCCGCTGCAGCGTTCCGGTCTGACAAACTATCCCTGAAGGCCCGCCTCCGCGGCTCCTTCCCCCGCGCTAAACAACTACTCGTTTACCCCGCTAAACCGTCCTGTCGATCAAGTGAGATGACGATTTATGATTGGAGAGTCGAGAATCAGATGAACCGCCCAATTTTAGCATGCTCAGTTGTACTTTCGCTGCTTCTGCCGTTCTTTGCCTTTCTGACCAACATCTCAAATCGAATCAATTTGTGGAGCAAATTTGGACCGCAGTAGGTCAGAAACGATGAGTATTTTATTCTTTTCATATTCCTTTAAATATATGGTTGTTGGTTGATCGCTAAACTGACAAATTGGGGTTCGTTTAGTGTTTCGTATAAGTAACGCTAACGGGACATTTTTTATTGAAAGGAGTGGCCGATGTAGCTAACTCCAGCTAGCTGTTGCTAACGTGCTGGTTAGCTGCTCCAGACAGCTTTGTGGCGGGTTGCCGTGCGAAACGGGCTTGCCAGCAGATCTCTGCTTCCGATGCTCGCAGCCAGCCTCAGCTTAGAAACCATTTATAAAGACAGAAATTGTTCCTTGTTTTACAATGCAAATTATGTTAAATTCTGTTACGTTAATGATGGTGAAGGGCTGGTCATTTTGTAATTTAATGTAATAATAATTGTTAAATGTGCTTTAAAACGGATTTTCTTCCGTTTAATTTTTTCTAACGACTGCCGTTTCCTTTGATAGTGCCACTTTACAGCTCATACAAGACGCATGCATGTTCGTGTCTTTATGATCGGTGGGCGATTTTGCCCTCAAGTCGCATAACGTTAACGGTATAACGTTAGTTTCATCGACACCTCCTGACGTTAATTGTATCAACTCTTTTTCGCAGCTTGTAACGTTACTGTGGGGAATAACATCGTCGATCCCTTGCTACGCCAATTCTTCAACCTAACAGTCCTTGACTGTCGTAGATCCCTGGATTTCTGATTCCTCAGTCCCCAAAAAATATAAAAACTATGGATAGAACGGATCTTATTCAGAAGGCCAAGCTGGCGGAGCAGGCTGAGCGCTACGACGACATGGCAGAGTGCATGAAGGAGGTTACAGAGAAGGGAGGCGAGCTGTCAAACGAGGAGAGGAACCTGCTGTCCGTCGCCTACAAAAACGTGGTTGGGGCGAGGCGGTCCGCATGGAGGGTGATGTCCAGCATCGGACTGAAGACCGAGGGATGCGAGAAGAAGCAGCAGATAGTGAAGGAGTATCGGGAGAAGGTGGAGAAGGAGCTGCAAGACATCTGCAACAACGTTTTGGTAAAGTGTCCAATTTGTACGCAGATTATTATGTTTTTAAGTCTTAACCGGATCCATGTGAGATGGAGACAACCTATTGTTTCACTGCCTTATTATAATTTAACAAAGTGCAATCTCTGGCTGTAGCTGCAGTCTGGTATAATACGCTCCCTCTTTTGCTCTTGAGGCATGTAGTGAAGGGTTGTGTTTTATCGTATTCGAGAAATGTCTAGTATAGCCTAGCTGTGTAGGGATACACTTAAAATTTGGTGAAGAAACTATATTTTCTCTACTTAAAGGTTAACATGTGTGCACACAGCATGTGAGTCTTTTACAGCTGTCTGTCTTCATGACACATTTGTACTCACAAAATTTGAAGTGACACATGATTATTTAGTACAATAATGTGTGTCAAATGGCATCTGTCCTGTTTCCTGTGAGCTCCTCTGTTGTATAAATATGGCCTCTGAAGCCGGAGAGGACAAGGAAGTATTATGTAGTCCTCCCACTGTTCCTGCCTTTTGGGAATCTGGATTTAGAACAATGGGCTTGAAACCTTGTGAGGGTGTGAACTGACAAAAGGTCATAGTGACTACACCAGCAAGGTGTGTCTGAATGGGTGGAGCGAGAACTCGGGACACACACACACACACACACACACACACACACACACACACACACACACACACACACACAGACACAGGAAAGATTGGTTGTATATTTTGTGTTCTGTATTCAAGCAGTCCCATCTGGCAGATAGAAGCCTAATGTGGTTAGCCAAGTGCAAGAATTTACATGCATAAATGACTCTCTCTAACGCCCAGTTTGTACAGATCACCAAAACTGACACACTCCTGCAGAGCCACCTATAGAAAGATTGAGACTGTAAATTGAACTAAATGCATTCTGAGACATTACTCTCCACTTTCAAGGCTTAGTTTGGCTGGAGTGCTGGGGGGCATGCTTTCACCTCTTGTTTAATCTAATGCAACAGCACAGATTGGTGCTTAACATTATTTCTGGCCTGCCTTGATAATGGATTAGAGGAGATCTGGATGAAAGCTTAGCTGTAAGATTGAGATAATTTCCCTGAGGTGCTGTCTTTAAAAATGCACTGCAAAGCTGAAGGGGTCATTCATTTTCAACCAGCTTTCCATGTGTGTTCCTGAGAATATGCACATGCACAGCTGTGACTCAGCTTTCAGTATCTCTGCGAGTGAGTGTTGACTGAGGGTTTGTCAGCAGAGGAGGGTGTGTCGGTCTTCATGCCTTAACTTGTCTGCAGACGCCTGACAGGTTAGTTATGCACCCACAAAGGCAGAAGTGCAGAGACCGCAATAAACAAACACAAAAAAGGCTGCTTGTGTGCCCCTCCGTCTCGATTTCCTGCCGCTGAAAGCAGGTCACAGTTGAGAGGAAGCAGAGGCTTGAGGATGGTTGCGTTCCGGTTTCCAGTGAGTTGAGTTAGTGAACGTAGGGCTTGAAGACCAGACAGGGTGCCAGCTGAGAAGATTCAGGCTGTTCACTCTGCACCAAAAAGGTGCAGGGTCTTCCAACTGTATTTCTGGTATGCTAGTGGTGGGACATAGGCACATTTCAGAATCAAACTCAAAGTTATCATAGACTGCCACATGTTTTTCATCATGTTTGATTCTCACATTTGCTGAGTTAAAAAAACAAGAATCACCTCACAGCTAATTGTAGTGTTGCTAATTGAATTGATAATGAGGAAATAATCCATGGTTGGGGGGAAATCCGTTCCTCAAATGTAAAAGCACTCACTCGCATAACCAATCAGGCTTTAATCCACCAGCATGGTTTGTGCTTTCTTGTGAGGACTGGTGACTGAAATCAGAGCTTTGTGTGAAAGCGCTGAGAATGAGGCTACTCTTCTGTCTATTGTGCAGAGCATGCAGTGAAAGAGGAATGCTTAGCACTTGAGACATGCACATGTTTTGGCTGAGCCAATCTTTGTGTCAGTAAATGACTGGGGAGTGGCTGCTGGGGTGGCTTTGGCTCAGACAAGGGCAGCTTCTCTCTCCCATGGTTTGGAAGGGAAAGCTCTTTTCTTTATCATTAAATTATACATTTTTATTTAAGTTGAAGGCAAAGAGGATGTTTATCTATTCTAAACACGATATTACCTCTCAGTCAGGACTGTCATTAGGGCTGAGGTGTTCACTCACTTTCAGTCTGGGTGAACAGTTAATCTGCTCTCTAAATCAGTTAATTTGAGCATAGGACATGGATTCACTGACACAGATTAGCCCTGGTAATCTTCCCATGTCCATTTAAAGACTGATGACTTAGCCTAAGTTTAATCACAGGATGCGATTTGTAACACTTGTTATATTTTTGCTACTACCTATTTTACTACTCTTTCTGTATTGTTAAAATCATTTTGCTGTTTTAAGCAACTAATAGGCGATTTTACAGAAAGCAGTCACTAAAAGTTGCAGTTTACATTTTTTGTGGGAACACACAAAAATTACATTTTAACAATTTTAATTTTGAGGTTGTTAAAATAAATATTTAATTGCACTGTCCAGCTATATATTGTGTAATTTAAGTTCAAAACTGATCAAATTGAAAAGGAGCAAGCAGTTGCAGTAGTAAACTCCTCATTGAACATCTGAGCTCAAATTTTCTTCTAGCTGTTATCTTTGATCTTATTTCTGCCCTATACAGACTAGATAAAGGCAGATCCTGAACTTGCCAGCCAATATACATAAACATGCTGTAAGCATGGTTGGTTTTTTTTGTATGTGTGAGGGGGGGTTGAAAAAATGTATGCCGTGTTAATTTTAAAATCCGCAATAAGACCTCAAACTTTGCTATGCAGTGCTGACAGGAGGGGAGTGCTTATCGAAGAGTGTGGAATCTGGGGCAGAAGGCAGTGGGGGGGGGCACTAGAGACCTGGCCTGGTTGTAGACAATTTAGGAGCGACTTTAGCTGAAACTGACAAGAATCAAAATGTTTCTTCTAAATGGCACTGGGTGAGGACATGCACTTGACTCCTGATGGAGCAGAACTGTATACCCATTAATCATTGAGCTAAGCAGCTAAGAAGAGCAAAGGGAGTAGTGCTCTCTGGTGGATGGAGGCTATTGGGACACTTATGATGGGTGAGCCCCACCTATATTTTGTGTTGTACCATGCAATGTGGTTGCGTTTGTTCTCGCACCTTAATTTGTGCCCAATTTGGTGACTATTCAGTAAATACAGCGTAACTGCTGTTTCAGTGAATGATTGTTGGATCTTCCTTGAGATTTGTCTCTCTGTCAGTCATATGTCACAGTGTGCTTGTGGTTTGGTTAATTGTCCGGAGGAGTCTTACTGTTCATTATTTATTCAGTGCATCTAATTGAATTGATCATGACATTTTTTCTCTTCCCAGAAACTGCTGGATAATCATTTAATTCAAAACTCCACGAATCCTGAGAGCAAAGTCTTCTATCTAAAGATGAAAGGGGACTACTATAGATACCTTGCTGAAGTTGCCTCTGGAGATGACAAATCAAGTAAGTTGACAGTTGTACTCTATTAATTTTATTTAGAAAGGCATTTCCTTCTGGAAGAAACACCTTCATGTTAAGTTTTTGCTTTGCCTCTTAGTATGTGTGTTGTAGTGGGGAGTCTTTTTAAAATGTTGTTGTTTTTATTTGTGTGTGCAAGCTAAAATAACCCAGTCCTCTTCTGTCTTTTTAAAAATCTGGGCCTCTTCACACTCAAAATAGGAATGTGTCAGATTTTGTCTTGGAGCTAAAAGCTGGAAATTACGTCAAGTAGAGCAATGCGTCATGGTCGTGTGACCACAGGGGCCCATCTCATAGGAGGGTATAACAGGAGCGGGTGGCAGCTAATTGAGAGGGCCTCCAGTTTTCCCACAGGGAAAGGTGTATAGTGACAGAATTTTCCCCCATGCCCTCACTGTTCTCTTATTAGCAGTGTGTTCCAGACTTAACCACTTAAAGGGGATTGGTGTGCTGATACTGACATTTTCCTGATGTCTGATCATTTACCTAGGCATGTTCCAATATTCCCAGTATTCCGCTTAAATTTCCCTTTTAATGGCTTCAAGGTTGAATATATCATCTTTGTGATGTGTTCAACATAAGATTCAGTGATGTGAACAAGATTTGGTATTGCAGTAATTGTCACATTATCTTGCAGCCGTATGTTGATGTGAAAATATCTACAGAAGAATTCAAAATAAAATGTTAAAGGTTAAATGTCTTCTTCAATATTTTTCTTATTGTCAACAAATCTTACCAAAAGGCAAAAACTGACAATGCATTAATCCATCCCTCAGTACTTTCTCATGCCCCCACCCTGTCTGTGGCTCTCAGCCCCAAGCCCATTGGTTCCTAAAAATACAGAGGAACCAAGCATTTAATTGTCAAGGTGTAGTAATTTCCTGAAAGAGCTGGCACTGTAGTTCCTAGCAAAATGTACTGAAACCATAGTAACTAGTGCATTTTGGGGGGGTATTTTTATCTGCTGATAAACACACATTTGATGCTCTGGTGAGTTATGGCAGCTGGAAAATGTATGTGGGACTGACTCGGTGTGAACTACAATGCCCGTGTTCGTGGTAATGAAGGACCACGATTGGACACCTATGGCAGAGGAATGAGTGAGATTCGGCTTTGGCTAAACAGACAATACTTCATAGCCTGATCAATTTATTTTTGGATTTGGTCCTTTTGATAGGATTCGTTGACAATATGAAGAATCTCACCAGTCTCGTACTTTAAATGAACTGCTCGATGTTTTGGGAAATATGCTTGCACTTTCCTGCCAAGAGTTGGACTAGAAGATTCTCACGTTTGTACACTAAATGATCCTTGAGCCAGCCACTGACTAGCTTAGCACAAAGACTAGAAACAGGGGGAAATGGCTAGCCTGGCTCTGTCCAAAGGAAACAAAATCCATCTACCAGCACCTCCGGTAGACATGTGTATGTCAACCTTGACATATACATACACTGACTATTATATTCTGTTTGTTTGCTTCCTGTCTCCAGAGACCATTGAAAACTCACAGCAAGCATACCAGGAAGCATTTGACATCAGCAAGACTGAGATGGACTCTACACATCCCATCCGCTTGGGCTTGGCGCTCAACTTCTCCGTCTTCTACTATGAGATCCTCAACTCCCCAGAAAAAGCCTGTGATTTGGCTAAAAAGGTCTACAGACTTTCTTACAAAATGCTGTCACTTTCCGGCATCTTCAGTTGTACTATGTTGCAAGTGTTAACATTTTCCTCTTTTTGCTCACAGGCATTCGATGATGCTATTGCTGAGCTCGACCAGCTAAATGAGGAGTCCTACAAAGACAGCACTCTTATCATGCAGCTCCTCAGAGACAACCTGACAGTAAGTGTTCCACTTTCACACGGCACAAAAATTATCTTCAGTGTGGAACAACACTGTTGTCTCAATGTCTGTCTTATGGCGTCAGTATGCTTAAAAAGTAAAATTGCTGAAATGACCACACAAGGCCAGAAGTCTGCTGTCATCATAAGGGGTGAGATGCGATGAACCAGACAAATGGGTATGAAGGCACACACTTCCGGACAGCCTCTCCTCAAAGCCATTCATTAGGTTCATGTTGTAATGGAAAAACCTGGATCAAAGGCATGTACTTTGAAATCCCAAACGGTTTTTGAAAACGTTTTGCTCACGCCTCTTGGATTTGACGCAAAGAATGTAGTAGCTGCGGTGAACTCTAGAATCTGCACCATTGCCGTTTCGCGGATTATTTCTATAGAGTTTGGTTGGAGTGCTTCAGTGCAAAATTCTATTGACTGAAAATGATTTAGCAGGCACATTTTCAAGATAAAAGACCATCTTCTCTGAAGGAAAAAGACTAGCCACTATGGACTGAATGCTAAGCTATAGGGCTGCAGCTATCAATTATTTTAGAAAAGAAAAGACAAGTCTCTTAAAATGAACTGAGTTTCATTTTTGAAAAATCTACATTTATTTCTTTAATTGCATATCTCAAACCTAAACCCATCTAGTGCATTTAAATGCCATATTACATTCTGTGTTTTAAAGAAATGTTCTGAAATGCAAAAACAAACACCTTTTTGCACACAAATGTGTGTTTTCTTTATGGCATTTGCAGGAGGCAAAAATGAGTGGACAGGAACTGTGACTATCATACTACTAACATGAATGAAGCTCAGCTTTCACAAATGACCGCAGCATTATATTTTCTGTGGTTATTTTCTTGAGCAAAACCTACCTAACTTAGGGACCTCATAATTAGCCACCATATTGACGTACATAACTAGCCATTACGTATAGCTATAATTAAATTAGCCTAAATTCGTTACTAGCCTTCATATACCCTGTGTCGGGTCTGCTCTGTGGACGGGCTGTGTAGACAAGATGCTTTCTGCTAAGACGCTGAAGTGTACTTTTATTTTTGGTAATCACTGTTTCTGCAAAGTGTTGCATAAAGCCACTGAAAACATGCATGCGAATGAGAGCTCAGGTTGGGGTATCGTAGTACAAAATACCATTACGTGATCAGCACAATTTGCTGATCATGTTATGGTATTTTGCCTATACTGATCAATTTGAATTCACTCTATAATGCTTCAAAATTTAGAAATGGTAAAGGAGTTTACATATTTGACTGTATTCTGCAGTATTTTAAACAAAAAATCTGTTTCTCTCCTCAGTTATGGACATCAGACAACGCTGCCGAGGACGGTGACGGTGTAGAGGGAGGAGAGGGTGGCGAGAATGATAACTAAAAAAAACAACAAAAAAAAACACAAGCCCTTAATGTTTGGGTCATCTCCAAAAGGAAAAAAAAAACTTTTTACACATCCTTCATTCCTTTATTGCTCCACTCAAACATTCTACCAATGAAACCCATTGCTGAAAAGAGTCATGTAAGGAAAAAAATAAAAATAAAATCATACTTTTCACAATGTAGATTTGGACAACAAATTGATGAAAACAGAAACCCTCTATTCCTTTGATTTGTGTTTGTCTTGGCCTTCCCATTTGTGCAGTTTCAGCTGTAGACAACTTGACAGGATATCAGACTTCTAGCTCAGTTTAGAGGCAGAACATTTTAAGTCCCAACTGGAAGCCTAAATCCCATCAATTGAGAAAGTTTGGATTTTTTCCCAATAAGAAATGTTAGATATAAAAACTAGTTTTCCCCTTATCTTTTTCTTTTTAGTGTCTGTCTCTATACAGTTATGTGGTACGGTTACAGCAGCTGAGGTTCAATTTCAAACAGATTCAAGTTTCATACTGCAGGGAAAGCTAGTGCACTTTACATGCAGGCAACAAATATTATAATACAGCCAAGTAGTGCCAATTGGTTAAATCCTCACTTTCTGGCCTGGTTTTGATGCCACTCTTTCACTTAAGCATGCCTGTTTACGGGGGGTGGGGCTTGTCTGACCAAATGCAGGGACCTTTTTAATGGGAAGAAGACAATTCTGTCATGCATGTCTCTTAAGATATTACACTGGAACAAGTGCTGTAACAAACAGAAGTCCAAGTATCAAGTTTAATAAATTTCAATGCAGGTTTGTACACATCCTACAATTGGGTGATTTTGTTAGTCTGTCCAGTGATTGTCATTAGAGATTTGGACCACTATTGTTTTGCTATTCATTCAATTGTAGTCCCCAAAAGCCTTGTGGAACTGTTTGAATCCCTATCTATCAGCTATGTTAACATGAATAAAACATTTTATAAACCAAGTTGGTCTTTCTGTGTATGTTATTTGCTTAATGTCTCCTTGGATGTTTGTAAATTCCCTGTGTCTATTCTTGCAAACGCTATTCTTGACTTGATAGTTAAATGGCTCTGACAACCTTAGATGGGAGAATTAATTTGTTTTGGAATTGAACTCTGTTATTGTAATTTTCAAATTAACTTAATGATTTTCATTCATATAATTCCACTAATCTATTTTTTAAATTGTTATTAATAGTGTTTTTCTGCTATATTTCTGTGGTGCAATGTAACATTTACTAAATGTACTATTGGGTTTCACTAAACTGAACTGGAATTGCAAGTTGACGGTTATAATAATCTTTTTATAGCGCACTTTTCAAACTCGATGTTACAAAGTGCTTCACAAAGGCAGCAAAATAAAATGAAAGTCATAAAACCATTGGTTTTTAAAGGGGGGAAAAACGTTGTAAGTTTAAACAAGTAAAATCAGGAAAGGCTCTCAATAAGTGTTTTGAGATCATTGAGCTAGCCAACCTGATTTGACTGGTTGAGAGCAGTTATGCCCAATGATGGGAGCGTCCACTTGGATTATTTAAGAGGGAAAAGATGGCTATAATAAGGAAAACTATGTTGCTTGTCATACATCAGTGTTAGAAATAAACTACATTTACACAAGAACTAAGTGGAGTTAAGTACTTCTACAATGTTGAGGTTCTTTGCTTGAATATTTCTATTTGATACTACATACTTTACTACATCAAGAGGAAAATGTTTTACATTTAAGTTTAACAGCTATAGGTCTACGGATTGGGATTTTACATAAAAATCATGATCAGATTGTAAAATGCCCAGCAGTATATAGGGTATAAGGTTAAACGTGGCTCCACCTCCACCAATAGTGAAATACATTTTACACGTTAATGCTTTGGAAATAATAATCCCGAACTCATAATAAACTGACAGTGGCCAGACTACTACGCAAATGTGTATTATCTAATGAATTATAATAGTGTGTATTTTTATTATTATTGCTGTTTGTCAGAGCAAATGAAACATGAGCTCTGCAGATTCGTGCGGTTCCCAGGCTGCCGCTCTCCCGCATAATGAGTATTTTTAGCTTTACTGAAGTAACGTTAGGCCTTCATGATACTTTGCTGATAATACTTAACTACTTTTGATTTTGCACGCCGAGCACGACTTTTACTTGTAATGGAGTATGTATGCTACTTTTACTAAAGTAAAGAATCATATTCCTTCCACCTCTGATAATAATCCAGTTAAATAAATGATATGTTAACACTCTTAATGGGGCCTTTCCGCATAACGGAGACTTGCGCTTCTGAAGGCAGGCCTTTAACCTGTAACAGTGTCTTTACATTGTGCTATTGCGACTTTTACTAAAGTAAAGGGTATGAGGACTTCTGCCACCACTGTCATAAATAAACTAACTGCGTGTGTGTGTGAACTACAGTCAATCCCGTATCACGTCTCCCGCACTACGCTCATAGCGGATGTTTTAGTCTACTCGGCGCACTTCCGGGTAACGTTAGCTCAGCTAGCCGTTCGGACAAATCGACTAACTTGTGACAATGACAGCACCAGCATAGCCGCCTGAAAATGAGGAGCATACTGTTAATTGCCTTTCTGGCACCCTGTTGGGTCAACGGTGCGATTCGGTCAAGAGTTACCACGGAGGAGAATCACGAAGAAAACCCGGAGTTCGGTAAGTAACTTGGCTAGCTGACCCAAGCTAACGCTAGCGTGAATGCTAACTGCCTTTGGAACAATGAGCATTAACGATTATTACTGTAATTTACTGCTATATACATTAACTTACATGTATTCATTGTGATTATCAACACCGATATTTCAGTTGGATGATATGCAATGTTACGAGATTGAGTTTAGGTCAGCTGCTAAATAAAACCACACAGTGAGGCTAGCCTTGGCTCTACATAGTTGTGGGCTGTTTACTGGACTGGTGTTTTAAATGAACCAACGCAGTTTCTTTCTTTGGTCGGGTACGACCGTTATTGTCCCTCCATGTCTTCCAGGTGCCCTGAACTCCATCCTGTCAGATTTTGAGGTGCTGCCCTTGTCAGGCCTCCAGCTACACTCAGTCCGGAAGAGGGACGTCCACGCCCAGTCCCACCTGGAGCGCCTGGTGAGCTTCAGAGCCCTGCACAGGTACAGCAGCACCCTCATGTCTGACATCAGCATACCTCGAAGCACAGTTGGTTTGGTCTTTTGGAGGAATTTAGCGCTATAGGTTCACATCCTTTTTAAGTCCGTATCAAACCAAAACTCACATGCCCATCATTCCTGTTGTCCATACAGACCGTGAAGAGATTCACACACCGGGAAAGCAGTTAAGACACGCAGGTTCACACATTACATGATGCAGTCCTTTAGTGGGATAAGATGCCTGTTCACAAATCATGCATGTTTTGCTTCAGGCGTGATCTATTATATTGTAAATGAAAATCCAAATTACTTTAATTTGGCTGTATTTTATTGTGATTACTTGCTAAATAGAAAAATGCAGATAAAACTCTCAGAAACACATAGGTAGTGGCCACACTGCAGATTCTATGTTCAGCTGAACAGTGAAATGACATTGTTGTCAGTGAGAGGATCTGAGACACATCCTAAAATATCAAATGTGTTTGATTTGAGGTGATTCACCCTAGAGGATAGACTGTTGCCCCACTGTGGGGCATGGAGGCTAGTGGTTCTGAGACCATAACAGCACAGCTGTATTGGTAGTAGGAGGCCCTTTTATAAGAGATGGGGGGTCAAAATCCACAACCCTAGTACGGTGCAAAAATGCACTCCAAAGTTCAGGCGTAGTATGATGAACTGGGTAGCTACCAAATTACTTTTTAGTAGGACATTACCTCTCTTTGTTACTCTCCGTCCACTGCAACTCAGCAAGGAAACGCTGTCAATGAAAACAAAAAGGAAATTTTTTTTAACTAAAATTACTTTACTTTGGAAGACACCCTCTTGATTTGCCTGAAATATGTCTTAAGTTGCTGAAGAGTCATTTTGGTCTCGGCTGATCTTGGGGATGCATTTTTGCACAAAACAAGGATTCTGAAACTGGATTTTGACCCCCATCACTCATTGAAGTCAGGCCAAGAAGGGATCGCTTACATTTACAACAACCAATATCTGTCTACATACATGTGGCGTGTTACACATGTAAGTATTGTATTGAGATAGACTTGCAAAAATGGCAACTTTGAATATCACTGATCAGACTAAAACTTAAAATCATAATAAGAGAGATTATCCTTTAAAAGAGATTGCTTTCTCACCTTTTTCTTGTTTGTGACTCTAAATAGGCCCAACATTAAAACCATGTGACTCCTCACATTATTGAAAGCAGCCAAGTAATCATGTTGGAGTTAATGTAGATATCATCAGTGTTCTTTTTTTTTTTTTTTTTTTTGACTTCAGACATTTCAAGCTTTACTTGACCACCAACACGGACCTTTTCACCGACAACTTCAAAGCTGTGTTTGTTGATAAACTTGGGAGGGAGGAGAACTTCGATGTTCAGCTTCAGAACTATTTCACTGGACATGTTGTTGGTGAGTGAATGATTTATAGGATTAGGGATTCACCACTGTGTTTTTAAAAAAAACAACAACAATATTTTTCCTGAGTCTTTGTTTGCATGTACAAAACAATAAAAGCTTCACAGACAAATAATTGTTTTTAAAACCTTAATCTGAGAAATGATGACCAAATACTTGTCACTATTTGCCAAATGTGAGCAATAACTATAATGCTGGATTTATCTTTAAATGAAAGGAACCTTATTTGTTTTGTGTTTGCAGGAGAGGAGAATTCACGTGTGCAGGCACACATAGAAGGAGATGAGTTTTCTGCTCATATTCTAACCGATGAAGCAGAATACAACATAGAGGTAAGATGTGGCTGTACGATTGTTTCTGTATAGAATGCAAGTAGAGAGGGTTTTGACACATGACTATAAAAGACATTTAACCCTCCGCCATTTTATCCAAGGCACTTGACTTAAGTTTGGCAGTAGTGGTTTGACAGCCTCACTGTTTAAGAATGTGATGGCCATATCAGCATTAGCAAAGCCACAAAGAAAATCCTGAAAAAGGTAACCATATGCTAAATGCTCCCAAAAACATTAATTGAATACAGCGCTTTTCAGTGTGTGGTTGCCATTTTCTTGATATTGCTTTTCAGGATTTAAAAAAAAAAAGACTACTCAGGCACATCTTCTCTGTATTGAGTGCTGTATTCTGTATACTCGTCTCCCATCTTGGATGTACCAGTGATTTTTCTGACATATTGGTATAATAACTTGGCCTTTCTTTCACTGACAATATTATCAAAGGCTATTCTAGTCATTTAAAGTAGTGTCTGATTTACCAGTCCAGCCGTCACCTGTAGTAGCTGATGTAAAAGATGCTAGAGAAGGAGAGGTAGGCAGTTTGATAGTTAATGCCTTGTAGCCCAGTTTATCTAATGATGAGGAAGCATAAAAAAATGTTAGTGTTCTAATTTGCCACATATATGGTGTAGATATGTAAAAGCAAAATCTACTGTGCATTTTGTAAGTATTTTGATAATGACACATTTTCCTCTGCCCTCCAGCAGTTTGGTTCTGAAATAAAACAATTAAAGAGAGGGTAAAGTACTGACGCTCCTTAATGTTGTTTTGCATCCAGATTGATTAAACGGTATATGAGTTGCAGCTCTGTCATTGTTCTACTGCACTGTTTGGAGGGAGCTAACATTATGTAAAATAAAAAAAAAGGGGGGGGGGGTCGACTACATCATCAAAGAGCTTGACAGCTGAAAGTCAGCAGAGTTGGTGTTTCAATTTAAATCCAAAGTGTTGTAGTACTGAGTCAAAACAAAATGTATTATTGTATTAATGTTGGTGAAGAATGAGAAGAAATTAAATGTCTACATTGCAATAGCCAGTGGCATGACATTATTTTTAAATGCCCTATGCCAATGCCCTTCCTATCAGTATTTTTTCTTGTTGCCATTCCTTGCATATATCTTTTTATATTCATATTTCCTTTCTTCTTCCAACCTCTCCCCTGTGTGACCCTCTCTGACTCCTCTGTTTTGGTTCTTTAATGCCACCTGTCTTTCTTTGGCCATCCAGCCCCTGTGGAGGTTTACAGATTCCCCGACTGATGGCAGGTTGCTGGTTTATCGCTCAGAAGACATCAGGAACCTGAGCCACATCATCTCTCCTAAAGTGTGTGGTTACATCCACGCAGAGGCTAAGGACCTGCTGCCAAGGACTGCCAGGAGGGGTTGGGATGGGCAGGAAGAGGTGGATCAGGAAAAGGGTGAGCTCTGCTGTCTGTTTCCCTCAATAGGAGTGGAGAGTCTTGCGAATGTGTTCATATTTTTGACTGTGTAGTGGAAATGTGTAGGAGGAGGTTATAAGTATATAAGGGGTTGGAGATCACAAATCTGGTGCAGCCTAGGTTCTTTGCTCTTGTTTGTGGGTGGTAAAGAGTAGGAGGATAACAAATGTTTAAGGTGGAGGGAAGGAAGGAGGAGGCTGTAGTAGTGATACAAAGAAGGTGGGTGTTAGATTCTGTAACAGTCGCTTTAATAAAAGCCTTTTTATCTGTAAAACCTAGCCCATATTATGCACATACACACTGCTGAAAAGTGAGTATTATGTAACAACCAAATGCCTTTTGATTCTTTTGTGCTGCTTTGGAAATGTAAAGCATGTAACAGTGATAATGTGCCAGAGGAGGAATCTAAAACACCTCTCACTGGCTGTTGGTTGAAAGCACTCATTGGGCATATGAGTTGAGGTGAAGGTTCTTATGGAGGAGGCATTAAAATTCATGGAGGCACTGCTGCCCAATGAGATGACTCTGAGTCGTCACTGGTCTCCCACTGCTTGTTGTGGAAGCCAGGGCAGCGCACACCCACACTTCTGAACAGTGCACAGCCTAGTGTATGATGTAATGCTCAAATGGGATGTCTTCCTGTTGTCCTTTTCTGTTATTTTTCAACTACTGACTTTGAAGAGTTTCGGATGTATGAAGTTAAGAGTCATCTCTCCAGATTCCCTCAATGCATTTCTGTGGCAATTACAGCTTCTAAAATCTGAATATTTGAAAACTACAAAATGCGCAATTTTAAGATGGGCATTTCTTTTTCCTAGCCTTTCCTGGGACTTGGGGGGAAAAATGCAGAGGGCTTCAAAAGTAAAATGCACCAGAAATGAGCTTGTATTTAGGTTTATTATAATTGTGGGAGAAACTTGTGTCTAAAACAATCACAGTTTGGGCCAAGGTTTTCATACAAAAGTAACTCTTGAGAAACGTGTGGAAAAAGTGGTGAGGTTCATGTTTCGCATAAGTTTATTTCAGTGACATTCAACTCTGCTCGTTTTATTAATGGCTAGTAGAGAGCCACTGTTATAGACTAAATAATCAATAGAGTATTTGTCTATGAAAATACTTGTTGGTTGCAGCCCTAAGCATTACCTCTTTACAAAGTTAAAACTCTTTATTGCAGATGCAGTCTCGAATGAGCATTGCTTAATCTATTTGGAACAGTTAGGCAAGTTATGTGCGAACACATAATTGTTTGTATAGAAGTGAAACCCATTGAGTGTACCCACAAAAACCTCTGCTCTAGCTGGATTGAATTGAATCTGTGAAATCGGCTTTAGTTTACTGTGGTAGCCTTTTTAGCTGTCAGAATATACAGTAGACCTCATTCACACCTATTATTATGCACTCAGGACTGTACTATAAAGATAAACTGCTATTTAATTCTGGCTTGAAGAACAGAGGCAGAGCTCAATCAGTTCACAGGCAAACAAAAAAGAAGACTGTTAAATGTGAAAATGAGGGCAATTAACAACTGGATACTGGAGCATGGCCTCATTGTTTAACTTCTTTATCTTCATGTGTCTATCTTTATATAAGCTTACCCTTGACTGTTTGAATGTTGTTACTTCTGTCTGTCTCTCTCGCTGCTGCTCCTGCTGCTTACTCCTTGCAGGGTACCACCACAGAGAGAAGAGACAGGCTCATGATCACAAGAAGAATACCTGCCCCCTGTTGCTGGTTGCAGACTACCGCTTCTTTAAACACATGGGCCGCGGACAAGAGAGCGTCACTCTGAACTACTTGGTCTGTCTTTATGATGCTATGTACAAATCCTAATCAGTAGAGCAGAAATCATTCATCACATAAAGGTTTAACTTGCATCCATAGGGTTGAACAGAACAGAACTAGAGGAGAATAAATTGCTTTATTGTCGTTTTGCGCAGTTTAGTTTTATCATAAGAAATTGACAAATCTCTAATCTATAACCAGTGTGTCTAATATACCTGTGAATAAAACTAAGTCAAAATACTTTTTTGTAGTTCTGTGTATATATATCTGTACTTCAATACTTCTCGCTATATGATTTTTGTTTTCCCTTTTCTCCTTCCAGATTGAGCTGATTGATCGAGTTGATGACATTTATAGGAACACAACCTGGGATGATGAATTCAAAGGCTACGGGGTCCAGATCCATCAGGTGTGTGCAGCTGGCTGTGTGTTGGACCTCAAGTCTGACTTCTAGAACAAATTTTGGTGTTTTGAGCAGACATGCTAAAACGCTGCTCCCAGCAGCATGACAGCTTTGTTTTACATTGAGTCACTCCCGGAAGTGGAGCTGAGAATAACACTGTCCCTCTTGGTTTGAGAACTGCGTTTTTAGACGAAACTGAAAGCTTTTGTGTGAGCCTCGTGGGGTAATTTAATTTGTTCCACAGGCTTTGGGAATGAATGGACACACTGTTTTGTCATACTGTGAGCCTTGGGTTTTCTCACTGAAAAGATATGCATTCATTTAGCTACTCAAGAGTTATTTTCCCATTTTCTTCACCATACATGTCAAGAAGAGCTTGTAATGTGCTGATTTTTAACCCCAATGCCTTTTTCAGAGACGTTTTATGGCTAGAAACGCAAGCCCCATAGCATGATGCTGAGTTGAGTCGCATGGTCTCCTCTACCTATGCATTAAATCTTTTGCTAAAGCTATTTTTACTGCATTCAAACTATTTTTACAGGTAAGGGGCCACTTCAGACTGTTGCAGCTTAATGTAAAATCATTTATAATTTATCAGTAGTTTGATTTAGTAAAATCTTGACTATGTAATGTTTCACACAACATTAATTATGAGCCAGTGTGCAGATATTTGTTTAAATCCCTTAAATTAAATTGTGTTATTCATCTGTAATTATTACACATGATGAATTGTTCATAAATGGTGTCTGTGGTTATCATTCGCAGATCATCATCAACAAGGAACCTACAAAGCCTCCCCCTGGCCATGCTGGCACAGGCTGGGTCCACTATAACATGGAGAACAGCCCTATGAGAGGAAAGGAGGTCTGGGATGTAAAGAGACTTCTGGAGGTAGGAAAGAGCGACCGAGAGAAAGATGTATCAATGGACGCACAGAAAAAATACAGATGGGTGACAAAGGGAAAAACCAACATGAAGTGTCTTTTAGAATGAAGTCAAGCCACCACGAGCCTCCAGAGCACCTTCAGTGCTCCTTTCCACGTGTATTGCAGGGATGAACACAATTCCTCCACAAGATATTCCCTCATTTATATATACAACCTTCATTTAATCACTTAATACCATTGAGCTCAAGATCTCTTTTGCAAATTATGTGTTTATGTTAAAAAATAACAAGAGTATCGGCCGACATATCAGATTATATAATATTTCACATTGGCCGCAAAAATCCAGCATTGGTCTGGCTCTACAGTACAGTCTCTTTATTGCAGTTTGAGCGATGATAATTGCATGCTGCAGTCAAATTGCATAAATGTGATTTAGAGTGATAGTTTCATTTCCAATTGACATATACAAATGTCTGTAGATAATAGTTCTCCTTGTGTCTCTCAGCAATTCAGCTCAGACATAGCTGACAACGCCTCCACTGTGTGTCTAGCCCACCTGTTCACCTACCAGGATTTTGATGAGGGCACACTGGGACTGGCCTACGTGGCCCCCTCCAAACCTCTGGCCCTGGGCGGCCTCTGCCCAAAACGTAAGGACACATCCCGTAGCAGCAAAATAGCTTTGTTTTGATGAGCTAAGCATTAAATGGTGCATATCTACACCATGCAACACCTACATTACCAGTACAGTTAATGTAGGCTGACTTGAATCTGTATCAATTAAATATTTTATAATGTAACAACACTTTGATCTGCCTTGTTGCTTGTGTGTCATGTTTTCTATGTTGCAGTTTTAATGGAAATATGTTATTTGAAGTGAAAGTAGTGTGTAAACCTACTAGAAGATCTGTTTACCAGTTGGACAGACTGATGAATACTGATCAAGGAATTGCCAAAAATGACATGAAACTGTATGATGGAGCCCTGGGCTTTTGTAAAGTAAAACCAAATACTGACATCTTTCTTTTGATTGTATGATTTTGTAGCATACTACCCATCTCACTCTGTAAAGAAGCCCAGTTACCTCAACACAGGCCTGACCAGCACCAAGAACTATGGCAAAACCATTCTAACAAAGGTCTGTTTTACCTCGTTTTTTAATCTTCATCTTTGACAAAACTAATGACTAGGTGCACTCATTCGGCTTTAGCCAGGATGTTATGCAACATGACATTGTGCCAATTTTAGATTCTAAGTAGGGCAGACACACCTTTTTGTGTGGGTGTTATGAGTAATGATGTTAACCTGGTTACATTTTGACACCTCAGGTTTCAGTGTGTTGCTTGCTCCTCTGCACAGTTTACAGTTAAGTTTCAAAATGTTAATCAGATCTGGGAGGAGGTTTTGGGATATGGGGGCTATTGGTTGAGTATATCTGCAGCCTCTATGATAATATACATGTCTTTTGTCAGTGAAATCAGTGTTATGAGTTGTAGTTAAACATCTTTGTGTTAAGTAAAGAAACGGTGTCCTGCGTTTGTTGCTTGATAGAAATTTGTTAGTGTGTGATTTGATTCATAGATACAGTAGTAAACTATATATTTATAACGAATAAATCTGGTTTGTTTGTGTCCCATCAGGAGGCAGATTTGGTGACCACCCATGAGCTGGGCCACAACTTTGGAGCAGAACACGATCCTGACAATGTCCCTTACTGTGCACCCAGTGACGACCTGGGGGGGAAGTTTGTCATGTACCCTATTGCTGTGAGCGGAGACCATGTCAACAATAAGGTACCTGAACAAGTAAAACATGTTATTCAACTTCAACACACTGTTGGACAGAACAGAAGCATTACTATGTAATGATATGAGTTAATGATACAAAGTGTGATATGAAGTGTGAATGCCATTTGTGACTGAGTTGCTTAATCTACAGAGTGTTGGATAAATGTGAGTCACAGTTGTTCCTGTGAAATATAATGACAGACACTAAATGTACTGTACCTCCTCCGCCGTTGGCCTTAACAGCTAATATGCATGTGACTTTTACTGCAGTTTAAAGTCGTGACTTGTTCAGCACTTGAAGCAAGACCCTCTTGACGATATCTGCAAGGGTCAATAAAAATGCCATGAAACTGTAAATTTATGCTTAGTTTTGTCCAAAAAAACCCCACATTTTGCAGGTAGAAACACCATTGTTTTATTGACTTTGTATACATTTTGTCTATGCAACTATTACCTATGAATTTGCATCAGAAAAAGATTTACATGTTGTTGCTCTAGTATTCTAGTATCATAGCAGTCCTTTGTCACATCAACTTTCACAATTGAGCATAAAGTAACCACTCCAAGATAATATCTAAACCCCGTCTACGTCTCATTCCTTCCTAAAGCGTTTCTCCAAATGCAGCAAGATCTCTGTAGGAAAGACGTTGCGTTTCAAGGCTCCCTTGTGCTTCAAGGAGAGGAACAGTAAGGTATGCGGGAACTCCAGAGTGGAGGACGGGGAAGAGTGCGACCCCGGACTACTCCACCTCAACGACGACCCCTGCTGCTCATCCGACTGCAAATTCAAACATGTTGCACAGTGCAGGTATGATATCCAAAAGACAGATACATTTTCTAAAACACATTCGTCATGTCTAAATACACACTCAAACATTGGATTCATTGATTGAACTTGAGATGTTAAAATCGTTGTGGTATTAGTTTGAGTCACACATGGGTTCAAATGTCTCTCCACAGCGACAGAAACAGCCCTTGCTGTAGGAATTGCAAGTTTGAGCAGGCAGGAACAAGGTGCCAGGAACCCATTAGTGCTACCTGTAAAGGCATATCCTCCTGCACAGGTGAGCGCCTCCTGCTGGTTTAACACAAGAACTGCAGGCGATCACTAGAAGGCTGTCTGCTGTGGTGTTAGGTGTACCGTTTAAAAATGATAAAGATTATACCTTGAAAAATGACTACCTTTTTTTTCACATGTTAGGCAACAGCAGTCAATGTCCACCTCCTGAAAACGCTGCTGACAACACTGTGTGTGTTGACAACGGCCGATGTTACAATGGAGAGTGCAACCCTTTCTGTGAGGCCATGCAGAACCTTCAGTCCTGTGCCTGTAACGGTAAAGAGCAGTCCATTTGTTACAAGATCAAGGAAAAAATGTGCAAAAGCCCAAAACCTATAAGCTTTAAGTGGATTGTTCGACAAATCTGGATCCTGCCAGTCTGTGCTGTAAAACAGTAGATTCCCAGGGACCATGGAGGTCCTGGAGAGGTGTAACCCAGACAGGCAAAATCAAGACATTTGAAGGAAAGAAATGGAAATCATTACTTGGAAAAATTCAAATAAGATTTAAAGATTTAGTTTAGATTTAAAAAATAAAAATATAAGTAATCCTGTCATTGATGTATTCAATAATATTTTGTCAGTTATACAATAAGACAACACGTTTTTTGTACTTAAAAACACCATGACACTTTAGTTTCCAATCATTTTCATATTTGAACTTCAGTTGAAGGATCCTTTAGTGGATGTGGAAAATCCTACAAGCCTTGGGCCTATGAAACCTTTTAAACACAGTTAAACAAACATTAATATAAACTCCTGGAAAATTTACATTAGATATGGGATTTTTCCAGATGGCAGTGGATTATTAAAAAGATTTTAAGAGATTAACATGTTTTAATCTTTTAATCTCTGTTCTGAAAGTTAATGTGTGTACTGCCACTGTTGATGGAAGGTACTGTTTTACAATTTTGCAAACGTATAAAACAGTTGATAAGGTAATCCCCTCTTCTGTTTGCAGAGACGCAGGACTCGTGTAAAGTGTGCTGTAGGGGAAAAGATCGCACGTGCTCTCCCTTCATCCAGGTCAATGGCAGCTTCCTTTTCCTACGCAAAGGAAAACCCTGTACTGTGGGCTTCTGTGACGGGGCAGTGAGTGATCAAATCTTTTATATTTGTCCACTCTCCAGACAGGATTCCAGCTGATCCTACCATTTCCATCATGGTAGGATTAATTGATTTTGCTTTATTTGACTGTTTGGGAGAGCATCAACTTTCTCTCGTTAAAACAGGGAAAGTGCATGAAGCAGGTGCAGGACGTAATCGAGAGGTTGTGGGATTTTATCGACAAGCTGGACATTAACACATTTGGTAAGTTAGTTACAACAGGCCACTTTGAAATCTAATCAATTATGATAATGTGTGAAAAGGCTCTCAAAATAGATAAGAGTATTTGGAAACTCAGTCTTTTGGCTTGTTGTTGATGACCATAGCAGCCGAGTCCCGTTCAAACTCGATAGTCTCATCACTCTCCTTACATTCGTCTTTCTGTTTTGTTGTCTGTACCTCCATCCCCATTGCCATCAGGGAAGTTTCTGGCTGATAACATCGTGGGCTCTGTCGTGGTGTTTTCCCTCGTCTTCTGGATTCCTCTCAGTATCCTGGTTCACTGTGTGGTAAGAAACACAATTTCCCAGTTTCTTTTAGTGTGCCACTAACTGCTCCTTTTTAGATTGAGTACCTCTGTGGTTGATGGTATCTTTTCTTCACCGCTACAGTAATGACTTTAAGTCTTTTACTTCGTCAAATACTGACAGCCCTGTCCTTTTTGTGTTTCTTTCTGCAGGACAAACGACTTGACCAGCAGTATGAGGAGAACACAAAGTCCTTGTACTACCCTCCAAGCGTAAGTTTCTCAAATGCCCATATATGATCCTGTACACTAGCCTTGCTGCCACACTAACCAAACTAATACAACACTACTTTTTCTAAACACACTGACATCTTTAATACGGGAGGGAGAGGGAAGCATGACGGTTGATTGTTCAGGTTGAGGTATTTGCCTTCTGTTTCTGGATTCCTGCATGATCTGTCATCATTAAACTAGGTGTTACAACACGTCAATTCAGCAAAAATCCTGCTGAGATGAAAACAAATACGTTTAAATTACAAACAATAAAATAGGAATTTCCTATTTATTAACGGATACACTAAACATCTCTCTTTTACAGTTAATTAAAAAGTGGTTAAAGCTTAAAATGTAGCAATGTAGAAAATCAAGAATCTTAAAAATAGCTATATAGTTGGCTACAACATTCATACTCGTAAACCTAATAAACATTTTTGTAACATCATTCACATGGATTTAGAATCCTAAAAAACCTCTAACTTGAAGCAGTGTGAACCAGTGGTCAGGTTAGCCGTCACTTGTCCCTGCTGGGTTCAAGCTCCAAATGACCTGTCCATCACTCTTTGCCTTGGCCCTTTCCATTCTCATTGGAACTGCAGCAGATGGTGGAGGTTTGTAGTAGAGCTCCCGCCATAGGTGAGTGCGTGTGCCATGGTTTGGTGTTGCGATGCGCTGCCATTGAGTCCATGATGATGCATGGTCGGTGGCCCACGTTTGGGATACTCCTGCAGTCACTTACTCCTTGATGTAATCACTGATCTGGTTGCAAATTTCCAGCCCTCAAACTCACCGATTTCTTTCATCTGAAAGATGAAGTGACAGAGGCTCAAAGTAAAGCTAATAGTTGAATGTGACTAAACAGCTGTGAGTGTGTTCCTCTGCACAGATGCCGTCCATGCCCGGGTTGTATCTGATCAGAAATTACCTCAAGAAAGCAAGATTGTATTTGAGGAGTATTCAAACAGAGAGAGGACTAAACAGGTTGCACCTTGTTGTCTTTTGTGAAATCTGATGCAGTGTGTGTCAGCATTTTAAGTTTGCGTCTCCTGCTGTTCAAAGCCACAACATGAAGAGGGTAATGTCCAATTAGGTGATTGCTATTTTTATTTCCCCTTTCTTTTATTTTTCTTAATGGCTGTCTGCATTGTGTTAAGTCCTTCTTAGGTCTGACTGGGGAACACGTGGAGACCGAGGATACATTCCTCTAGAGACCTTTCACATGGCTGACATTTTGACTTGTAACAGTAGGAAATGCACAGGAGCGACTAATAACATTAATGATGGCTAAATTCCCTTTAGGTGTAACAGGAAGTCCTGCCAGTAAACCAGCATGCACAATATCAGGGCCCTTGTGCTCCTAAATGGACTGCAGCCATTATTAATATTAGTTACACCTCTGTTTGTGAACACATCATGTCCACCATGAGAAATGTTTGTTTTACTCATTCCCTTTTTAATGGGGGTATTGGGGATGATAATGGGATAGAGATAGCAGATTAGTAATATTACAAAATTTCTCGTGAAGTGTAATGGAATCAGTTTATGTTTTAAAGTATGAAGATTAGGAGAAATATCTGATGCAGAATGGAGTAAAAAGGGAATGGATCCCACCTCAGTCAGAAACAGGCAGCTTTGACGTGCTTTGGTCTCACATGTTGTTTTTACTCTTCAGAGTCAAGAAATGCTCAGCAACCTCGAGTCAGCGTCCGTGCGCATCGTCAAGCCTCCTCAGCCTCCCTCCTCCTCCGCCGGCCGGACCGCGCCCTCCTCCCTGCCCCCGCAGCCTCAGCAGCTGAGCCAGGTCGGGGCCCCTCCCGCGGCCAGCAGCAGTACCCCGGCCCCCGGCCCGAGCTGCGGCCCCACCCCGGACAGCGCAGGGGGGCAGCGGATGGCCACCATCCAGGAGGACACCAGCAGCGACTCTCACCTGGGAGAGGAGGGCCTGTCGGACGATTTCACAACCGCAGGAGCCTGCTCGTCGGCTACGAAATCCTCCTACGAGGATCTGACAGAACAGAACCTGCCAGCCAGGGACCGGCGGCGACTCAAGAGGCAGGACTGCATTGACACTAAAGAGACGGAGTGCTGAGAGTAAACAACCAGTTCTGATTTGTGTTTTAGGGAACATGCAAATACGTGCCGCATCATATGCATTTTTCTTATTGCAAATCAGAGACAGTAACTGTTGAAAGGTAGAAGGATACATGTTTTGTAGGTCAGATTTGGTGTTACCAAACTAAGGACACAATTTCAGGCACACTACTCTAGATGTGGATATTATTCAGTCAGCTGTAACTTGGATTGAACCACCATACAGATAATACATGAGTAGTCTCAAATACCTGTTGCAAATAACATAGTTACTGTGTAAATTCATGATGATGTGTGCCTGTGGTGAAATAAAGCTGTGCCTTTTATCAGTTTGGTAGGGTCCTTGACCAGATGAAGTCTGGGAGATCTGAGTAGGCCTGTAGTAATTAATCTACCGCTGGCCGGTTGCCCAAACAGAGTTCAGTTATCTATTTGTCTTAACCCAATGGCTAAATGGCGGGGGTTTTTTTTTCCCAGGAACAAAATACATTAAAACAGATTACAGTGATCTCGAGGCTCTATCTGCTTTTGCCAATGTGTCCTGTAAAAACCAAAAGACTGAGCTATAATTTTGGATCATAAGTTTAAAACAAATATATAAAAGCAGCATGTTAACAGGCTCAGCTTTGCCCCACAACCCCCCAATCCCCATATACTTGTGCACAAAGTACTGTGTTTATAGCAATGCAACCCCACCAGTTTGCTCCACTAACACTTTAACAAGTGATGTTGTAGCTGTGTATTTCCCCGTAAAAGGAAACATTTCAGTTTGATATTTTGACTTCAATAGGTGTTGTCCTGAATCTGTCATAACTGCTGCAAGTATTTTTGACACCACTGGAGAATTGCAATAAGATGTATACATGTTCTTACTATGCTGTCATCAGTGGGGTTCTTTGTTAGTTTTTTTATTGCAGGCTTGTATAATATTTTGTACTTACAATGCAATATTTTAATACTTTGCAAGGATCGAGTGGTAGTCTCCATCAGTGTTACACTTATTTTGTTTGTCCATCTGTTGAAACTTTAAGAAAACGTTATCTTGTATGACTCTTAATTGACTGATGGTTATTGGTCGTGTGTTCCCTCTGTGTGGTTGATCCCTGAACGGAACGACCCGGTGCCTTTTATGTTTTTGTGCCTAACCGTTCCGAGCCGACTTATTTCTGTGCAAAAAGACAGGAAGGTTCCCAGTAGATGAACATGGATCTGGTCAAAACAATTTAATTCAAAAAGTAACCGCCTATGGTGCTCAAATGTTAATTTTCTGCTTGGTTTTCTGTCCTTGTGCCACGTGAGTTCTGCCCTTCTTCCTCTTATTTAACGGTGTCTCACCATTGTTGCCTGTTTTGTCACATGTTAAAATTGTAAAATGTGTATTTAACAGTAAATATAGAACATTGACTACTGGATGGATGTGACTCTCACCCACACGAGCAGATATCCTGTGTCATATTCTGATGTGTATATTCTTAATGTTTCTTTGCTTAAATGGCCACCCTTGAGTTCCTTTTCTTTGCTTGTATTACCTACACACATCTCAAAATAAAACTTTGTGCATTTTAAACATCAGTACATGGTCTTGCATGTGACAACTACAAATCGTAGCTGCTTCACAGTAGCAACGCAGTCCAACAAGTTCAACCGGTGAATGCTGGTGAGTGTTTTGTTCTCCACAGAAAATTCTGCCTTGTAGGACCTTAAAGGAAAATATTTTACAACGTCCTCTCCTTCACTGGTCGCAGAGGAGGCTGCTCTCGGGACTCTTGGCGTCCACGTCTCCCCAGTAGGGCAGGATGAACGGCAGGTCGGCCACACGACTCTCCAGCAGCGCCCACAGGTGTTGAGCCACAAACTTGTTTCCCGTCTCCGAGAGATGCAGCCCGTCGGACAGGTAGGCGGTGTAGTCCTGCGGAGAAGAGGACAAAACAAGATGTCTGAGGTCAGAGGAAGAGTTGCGTTAAATGATGAATGTAGAGAAAGATCATTGGGTATAATGAAAAAACTCAATACTGAGTCTGGTCATATTAAAGCTGATACTTTAAGTTGATCTCATACATAAATATAGTGAAATGTGATAATTATTTGAAACATAAAGACACCACACATACTATATAGACAAAATAGTTTTTTCATGTTCAGCTGACCTGTTGTGCACTGAAATAAAGAATCTCTAGGTTACACTAGCAGTTAGCATTAACTGGAAGCTATAAATACTTTCCTTATATTAAGTGCCACATTAAAAGGTTCTTTCCAGGTAAGTTCTTGGGTATTATTTGGTCATTTAAAAAACAAAATGTTTCCTTTGCATGTTACAGTGGCCTCTAACAACACGCAGCAGTGACCGTGACGAGTACTACCCACCTGTCCATCTTTCTGCATGAGTGTCCAGAGGTCCAGGACGTCTGTACCACACTGACCAGCAGCCTGGACGCACGCCTGGGCATACTGCCCTGCTACAGAGTTCCGGCGATTGAGGGGACATCCTGGAAAAGACACGAAGAAGCACTCATGATCTTTGTAGGCCTGGAGCATAAAGATTTACTGTGTGTTGATACAAGAACAAGAGAGGAGAGGAGAGGAGAAACACTGAATGAGTGTTACCTTTCAAAATGCACTCGTTCTCCCAGGCTGGCTCATGTACAGGTGGAGGGGTGATGAAGATAACTCTGTCTGCTGACACTCCGGCTGACGCCAGGAGCCTGGTGATCTCCTTCAGGTTCTCGGAGTACTCCTGCAGGGGGACGTGCTGCTGGGGGTTTTTATCTGCATGACAGGAACAGGTAAAGCCATACACAGACATTGGGAAAGGATGATTGATTATTAGTGGCAAGATTTCTATGTCAAACATTTGTTTCCAATTACTCATTTTGGATAATCCCAAGATGCCCGAGCACTGAGGAGCAGAGTATGACATCTGAAAACATTTAAAGTAGTACTCCAGCTACTTAGTGTTGCACTTCCATACATTTAAGCAGCAGAAGTGGACATGTCCTAACTTTTAGTCTCAACTGTTATCCAAGCTCCAAGCACACAAGATCCTACATTTTCCAGTAGCATCTTGCCTGGTAAATATATTTTTGGTGATGTGTGTACACACTGGAAACGTGACAATTTGTATACAAAAATAATAATAATAAATTATGCATTCTTAAAAATGCTGTTGATACACTGTCAATTCAATACACAAAGGAAATGGAGGTGGTTCTCACAGCTACAAAACATTAACAAAAACAAACATGAAATAATAGAAATTTGGGGGAAAAAACCATTTGCTTTTATTGGTCAAATGTAATTGCCACTGGTGTTTTAAAGTTGCAGTTCTATTGACATCCGACAGTGCACATAATGTGTGATTTCATTTTATTGTAGACATAAACAACACAACTGTCCAAATATTCATTAAATAAGCAGGAGGAAAAAAAGTATGGAGAGTTTGCAGTTTATCATTTCTAAAATTGCCATGACAGTTTCTGTCAGTGAATTTGTACCTTCCAGAGCGCAGTCGTTGGCTCCAAAGAAGACAGTGACTGCAGCTATGTTGTTTTCCGCAGACTTTTGGCTGTTGATGAGGCGAGGAAGAACTATCTTGGCCCATCTGGAGTTGTAGCCAGACAGTCCTCTGTTTTCAACATCGCACTTTCTGAAGTCAAACTATGTGTTAGTCAGAGGCACACCAGTTTGGTTAAACGATTAGAAAGAAATCAGATCAGTACCCTTTCTGTTCAGAATTCTAGACGACTATTACTGAAATCTGAGGTGATTATGAGATATTAAATGAGCACTTACATGAAGGCCACAACAAATCAAAACCAATACATAGGAGGTACTTACCGTGCTAGTTTGTTGGAAATTTCCGCACCCCAACCATTGGCTTGAAATGAAAACTGAAACAATCAACAGCACTGTTTTATTAATTCCAAACAAGCTAGCAGCTAATGGTAACTAACCAACTCAGTAGCAGACAAAATGCAATATAATAGTACAGTCTTTAAAATTGATTTCATGCATGGGCTAACCTGTGTGATGGAGTCCCCAAATAAAATCACTTTAGGCCAAATTACTCTTTTGAACTTGGACATCATGAACGCGTAAGTAGGAAGGAAGTGGCTGCGCAGAATATACCAAACTTCCGGTTAGGGGAGGGACGTATTGCCATACTTCACAATAAAAGTTTGTCATTATATTTGGGGAAAAATAGAAATGTTATGTGTTAAATGTTATTCTCATGATGATTAAAATTATGAGACAGTAATTCAAAATTATTGACATACTATTGCCAACATTTTCGAGCAGAGTCAAAATTTTGCTAACTATAAGTTTTAACTTTTTCCCTTAAAAGTCAAAATGTGTATTTATATCGATGAATGCTGGCTAAATAACAGAAACGCCTTTCTGTATAATGCAATACAGTTCAACAGCACCACAAACCAAGTCCTCGAAAGTGAGCACACAGGTGAATCAACACCTCCCTGAAACAGTTTCAACAAAAACTGAACATTATAATCTTCATAATGGTAGGATTTATTACAAACAGAGAAGGGGTTTCTGGCGCAACTTCACCTACTTCCAAGGTGTATGGAGAAGGGAAAAAGTCTGAAGAGGTTAACTCCAGCAACAATTGTAATATAAGAACTTTGTTGGCCCCAGTGAAGGCCACAAGCCAAAACGAGGTGGTCTGACAATAAAGTTGTTCTATAAACTAGGACTGTTGAATTAGACTGCATTAATTTTGGTTAGGTGTTCCTAAGAAACTGGCAACTGAGTGTATATTGAATTGTATGCTTGCCTACAGACAAATTGTACATTTTTGCTAATTCAGCTGACCTGTATGGGTCAGTGTCAGTATCATTGTATATGCACAGACTATGCGTCGTCACAAATATATATTACAATTTGTAAACACAAACTCTACAAATAAACTCTTTATGATCAACAAATAGAAATCAGTGACTTCTACTTGAAAACCAGAATTTAAATAAATGCTAAATGATTTGTCTGCACACGTGGGTCATTTTCTGTTTGTAGATCGTTTCGCATTTGTTTTCATAATTTTGACACTACTGTTTTACTGTTTAATTTGTGTTACAATTTCTACAAATGCACTCTTCATAATTTGCAAACAAACAGTCTAACTTGTATTTTCAAACCACTGTTTCAAGACAGTGGTCAGCCCTCAAGTGTGTTTGTGGATCAGAGTGTGTTTGTGGATTGCTTGCATTTGTCTACAAATCATTATGACACTTCTTCTGTGTCAGCAGATAAGCGGCATTGCTTGCTACGTGATGTCATGCCTCCTCAATAAGCATTTCAAAATCGGAGCTGAAATTTGTCGGAACGAAACATGTCCTATCCCTCAGCTATCACTGTGTGTTTCTGCCCAGTATTTTGTCTTGTTTGCTCCTTCACCAGCCGCCGCATATTCAACACACACTGGCAGCTGATCCGGTAAACCCTTATGACGTTGTTTTGGCAAAGATTATAAGTGAATGTGATTCGGTGTCCACGTTGGTTTACAAAAGTAATCCGATTTAATAAGTAATCAGATTACAAGAGTAATCCAATTACAAGAGTAATCAGATTACTTTTGTACAAAAGTAATCCATTAAAAAAGTAATTAGTTGTTATTGACATAGCCTATCAAAACGATCGAAACCAACGTGGACAACGAATCACATTCACTTATAATCTTTGCCAAAACAACGTCATAAGTAGGCCTATATGAACCAGGAGACTCCCTCTCTCTGTGTTTCTCTGCAGGGCATGTGTGATCATCAGTAGACCACATGGGAGCGGCAGAGAGAAGGGAGATTGTCCACTAGGTAATGATCGCCGATGGTGTCATTCTCTGGAGGCCATTATTAAAGGCCTGGGTCGCCTGCCCAAGTAAAGTCATTAGTCATAGTCAGTAGTTTCATCCAGCTGTTTTTATACATGTGAATGGAAACGATTATGCAAAATGATCTGTCAGCTCAAACAATTGTGATCATGGGATTATGTAATGATTGTGACAGCCCTCGGTTACATTAGGCCACTCTTGCAACAAGCACATACATATGAAACACATAAGGGTTTACCGGATCAGCTGCCAGTGTGTGTTGAATATGCGGCGGCTGGTGAAGGAGCAAACAAGACAAAATACTGGGCAGAAACACACAGTGATAGCTGAGGGATAGGACATGTTTCGTTCCGACAAATTTCAGCTCCGATTTTGAAATGCTTATTGAGGAGGCATGACATCACGTAGCAAGCAATGCCGCTTATCTGCTGACACAGAAGAAGTGTCATAATGATTTGTAGACAAATGCAAGCAATCCACAAACACACTCTGATCCACAAACACACTTGAGGGCTGACCACTGTCTTGAAACAGTGGTTTGAAAATACAAGTTAGACTGTTTGTTTGCAAATTATGAAGAGTGCATTTGTAGAAATTGTAACACAAATTAAACAGTAAAACAGTAGTGTCAAAATTATGAAAACAAATGCGAAACGATCTACAAACAGAAAATGACCCACGTGTGCAGACAAATCATTTAGCATTTATTTAAATTCTGGTTTTCAAGTAGAAGTCACTGATTTCTATTTGTTGATCATAAAGAGTTTATTTGTAGAGTTTGTGTTTACAAATTGTAATATATATTTGTGACGACGCATAGTCTGTGCATATACAATGATACTGACACCGATTTACCCCCACATTCCTGCTGCTGTGCCAGTAAACAACTGGAATTAAACAATGTTTCTTTTTCCCTTACAAGCAGCACCAAATTACATTCCAGGAAACTACTTCGAAAACTATTAGAACATCTGTTGAAAAAACAGACCAGTAAAATAAAGTGACATTTTGTCTGTTTGTTATATTTTTGGTAATAGATTCTGCAAACCTTTGTGAAGTGGCTCTACGAAATACTTTAAATTTACGTTTTCATGCCCCCCAGTAGGGGGCGCTGCCGTTAGACGAGCCCCCCTCGGCATCACTGAAGTCGGTCTTCTTCTGCTCCCGGCGAACATGGCGGAGGTCAGGCATCGGTTTGAGAAGCGAGCGTACGACTTTGCACACATACTGTGTAAACGTTACCTCCTGGAAATTCAAGGTAAGCGAGGTAAAAGTGCAGTGCGAGCTTCGTCTCTCTCGGCCGCGTTTCTGTTGGGTGACACTCAAAATGGCGAACTGAAAGGAACCGGACATGTTGCGGACAGAATGATCGTTGGAGGTTCACAGGACAGTCGCACATCGGTAACGCCACTGTTTTGTACTGTTAACAATGTTTGCAGAAATGGAAATGTCGCTGAATATTGTTATCTTGGACTCGACAAAGAGCATTTACTTCCTAACAAGACCCATATTCAATATACAGAAAGAAATCTCCCTCTGTATCGGAGTAATGCCAAGTTTCGGAGGACTTTCGGCCCCTTCAGGCCTGCTCGTCGACAGCATAGCCTCGGTAGTCGGCGTGTTGGGTGTATCAGAGCTTACAGCGGCAACGGAGCCCGATCTGAGCCCCTTTACAAAACCAAAACAGGCTACTATGAAGTCCTGGAGGTGACACCTACCGCCACTCAAGCCCAGATAAAAACAGCCTACTACAAGCAGTCCTTCGTCTTCCACCCGGACAGAAACGCCTCTAGCGGGGAGGCCACAGTCCGCTTCTCTGAGATCAGCGAGGCCTACACCGTGCTGGGCAATAAGGCACTGAGGAAGAAATACGACCGGGGTCTTTTGAGCCAGTCAGACCTCACCGCAACAGCCAGACCCTCCGCCAAGGGCACCACGGGGAGCTCAAAGCAAACCGAGGGCCGACGGTCTGTGGTGGACGGAGACAGCCGTGGAGGCGTCTTTGATTTCGACAAGTTTTTCAAGGACCACTACAACGAGCAGCTGCAGAGACAGAGAGACATCAGAGTCCGCAAAGAGGAGATGCAGAGGAGTAAGAAGGAGACGATTGGGGAGAAGAAGCTGGGCAGTATGATGGAGATGGGAGTTGGGGTGCTGCTGGCGATGGCCATGGCTATACTGATCAGCCTCAAACGGGGTTGAAGTTCATCCACATGGGGGAGGTGGAGGATGTAGTGAGGAGGAATGTCGTCCTTGTTAGGAACTCTGGACAGCTTAATAGTCTTGTGGGTCCCTTTTAATCATCACTAAGTCATCTGTCCAGCAGATGTCTTTATTTTTAATGGTGAAGCAAGTTTTGATCATGTTTTAATGTATTGCTATTTGTGAAATATTTATAGCAATGTAAGGGATGTGTGATCAGTTATATCTTGAGAGCCCATTAAACAGGTGCATTATAGGAACTGTGGGTTTATGCTGAGATCGCTGAGTTAAACAATGTGCCTTGGATTATATTTATTGTAAAAATCAATGGTTATATTGTCCTGATATTTTCTAATAAATGACTTATGAGCAGTGCCTGTCGGAGCACAAATGAAACAAATGTTGCCTGGGTCTTTTGTTGGCACCATTGTTAGTCATCAACACCAAAAATGGTGAACTGTGAACCTAATTTAATAAACATTTCTGACCATAGCTGATGAACCAACCAAGTTTTACTTCTTTCTACTCCTTTTTCGTACATGAGATAGAAGCATGTTTTTACAGAAAAGTAAGATACTTTGCCGTGTTTTTTATTTTAGTTTTCTATTCTTCATCTTTACTTTCTTTTTTTAAATGTTTGAACATTCTTGTATTTTTCTCTCATGTTCGAAAATAAATAAATAAACCAACCAAAGTAACTTAACTGCTCAGTGATTCAAGACCTCATTCACAACAGTATACAAGGAACACGAACATTTAGTGCATTTAGAAATTCACAGTTCACATCACAGTTAAAAGTAAAAAAGTCCGTCCTATCAGTGCACATTAGTAACGAACTCGGGTCAAACAAAACATACAGTGCATCTACACAAATACAGTGAACAAATGACGTATTATTAAAAGTGCTTGCATAACTGAAAACAACACTAAAGTCTCTGAAAACAAATTGTATCTACACAGCCTATTTATTGTCCTTTTCGTACATGGTAGCTCTGTTGTCACAGGTCATGAACTTTCCTTCATGTTCAGTGAATAAGTAAAAGGCTGATATAATCTTTTCATACTGCATCTACAAAAAGGGACGGGGATTGGTTGTTGAGGTGGTCAATTAAAGTGCATAACGTATGTATATGTAATGTATTTGGGATAAAACGAGCTAAAACACTATGGATCCTGGTAGACACTATCAGATCGACAAGTCACTATGATTCTTGGGAACATTTGTTTATCCGGTTTTTGGCACACAAATCCAAACTGCTTGTTAAACTTTCAACACAGAATTTGTAGAAGTATTCTTTGTTTTTATATCTGTGATGTCTGAAGTTGAGAGACTTTGTCCCCTCGTTAGTTCGAGAGGTGAAACCTAACTGATTGTGAGCACGTCTGCAGTCCTGCAGTCCGGTCTCCGCTCTCAGATGGCCGGGTTGAGGGCATCATAGAGCCGCTGCACTGCCAGCTCCACCATCTCTCTCAGGGAGTCGTCCTCTGTGCATTCATCCTCGTAGCACACCGACTGATCAGGGGAGAGGACGTCAGGGAGAAACATTTTAAAAAAACAAAACACCAACAATCCTACACTACATACATTGTTCTGTTCTGCTTCTCACCCTCGTTTCCAAGCAAATGTGAACCGTCTTCCCATCGACTGTCACAGAGACGTTTTTACCATCACTGAAATCCACACATTCCTCTCCAAACATGTCCCTAAAGACAAAGAGAGAACCAAGATATGGCTTAATATAACCTAAGGTCAACTGAGGAACTGGTTCTGATGGGATTTTATATTACAGTATACCTTTTAAACACACTGATTTACGCATACAATGTTACAAACATGTTAGTATGGATTTAGATAGCTTGTGTGCCACTCACTGCAACATGACTCCTAGTCGGGTTTGGAAGATGTCCATGTCCATAATGGTACTCTGGGTCTCCATGACTGTTAATAAAACACAAATTGAATCACATTGAATAAGAATTCATAAAAACAAAGTCCAAGGCAATAACGAGACACAATGCTTTGAGCTTTTGTTTTAGTAAGCGGGTTTAAAGAAAACATGTATAATTTGTTTTATGCTTCCTGCAGTTAATGAAGCATTCAAAACTAAAGATCTGGACAAACAACATACATAGCTGATTGCCAAACCGACCTTTCTGAGCCTTTGGGTTTGACTGGACTTCCAGCACTACGGTTGTGACAGCATCGGCATACATGTCATTGAGAGGGTTAGCTATCCACTGAAACAGGAGATAAAGAGAAAAGGTGGTTGGATGAACTGCAGCCATTAATAAAACACAGAAGTCCCAGCCCACCTCTGTGCTGCACAATGTAATATTCCCATTAAAGTCTGAGACATGATATTAGGCCATTCTATTCATACTCTAAACCTGGGATCTGTGACCTCATAGTAAAATGATCTGGCAGAGATGGATTTCTAGCACCTCCCATTGTGTTTTGACAATGTGCCTCAGTGTCCCAGCAGGTCAGAGGCTCCATACACAGCAGCTGCATAAAGTCTGAACACAAGCGGCCTTGAGCAAGAATTACAGCTCATGAAGTTACCGCATAAATGCATGTGATTAGGTATAAGAGCGGACAAAAAGGAGACTGAGCCAGTCCAAACAGAGCAAAGTCTTTTTTCCCCTCCTGCATCAGGACCACAGCTGGCCTGACCGCTCACCTCCAGTAGCACCATGCCGACCTCGTGGATCAGAGTGATATTTTTAAAGATCTTCAATGTGTTCTTCTCGGTTCCATCCAGCTCTTCCACGTCCCCTGAGAAAAGACCGCCACCGTCAGTATGGCGTGAACTCCAAATGAGTGAAAGGGAAAACATGAATGAATGAACCAAAAACAAGACTATATTTTGAAAAGTTTGCATGTAGACACACATCGAAGCGTAAAGTGAATGGTCGCTCAGCGCACATACACAAATATGGCAGTCTTACCAGTGAGGTTCCTCAGATGGCAGACGAGCAGTGAGTAAGGTCCGGTGAAGGGGATGGCCTGGGACTGTTTCACTGTGCTCATGGCCAGCTCTGTATACGCTGCAAAACAGACACACCAGGTCACTTCATGATGCCTTGCTTGTTTGTCAAATATTAAAAGAAGGGGGAAACCGCTGTATTCTGTGGTCTGGAGCAACAGAACAAATGTGTAACGTACAGTATATCTCTAGGGGCAGTTTGGAGAACTAAAAAACACTTACTAGAAAGGTCAGAGGGATTGAGGATGTGGTAGTTGAAGTTCTTTTTCACCAGTATGCCTGACACCCTCTGGCCCTGAGCACACT
Organism: Coreoperca whiteheadi; assembly: GCA_011952105.1. Taxonomy (NCBI): domain Eukaryota; kingdom Metazoa; phylum Chordata; class Actinopteri; order Centrarchiformes; family Sinipercidae; genus Coreoperca; species Coreoperca whiteheadi. The sequence continues at coordinate 14,743,708 of CM022480.1, read as the reverse complement.
TCTTATCAGCCAGAGAGCCCATCACCTGAGAGGAGGCGTCGTGTTCAGTAACTTCACTCAAGTTTCAGGGTGGATTTATGTGTTTAACATTTATAGTGTCATCTAATACATGCAACAATCATGACTCAGCATTGTTAAGCCAGAATGAGCCCATATAAATATAATAAAAAAAGGCAGTTTATCGACCTTGGCCAGCTTCTCTCCTCTGAAGTTGAGTGTGACAGCTTCTGTGTTGCGAGGGTTGTGGACTTCGATGTGAACCTGGTCATTGTCCTCATACTCCCTGATCAGTGCGGCCTTCAGACGGGCCATCTCATTCTGCTCCCCGTGGACCAGGATCTGAAGATGACGTGCAGACGGGGAGAGTCGAGGATTTTCATTTACAACTAAAGGGTACAGACGGCAGAGTGTTTTAAACACAAATCAATCAATCAGTGTTGTTGGTTTGGTTTTTTTTTTCCTACCACGTGGGGTGGCTTGAGAGCCCTGATGAACTCGCTGGTCTGCTGGTAGTCAGTGTGGGCAGAGAAGGAGATGTAGTCCACTGACATCTTCAGCTGCAGCTTCTGTCCTGACATGGTGGTAATCTCCTCCGGCTCAGACATGATGTGCTGCAGAGAGGACACAACACACCACAGTGAGCTGCCATAGTTATACATTCACTGTCTCAATAGACACACCTGATATAAGCTTCGAGATGGCACTTTGATCCAACAAAATAGATTTATCTGTCTATTATTAACCCAAAATAACACTTCACACTTTTGTCTACCGTCCTGTTGGAGTCCGACCTTGGCCAGTGTGCCCTCTACACAGTATCCAGCGATGATGACTCCGTTCCTCTTATCAGTGCACCAGCTCTCAAAGAGCTCTCTGGAAAGCCCGCTCTGCATCATACCCGGAGACGCCATCACCACGCTGGGGCCGATGTCATCAAAGTGATCCATGCTCTGGAAACAACCGACACCACGGTTACAGATACTCAGCGGCTTTTTGACACCACGTTCAGATGATCAGCCTAAAGATGTAACAGTCCGGGTGTCCGTGCACGCAGCGCTCTCTACCTTGAGGTTGCTGATGTGCTTGAAGACAAAAGGGTTGTTGATATTGATGGCCTTGCGGATCTTGTCGTTCATAGCGTTGACGTAGGTCTGGTACACGGCCATGCACTTCTTGGCCAGGGACGAAGCATAGTAGATAGGGATGTCGTGGAGCTCAGGGTGGTTCTGCCAGTACTCATCTACAGGAGAACATGAAGCACAATCTAACAGACTCCTCTGATATACATAACATACATACTACAATACAGATGCAACAGACAAAACTAACTTTAAAAAAAGTGTAATACAACGCAAATATTAAGCGTATCATCATAAAGGGTCCGAAATGATAGGATAGAAGCTAAACATGTTGTTGGATTTGGAATTGTCTATTTAGAGGCATAATCCAAATCAGGGAGTCACACATGACTTCCCACCCAGTATGAGTAGCAGTTCCTGGGCCCGCCCCAAGGCGAACACGGGGATTAAACAGCGGCCTTCTCTGTTGACAATGTCATGGACTGTGTTACAGAACCGAGCTTCACGCTCCTCCCTCTTTTCATGGATGTGGGTGCCGTAGGTCGACTCCTGCAGGAAGAATTAACAGGATTTACCATGTTGTGATCTCATAAAGCTCCAATAAAAGTAGTGTTCATTGTGAATCGTTAATGAGCATACTATGATTAAGATGTCAGGCTTGACACTGGGGATCTCGGCTGCCATCAGATGCCTGTCTTCTTGTCGGGAGAAGTCTCCCGTGTACAGCAGCTTCGGAGGGGGGAAAAAGGCAGACAATGGACTTGTTAAGTGAACAACAGGACTCTCTGAAACAAACAAACAAAAAAGTTATACATTAAAAAAAAGAAAACAAACAGGAATCATTACCTTGACTCCAGCTATTTCGATCATGAACATGGCAGCTCCCAGCACATGACCAGCGTGGTAACACCAGAACTTGATTCCAGCCACCTCCTTGACCTCGTGGAAGTTGATGGTCTCAATCTTATCCATGCTCTCCTCCAGGTCAGTCTCAGTGTACAGCATGTCATCTGCTGAAATGTTGCTGCAATAAATCAAAGGCACAATTATTGCAAGTACAACAATTAATAATTTGGAAGAGTGATGACTGCTCATGCGCCTACCTGACTTTGACGTAGTCTGACAGTAGCCAGCGGTAGATGGCCTTAGTGGCGTGGGTCATGAAGGTCCTGCCTTTAAAGCTGGTCTTCTGGAGGAACCAGGGCAGAGCTCCACAGTGATCCAAGTGGAAACTGGTGAGAGGACACATACATCAAATGACATATCCTTAGTTATGTTTTAGAATACAAGTCGAATAAAAGAGAATGCAAGCAGAAGAACATGCCTTAGTAAGGAAATTACCAATACGGATAAGGTTGAGCATGTGTAACGGATCCAAAAGAGACAGTTCAACGCATAAAAGAGAGAAGGGAAAGCTCACTGGCTGATGAGCAGCAGGTCTATCTCGGCCGGGTCGATCAAGTCTATGTAGGGGAGAGCATCCATTCCCTCCAAGCCCGGGTGGATACCACAGTCCAGCTGCCAAACACAAATATTACTGTATTTATTTCACTCAGTAGCAGTACTGCTTTCCCCAGGGAGTCCTAGGTACATATAATCAACACAGGACACAATAAAACAACAATAATTAAAAAACATAAAATAATAACGAAAGCCTGCATATTATAAAGCTAGAACTACATGTTGTACTCCTATAGCTGTTGTTTCTTAACTTAATTGAATAACACTCACAGATTATTGGGTTTTCTATTTTAATCGATACATGCAATACATATTTAAACGTTGTCTGTTTGAAGTCACACAGCAGCATATTGTACAGTTACAACTTGATACTGAATCATCTATGGTGAAGACCGAAACATTTACCATAATTTTCCTTCCTTTGAACTCGAGGATGATGCATGACCTCCCAACCTCCTGACCGGCACCCCTGTAGTTACACGAGGAAAGAGGATTTAAGCTGACGGTGCATTTATTTAGTTGTTATTATGGGTAACACATAGAAGCAGTCGTTCCAAATCTCTATTCATGAAAAAATACCAATTTACTCACAGTGGACGAATTAGGAGCTGGTCACTTTCCTCTGCGGGGACAACCACCTCTACTTTGCGTTTTGTCGCCATATGCGTTCAATTTTGCAGGTAAATGTGAGAACTGAAGACATAAATCCGGCCACACTATTATTGTGTTTGTAGAATGAATGAGGGCGGGCGGCCTCGCGGAACGTCACACTTCCGGTGCTGTGCCAAAATACCGCCGACGGGAATCAAAGGTTCCGGGACAGACATTGGTCGTTTTTTTCCGGCAACGAATTTCCATGAATAAAATAACGCTAAGTGAATATCACAAGGGACACGTTTATCATATATATGTAAAAAACAAACATCAAGTTTTGTACACACTTATATATGTATATTATCCACAAGCCTCTTGGCTCAATAATCAACTTTACAGATGTTGTTTTTTTTTGTACTTCGTTTGCGTCCCCTTTAAGCGGTGTTGGGTGTAGGCTGTAAAACTCAAAGGGAAGCTAAAGAGTCAAACTGTAGGTGAACAGAAAGCTGCTTTGAAGAAAACTATCCCTGAGCGGCACATTGACACGGTTACGGTACAAACAGGTATGTCGTGTGTGGCTCACTCTGTTGAATACATTGCATACAATGTCTTAGCTTTTCAACTTCAGCGTGAAGATAAATGCGACGGGGGACATTTAAGGCGGAGTAGGACGACTTTCATCCAAACATTAGCTTCTCTTTTAGGATGTACAATACAGCTTACGAGTTTTCCGCTGAGCATGTGGGTTAGCTAGCTGGATAAATGATGAGTTCAAGTCAAACGTTAACCTGTTGATTCAGGTGTCTGGTAACGTTATATCATCGGTGTCGTGAAGTCTCTCTTGTAAATGATTCATGCCCCCCACCGTTAACAGTAGCAGGTGTAACAGACAAACTGGTTTCCGATTAAATTGGTGCCCCTTTGTGACTGCAGTTACTGTCCACAAACTAACGTTACCGCCGTGCAGGAGATTTTGGATTCTTTAATGCAGGCCTTGAATAATAAGTTGCTGTGATTTTGAACATCTTTAGGAGACATTACAGGATTGATTAGCTTTCTCATACCAACTCCGAAATGGGGAAAACTTTACTACTATAATGAACTGCAAGACAAGCTGAAGTTAGAGACTCATTTCTCTGTGGGATTTCTACTTGCTGATTTTTTTAACCATATTTGTGTTATTTGAATTAGGATTTCTGTGTGTGTGTGTGTGTGTGTGTGTGTGTGTGTGTGTGATGCCTGCTTTTTGTGACTGAGCGGTCTCAGGTCTCTCTTGCAAAAGGGTTCTTGATCTTAAGGAGACCGCCTGAATAAATAAAGCTTAGCCAACTAACAACAGTCCTATGATGTGAATGGCTGTGCAGCTGTTATTCATCCTCTCTGTTGACACTTGGGAAGGCAGTCCTGTTGTCTTTAACAGCGTGGTCCGTGATGGTTCAGGTTGGTGAGGCTGGAGGGCTGGATGTGGTCGTCATGGTGAAGGATGTTCCGGAAAGTCAAAAAGCGCCACAGCAGCAGCAGCTCGCAAAGCAGTGAGATCAGCACCAAAAGCAAAGTACGAGAACACGTACACACACACACACACACACACACACACACACATAAATGTTATGGCAGAGCCACTTCCTCCCTTGTTGAATTTAGGCAGCACCCTCTTGTGTTTCTGTCCCTTTTAAGTCTGTGGACTCCAGTTTAGGAGGGCTCTCCAGATCCAGCACCGTCGCCAGCCTTGACACAGACTCCACCAAGAGCTCAGGTAGGTATCTCTCTCCTCTTCTTCCATTCCTCCCCTTTTCTTTTCTAACTGGTTATTCAACGTATGCCCTCTGTAGGTAACAGCGCGTCTGAAACATGCGCTGAGTTCCGGGTGAAGTATGTGGGAGCCATTGAGAAGTTACAGTTTGACATGAGCAAGACCCTCCAGGAGCCTCTGGAGCTCATCAACTATATTGATGCTGCTCAGGTGAGACGCTGGAGAAAGCAGCAGTGATTGCTTTGCCAGTCGCTCCGGGTTTACACTCATCAATATTACAGTCGATATCATAGAGAAGATGCTGTAAATATTCTGCTCCTTTTCACAGCAAGATGGAAAGCTGCCCTTCGTGCCTGGAGACGAAGAGATGATTCTGGGGGTGTCAAAGCACGGAGTCAAAGTGGCCTCACTGGACCAGTGTGTGAGTAGAGAAGCAATAGAAGAGTGATATATATTCAGCATCAATTTACAGTTGCTGACTCTGACATGTAAGCAGTTCCCCTGATGTTTCCTCCACCATACCCATCTTTAGATGCAGTGTGAGCTGAATTTGGGGTGTAGTGCTACACTCAGATTTACCTCTGAAACCGCACTGATCCATGATGATTTATCATCCCTAACCATGTAATACAAATGAAGAAATGTGATTTTGATGTAATGAGTCAGTAATAAAGTCCCTTTTTATTGTACCTCTGGCCAGGATGTGCTGCATCGCCACCCTCTGTACCTGATAGTGCGTATGCTGTGTTACGATGACGGCCTGGGGGCAGGGAAGAATCTCCTGGCTCTCAAAACCACCGATGCAAAGCAAGAGGAGTGCAGCATCTGGGTGTACCAGTGCAGCAGCTCAGTGAGTGTGACAAAGTATAAAAAGAAACCGTTTGCTTGATTTGGCGTAGTAAAACAAATGTAAATCACCTGTCTTGGGTCTTCTGCCCTGTCAATAAATGCTGTTTATTTTCCTTTCCCTGTGTGTTATCCATCATCTGTCTAAGCAGGAGCAGGCTCAGTCCATCTGCAAGGTGCTGTCGGCTTCTTTTGACTGCGCTCTGACATCAGACAAGTCCTGAGGCCAGAGAGACGGGATGGGAGCTGAGATCTGTCTAGAAGAGAAATGAATTGCAAAATCAGCAACAGTAAATCCAGGACAACCATGGCTGCATTGGGATTGCCAAAAAAGTGCAACCATTTCCTTTTTTCCCCCAACTTTGCTTTGTTTCTTTTAATTAAGAGAGATTAACTGGAGGACAAATCCTGTGTGTTTTCCATGTTAGTTTGCAGGAAAACATGACTCAGATTCCCAGTTTGTGATACCTAATAACACCTTTCCATCATTCTCCAGTTGAGGCAGAACTACCGTGAATTTGTCTGAATCATTTCCTTGGAATTTATTTCCGTTACCCCATGTGTTTCTTTGACCTTTTCACATAACATCGAAAAAGAGAAATGGTTACATTTTTTTTTAAAGCATTGGAATACAGTGTACAGCTTTCAGCAATGTCATTCAAATGAATCTTATTTAAATGTAAATTATGGTACAACATGGTACAAAATGCTGTAAACCAGCTGTGTCAGCATGTGCTAATTCATGGGAGACACGGTACACAGATATGATGACATGTGCACGGTTCAGTTGTCTTCATGTGGAAACCACTCAGATCCCTTTTTAAGTTTAGCAATCCTTTTGTGTGTTTTGTTGTATTTTTCTGAGATAAACAGTATTGGTACAATAGCAGTCACTTTTTGAAGGTGCATTACACAAAATGTTTGTCCTATATTTTGTCACCTGTGTGAGTCTCTTAACTTGTGGGATTTACTCATTTGTAATGACTGTTTTGACATTTATTGTATCTTGTTTTATACTGCAAGTTTCTTGGTACCAAACGCTTGATGTGTTAAGTCCTTGTTTTGTAGTTCAAAATGTATTGAATGCAATAGACTTTGTTGAAACCACATACATCCTAATAGGCTGTTAGAAGCATGTGAAAGTGTTTACAGTTTTGGTACAAACTTGACTTCACCTTGTACATAATAATAGCCCGTTTTTCCCGTCCTCCTTGTCAACACGTCAACAAGATTGGGTTGAAAATGTGTGAAAATAAGGAAATGAAAGAATTTGATCTGGTACAGTAAAGGAGTAGAAGGCTCTTGTTTTTGATTATTTTACTGATTAAAGTGTAATTTCAATTTTTCTTTCAGTGTCATCTTTACTTTTAAGTGTCTTTGACTTTTTGTCTTTTGATAGTTCTTCCACAAAACACAGCTCAATGTATGTTCTTACACTGCAGTGGATTCTGAAACCTGGATGGAGAGATGCTGAAATGTTCCCCATCAGAGGGAGCTCTTGATACATCAGCTGACTTATACTTTGACAAGAATCAAACCAGTGAAATGGTGTTATATTTTTAAATTGCAGGTCATTAGCTTTAACAGTTGTTTTGTGCAGAAAAGGACTTTAGACTGCAATATCCCCAAAAATATGATATGCTGCCAGCAATAATTTAGTAAAAGTAGGTATTATCTTCATAAATGAATCATAAAGCCGTTGTTATGCTGAAGAAACATACCAAAGCATTGTATTCTTTCATATTTTATTATTCCAGTTTCATTTTCCCATTTAGTTGCACAATAGAGTTAAGAGTTGATGCAGTGATCCACGGACAGTTAATGAGAATGAATTGAGTGTATTTTCCCAGTTATGTCTGCGTGTGAGTGTCTGTATTTGTGTTTTCAGCACAAACACATACACACAGGTCCAGCTGAGGTCGTATCTATAACTGCTCACCTCCACAGCGCATTAAATGACATTTACTGCCCAGGTTAACTCTGCTCTTTTCTTTTAACATTTAAATATCAACAAAACAAAAACCAAATCTATTTACATGAATAGATTATTAAATGCTGCGGTTTCCAGTGAGTTAATTTTAAAAATGATGAAGAGTGTGTATCAGATACGACTCCCATGCGTCTCTTCTTGTCATTCACAAATCCATGGAAGGCTCTGGTTTCAGTTTAAATGCCTAAATATCAACATTATGAACAGAAAGAAAGTTGCTCTGCAACCAAAATGAAGTTAATAACATTGAATGTTTTATATTTATTTCATAACACTATTGCTAAACTCCTCTTTCTACATTATAGGACCCCAGAGATGAGAGGCTTAAGCTGTAGGAAGGATATTCCTTTCTCTATAGGTCTGGTTGTATAGAGAGATAGACTATTTCAGCTCATTTGTGAACACACACACAAAAAAAAAAAATCTACCTGTCAGAGTGCTCCCAAAGGCAAGAGTAAGCAACAAGTCACAGAGCTACCTCTTACTTTTTAATCACATTCCCACGCTCTTTTTTTATTTTTTTTTTTAAATTTCATCTTACTTTGATATTCTTTCATTCTCAGCTTATTCTGTGCAGACGTGCACACACACACACAAACGCTTCCTATTCCTCTAATAAGGCAGATGACAGGCGAAGACGGCCTGAGGTGTCAGACTCGACATAAAAAAGGTAATTACTGGCTGTTGCGGCTCCAGTCAGTCTCATCATTTCACCTAAACCGTACAGGAAGAAGAACTGGAGTGTTACTGTTCAATATTATCCTCCATGGTGAAATAACACAGGGGGTGTGTGTATGGCATTCGTAGAAGGTGGATGCAGCTCTATCACTCTTCACACTTGTGAGAAAGTGGTTTCTCCCAGGTGTGATGAGTTGGAGGCTATTTTTACATCCCCCCCCCCTCTTTCCACGACAGTGTCTGTGAAATGGGGAAAGGGAAGCGCTCCCTCGGGTGCAGCTTCTAGCATATTCCGGGGTTAATTTAGCACCATAAGGAAAACCTCCACACAGGAGGTCCACTACAGAGTTAAAAAGTCACACCTATAGGCCAGTAGGCATCTAAAATTGCTCATGCACGGAGGTGAAATGTAAGCATGTTGAATATGTTCACATTTACAGTTGTTAGTAAGATAAAATACATTGCTGTAGTCTTCTCAGTACTATCTGTTTCCAGACTGTCTGTACAATATGGCTGAGCGGGAAGCGGATGAAATGAATACTGTACATATAACCTTCATTATGTCACATGTCGTCTCATGTTGTAACAAGGATAAAGACAAGGAAAGTGCATTTATTGCCAGAGGTCACTACAATCATCTTTTTTAAATCTTAAAGAGTCTTTGTCGGAAACATTAACAGCAAGCATTAAAACCACATACGGTCCCATGAGTCCTCGTAGGGAGTGACACCCAGACTTTCGGGTTGCCATGAGGACACCCGTGCAAAGTTGCAGCCGAGATGATGATACAGCAGTGAAACTTGAACAAGCTTGCCGATGATGCCAGTGAAGTTGATTTCGACCACAAACACTGGGACGATGGTGGAGGTTTTGCTGGCCGGCGGACAGAGACGCGTGAAGGAGGGACGTTGAGTCCCATGACGCTTCCTGAGACCCAGGGAGCAACCGTTCAGTCAGCGATGAAGTGCACAAATGTAACCGGGAAGGCTCCTCTTCTCATCGGATCGCCTTCGATGTGGCCCAGCTGTGAAGGAGGAAGACAGCGGCGACGTCAGAGGATGAAAAAAGTCACCTATGGCTCAGAATGTTTTCAGAGCATAATTTCACTGAAACACTAAATCATTTGACTCCTTTCAACAAAATAAGTCACCTAGAGCACATACACAATACTAAAATCACCACTAGACACTAGGGCTGGGTTAAAAGAAAGGGATTTTCCAATTAATAGCTATTGAATGATTCAATATTGATTCTTAAAAAAATCACAAGATTGATATGCTGTTTCTCAGTGAATGTGTACATTTGTACTCAGTTATATGTAGACTGCATAAATATAAAAGCAGTTCACAGATTTTATCCTGAAAACTCATTCTTTTTATCCGACAAATAAAAAGATATCCTATATGTTACTTTCTGACTAAGTAAACTAAACCTTTTTCTTTATGTTGTAATAACTTTACTTCCACTATGTAGACATTTTAAACATCATGCATCCTAACTGTGCAATCTGGACTTTATGAAATCAAAATTGAATCAAATCGGGAAATCAGTGCCAACATCCAGCCCTGCGAAACACCACCTAATGGAGCACACAGAGTGGACTATGAGAGGCTAAATCACAACAAACACCTAAAATATGGAAAGTGATTTTCCTACATTATATTACCTTGGGCGATAAAGAAGATAGTATTTATTATATCCATTTTAAACGTCTTCTATACCTGAAAATAAAAAATCTAGGACATGTTTCTGCTCCAACAATGTTTAGACAAAATTGAAACACGACGAGCCATTGAGCGAACAAATACAAAATACAAAACCACAGCAGAGTTAAAACTACGGTTATAAACACTCCTTCTACAAACAACAAAACTTCCTTCAGTCATTTATTTTACTTCTCTTATGAAAGGTTTTCATACTCATATTAAAAATCAAACTTGGTATTTTGAGTCATATAATAGGCCTGAATTCCAGCTAAGAGATCAATTTAACTTCCAACTGAAGCCTCACAGTGACACACACTACAGAGGACTTCATCCCCTCTGTGCGCCTCATTACTGTGCTTTCATTTTGATATTTCAGACACACAAAGAGTGAGAATGCTGCTGAATGCATGACAGAGAGGAAGCATGGCGAGGACCTCTGGGGACTTTAGGATCCATGCAGGGACATGGAGAAAGAGTGACTAAATACGGTCATATCTGCAGAGGTGGCTCAGAGGAAAACAAGTTGCAGCTGGTTGATGTTCACACAAGGGGCTCCACAGAGGAAGCAACAGCAGGCGGAAAAAAGAGGAGGAGGGGGAATATCAGCCAGAGTGAGATCATGGCTTTTTGCTTTAGGCACCATGGTTGCTGAGTGCGCTGGCATCCACATGGGGAAAATGGGACCAGAGTGGGACATGAGTTGGACTGGGAGCGCTTTGTGCTTTCATCTGAGAACACATGCGAGAATCTAAAATGCAAACACAAACACTGAATTTGCAGCGTGAGAGATACTGACCCACCACTCCTGGTCCTCCTCTCCATCCACCACGATCACCTCGCCCTCAGAGAAGGTCAACTCGTCTGGGTTGTCGGCTACGCAGTTGTAAATGGCTTTCACTCGCTTCGGGCGCTGCTTCTGAGAGATCAAACAAAGCACACAAACAGGTTTGCTTAAGTTTTTCCAGAATCGTGTTTGGCGGATGCAGCGACACAGTCATGATGCATTCTGTATAATTTGTGTTTGTCTATTGGAATGTTTTTTGTGATTATTTGGAACTAAGGGCAAGTTCCACTGAGAGAAGATGAAGTCTTCACTGTACTATGTCCGATCACATTACAGGACAAAGCTCCTCAGGACGACTATGTACAGCGTCCTCTGGTATTGTTCCATTTTTAACCCCCATTAAAAGTTTTTTTGGGGAGTTTTTCCTTTTTCTTAATTTAGGGTCTAAGGACAGATGGGTTGTATGCTGTATAGATTTTAAAGGCCATTGAGGCAATTTGTGATTTTGGGCTATGAAAGCTGAACGGCCAAAAACATTTTTTTAAGCAAAGAAACCTCTTGTCATTGAGTGTGACCCTCCTCATTAGTCAACATAATAAGGATAATGCACCGGAAACTAGGTGTACATTTATTTTAGGCTATACAAATAAAATTGACTTGACTATTATGGTTCGTCTCTACTGTTTTACGTTGCGTATTTTGTACCGCTTCTGTGTATTTTTTGCACCAATTTGTACAAAGGACTAATGTTTGAACAGTAGCAGACATACGACCTTTAAAGCCACAGATTCATTCAGTGATAACATGTTATTGGTGCAGCACAGGCTCTGAGACAAAGGCACAAAAAGAAAACAAAGAAAAAGATGCTATAACCCTAGGATGCTCCATTGACTGACAAACTAAAAGAAATGTCGCTTATTCGTAATTGTAGGCTAGAAATTTGTAAATTAAACCTCCTCTTCCACCTTAAAAGCCCTAAAAGAAAGAGAGCTAAACAGCTTCTTTACAGAAACTGCCTGTACAGGAAGGAAATTTACTGCATAAATAGACACTGGAAACACTGAGACAATAGGTCGACCTGCAGCGTACTGAAGGGAATTACACAACACAAATAACGGAATAAACCATGACTTGGGAAATGAGCAGCCAGTCAGTACAACAGTATGAATGAATAAGCACTTTACAATCAACGATATCTGGATGATAATGAGGGGAAGAATGAGGGACTCACTGGATAGGCCTTCCTCGGCATGGGGGCTGGAGGCAGAGACTGACCTATGGAGTTCTGGGGGCATCCTGGCACTTCCTTAGCTGGAACAGGAAGAGGAAATTATATCACAACGACAACAAAACTTTCCACGTTTTCACAGAAGAAACAGGACCTGACTGGTTTACTTGAATTTAACTCTGTACACCCACAGATTTAACTGAATGTATATCTTGTGTCTCTTATCTGTGTTCTCACCTGGTCTCTCGATTGACTGGGTTCGATTTAGAGGTCCTCTGTTGAAGCTTTTATCATTGCTGTAATACAAGAAAATAATGTAAAAAATGTGCTCTTATCAACAAAGTAATTGCCAAGAATAGCAAAGTTAAAGACAAGAATAGAATATATCCAGCTCTCTAAGACTTAACAGCTCTGTTACAGATTTATTACAGTACTATCAGCCCTGTGGGAGATAAAAAGACAAAAGGGCAACTGTGGAAGAGAGTTATTGCTCATCTGGCTCAGTGCAGAGCTTAGCCTGGAAGCTAATGAAGCGGCTAAACAGCAGCGGTGTAGGCTCATTCGTCTTGGGAAACAAACACCGCATTAGAAAACAAGCATTCACAACAGCAAGGTACACGACCCTGGGGTAATGCACCATGTTCCTGTGTATGTGTAGTGAATTATATGAATTGTTTTCCTGAGTCGCTAATGAAGCTGCAAAATCGCCACTGAGCACTGATTGCAGACTTTATACATATTTACATTGAATTTCTAGTTGCAGACACCTTGAAAAATTGTTATTGTTCTTACCCTGCAGGAGATTTGGGTGGCACTGCTCTGGACCCCAGTGGTCCCTGGCCCGACTTGGACTGTATGCTCATGGCCTCCATCTTCGCCACAGGAGGACCCAGACCTGGGACACATAGTAACACACCGTCACTGCATTTTTTGCACGATAAATTTTTTATCATTTAAATCAGCTAATCAGTTAAACTTAACATTGAGAATTAGTTTTTACAATATTTTGGCAGATGTAATCAATAAGGCCTCATGGGCTTTTTCGTTCTTTTATGTCATGTTTGATTTTAACTGCAAAGAATTCACAGCATCTGCCCTTTGGTGGGACAGGCCAATATGAAAATGAAACATTTAAATGCCTCCTTACAGTAACGTATTTAGTACACACTGCACTATGCTCCACAGACATAAAGAGACTTTGAATCTCAAAACACTATACTATATTAATATGCCTTCACTGTAGCAGTGGTCACATTTAAGAAGAAATTTAAGAGAAATGGGTCTTTTGGGATCCAAACCTCCGGTTGAAGTGAGTCTCAAGGGGGGGACAGGAGGGTGCATGTTGGGGGGGTCTGAGGACGACCTTTGTCGGCCAACCAGGTCTAAAGAACCAGGCTTCCAGTTGCTGGATGCTGAAGACTGACTGATCCCCCCCAGACCGGATAACTGGCCTGAGAAAGTGAGACGGAGAAAGATAAGGGTTATTAAGATGAAAAAAGAGAGACCGCGAGAGAGAGTGCACTGCACTTTGCCAGAACCAGCGTCCACTTTAAAAGTCAAGCCGTCTCCATTTGAGTGTAATTGAGAGTGACAGTTAATGGGGAAAGGGAATGTGCAGAATGCCGGGGCTGGGGGGGCTGTGGTGAGGCGAGGTGGGCAACGCAGCTGGTTGTTTCTCCTCCCCTCTGTTGGCAGCACTCCAGACTGCCACTAATGTTATTAAAGACTGACTGTGGTGGACGAGTGACAAGTCAGTTGGCCTGTAAAGCTATGATGAAATTGCTTAGCAGCACATAAACAGACAATCAGTAAAGGGTTTTGATATATATATTTTTTCCATCAAGTAATGTCACATTTTTAAGCACCATTTTCATAAAGCTGAACTTGGTAGCCCAAAAACACTTATTTTCAACAGAAAAAGAAATCCTGCCCTTTAGATTTGAGGTCATTTAGACTTCACATAGTAAAGAGGTCAACAACTTTCTGGCAAAGCTGCCCATCCATCGGTCTCTAATGTGACTCTTCTCTGCTCCAGTACCCAGAGACATCTGTGTTGTTGAAACAGGTCAAAAAGTCACTAAGACTTGCAGAGTAATTAACATAAAGTCCTTGGAAACCAGTGACACAGGGCCAAATGAGACTAGGCCTTCACAGATACTGTAGATCTAAATTGGGTTGTTCCTCCAGGGGGCATTTTATAAAGAACGCTTCCCTGAGGCAGGCAAAAAGGTCAGATTTAGGTCACAAAGTTTATCAGGTTTAGCTGGATGGTGATTAACATCTTTTTCATATATTCATCCATATAAACTTTATCATTCCATAAAAGTGATGAGATATACTTGATTTCGTCTACAAATTCTACTCTCTACATTTGCCTTCCATTCTTCTTCTAGTTCTGAGCTTACCCAGGTTCCTCGGGGGCAGGGGCGGAGCTGAGGTGGTGGCGGGCTGAGGCGGGTTGGCGTTTAGGATGGTGCCATAGGTCTCGTTGTTGACCAGGTTGGGCATGAAGGTACGCTGCTTGTCCTTGGCGAGGCTGGCGGCGTCGCGGCCCGCAGAGCCCAGACTGGTCTGGAGGTGGGCGTTACTGCTCGGGGCGTAACAGCTGACCGGACGCTCGTCTCTGCGATGAGGGCTGGGCTGGAGGAAGCAAGAGGTCAGGGGGTCAGTGTGGGCTAAAGGTAGGGTATGCATTCAAGGGTGTGAGATTACATAATGTGAGAAGGTTACGGGTCAGATATGGTTCTACTATGTACAGTGTACATAGTAAACACATACATTACATGGATGAAAAACTACATTATGTGCAAAATCAGCCAGTCACACAAACTATTGCCACACTGACTTGTTTTCACATAATGTTTCCCCACTTTTGAATCTAGTGATATTTTGATGGTTGAACAAAAACAAAAACAAAAAAAATCACTTTCTTGCCCTCAGCTGAACCTCTCAGAGAAAACTTACTCCCAAACTGAGATCTCAAAAAAATTGCATTTCATCCAAACGGACAAACATTTCCAGTTTTACTTTTAAAAAAACAAACAAAAAAGTCACAAAAAACTATTCTTTTTTATTTATTTATTTTTTTTAAATAATATGCCACAAGTTCAATCTTTTCAAGCAGAAATAATCACAAACCTACTCTACTACACACCCTTAGACTGCTTTATAGACCAAGTGCATGGATTAGCACCTAGCACGGATTCCAAAAGGAATAATTAGTTGATTTCTTTATTGTTGGAGGACAATATATTTTCTTTATTGGTAACAAAACAAAATAAAATATCCATTCACAGACAAGTTTTTAGGGCTCTTCGGGTTTGTTTTTTAGGTTTCATCATCCTCTAAGAGCCACTGAATTTTTCCTTTCATTACACTTTTTTAAAAAATGTATTCTTTTACTTTATTATTCTAGTTTCCTCGCCTGGCTGTATAACACTTTGTAAACTCTTCTTCTCTACATACAAAACTGTCTCTCACCTTCTCATCCAGATCTTCGTCACTTTCATCCATGTCTTCATGCTGCAGGCACCATTCATACTCAACATGGGCGTGACCGTTGAATTTCCCTGCCAGCGCTTGGTTCAACTATACACATAAACAAATACATACACATACAAAACACAAATGAGTGACAGCTCTTCTGTGATATGTTTGCAGGTATAAGCAAAGTCTAAACCTAGTAAGCTCACCAGCTCCTCACACTGTAGGTGTTTGAGCCTCCGAGCGATATCCAGCGGTGTCTCCCCGGCCTCATTAGCTGGAAGGGAAAACAACACAAACATATAATCACTGTTGCATCCACATGCCGCATGAGCACTGTGACGTGAGAAATGTGCAATTAGGCTGTTTCCCACATTGAACAACTCTCTGGTTTCTCCTTGTCCTCCTCCTCTCTGTATCTATTATCTGGCTGTTTTGTTGATGCCACAGCGTAGCAGAAACATTAGTATTGTGAGAAAGAGTTACCATGGTCTGTTGGCAAAGCCTGCACCTCTGGGAAGTAAACCTGAAAGACTTGAACCAAGGTGGGTGTGTGTGTGTGCGTGTGTGTGTGTGTGTGTGTGTGTGTGTGTTAGAGTGAGAGAGGATCAGAGGCAGCAAGAGAAAAGGTTTGTGTGAGACAGTAGTGCAAGTATGCAGACAGTTTACTACTATGTAAAAGTAATACTACAACAAGGTCAAAATGCTCTGTTGCAAGTTAAAGTCCTGCATTCAAAATTTTACTTAAGTAAAAGTACACTTTAAAAAGACATTTCTGTCTATAACTGAATCCGAAAAACCTTGTTTTGCAGTGCAATCTGTAATGTTTGAAACTGTTTTTAATGAATGTTCTACAAATTAACATCTGTACCTTAAATATGGCAGGTTGTGGCACTGGAATTATTTTATTCTGATCTAGAAAATTGTGAAATTAGTTAATCTGTATTAAAATGACTCAATATGAAGAAGAATTTTAAAAGCTGCATGTGTTCTATGAAAAATAATCTGTTAATTATGCAAAGTAATAAAAAAAAAAAAAATAATAATAATATATATATAGAGAGAAAGAGAGTCGACATGTCTGATTTGACACTTGATCAAAATGCTGTTTAATCGTAACGTAAAATAATTTATATTTTACAAAACAAAACGATATAGATGCTAATGATGTTAGACTAAAGTAACTATGCTAAATGACCAATTAGCTATTCACTAGTGCAGTTAGGTTAACTGTTAATCAGATATTTTCTTCATTAACCAGTATGTTAAATGAATAATACTAACTAACTGAAACGCAGAGATTTCTTCATGTATTTATAAACAAATATAAGAAAGTTTGTACTTATTAATTTACTGTTTGAATCTAAAGCTAAACCACTTGTTTGAAACTAGCTAGTAACTTAGCTAATAAGGACTTAGGAAGGACCTGTGAACTTGTGATGGATTAATGAATAGATGGTGCAACTGAATCCAGGTGTGAGAAAAGGAGAAGGAAAGAGATGGACAGTGAACACACCGTGGCTGCCCTGTTTGCTGCTGGTGCGTTTGCTTACCGATATCTATGGAGGCCTTCCCCCGCAGCAGCAGTTTCAGACACTCGCTGTTGTCGGTCAGGCAGCAGTAGTGCAGCGCTGTGCTGCCTTTGACCGTCTGCTTATCCAAATTCAAACTGCAGAGGGCCGCAGACAGAGAGAGGAAAATGGAATAAAATGAAGCCCTGGTTTCTCCTGTCCAGACTCAACGCTCCTCTGGGTAGCTAATATCCTCCAACCCAACACAATAAACTGTAAAATAAATTCTGTCCAGAGTGTTATTTTGCATTTGTAAAATATTTAAGCACTACTGTTATTGTGTTTTTAAATAGCAGAACACAAAAAGCACAGCTCTTCAAGTGTGAAACAATATGGAAAGATAGAAAAACAAAAGATAATTAAGCAAATAAATCTAAAGTGGAAAAAGCAGAAAAAGAGAAATAAGTGGATGTTGATAACCCCTATAAAAAAGCAAACCAGTTTTGAAATATTATATTATTTGAAATTGAATAGCAGGTGTTTCATTTCTGAAGTTTTCGTCAAAATCAGAGTGGTCAAGTGGTGTCTTTCTATGGTGGTGTATTCAATGTTTGTTACACAGTCAGATGGAAAGTCAAAACCCATTCCAAAATATTGCATTCTGTAAGTGACAAATAAGTGAAGTGCAAATGTATTGTGGTCCTCTGTTGTTTTCTCGCTTTGTTTACCTGTTCTGAGTGAGGAAGTCGACAATGTGAAGAGACGTTCTATCCACCAGTCTGACTGCGAGATGAAGGGCCGTCTCCCCTTGCTCCTGTAATAAAATGAAAAAAAAAAAACCATTTGCATAGTGTTTTCACTCCACCCCTGGGAATGTGAGGTGTTCGTGGAGGATCATGGAAGAAGGTCAAGAGCAAGGCAAGGATGCAACACATTATTATGAGTAAGAAGTCAAACTCCTGGTGGAAAAGCTACTGGGGTAAAGTTTCAAAGTCACCATTAAAGGACAGACTCCGTTTCAAACATCACAGAGGTTAAACATTTTGTGTACTGACATGTCCGTTGGCCAGAGGTATGGGCTCCATGAGGTCGACTCCCTCGGCGTAGACCTGGATGAGGGAGAAGATGTCCCGGGCCTTCACTGCGTCACACAACGTGTGGAGCAGCGACGTCGCATCAGGACACTTCTTCCTGGCGAAACGTTTCTCTGTGTATTTGGCTGTGATGAAGTCTTTCCTCGCCTGCCTGGCGGAAGATGTGGAGAGGCAGCAGCTCCGTTACAGCTGTATCATTTATGGTCTTAAAGTGAATGGGTGTGATTATTTTGAATTAACATTAAAGCTGGGCATGCACTAATCATAACTAGTCACGATTGTTGTGCATACCATTTCAGTGTTTGATCGAGTCTCATATTTTGGTTTGAAATGCAAGGAAAAGCAGCAATAACATAACTTGCAGTAGGTAGACCAATTCAAATTATGAGAAATTGCTTTCAATTTCAACCAGTCAACTGTGTATATGCCACTACTAAACCTTAAGAAACCTCCCCATAAAATGCACTTCATTTTGTTTGAGAAAAAATAAATTGTTTTGTTAGAAGCGGAACATGTGTCAAGCAGGTGCAGAAAAGCAAACAACCACAGCAAAATGTTCCTCTATGTTATGTCTGCAACTCGTTTATGATTTCCAACACTTTAAGAGATGTGATATGTAGAGCACGAGTTTGATTTGAACAGCTGTGCAAAGAATATTGGTAGTAAAGTCATGTGATCAATCTGCAAATTTGAAAAAAATATTATACCTAAAATGTTACTCACCTATCTCGTATTTTTACACGCAAGTACATCAGCTTCCAAGCAAATACTAACTCTATTTAATTACTGTGTTTTAACCCCACACACACGCATGCCTTTTCCCTGCAGGCATAAGAAAACACGTCATGTATTTTTAAACAGAACCACGTCATATAATAAAGATCACCAACACGTCACTGTTACCAGAACGTTATGTGAAATGTGTAATTTGAAGTGCCGATCAGATATGTAATTTTTCAACAATAGGAATCGATCACATTCAGAAAACCTGATCAGTGCATCGCTGGTTAAGCAGTGCCAATATGTTACAGTGCTGGTGTCACCAGTTGTTGATCGGCTGTCGCAGAAAGTAATGTGA
Organism: Coreoperca whiteheadi; assembly: GCA_011952105.1. Classification (NCBI taxonomy): domain Eukaryota; kingdom Metazoa; phylum Chordata; class Actinopteri; order Centrarchiformes; family Sinipercidae; genus Coreoperca; species Coreoperca whiteheadi. The sequence continues at coordinate 14,724,423 of CM022480.1, read as the reverse complement.
TGCAAGTGAGAAGAGAGCGGGTGTGAGAGAGGAGGGGATGGGGATAGATGGAGTGTGGAGGAAAGAAGTTGGAGGGGTGACTTACATGTCACTGGCTGGGTTGGGTTTCACATTTTCAGCACTTAAACAAGCCTCCATGATTTCATTAAAGCCTGCATTCCCCACATTCTTGGCCAGCTGCGGAGCGCACATACACACGGACATAGACACACATTAAAACTGTAATACCATATGCATTCATTTACAAATCATCATGTTTGTCAGTTCAACTCACACCTCCATCAGGATGCGGTACAGATCCTAAATGGTGTGTGGAGCCTTATAAACAAACTTATAAACGCCCATCTGATTGTGGCTAACACGACTGGCGTCTTAACACCGAGGAAAGCAATCATGACTGAAAGCATTTAATCCTGACCGTCCCACAGGCTGTAAATCTCTACACCAAACAGTGATTAAAAAAAGCCCCCAAAAAATCTTAACTATTCTGAGTGTTGAGACTTCCAGAGGTCTTGGAGGAGAAAAGAGAGGAGAATGAGGCCTGGGGTGATGCTACTCTGGGGATGATTTACTGTCCCTGCTTGTCCTCATTTCCCTTTCCTCCTTTTTTTTCCTTGCTTTATCTACTCCTACCTGTCCTCTCCAGTTTTTAATCCTGCCTAAAAATCTCCAGAGAGATTTGTGCAGAAAATCAATACAATGTGGTGACTCAAACTGCGACAAAAAAAAACAACCAAACAAAACAGGGGACGTGAGGTGATTCAGCGAGAAGACAGACGCCAGCGGCGATTTACCAAGAGCTCGGAGGTGCTGAGTACGTCCAGAGTGAGGGACTGGATCCTGGAGTAGTGGACTCCCAGCTCCCTGTGGATCCCCGAACATTCAATACAGGTGAGGATGCCCAGGTTGGTGGACAGCCACGTTGGGTCTGAGAAAGCGAAAATGGAGAGAAGAAGTGGTAAAGCGAGAGGGGAAAAAGAGAGAGAAATGAATATGGGTGACACGCTGTCCTTGGGGCAAAAACCACTAAAGCAAAAGTAATTTCTGCAGCACGTGAGCCAACTTTGATGTGTCCTTGTGGAAAGCTGTGGGCTCTGGAAATGTAATAGCTGCCAGAAGGACTTCTTACTATCTCACAGCAGACAATGTCAGAGGAAAGTGACCAAGCTGAACTGTAGCTAAGTCTGGCCTAGATACACTGTATATGTGTGGATATACTGTATGTGTGTGCCATGTACAGTATATACACATGTCTGCAGGAGGACATTTCATGGGATTTGAGAAAAATTATCGGGGGACTGTGTATTTGATGAAAAAACGGATTTCAAAGTCATGGTATAATATCTTCACAAATGCAGAGGATCCAGTCTGCAAGAGTTTCAGCTTTTTCTGCGAAGGACTTACCATACCAAGACCTTATACCTGTGGTCCTGCATGCTTTACCTCATAACTATGCATATACATCACTGCTACCACTGGTATGCAAAAGCATACCACATATTTGTAGACCGATATCCTACATTCAGCAAATCATTTCTGTTTATTTCTGAGTCTTGAAACATGCTTCAAATAATCCATTGCAGTGTACATATTGTTGGATTTACTGTTTGACAAAGTCAGCATGCCACGACTAGAGTTGAAAGATTGAGTGGTTTTAAAGTCCTGAAAATATAGCACTCTTTTCCCGGGATTCCTCGGCTTAAATGAAATGTGTTATAACGTTCGCCAGCTAAAACCACAATATATTTCACAGGCTTTGCAATTACGTTTTGGAGTTTGTGTTGGACTCTGTGTTGTAGTGAGTGCTGGTCATTTTTTGACGTAAGCGGACTCCCTTTCTAAGCTAATGTTAGCTTGTGTCACAGTCACACAATGTTGACACTGTGGGGAAGCGGAGAGAAAAGGCACTCGGGAGTGCGCATAAACGTCACATCCTTTGGATTTTCCCGGAAAAACCGACCCAAGTCCTTTACATAGAAATCAGTCCACAGGCTGTTATAGGCAACCGAGAAAGTCCTGAAATTTTAATTTTTTAAGTTACATTACAACCTATTGACGAATTGGCAATAAAAAGTGATTAATAGATAAAATGAATATGTAAAATGCTTCAGAATCGTACATATGGCACCTTTAAAAATCATTAAATGTGTTTTGATTCTGTGCTGTGTCATTTGTGAGATCGTTGCCACTCACTGGGCGCTCCGCAGTCACAGCACACGTCATTTCCCATCATCCTCTTGACTTCTCCCAGGATTGCCTTAGTCAGCTCCTGCACAATGTTGTTCTCGCCGACATGCTGGTCCCCTTTAAAGGCCTGATTCAACGCCTCCTCCTTACTGTTCTGTAGCACAGAGATCCAGCTGGGGGAGGGAGGAGAGGAGCGCAGACAGGAGGGGCGTACAGGACAAGTGAGTCAGGCAGCTGAAAGCGCAAATAATGACAGAGTAAAAGGAGAAGGAGAGGAGGAGAAAGAAGGCTGACAGGTGGATGGAGGAGGAAGATGGGAGCAGCCAAGGCAGAAAGTTATGTGAAGAAAAAGGGAGGGAGTTAGAAAGGGAGAAAAGACTGGAGTAAAAGGCAGGAGGTGGGAGGTAAAGACAAAGCCAAGCGTCTGGCTGGGTGTGAGGTAGGAAGTGTGTGGAAAGTGGCCGAGGTGGTAAACAGGATACACATAGGCACCAGACTGAAAACACACACACACACACACACACACACACACACACGGAAGGAAGGAACAGGCACTTACATCTGACAGTCCTGGTCGTCCTCTGCCTGAAAGTGATACGTTCTGTCATCTGAAACAAAAAAGAAAGGAGTGCCAACAGAAGAGAGAAATAAGTGGGAGAGGGAAGAAAGCAGAACATTAATCAAAGAGCAGTGGAGATAGAGTAAAAAAAAAGAAGCTCTGAGCGATTCCCTGCAGAGGGAATTCAAAAGTATCCTAGTGACAGGTCAGACTGAGGGTGAACCGCTGAACAGAAAACAACAAAAAAAGCTTTTTTGGGTGTTCTTTCTATCTTCAGATGTGAATCACTTGCTAATAACCAGAGCGACTGAGAACTATTTTTACACCACTGTATCAGGAGCCATTTAAACTATGTCGTGTCTCCAGTGGCTGAAGCTTAGCCTCTCCAGCTCAATGCCAGTATTTCTTATGTTTGGAAAAACTGGCCAAACCTTAGGTGACGATGGATGGCATTTCATTCCCCATCTTGTAAAAGTCTGCAGAATACAGCTTCAAAAGTGCTAAAAATTAAATTACATTATTATATTATTAAAAACTGACTATTTATGGAAGAACAAACATTTGCAGATATTTTTCTCAAGAAAATGTCAATAGTAAAAAACGTCCATCACAATTTGAATGAAAAATTACTGAAACTGTTTGATTACCAAAATAGGTCAGCTGTTAAGTCTTTTTTTATTCCATTTGAGTGCAACATACACAGATTGGGGGAAAGAGGAAAAAAGGGGAAAAGAGGTGGCTAACAGTGAGCACAGACAAAAAAAAAGATAAGGAAGGCGACATATAAAATGAGAAGGAAGGCAAAGAGAGACGGCTGAACTTACGGGATATGAGGTCAAAGCTTCTCTTCTCTTCAGGATTGTGTTTCACCTGGCAGGTGAGCAGGTTGAGTTTAGCTGGCGGCCGGTTAGCCTACCAGAAAGACAGACGAAGAGCAGAGAGGGAGGGAGAGTAATAACAACAACATCAATGAGCAAGAGTGTTGTGTTTAACAATATCAGACTGTAGCTGAAGCCAAACGAAACATCTGATAAGCTGCAATGTGTGGGATGAACTGTGTTAGCGAGACGAGTTGACCGGGCCGGAGCTAAATCTTTATATGGGAACAAACCGAGTTCAAGTTTAAATAGACTCAGCTGAGACAGCGATGTGAGACAAATGTTAATTTGTGAACTCGGCCTGTGCTCTCTGTTAATATATTCATGGTTAATGGGTGAAGACCCAGCTGCTTTGGGGGGGGGGGGCTGCAGCCACGACACCTAAACTGTAATGTGTGTGACGACTGTGAGACTAAACGAAGCATGTGTGTGATGTCTGTGCACATGTGTGTGCATCCACGTGTGAATTTGCATATTAATGAACGTACAATATAATATGACGTAAATACACCGGATTTAGCACAAAGCTAATTTCCATCGGTAGTACAGAACAAGCGCCATCGATCCTGTCTTGTGTTTAGCTGTTTTTTCGGAGTTCAGAGACAAAGCGTTATTGTCTACTTACTGTGCCGTGTGAGATGGTGAGGTATCCGTTCTTCGCTGTGCATTTTCTCTTCTGCCACACTTTCCTCAACCTGTGAAACAGAAGACCGTGATTAGTACGTCACATACACTTATGATTAAATATTTAATATGATCACGTGACAATACAGAACACATGCATTAGTTATGACACAGGCTGAGCAGTATTTTCATATCTATGATTTAAAAATCATCAGCTGCATCATTTGTTCTGGAGCTGAAACAATTCCTCGATTGACTGATGAGGTGATCATTAGAAAATGTATCTGCAAAAAATGTGATAATTGATTAAATATTAAAAGTAATTTTTCAATGAGAAACACTAAATATTCTCTGGCTCCAGCTTCTCCAATGTGAGGATTAGCTGCTTTTCTCTATTTTGAATCACTTGAAAATCTTTAGGATTTGGAAAAACAAGTTAAAACAAGAAATTTCAAAAAGTCTTCTTGGGCTCTGGGAAATAATGGGCAAATATTGCTATTTTGTGACATTTCAAAGACTAAACAATTAACGGATTAAATGGAAAAAGTAGTCAGCAGGTTAATCTGTACTGAATTATTTTGCTTGCTAATATTATAAATCTTTAATGTATTTATAACAAATGTTAAACTACTTCTTCAACCACTGTGTGCAGTAACTTTGCATTTTCGTCATCTACAGTACCACAACTGATCTTTTAAAGTTGTGGTACTTAAAAAGTACTCACCCATCACTTTTCTTGTACAGGTACCCGCTGCGCTCTGTGCCGTGCTCCTTGTTACCCTGTGGCTGGTGCAGACTGTAGGTGGTGCTCTGCCGCACCTGTGAATCCTGGGAAACACAACACAAACAAATGGAGTTGACAGATCAGAGCCTTTATACAAAATAAGAAACAAAATTAAAAAAAAAGGGACTACAAGTAGGATTTGCAAATCCACATTGCAGTCAAGTGGGTGCCATTGAAGCGTTAAATGGCTCTGCTTCTGGGTCTCCTGCTCCTCTGAGAATTTTGGAGCAAGTATGGACAACAATAGGGAGATTGCTGCTGTGAGCCTGAATGATTTTGTACACATCGGGATAAGAAAATAAGAGGCGCTTTTACGCCTCTGAATCAGTAGGTGGCCGAAAGCTGTATTTAACATTTTAGTCTCATGAGCAAATCTAAAAGGATCAACTTGATTTATCTTTTGGATATTCAAGTTTGACTGCAATGTAACAACAAGAAGGACCAAAGAAAGGCCAGAATTTTGTATGAGTGATGTAATTTCCTTTCTGGAAACACTACGAGAAACCGAGAGGATGACTTCTGAAGGCAGGTGTTGATGGGGCAACAGGATAATCTTGCAGGAATGCAGCTCCAGCTCAAGCTTCATAGTCATTTAAAATAAAAAGCACAACTTAAATGAACCAAAGCACTGAAAGATGGCAATTTCATATTTGAACAAAAACATGGATTATCTGATGCTGTAAAGCACAGAAAACAAACTACTGATCTAGCACTACAACTAAAGCAACACCACAAATGAAAGCACAATGCAAACAACAGGAAAAAAAGGTTTTGGTTTTTTCAAAAAAAAAAAAATAATCCACTTACTCTCCTAGACTTGTTTCACAAAAGATGGAGGCAGAGAAGGAAAGAAGAAAACAATCTTCGGGTGAGACTGAAAGTTAATAGTTCACTGAGCACAGGGCTGGGGTCAGTTAAAAGTCACGTCCACTCATTCGGGTGCGGGAGAAAATGACTAAGCATGTATGAAACAAATAGGAAACACCTCAGCCATCTCAAACATATTGAAGATGCTCTTCAATCAGCTGATACATGGTTGTGTGGAGCCCAACCTTGATAGAGTCCCACATGCGTACCAGCCATGTTCAGTTTAAGAGGTTAAAGAGATGTGAGGTTCAGGATTGTTTATATCGAATATATTCTGATTTCAGAGCAGATTTATAGGAATAAAGAAGATTAAAATGTGATATTTGAACTACATGTTCTTTGGCATTGAATGGTTGTAGAGGACCTTCAGCACCATGTGTGTGCGTACGTATCCGTGTGTTACCTCCTTCTGCTCCACCTGTAGCGCTGACTTGAGGACGTCACGTAACTGAGTCAGCTGTTTCCTCTCCTCATCCTGCACCTGCTTTATCTGTCGTGATACGAAAGATCGAGAAAACAAGAAAGAAACAACAGCAAAGAAACATAAATGACGCATATGTGATATGAATGTCAAGAGTCAAGTGAAAGAAGAAAGAGCTGCTGGTTTTCTCACCGTGTGCAGATCTGTGGCCAGTTTTTCTATGGAAGGTTTCAGGTTGTCCACGGCTTTCAACCCATCCTGAAAGAAACTGAACAGGGAGCACATGAATTAAACATGGCATGAGCACATTAGCATCACAGAACTGCCACAAAATGGTTCCACACCGCATTTATATGGGAGTGACTTAAATTGTATAAACCGACACTGGGTCACTGGAAACCATAGCAGTTCAAATGGGTATAGGATTTGTGTGTCTTACTTGCACTGTGCGTGAAAGTACTTGATGAGGTTCTGCAGCAGGTCCACCCCCTTCTTGATTTTGATCTCATTGACTTTGAGGAGATACTGTAAACATATTGAATGCAGATTTAGTCCGACAGGGTTCAGACAGAGGAAACGGCAACTCGGGCTCCATCTCAAACATGTACGTCCCTTTCATCTCATATCGACACACTTCAAAGTAAGAAATCATCTTTCAAGTCGAGTTTTATTAAAGTAAAACATCAAAGAGATACAGACCACACAAACGTACTAAATTAAATCCAAGATTTGTGTTCCAAAAGGCAAGGCAAAGGCGGACGTTTGCAGGAGGTAGTCGGTGACAAGGTAATTTTCCAAACCACTACTACCTGTTATATGCCACTACTACCTGCATCAAGTGTGTGCAGTCATTTTCTGAAGTAAAAGTTTCAGCTTTAATCTATTTGTGTAGTAAACCTATTTAAAACAAACTGCAATTTGACTCCCAATCATTAGTGCGCCTAACCTCACACATCTGCAGCTGGAAGAATCTCCTCTCCTTCTCCATCTCTTCAGCGATTTCCGCCCCACTGATTTCCGTCCTGATCATCCCGTGCTGCCTGGCGTGCTCTTTCTTCTCCTTCTCTATCTTGGTGCTGGCAGGAAGTGACATCACAAGGGTCAAAGAGCACACGGCACATCCATGACAGGACCACAAACACACAAAAACTGTGGTATTGTGTCAAATCAGTCCTGTTGCTGTCTGGCAGATGAAGGAGTGGCTGGCCAAGAGGTCCGTGGTTTCCACTAATTAAATGGTTATGGGTTAGAGATGGTTAGTGTTACCTATAAGGTTGGAAATGACTGGGGTTTGGGGGGTTTATGGTGCAACAGTAATGTCAGTGTGACATTAGGAAGATGTACTGTATGTTCATAAAAACCATCCAGGTAGTACGCAGTCTTTCAAATGAAGGCATATGATGTGTAAGTTCTAAGTTCATAGGTAGGGCGAGGTGACCTTGGCATTTAACCCAGTAGGGACACAACGTCTCCTTATGACGGAACACAAGCATGATCACTTGTCGTCCTCTTACAACACTGCCATAACAACACCTATACCACCACCACCTCACCCCTGTTGTAGGAATAAGGCCACCCCTGGAGAAAGTGATGGTAATGGAGGTGTCCCGAAGGCATTGCATCCTAAACAGGGTTTAACACTGAGGTTTGCCTACCCAACAACAAAACTAAAGAAGCCATTCAGATGCACAGCATCTGAACTGCCGATTTTAATAGTATTACATTTCCAGATGTACAATGTACTGAAGTGCACATGCAACATTTGCGGAGGAGAAACATTTGGCTAATTGCAGTGATGCTGCACTGATTCCACTAAAACAGATCTGTGTTGTTTGAACTTCTTCAGTCAGAATTGCCAAGAGAGGAGTTAAACTGCTCATCATTGCTTTTGGAGGGTGTAAAACTTTTCCATCATTAGCATAAATCTTGTTAGCAAAATCAAACACTTGTTTCTCACAGATGACGGCAATTGAAACTGGTACATAAATCAGAAGAAATTAGAAAGCAGATGTCAGCCAGTGGGAATTACTGAACTCTGCAGCCCTCATTCACTGTCAGACTGTCGGTTATAATTCGAAGTTCGAATCCAAAGAGGAATCCATTTTTATACATAATTGGTGTGTATCAGGTCTTTGGTTATGTGTAGGTATTATTATTATTATGTAGATATGATTAAGGTTAGGAATCGGTTTAAAAAGGTCCGAGATAGACCTAGGATGGGATGAGCAAATGGTGTTCTGGAACTGGCTCTGGTGAAACCTTTCACATGTCTGGTTGCCTGACAGTCAGTATTCAGGGCTGATTTTTCACAAAGACCATAAACTCTGCATACAGTATCTTGCACTGGCAATCAGGAAAACACACCACACACAGGAGGGGAGGAGCCACCAATCCATGCAACAGGGCATTCTTTTCCATATGCTGTTTTTCTGACAGCATACTCCCTACAAAAAAGGATGCAGCGGTTTGTTTCCTCTCAGAGAAACGAGTGTGTCTGTGACCGCTACCTGCTTGAGAGCTGTTCCTGTGCCTCAAGACAGCCCTCATGTTCAACTGCGTTATCTGTTTGACCTCCAGCCAGGCTCAGTGGAATACATGACAAAAACAAATAAATACAAAAAGGCCATTCCAAAACTTAACTTCAAGGAGGAAAGAATTCGCTTTCTTGGCGAGAGTTCGATGAGAACCACAAGTTTTTGTTTTTACATGTTTTTTGTATGGATGAAACAAACGAGATATAGCATGTTAATTAGTGAGCTTTGGCAGTGCTTGTAGGTGGATTTTGTTAACTTTGAACAGAGCAAGGCTAGCTGTTCCCCCTTTCCAGTATTTATGCTAAGCTAAACTAACCGTCTCCTGACTGTAGCTTCATATTTAACAAACAAATATGAGCAGTATCAATTTTCTCATCTAACTTTCACCCAGAAAGCGAATAAGCGTATTTTCCAAAATGTCGAACTATTCCTTTAACATTCCTTCTCAACTTCCATGTTACTCCCTTAATATTGTGATTCAGGATGTCTCACCACTTTAAAAAAAGGACAGAAAAAAGAAATTATTCTACAATAAATATCTAATGTCCCTCAAGCAAAGTGGTTTGCATTTTCTTCTTTATTTTGACTGCACATCCTGACTGGCTTTCACACTTTAGTCTGCAGTTACATCGAGCTTCAGTTGTATTGTTAATATTCATTGTAAGGCAGGAAGGATACTAGAAACTAAACAAAATTTGGCATGTTCACAAAGGCTGTGTGATATGGCGCTGCGACTAACTGCTAACATTGACTTGAGGTTTGTTTAATGAGATTAACTGTGCGTCATGGTGGGAGGAGACGTTATTAAAGTCAGTTTCCTTCCTCTTACTGCTATTCCAAAAAACTAAAGCTTTTTGTTTTTACCAACCGGAAACAATCAGCCTTGAAAGACACAAATAGTTCCGACAGCCTTTAGTTTTAGTTGTAAACTCGCCATTTTGCCAGAGCGAACAAGCCAATTTAAATTTCATTGCGAGTACACTGCTCGCCTTTGTCAGGACATGAATCTTCAGCCTTGACAGCATTATAGCATCATCAGAGCTGCGACTAATAGAGAGGCACATGTTAGCCAGGCTGTTTGGCCACCAGCCAAACTGACAATTGCTTAACTGATGATTGGGCTGAGAATCCATTCACTTTCAGTCATGTCTGTTCAGGGAGTGATTCACCAATTGGGAAATAAAGACAAAGATACATTCTGTATTCATATTTAAGAAAAATTGTCGGATTAAACACTTCTCTTGAATTAACAGCATTCAAAGTGAGACAACTCCCGACCTACAGACTGAAAAGAGAATTCAAACTCAGTTGTCGGGTGCAAAGAGCTTACAAACCAAATGAGGGAGTTGGAAATCCATTAATCTCTCTGTGTCTGTGCATGTGAAAACAGTCTGCTATTGTGACAGCAGAGAGATCGGCGACAACCACTGAAAGAAGAGCGGCAGGATATGTCGGGGTGTTTGGTTGGTTGGTTTTCCAAATCAGGCAGAAAACTGAACTCTATTGATGGCCTCCATTTGCCATCAATACAGTCAAATCATAAGAATAAGTTTGGACGGTCAGGAATGGTCACATAGCATCCAGCTGAACTCTCGATCTCAGTACAAAAGCCTGTACTGTCTGATCAAAACGGTTTGGAGAGAAGATGTATTACCCTTTCAGTAAAGAATGTCCTTTGCAGCTTGTAAAATACATGAAAGTGCAATAAAAACTCACGTGTGTTTTGCATGCACAATCACAATGATGTGTCAGTGTGGAAGTGGAAAGGTGATGGTGAGGGCTGGTTATTCACATTATCAAGGATGTGTTGACAGATAATCACAGGGGGAGGTTAGAGGGGGAGAGCGGTTAGTCGAGACAAGTCAGAGACAAGACACCAACTGCACATTTCATTTTAACTGACACATGGATGGCTTTAATGTCGGCAAGTTAAGACTAGTTTGAGCTGCTGAACTGATAAATTCAAACTAATGATGATTGTTTAATCACAAGGTTTTAAGTATTGGATCAACATGTTGCACAGTTTTAACCAATTAACTAACAAATCATCACATGTCTGGTTCTATTTATGGTAAAATAAATGAAAAGCTGTTGAGTATACATATAAGGTTTCTTACACTTTTGTTTCGTAGTCCTTCCAGGCTTTGTCAAATGGCTTTTTCAGATCCTGAGAAAAAAAAAAGAAAAAGAAAAAAAAAACACAAAGCAAAATTACATACAATAGTCTGGAATATAGTGCTGAAATTATTAGTTGATCAGTTAATCAACAAAACATCACTCAGAAAACAAGAATTGTTGATATGACAGAACAGCTAATTTACCTTCTGGCAAGATTGTTTTTGTCAATTACTGAGGAAGACCGTGTGATACCATCAAAAGCTCCAGAACAGCTACTTAATGGACTTTGTGGTGAGATTGTTTTGTTAACTACTATTTCCAGGGTTAAGAATGAACTTTCAGTCTCACTAATTTTGTTAATTGATAAATGACTTAAACAATTCATCAATCAAAACTATTTGTTGGTTCTAGCTTGAGGAATGTGACGATTTGCTGATTCTCTCTTTTTTATATCACTGTCATTATCGCTTTTTTTTTAAAGGTTTTTAAAAGGTGTTACTTTGTGCTCTGGGAAGTTGTGACCATTTTTTCTATAGGCCAAAACTGAAATAGTTCAATATTTTGGGAAATATGCTTATTCGCTTGCTGTCATGGTTATCATTAGTTGCAGTGCTACATGAACAGAAGCCAGCTACAAGTTAAAAAATAGAAAAACTGTGGTTTAACACGAAA
>CM022480.1:14620469-14712754 GCA_011952105.1 Coreoperca whiteheadi | reverse complement strand
CTGATCACACCAACAACAGGCAATGCTGATTTCTCATCACAATGGGTGTGGTTTCAACAGCTGCTTGAGCAAAGCGCTTGATTAAACAGCGATTAGCACAAACAAAAGCAGACATTACTGGGTGCAATTGGCCGTGTCATCCCATAAAAAATCAGTTCAACAAAATTAATTGTTGCCTGATACCATAGCCAGAATGCAAGAAAAGTCTGCTCAACTGCCAACAACAAATAATCCAAACAAAGATATGTGTCACATTTAACTCAAATGTTCTCTTTGTAATTAAACACCCAAAACTGCAGAAAGCACCTGCAGAATCATGGCAAGAAAACTTAAACCATAACATTTAGCACTTAAACCTTAAGCAGCAGTCAAATCTGGCTTACTGTGCATTTCTGCCCATGAACGTGAAAAGCACACATATTTCTGTTGGGCTGGCAAGACAGCTTATGGCTTTAGTTCATTGTGAGAGCTCCAGAGGGGACTGTGATCTCGCTGTTGACCTCCACTTCAACAGCAGAGCAGTGACAGACTCAACCTGTCAGCCCACAGGATCACAGTCTGGTTCACTGGGCCAAACCAAGGACCACTCAGTCATTCAGTCAACCAACTCGAGGGCAGAAACCGCCAGAGGAAAGAGAGCATAAAAGACTATAAAACGTACAAAAGAAGCTGAAGACCAAAGGGAAAGAATGAGCCCGTGAAGAAAAAAAGTCAAAGCAACAGAGGAAGCCGCTAAAAGAACGAACTGCAGGTCAAGGGAGAGCCAGAAAGAAAAGAGAGGCTGAGCGGAAGGAAATGCCAGAGCCAGAGAGAGGAGAAAAATGGTACCAATGGCTAAAAATACCAGATACAGGCACCGCTGGGCAGAGAATGGCAGAGCAGAATAGGCCAAGGCACGGGGCAAAACACTCCCTGAGAGAGCAGCACGCCGATTCCCTGTCTGGCTGAATCTAAAAGATGAGGGAAGAACGCCATGCCCTTGAAAAGGTCCTCCATTTGCAAACTTACAAACCTACTACCACTGTCCAGGAATAGCACTTCCTGTTACACATTCCTCACACCTTTTCTCACCTCAGTAATGAATGTACAACCCGGTCGGCAGCAACGGAGGCAGAGTTTAGTTTGGCTCTGTAGTACTGGTGTACTTTTGGATTTGCTCATTTAAAAAGGGTCAGTTGGTATCTAGTTATGCAGATAGTTATGTTTTTATTTGGTTTTCAGATCCCTCTGCCTCCACCAAATACATGGTTTGCAGTGCACACAGCACTGAAAAAAATTACATTTAAAAGAATCAACAACACCTGTTCCCAGAAATAGTGTCCCTGTTATGCCGGGATCAGACTACACAGTATCTTTGTCTTTCAATATGGTCACTGTCTCAGATTAGGCAGTAATAAATTCTTGTTGTGACCTGGCTTTATTACAATTTGGTTGAATTAACTCTTAATCTACTACTTCTGCTGTTTGTAAATCCTTGGTTCAATAACTTTAAAAACTACTAATGATGCTGATTTTTTTAGTTGATAGAGTGCGTAGTATACAAACTAACGCGGAAAAGCCTCTAAAATCTCAAACAGCGTGGGTGGTTTGGGTGTTCACGACCCACTGAACCACTATGAGACAGGCTGGACTCGCATCACTGCTCACTCCAAAAAGCATTAGACCACTGACCTCTCTCCTGACACTCCTTAAAACACACACACAGTGAATTCTGCATCAACTATCCAGACACTGTAACTGAATAGTGATAAGCTGATATGACTCATGGTGGTTTAGGAACACAGACTGGTCAATAAGCAGAGGATGAGAGGGTCGGCTGCAGGAATGACATCATGCCGGCGTCCACTCTGAAAGACCGCTGTTAGCAGAACGGTCTTGTGGGCTCAGCACTTTCCATTTTCCACTGACTGGAGTGTGTGGGGTGTGTTTATCTTCAGTAATAACACTACTGGGTCTTCCAGGGACCCCACCCCAGCCTTTTTTTTTTTTTTTGCTAGTACTGCACAGACTGAGCTATATCTTGAGTGAAGACTATTTCAGGTAAATATTTGCTTTTAACAGTAATTTCCCAAACGCTTTACCTTCTTTCATGTGCCCCACAACACTACACTACAGAAAGCAGAGAAATAAAAAAGGTTTTTTGACACATGAAATGTCAATTGAAGGAGGTAGATGAGGTGGAAAATGGTGGGGTTTCTGGGAGTAACAGCAGTGACAGGTTGCTAGGTGGTAGCTCTCTAATCACTGAGCCATTAGCGCCTGCCTCCCTCGGGGTTAGGTCATTGCACTCGTAGCCAAAGACAACACTGGAAGATTATTATCAAGCTCTGAGGGAACAACAGCCACCAGAAAGCCATTAAGTCCTGAGTTAAATCAAATGAAATGACTGGTGACTGTTATAGGTGCCACACATCTGCAGTGATTGTGAAGCATTTTAAGATAACAGATTGCACTTTTTATGCAGTGAAGGAAAATTAGGAATTACATTTTTAGGGTTATGTCATTTATACATCTTCTTCAATGAGATGTTCCTGTTTTCCTGGCTGTTTTGAGCCTTATCACGTCGAAAAGTATTTTCCTAACTGTTACCTGCCCTCCGTGTGCTGTATTCGATGAATGTGAGCGTGCGCGGGTCACAAGTGCAAGTGTGGATTGGATTACATTTGTGTTGAGTTTTGAAACTCTCTTCACAGCCTCTGTTTTACAAAAGGCAGGTTGCGTTTAAATGTGGGGTATGCGATTCTGGAGCAATCCGATACCATGACAAATACCGTGATATAGAGTGAACAACTATGCAGCAAGCAATGAAACTAACGTTAGCCAGGTTGTGGGTTAGCTGAGCTAGATTTCCAGAGAGCGATGCTCATAACTCTCCTGCTACTATAGCAAACATCACAACAGCAGCATATCTTGGCAAACTAGAAAGTAAGCTGAATGTCCATGGGCAACCTGACACACAAATCATGGCTGGAATAGTGTTGTGTGGCTCGGTTATTTCCATTGTTTTCAGTGCACACACTGAACGTACAGCTGTGAGGAGATAGTCGCTGAATTTGACAAAAGACATGTATTGGATTAGAACTGTATACCCCACCTTTAAGTGGGGGTGGAAAACGTTTTTTAGATCACATCAAGCATGTAGATGCTGTGCCCTTTTCCTGACCCTTAAAAAAAATAAAATAAAATTTTTTAGACATTTATATGCACAGGACGCTTTTCAAAAGCTTTTAAAGCTATCTATCGAGAGATTACATTTATTCAAGTGGAATTTATTGGGAAAATTGTTTGTCTAATTGATTGGTATTTGTTTGTGGATTGGAAACCACCATAAATTACTCATGAATTGTCATAACCATTTGTAAATCTTGTTTTTATTTGTAGATCGTGAAACACATTTGTCATTAATATTGAGACTAATTTCTCTCCATAGGCTTCTCTGATCTTTGAAATACATCTCTCTTCCTCCATATAAACCCATTATTTCATCTTACTCTCCTTCCTTCTCACCCTGCAGTCTAAACAGCCCATCATGCAGGTCTGGACTTCCCCTTTTCCTAACAGGTATTTCCCCTGGGAGAGGACAGGAGTGAAGAAGCAGAATAATGACAGAGGAGGAGGAAGATGATGAAGGGATTAGGGAGGGACGAGGGAATGGCTTCAGGCTGTGGAGGTGAGCAACAGGTTGGGAAGGGGAAGAAATAATCCGTCATTTAATTTCTAGATGACTCGCTCTCTACTTGCTTCCTTACTTTTCTTATCCTGAAACTGAAGGCTTCATATCTGAGGTATACTGACATTACAACAGTGGTGACATTTATGTGAGAGTGTGTAAATGTGTGTGTCCTGAGGTATAAAATAACCAGTAGCTCATTAGCCCCATGTCATTGGGGTAAGGAGAATCAGAGGGCTAATGAGCAATAAGTGGGTAAGTGTTACAGATGTGAGCAGCTGCCACAGCCAGACTGTAGAGTGAAGGGGTGGGTGGTGAAATAAAGAGGGGGAGAGATAGTAGCGGAGACAAGAAGACAAAGAAAGGAAATCATGGAAGAGAAAAGCAGATAAAAGCTGAAAAGAAAACTTTGCACTTGAGAGATGTGCAAAAGAGCAACAGAAGAGAAAGGACAAACAGTTCAGAGGTCGATGCAGAGCCAAGTGGCTGAGGGTCAAGGGGACAACCGGCATTTCTATGGCAACCAGCCTCATTACAGAGCTGGCTTAATCCATCATACCTCGGTGGATACTGCAGCCAATCATGTGCCAGGAGAGTGAAAGGTCACAGACCGCAGCGGACAGTAACGAGTGCTGATTGCATTACAGAGACGAGGAGCCTGTTAACGAGAGTCTGTCTGGATATAGTCCGGTTGGTGGATGCACATGACTGACTGGCTGACTAACTACTGTAATGCGTTGCCTCAGTATATAGGCTGGTAGTGCGCTGTATTGAACCTCAATACTTTTTTGGGATACACCGAAATGCGTCCGTAGAACCAAGTATCGAAAACTGTCAAGTACTAAAAGCTGGCATTATATGTCTGATCAGATTTGTCATCTTGTTAACTTATTCTCTGATCAGAAAGTTCCTCGTGTACATTTTGTCAAATTTAGGGGCACCCTGGTGGCCTACAGATTTAAGGCACCATGTGTTAACTGTGTTAAAAGTCGGTCAATTCACTTCAGTATTTTAATTTAATCACGTTGAGATAACTTGTCTGCTACTGTATGCAACATAGTGCATGAAATATTAGTAATGGACTGCAACAAATGATCTGCTAATGACTCATATGGATGATTCAGTGCTTGCATCAGTTAAATCAACATATGGGCGACTCTTATAAAACCTGTATTTCTGTAAAAGGTCACTTATGATTCAGCACATGGCCAAACTCTACTCATCCACTTGTAGAACACTTCCTGTTCAGTTGCAGAGTAACGCAAGACCGTGCTGTTTTGTTGACTTACCCCTTTGACTCCCTTCAGGTCTCCTTTCAGCAGGCTGTCCAAAGGAAACGTGATGATGTTGTTCATGTTTTGGAACTGGAGGAGGGTGAGGAGAGAGACCGATAAGAGTTGAAAGGTTACATCAGAGGATTTAAACCTGCAGGAGAGTGAAAGTCAGGAGTGCCCGACGCCACTGAGATGTAATCCTATTATGTCCTGTGTGGTGTCTGAGTGTGCGTGTGCGTGCAGTGTTTACAACAGGAAAAGAGGGAAGCACTCAGGTAAAAATACATGCGAGTTTTCCTCTGTTTATCTTCGGTAAATGATGGTGATTAGAGGCTGAATGAGATAAATGAGGTAGAAATAATGAAATTATGTCAGACAATGGGGGACAATGAGTTAATTATACTTTGCTAAGTCTCTCTTATGTCTAAAGGTTTGCACCATCTTTTTATTCACTACGAAACTCCCTTGTTTGCAAGTCACTGTTAAGGCCAGCCTCTGTGTGTAATGCTGCACATGTAATCTAGGAAGCTTGCTAAAGCTTAGAGAGATTACATCTTCACATCACAGTCAGGCGGCAGATCATATTTCTTTAATATAAAAGGTGTTAAGATAACACTAATACAAAATCTCAAGCTCTTGGTCTCAGTGCGAGTCAATACAATGTCCAGGGGCAGTGACAGACCTCACATGATGGTGTCGAATTTTTCTAATAAAGCTTTGGCTTCAATCCAGAACAGAGCGGGATCAGGCTGAATTAGATCCAGCAGATATTTGGTGTTGCAGTGGCTCTTTGGCCGTCTTAGTGGAAAACTAGAGATACCTCCAAAGGGCTTTAAGTTCCAGCTGGACTCGGTATGTGCTCAATGTGTGTGTGTGTTAGAGAACACACACAGACTCAAGGGGATTTAGACAATTAGGGACGGGATGGAAATCTCTCTTTGTCCCAGAGGATTTTACCCAATCCACTCCTCTGACCCACAATACACACATTTTACACACACACACACACACACACACACACACACAGCGTAGACTCACCAGGTTTTTGAAGAGAGCAGTGAGCTCCTTGGTGAAGACGGAGAACTTGAGAAAAGCTGAACCCAGATCAGGATCATCTCTGTACACGCAGTTTTCTCCAAACTTCTCCAGGGCCTGAGTGTACTGCTCCTCATTCTCTACATGGGCTGGAACACACACACACACACACACACACACACACACACGTCAGGTTGACAAGTAGTAGAAATCAAACTACTGTCTTTTACTCTCTCAATGTTAAAAGTCAAAAATCAGTCATTGGGTATTAATAATGTATGGTAGTCTTGCAGTGAACAAAGATCCACGTTTCCAGCTGGTCAGTCCTTCCATTACAGTTCAGGGTTTTCCCAGAGAACTGGTTTGCTGAGGTGGCAAGTGCTTCCCACCACTGACTAGGCCTTTTGGATCCACTTTTATTTCCCTTACATTGCGAGATGCTGCTGTGATAAATTAGTGCAAAGTAAAAGTAAAATGTGATCAATCAATCAGTCCCCTGCTGCGCTGAATCAGCTTGTCATCCCCTTATCAATGTAGTTATTACAAGTATTATGATGAACACTTACCTCATTAAAAGGCATGGCCTTTGGTGAGAGAAGTACTGTAGCGCAGCTGCTTGTTTTCCCTGAAGTTTTATAAGGCTAATATCATATTTCATAAGAGTGTAAAAATATCTTCTGATATAAGGGCAGAGGTGCTCTTTATTTTAGGCAGGGTGCCTTCACTATAAATTCACTGAGCATTAACAATATGCAAACTAATTAGAGATCATTAGAGATGAGAATTTATGAGAGGGGCTGGAATCGTGCTATCTTCTTGCTTTGGATCAACTAGCACTTCTGACTAGCGCTGAAACGAATAGTTGTTTAATTGATTAGTAAGTCAAAATAAAGGTAAGTGAGAGGGTTATATTTTTTCATCTTCTATTTACTTTTACCCAAAGTTTTGGCAGCTGTAATCTTGAGATCTTTTCCTCCATTATTTGTGATCTGACACAGACAGTCTTCACAATTCTCCACCCTCATCTCTTTTTGCTTTCCAATTTTGCTGTTATGAAAGTGTCAAGAAAAAGAAATTAAAAAGAATATTTTGATCCTTGTTTTAATAATGACTGTATTGAGAGAGAGAGAGAGAAGATAACAAAACCCATGGGGAGGCAAAGAGAAACAAGAGGCAGGAAAGAATTAAGCCAAACATGGATAGATAGAAGAAAATAAAAATACTTCATATTAGTTTGCTCCCAAACTAAACAAACCCCCTGTTAATTACAAGTCAGGGGGAAACCCATAAACTAGCCGTGACCAAAGTCTCCTAGCGTGTCTTAAATCGACCTAATCTACCATGGGGTTAGGCCTGGATGATTCCACTTAATACACTTCATGCCAGTCTAGGCAGCTGATAACAGCTAATCCCATTGGGACAGCGGTGGAGCAAGGGATGGAGCACTGGGGACTGTTGCTATGACGACACTCGCTAAGAGGCATGATGGAGAAGGAGGGGGGTTTGAGGGAGGGACCCGGGCAAAAAACGAGAGAGGAGGGGTGTGTAAAAATATGAGGATGTACACTTGAAGACACCTGCTTGCCACATCATGACTCAGCTTTTTACTTTCCAAACACACACACTATAGATAACAGACACAGGTGCACAGATGTGGCAGGTTTAAAGATGCATCTGGATAAGCTCATGCCTCTGCCTCAGATATCCATCATGTTATTAAAAAGGGGAAAGCTGAAAGCATCAGAGTCACTACCTGTTGACTTCCTCACATCAGACAAATTAAATTTAAGACACCAAATATAAACTGATGCAATAGGTGAGCTGGGATAAGGCTCTTATGAAAGTGCAAAAGTGGCAAAATGAGAGTGTTGAACAGCTTCTAGTATAAAGCACCTGAGATTTTTCCACTACAACTAAAGAAAACAGACAGTTGTTTTTTAAAAAACAAACCAAGCCTTTATTTGTGATTAACGGACCAATGGTTTAGTCTATTAATCTTTATATAATTGCTTGTTTTGCCCGACCAACAGTCCAAAACCCAATTCACAATATAAAACAGAAAGAAGCACCAAATCCTCACATTTGAAAAGCTTGACTTATGCTATGCCTTAAATGATTATTCAATCTTTTAGCACTAGACTCTTGTTTTATTTATAGATTACCTGAAATTTATGCTTGAACATTTCTAAAATACATAGGACGTTTGTTATACAGATGTTAGCATGACCCAACAGTTGTTTTGACATATTTGGTTGTGTTTTAATTTATAAAGAGGCTGGTGACATTTAAGAATGCAGAAAGAAAAAGTTTATGATCCAAAACATAAAATTTGTGCACAACAAAAAACAAAAACACAACACATTTCATCATTATCACAAGTGGACTCAAAACTAGAACCGAAACCATTAGGTTGATAAGCTGAATAGTCAATCAACAATTAATCAACAACTATTTTGATAATTGATGATGAATTGTTGAAGTCATTTTTAAGCTAAATTAACTGGTTTCAGCTTTGCAAGCATAACTATTTGCTGGTTTCTTAGTCTTCTAGTAAATTAAATCTCTTTGGGTTGTAGACTGTTGACCAGAGAAAACAAGCAATTTGAATCTGTCAACTTTGGCTCTGGAAAAATGTGATGGACATATTTCTGACCTTTGTTGACCAAACATTTAATCAATTAATTGAGAATAAATAATGTAGCCATCCTTTAGCAGTAGCTGCAACCATTTTAAATACAGCTTCTGGTTCAAAGCAATGAAATGTGTCGCACACAGATATAATAAACTTCAATCATGGTCACGTGTCGTACACCAACCCTCACCACGCACCCGCAGCCTGCCGTTTCCACATCAGCTCCAGCTGTTTGGCTGTGGCTCTGCCAGGCTCTGAGCGGGCCCCGGCACACGAGAGCTCTGAGCTCTGCTATTTAGTACCAACAAACAGCCCAAACCCCACTGGGCTGCTTAGTGAGTACATGTGTTTTAGTTGTAACACGACCTAAACACGTCACACATGAAGCCTACAGTACGCTGAGCTAGTCCCTTCCCCTCAAAGCTGCTAATTCAGTGGACTTTGCGTGGTTTAAACCTGTGAGCTTTCAGTTTCAAGAGAGTCACTCTAAAACTAGGCCCTCCTCTGAAACGTTTTGATAACTTAGATATTAGACTTCGCCATAATATTGCGATGAATTGTGCAGCCCTAATTAAGAGTTTCACTTGAATCTGAGAGCTTGCCAATTAACTGGTGCTTAAATGAAAGTGAAACCCTGTAGACATCCAGCAGTCATCATAAGCAAATGTCAGCTAGCAACAAAGAAATATCAAGTTATTATTATCATCATCATTATTATGATGATGAGAATGATGTTGAGGGATGATAGATTGTATCACAGACAAATAGCAGAAAAGCCAAAAAATACCTATGCATTAACAAACTAATCTGAGGTGATTGAAGAAGACTATCAAACCTACTGCATGTTAAGCAGACATTTAGTTTTCAGTTTTATTTATTGGATAAATATAAAAGGTACGTTGGCTGCTACAGGTGCCTAGTTAGAGCGATTTCAGTCTAGGCCATATTCAATTAGATCTTGAGCAATTCCAATTTACAGTCATTAGTATTCTTCAGTGAACCTACATTAATCCCTAATTGTCAACTCTGACCTTTGCTATTAACAATGAACTTAAAAAAAATAAAATACTGGATGTTCAAGCACTTTTGACGGGCAGTATATATTTTTCCTTTCCTTCCTTTAAATATCACTGCAGTATTTTCGAGCCTTTGAACTACGTTGCTTTGAAAACCACCATCATCTGTATTTATTTGATGTCGCTACTACAATTGCTATTACATTTCAGTGCTTTCATTCAACTTGTACATATTTTCTTTTGAAACAAAAACTGTGTGACCTTTTCCCACACCTTAAAAAAACCCCACCAAAAAATTTAATTCAGAAAAATGCTTAAAAAGGTAGCATGGCAGTAAGTGGTGTGCACGTTGTGTTTACTGGAGGAAAGAGGCCATGAAGCGGTTGAACACAACCGCAAATACACTCTTTTACAACAGACAAAAATGACCTGCTAGCACCCAGTTGTGTGCAACATTCTTTACCGAATCTTCCCTCCCAAACACACATACAGAAAAAACAACAACAACAAAAAAAACATAATATACAGCTTCCAGGCATCTGCTGAGGATTATCTAACTACCCAAAGGCTTGTTTTGTAGCTTCCATCTCTCACACACGCACATGGTTTAATCACAAGATAGCAGGCTAGCCTCTGCTTCCTCTCTCTGTCTCTCCCACACTCATTCCCTTACACCCGGATCCATCAGGCCTGGTCGGCTGATGCTCCGACTCTTACTAACACAATGTGCGGTTGACCTCAGATCAATTCCATATCTCTCTACGGACGTTATGAAAACAACACTGGACTCCATGTCCCCTTAACAATATGTCCACTGGCACTGAGAGAAAGGAGTGTAGTTCACTTTT
Organism: Coreoperca whiteheadi; assembly: GCA_011952105.1. Lineage (NCBI taxonomy): Eukaryota > Metazoa > Chordata > Actinopteri > Centrarchiformes > Sinipercidae > Coreoperca > Coreoperca whiteheadi. The sequence goes on along the minus strand of CM022480.1, from coordinate 14,702,279 downwards.
ACACACAGAAGAGGGTGTGTGAAAGACAAATAAATGAAAGTGAGGATTATATTAAAAAGGAACAGTTTGACATTTTGGGCAATACGCTTATTTCTGAGCATTACAGTAGATGAGAAGATCGATACCACTGAGATATATATATATATATATATATATATATATACACACACACACACACACACACAAAGCTAAGCGGCTCTGGGTTGCCACTTCATCTTTACCGTACAGACAATAGTGGTATGAATCTTCTCATCTAACTTTCAGAAAGAAAGATACCATCAAATTCAGCGTTTTCCTGACGCAACATGGACCGCTTGCTGCATTATTCAGGAGCTCTATCCAGCCATCCTGGCCACCTACAGGTACAACAGCTGGAACACAGCGTTCACTTGTCTGCCTCGAGTCGTTATCTGTTCAGCAGCTTTGGCAGGCCTGTCCTAGCAGCTCTGCTCCATCAGCTCCAGGTTCTTCAGGGGTTTGGGATGCTGCCGCTGGTTTATTCGTCAAAAACCACAAGCTGACAACCTGACCGGTCCCTGCGGCAACACATGGTTCTCTCGCTCATCTACACACCTTTCGCTGTATTTTTCTTCCTCACCACTTTCACTCTCATTTCCCCATCTTTTTCTTACTCTCTGGTACTAGCTTACATTGCTTGCTCAGTTTCTACAGTTCTCTCTAGCATGGTAACTCTTGTAATCTTATTTATTTTTCCGCACCCTTCATAACCAAACCTCCATCTTCCCCTCTCCATGCTCACCTACTCCTCATTACTATTCCTCATGTTATGGCCGAAAATTTCCTTGCAGGGTTTGGGCTCGACAACCAGTCATAACGGGAGTTATTCTCAGAGTTTTGAGGCATTCAGACTTGAGGTTCCCTGTTGTGCGTCTCATTATTCAGGCTTCATCCCAGCATCCTATCTGAAGTACATTAATACAACTGGTTTCTTTGTCAGCACCTCCAGTTGTGATGGTGAACTTGTTAGCAAACAGTTGCTTATTTACACATCCAGCAGATATGGACTCGTTTTTCTGGCTACCCAGGGAATCTGAACATTTTTTGAGTACAAATTTAATGAATTTTAAAGGCCTTTTTGATATCTCTTAAAAACGAAAAAAATAATACCAGTACCGCAGCAAAAGAAAACAAACTAGACTACAGCAATCCCTGTTAGTGAGTTTTTTGGAACTTTAATAACTTGAATATTCAGTGCACATTAGCTAACATAACTACCTTCTCACTAACAAAAATCAAACTGTATGGCAGTAATCTGATGAATGGTAGCTGAAGGATTTCCCAGAGCAGCAGTGGTGGAAGAAGTATTCAGCAATACCACTTTGTGAAAATACTCCACTATAAGTAAAAGTCCTGCATTCAAACCCTACTTAAGTTAAAGTATTTATGTATTATGTGCTAAATGTACTTAAAGTATCAAAAGTAAAAGTACTCATTGTGCAGTAAAACTGTCCCTGTCAGTGTTTTACTATTAAATATGATGTTTTTAGATTAATATTACTGCTGCATTTTGCTGCTGTAAATGTTTAAGGCGGAGCTGATTTTAAATGCATTATATACAGATGGGTAGTTTAAACTACAGCAATGCAGCATATTCTTTAATATCATCATTTGTTTGTAGTGTCGCTGTCCTTTGAGAACCACGTATCTCTAAAATGTCAACTTTTCTTAAGGTCAGAAAAACAGCCCTGTTTTTCAGCTTTGTGACAATGCATTTTCCAGCTGATCCAAGGGGGGTTTAAATAGTTTATTTCCTTTTAGCTCTGTTTCACCCTGAAACCCTCTGTAGAGCTGAGGACTCCAGTGTGGTAATAATTCTCTGTGGGTTCATCAGTAAGAGCGACCTTTTTCACATTACTTAGTTATTTGACCTGTTAATGTAAATATTGATTAGTGCCGCTTTAAGTATATGCAGCGAATGGGCCAAAACAGCGGACTCTACTCTATTGTTGGAAGTCCAAGTACAGGTCTCTTTTCTCATGTTCTAGAGATACGTGGTTGACACAGGCATAACACAGGGCTTCATGGAGTCATCTTGGTTGTATTCAAAATAGAGCAGTCTGGGAAGCTTTTCCTGGATGATTGAGGTCAAGGTGACCTCAGTTAATGCGAGCTTCCCTCTGAATAACAGCATTCCCAGGAGCATTTCCACAGACATAACACTGTTTCTATTGTAAACACTGATAGAAATCTGGACACGCTTCACGATTTAAGGTTCAAGGAAAAAGGGTTGATTTGCTTCCTCCCAATTTTTCCTACAACAGTTAATCTTGTTCATAATGAAAACTAATTTCAACTGTCTGAAACACCTGCAATTCTCCAACATGGTTAATCCTGCTGCACTAACCAAACAGATTCAAATTAAGGTAATTTATCCACAGCAAGTGCATTCATTTTGGCAGTTTAACAGCGTGCAAACACACAGACACATGCACAGTATCAGCCTTTCAAGTCATGGGATGACAAAAAGGTTCTGAGTCTGGCAGCCACAAAAAGGCAATATGTATATCAAGCGGAAACCTCTGAGGCTGAAAAATGATGCCAAAAACTGCAGTTCCTCAAATGGCCACTTGAGGCTGGCTCCAAATGTGAGTCAACCCCCATAGACCCCAATGTTAAAATGCCCAACTTTACTTTGAAATAAATAGGTTTACAGCCTGGTACAAAAACACTAATTTCCCCTTTCGTGACAACTGTACAGAGGGAGAATTTCTTTTTTATAACTCACCCGTTTAAATTAAGGCTTAAAGTTATGCATAAATAATGGCAGGCCGGAGCAGCCCACTTTGAGCATCACAACAGCTCTTCAGAAACATATGGGTAACGTCACGGACACTATGTCCATGTTTTATACAGTATTTGAAGTATGTGTGTAAATGCCTGTTTAACAGTGAGGTGATTTGAGAACATGAATGTGTCTCTGCCTCAGCACCCACACAAACACAGTGTGCGCCCCTCCCCAGCTGTTCCTTTGGGGGTCTGGATGAGACAGCTGTCCCTCTGGTCTGAACAGAGCTCACACTGTTCTGAAAAAGACATGCTCAGCACATTGTTTGAAGGTCTCTCTCCCTCTTTCTCTCTCTCAGTGGGGTTCTGTCAAGCAGGCCAAACAAAAGACACTGGAAACACCCAACACTAGCACAGCCAGCCATAATGAGCATGGTAATAAATGCACACACAGTGGCAAAAAAAACATCCTTCCTTCCTAACTAACTACCCACCCACCCAATGCATTAGGGATGCAATTATTTTCACTTTCAATATATTGTTCATTTTTGGATGAAATAATAACAAAATAATCCTGTGTAAAAAAAAAAAAAAAAAAAAAAACCAAGAGAAAGAAAACCCTCAAACATTCATCAGATATCACAGCTTAATGTGAGGTCTTCAAATTGCTTGCTTAGCGTGTCCAGCAGCCACAAAAACCCAAAATTCTTAATGTTTTTTATGTCAGAGAGAAACGCATAATGTAAGTGATGAAATATATAATTATAATAGATATAATTGAATTGACTCTGCATTTCAACACCAAAAGGGCTAGCTGTTTGTCATAAAATTGAGCTTGGAAGTATCATTGAAGGCTTATGGCTGAAGTGAGAGTGGAAAGATAAGTAAGTGAAAACAAAGGACAGACAGCATGACTCACCTAGACCGGATGTGTAGATGGCCTTCACAGACTTCTTCATCTTGTACAGAACACTGCGGTCCACATCCAGAGCCTGGGCAGACGGACACACAAAGAGGCAGACATTGCAACGTCGTCACTCAAGTTAGTGTAGATTTATTACTTTAATTAATGAATTTAATGTAATGTATTTTGTGGTCATTGTGTAGATGGTGAAATTGTTCAGCCTGCATGAGGTTTGTGTCATATGTCTATTAATCTGACACAAGAGTCAGAAGGCAAGACTCCCTAAGCTGAGCATCTTATAAACAAGATGTGAAAATGTACAACAGTGTGGACAAAATAACAGGAACACTGACTATATAATGCATTCTGAAAAATCAGACTGAACTGCCATTTCATTTCTTTAATTCAGCCTGACATCATGTTCGTGTATACCTTGTTGAGAGGTGTGGTTAAGTTTTGTCGTACTAACAGCAGCGACGGACGCATCTGTCCCGCCAACATCATTTGCAGTTTACACAGAAGCAGTAAAGCTTGCTTTGAGCAGTTCACTTAACGTTTTTCACATTGATGTCAATTTTAGAGTTATTATTTCTATAAATCAAACACTTTAAAAAAAAACAAACCCTGTACAGCTGCTTCAATGTAATCTATGCTAGTCGCTATTTTTCCCGACACCATTTCCCATGAATGTTGCTTGTAGTAATACTGTAAATGAGGATGAAGTCCCTATTTTTAATCCCACCTACAAAGCTCTGATTGGTCGAATGCTTCTCTAACCAAGGGAAACAACCATCGATGAGCACAACACCAGACTTATTTGACATGTGGGCAGCGATTCAGGTTAGCATTCTGATGCAACAGCTCTGCAGTAATACGGTAAATTAGGGATGTTGACTCAACTTTACTCGTCATTTCTGAGGTCTCAGTTTTTATTGGTTGCTGTACCGAGTTGAAATATATTGTGTGTTGTTCCTGCTTTTTTGTCCACACCCTGAATGCATGCCTCAATGTGGTAGGTACAGTTTGTGTGTGTGAGTCTATGCCATCTCTACTCTGGCTGCAAGTGATGAATTATTCAAGGCAAAGCTAAGAATAGACCTGAGTTCCCTAGTCAGTTATTGTTTGTGTGTGTGTGCGTGCGTGCATTTATCAGTATAATAGCTTGTAGGATAAGAGCAGTGAGCACAATTGAAGGACAATTTCCCTGAGATGTGTCTACACGGGCACACACATAAACCCATGAATAACCAGAGTCACACACTAACCAGAACAAACACTGAAAGTCCAGCTGAGACAATGCAGCATTGTATGAGTGATGAGTGAGGGAGCCTCTCGGGATGAGGGGAATTTGGGGAAATGAGTTTTTAGGGGCTTTATTAATACATCCGCCCAAATGGGCCAAAGCCGGAGACACTTTTTCCCTGCCCTGCTCCCCATCTGAATGACACATATCGGATTCCCTGGACCCCCTGAAAACAAAAACACATAATGGCTCCCATTCAGCTGCAATACACACACCAATACTATGCGCACACACACACTGTCCTCTTTGCAACACCACTAGATGCTAGGACAAAATTTATTAAATCCATAAATTGGTGCTGTATTAACATCCAAGCTATGAGCGGTTTGCTATTGCAAAATGCAAGAACCGCTCAGCACTTAGCTTTCCCCAGGGCCATATTTCATATTTCACCGAATTGCCTGATCAAGCAGAGGCCACATTTGTCCTTTTACATTTATTTCTATTTCAATGCGTTGACAAAGTTGATTTGTATCAGTTTTGAAACAATGGTTCAGACACACTGCAGATGTATCACCATCTGCAAGGTTATCCGCGGCCATTTATAGTGGAGAGGCCCTTTTATTATAAAAGTTTTTATGAAATATTAGGCGTATTGAGCTTCAAGGAAAATGAGCACCGGCGCTACATCACACAACAAAGGCAACATATTTAATGGCTGAGGACGCGAATGTTTAAACAGTCGTCTAGTAGGCCTAACCACATTTATGAGATAACATGCGCCAGGATCTACAAGTTGGGAAAAGTAGGAACAAACAGCCTAATCAGTCCCAATCAGGTGCTCATGTGCGAGTAAAACAATTTAATAAAATTCACAGCAGCACTGCAATTCAAAACACCAGGCCGAAGTAAGTTTGATAATCACCAGCTGGATACACATTTTGAGCCAATAGGCCATTTTCACAAAGACATTTTGACATGTAACAGCAGGTGTAAAGCTCAGGTGTAAATGATAAAATGAATGATTGCTGAATTACCCGTAGCCGCTTCAGTTTCAGGGTCCTGGTATTGTGCATGCTGGCTCACGGTCATGACTTACTCACTGGGACACTTGTGGTTATTAGTAACACCTGTGATTTTCCTGCTATGACAAGTCAAAATGTCTGCTTTGAAAAAAACCTGTCAGAGTCTGCATCAAGTGGTCATCATCATCAGTGGCTGTGAATGGAACCAATTCCCTAGGGGAATCTATTAATCAGATTAATAATCTGTTTAGCCAACAGTTGTCCACGGTCATCTATTTAAATAATTAGCTAAAATAATAAAAAAAAAAACCTTAAAACAAACCGATGGACAGCTAGTACCAATCTCCTTCAAAATCTGGTGTCTTTTACCAGGGGATGGGTGCAAATTAAAAGAAGCCGACCAGAAGCTACTTGCTCCTCTGAATAACTTACAGTGCTGTGGTTTTAGTTCCTTCAACTCCTGTTAAATGACTCATGCATTACATATGCCATCATCCCATTAGCTGTGTCTGGCTCAGACAGACTCCCTGACTGTAGCTCAGACCCCACACATGCCTACATACTGTTAAAATAGGTATTTTTTTTAAAACAAAAACGCAGAGACAAAGAGTGAGAAAGATACAGCTGTTCTACAGTGTACTATCTCCGTCTACACCACCAAACCAATCCAACCACACAAAGAGTTTTTAAAAAGGTAACTGGAGACGACCACTGAGTGTTTTCTTAGCTGAGCTGATTAGACCTTGGGCTCTGTACGTTAAATCTACTCCTTGAGAGCGAAAGCCTTGAGAGCACCGAAAGCATTTCTGCTGGTATCTGAGCTCCTGTGAGACAGTAGAAGCCTGGACAGTGGATCTGCGTTCAACATGGGAGTGCGTGATTTTGGGGCCCAAAAGATATTGAAGGAGAAAAAACCCCTCAATTTTGGACACACACAAAAATTGTTTCCGTATTGCAGAAAGCAATTTCAAAATCACCCTGTAAAAAAAACAGTTGAAACTGTCATTTATTTATTGATTATTTGATGCTGTGAATTTGTTTTGTGTTGAGGCTGTGAGGTCAAACAAGGGTGAGCTACTAAAGCCGAGAGCATGTAACAGTGTTTTACAGTGTGGTGCACAGAATCAATAAGACACCAGACTGCCTTTGTGTGTTTCAGTCATTATAAGAGAACTACAAAATTGTGTCAAGATATTTTTGACACAATTCATGAACTGTAATGTTGATGGCTGTCTGTGCTGACATTTTGGTTAAATGCAAGTCACATATTCTTGTAGTTAAGCATGGTATCACAGCTACATCACAACGTACAAAAAGTGACAAAAGAGGTGGCAAATAGAAACGCAGGACTCTTACCAACTCAGCTGGGCTCCTTGGCAGTAGCGTTAATGTTTTTGTGGAGGAAGACAAGCCAAATGGACGAGAGATTTATAGCAATCTGTTCACTTTATGACTAAAGAGTTTGGTGCATATGCTGCATCAACACAGTCAGATGGCAGCTATGTGTTCTGCTTTAGTATCATGTAACTGCTTTGGTATAAGATGCTCTTTGACAGCTACTGCGACAGAGCATACTGCAACTGTACAACCCTTCGCCATTGGTTGGTGTCAGATAACCTTGCTTTCGAGTTAACCACATAATATCAAAATCATGAGCAGCCTTGTGACCCAAAATGTATCGGCTCAATTTTCCCAAACAGGTTTGGAAAATTGTGATGAACTGGGATGAAGCTCCCAGCTAAGAGTGTGTTGAACTATGTCAATATGAAGCAGGCTTGTGTTAAAACAGAGCATGTCAATGTTATCTACATCTACAAAATCGCATTGCAACACCAGAGAAGTTGGAACCTTTTGCAGCTTTACAAGTGAAATCTTCGCTGTAACCCAGTTCTACACTAGATACTAACTTTAAGCAGGTTTGGAGTTTGTAGCATTTTCACACTTAAAAAATGACAAAATTAAATTTAAAAAAAAGTCTGAATCCACTAAATCTGCTCAATGTTTGGGGTTTGCTGGTGATGCAAACCATTGTCCCACAATACAATGCAGAAAGGAATCAAAATGCAATTAAATTGAAACTCTTATATTTTGCTTTATTTTTGTTTAATTGGCTTTTCAACGTCACAATTTGACTGACATCCGTTGGTGCACATACTGTGTAATTGCCCTTAAGAATAAAATGGTAACGCTATCAGCGCTTTGTTATAGTGACTAAAATACTCTACTGTCACATTGGTAGATCTAAGCCACTAGTTGACCTCCACATAATGTCAGTTATCAGCCCGTGAATCAGTCTGACAAGCCGAAGCCTTACACGCACATCGACTTTGGACGTCATGGCTCCAATCGACCCAAGGCCTCCCACAACACACACACACACAACACACACAACACACACCACACACACACACACACACACACACAAATCAGGCAGTATCACGCTCGAGCAGACCCTTTCAATCTGCAAAGAGTGGTCGGGGAAAGGGGCGAGGCAAGTGGGGGGACAGACAGGTCAGGGTAATAAACCAATCCCAGCTGAATACAACAAAAACACTGCATTAAATCATTCACACACACAGGACTCTTCAATCACTTTCACACGTTTCTACTCTGATGTGCTTTCCAGGGTTGAGCAAAGTGACTCTTCTCCAAGCACCAGGCCACCCTATGTGTAAGCCTTCTTGTTTGTAGCCAAGCCTGCTCTAAAATTAGACACTTTTAACCCAAAACAAACTATTCCCATTGAGAGGGGAAATCCACTGCCGTGTAGCGTTTCTACACCGTGTCTGGAGCGGCTTCACGAGCACACTTCATGACATTACTGCAGAGTTAGCATTTTTCCTCTCCTGATAGCAGCTGAGGGTAAACCGACCAGAGTGGCTCTTTTCTTCTTCCCTGCGGCTGCATGGCGGTTTCGGCCTGAGCAGGAGGAGGAACCCAAACTGAATTTAATTAATCCTCGTCTTAATGCATGGAATCATCATCGCCATCATCATTGTGATTACAATCGGGCACCATCTGCTGCGAGCCAATCTACAGAGACTATCACAACACTGCTGGGTCATGGTGGTCGTTGCCACGGTGATCCATTAACTTATGGTTGTCTATTGCCTTAATAGTAGAGTTACGTGTTAGGTTACTGATCTCTGTGAGCACAGTACAGATAGATAATATCTAATGTGTCTGCATGGAAAGTGAGGGAAAGAAGATAATGTCAAGTTGCCAAGGATGCTTAGATTACGGTATGAATTTACATTCAGAGGCAAGCGGACAATCTTTCCATCCTGAGAATATAACAGTTTGGCCATTCTGAATGAGAAGGTATAACTACTTTAAAAAGATATGAGTCCAGAGATTAATACAATGTGAATCAAAAAATTAATAAAGTAAAAAAATGAAGTAAATCCTGAAAAGATTTCCCTCTCCCTGGTTTCATAACCACATCCATAAACAGACAACAGCTCCAAAGTAGGTGAATAAACTAGCATTTTTGACTGCTGTCACAAGGTAAAGCTCAGCTTGGTAAGGACAAAGTTCGACTATGAGGACCCAAACAGCAGCAAATGAATATAATGTGCTTGGCCCAGCATTTGCCGAGGTCTTCAAAACCAAAACAAGAAGGGGTAATAGAATTAGCCCCCGACGGTCACCAAGTCTTCTCTGTTTACAATCAAAATACTTGCAGACGAATTTGTTCGGGGATTGATCAATTACTCGAATAATCATTTCGGCTCTAGTGTGACTGAAAAAGACAGAAATAAAGGGAAGCGTTAGTGTGTGTGAGAGGTAAGCATCTTTACAGCATGAATAAAATAACAACCTGGTCTTCCTTAATGACAAAAGGCTGTTTTAAGCACTCTAAGTACTAAGACTACTATGTAAGCTTCTGTGAACAAAAAGCTCACTTTACATGAAAAGGGGGGGGGGGCAGGGAGGAGGGCAATACGCCGCTGACTACAAGAAAATTGAGTTCAGCTAATAAGCCTGTTGTATGGTAGTGCTCTCCATCTCTTACTCCGCTGTCTGAGGAAGAAAGACATTCCTGGATGATTGCATGCTGGAGTGACTGACAGACAAGACAGAGACCCAGCCCCATTGTTCCTGCCGACTAACTATCTGCTGATGACAGCATGTCTGCTTGGCAAGACGCTGTCCCGCTTTTTTCAGAGGCCCCACCACCATACAGCACACACACGTCAAATTTTAACAAAACACAATCCAAGAAAGCCTCCCCGTCTGTAGTATTGCTATCGTCATCACCGTACACTTCTTTAAAAGATGACACACACATCTGGGTTCTGTCTGGTGTCTTTATAAGTAGTCCCCTAACCTTGCCTACCCCCCCCCCACCCCAAATGGTCCGCCACATACTGTGGAAATTTAGGCAATAAGAAAGCTGCAGTCGAGGATGTAATTATCCAATGTATTTGATGCATGTGTGGGTACAGTAAGTGTGATGGCTGTGGTGGGACGTAAACCATGTTTCATTAAGATACCAGATGTTACACAATAAACCCAAACAAACTTCACTCCTCAAAGAAAACTAAGACATCTAAGAGCTAGCTCTTGTGTAACTCACACAGTAGGAACAAATAAAAAGTCCTGATATTATTGTGAAAATCATGGGCAAGACTTCACAGTTCTATTCCTTTTTCCTCTTTGATCAATTTTCAGACCAATAAGTGCCACTGGCAGCAGCACATTCGCAAAATATCCTTCCTTCGCACATTAAGCGTCACTCCACAATATCACAGATGAGCTGTGATATTTTCACAAAAAGCCAAATGACATGAGTAAAAACAGTAAACAGGTCTGACCACCATCAGTATATCATGATATGATGAGCAGTTATGAGTATAGGTTCAGTTCCTCTCTACAATGTAGAGGCTGCAACGTGCTTGTCAAATCGTCAAACAACATCTGAAACCCCAGCAGGACATCAGAGATGGGGAGGGTGCCCAGAGGTGCCAAAGTATGCAGGGATTTAACCTCTCAAGCTTTCTTTTTTCATTCCTCACAACTACTACTCGTAGGTACAACCAAAGTGGAACAGCATATATACCTGTGACGAGAGACGGTTCTCACCATTATCGTTTTTTTATGATTCATGACGCCTTGCCCCTGCTATGACTGCAGACTTTTTGCCCTGCCATTCAGAACAGCTATAAGCACTTCTGCAGATAAGACGTGGTCAGATGACACTTCATATGATCCGGCTCGTTTCAAGGCACAATCCATAGTTGGGACTGTCAAGACGCTGGCCTGTCTACCCCCGCCTCCTCCCTTTTGCAACACAGTAGCAGCACATAGCATTACTGCTGGGTGTTAACAGGGAGGACACAGCTTTTCCTGCTGGTGTGAAATGTTGATGTAATACCCCACAAGTCTGTTCTCCTATATGACTGCCAACAGTTATGTTGAAAGAAAATCTATGGAGAATTTCCATGTAGAGAAATAAATAAAACATATCATTAGTAGAGACTCTTGTCTGCTACATTACAGAGTGTGACACGTCAGCTTTTCTGCGGGTGTGGCGTTAAAGTGGTCGCCTGGAGCTGCACATGTACTACTGGCCAGCTCTAGGCCAGACACAGAGCTGCTGTTTACAGCTCCACATGTGGCACAGTCAGGGTAAACACAGAGAGCGCGCTCTCTTTCTACCTCAACATCAACAAAGGAAAAGCTGTGACTCATTCAAAACATATGTCAAATATACAGTTCAACCCTGCAGACATTAAAGAGAAGGCAGATCCCAGAGGAAGTAGTGCTCCAGTAAAGCTGTTTAATGTAGTGCAAACGTTTCTGTTAGAACAGTTGTATTTTAGAGTTGTCTGCTTAAGATAGCACCACTTTGAGACTGACTCTTACCATTCAATGGACCCAGAGCTACAAATCAGAATAAAAAAATAAAATATTTGAAACACCCTTTCAACTGTTTCATTCACAACTTCTCTGCATGCTGAGTGAGTAAAGTCAATATTTGGATAGAAGTTGGTTCCATCAAGCCAACCGTTAACAGGCCTTGGTTGCAGGGTTTCTCTGTTCTCTCAGACAGCTGAGATGTGTGTAGTCAGCCTGCCCCGGGGAGGCATGGAAAACCCCGGCGTGCAAGTCCAGTGGAAGTGTGGGACAGAGAGGGGGGGGTGCTTTTATGTCATAAGACTGTCTGACACGAGCTCATTAACACACACATGCACATTGGAAACAAAGCTGAGAAAGCTGTACGAGTAATGAACATTTACACTGTGAGTCAATATCTGCCAGAGATGTGTAATACTTCAGAGAGAGACCAAAAGCACTTTCAAGCAGATATTGAAACTTAGAGATTGACTGCAAACAACTAGTAGAATAGGACATTTTTAGGTTTTTCGTTGTGTGCAGGGTTTTTTTTTGCCTGACAGCAAGTTATTCAAACATCTCATCTACCTACGAGCCTTCTGGTATTTTAGCACCGGGACACTTTGCTTTACAGCTCCTGAGTGAGCACTACAAAGACCACTGCTGGACCAGAGACATGCAACTGCAGTACTTAAAGTGTTAGAAAAAACTAACTTTCATTTTAACTGCTGAGGAGCTGTTCAGGGTGTTTTACATTTTACAAGGTGTGAGACCTGGGCAGAACTGTTGTTTCCGTTTGGTTTTCACAGATGCCTGTGCTGGCTTATGGTGATTAGGGCTGGTCCGAATACCATTTTTATGAGCTTCGAAGCTGCGATGGCAATCAAGATCGAATATTCGAAGCTTCAGAGGGAGGGGACTGAACATATTTCTCTAATAAAAAGGCAGGAATCTCCGTGTGTCTGTTTGTTTGCTGTTTGATTATGTCGCGAACCGTTCATCCAATGGACTTTACACGTGGATGGTGTGTTGCCTGGACCCAAGGGAGTGCAGTGTCTCATTTGGTGCAATTTTGGACACGCGACATGGTCAGAATTAATAAACTTAATAAACTACAGAACAGCGTGAGCCGGAAGCGGCGCAATTCACGCGGGCAGGGCTTGTATACTCCGAGAACGGACACTGCATTGGTGATACAAAGACAAAACACAGGTCAAGTATTTTCCAAGCAAATTAAGTGCACATTTTTATCACGTTTAAAATTACTAATTAACATGAATCTTGTCTTCTCTCCCAGATGAACTGAATCATGACACGCGTGCATGATGTTTACAAGACAAGCGTAGGCGCTTCTGTCCATAAAAGCACATGCAGACAGAAAATATACTCCCGCTGCAGGGAACACTTTAGTTGGCTAAAGCAAATATATTTATTAAGTATAACGATGTCGTCTTCCTTCAACTCTCCCATCCTATTAAAACCGGAGTATTGTATTTCGCCACATTTAAACATATATATAAATAATAATAATAATAAATAAAAACAACAAAGATTGGAATCCCAAAATTGAAAATCGAATACCAGCCCACCGAACAAATACTCGAATACTCTGGTCCAGCTCTAACATTGGTGATATTACTACAGTGGCAATGGGTTTTTTGTGTGTCTACGTATAGACTTATCAGAGCCCCAATCTGTTACTTACAATATATAAAATGTACTGTTCTCACTTGAAGATAAACATTTTCTCAATTCTTGCGTTACTCCACCCATCCTTAACAATAAAACATTACCAAAAGAAGGGTTAAATGAGGAGTAAGTGCATGAATAGGTCAACACATATGTCAGGTGTACGATAAGGGGGGTGGGGGATGGGGTGTGTGTGTGTGTGTCAGGAGTGGGGTCCTGGAGGCGTACTGGTCCTGGAGGGAAGGTAGATTGCAGCCAATCACCTACTCGGCGGAGCGAATGATACGCTGTAGCCTGCTCTTGGGTGATGATGGTGCCAAAGAAGCAGAAGGACTTCAGTGTCGACAGGGGAGTCACGCAAGGTGATGGGGGCGGGTGGGTCTGGGCTTTTTCTAAAATGCACAACCATCTCCACTGTCAAGAGCGTTGAGCTCCAGGTTGTTCTGACCGCGCCAGGTCACCAATCCCCCACCTGTAAGCGGACCCATTACAGATGAGCCCGATGGGGGTAGTATCATCCGCAAACTTCAACAGCTTGGCGGCCTGGCGACTGAAGTGGAGACATGATGGCGCCATGTTTAAACCTGTTAAAATAGTCTTCCCGACTTTGAGGGGAGTGTTGAATGAACTTTATAAAATAGCAGGAGACCAATAAAACCAAGTTGGAAGAAGGTGCTGGGAAATAAGGTCCAAATGTGCTGCACTTTGAGGGGGAAAAAAACTACTCAGACTTGAGCTTGGAGTCACTCTTTGGCTCTTTAAACATAGACGTATGTGTCAACTTCATGGTGTCAAAGCAGTAGCGCTAGAGGCAAAGCGGCCAACAGTTACCGCACAGTTCTACAGAGTGTGACGATGCCTGAGAGAGAAGAGAGGGAAAATGACCTGCTTTCTCCAGGAAAATCCTGCAGTTAAACACTACAGAGCATGTCTGTGTGTGTGTGTGCTATTGTGGGCTTGAGAGCACACTTCAGTCACACACACACAAAAAAAGACCTTCATTTCGAACAAGTCCTTTTGAACTCCGCTGGGAACTTACGACATGAAAAGAGTTTCACTTGACATAAACCCAGCCCTCCAATGAAACCATGAGACAATCTGAAGGGTCTTCAGGGTCTTCAGCTGAAGTCTTCAGGAGAACGTCACCAACAGTGTCTACAGATAAAACTTGCAGGAGTAAAATTAGAGCACTTTTAATTTCAAATATCAGAGTGCTACAACTCTTGCAAACTCTATAGATGCTTACTGGTATGTAGAAGACGGAACTGGGATCATCAGACCATTTGGAATATTAAATAAATCATTAAATGAAGCAAAACACAGACTAAATTAAAATAATAATGAACAAAATGTCTTGACTTAAAAATGCCTTCTTGCAGCGTCACACAACTGATCTAGTTTGGTCACAGCTGAATCAAAAGCAATCAGACTAAAGATCCCTTGAGAGTCTCCACGAAGTTCATGTTAAAATATTTCCCCAACAGAGAAGAAGTGTGGGTCTGTTCCACTGAGTGAAAGTGACAGCAGGACAACACAACTGTGAGGATTCACTCCTCCCATCCCACCCTGGCCCCAAGCAGCACTGAGTGGCCAGGACTACAAATCAATGGTGGAGTTCATTAATGAAGAGGCAGGGCCTTTCAGGAAACAATAGCCGTCAACAGGAGCCAACTCAGACAGACAATCTGGGCCAGGAAGGGATGAGCTTTAAGTTCCCATTCACCCCCAGTGCCCCTAGTGTCCAACCCCCAACCTCTGTGTGGGACAGAGAGCAGGCAGTCTCCCCTTTTACCTCAATACCCTTCACCATGCTGGACTGAAAAGTTTCACAATCATTTTTGCTCCAACAACCCTCCTCCAAACCAAAAAGACCAGGACTGACAATGGCTAATCACACCGTTCCCAAATCCCACCATCCACACTCAATGAGGATAGACTGTGGACAAGATTGAGTAAAATCATACCACATCCCAACAGTCAAAGCCCATCAGGGAATAAGAGAGATTGTGACTTTGAATCGATTGGGACAGGACCGTGACCTTCGCCCCTGCCAGATCCTTAGGGACGGCTGCTGCATCATAATGGAGGGCCGAGACAGAGCCTGTCTCTGGATGATAACACAGAACCTGCTCTAGTCAGTCCAGGAGGCTGGGGAGACAGCTCTTATTTCAAACAAAGATCCCGTGGGAAACACTAAGGTCCCACATAGAGGATGATAAGGGACTTTGCTATAACCAAGGTTAGGGGGATCCACCTCTGACTATAAAAGTTTGGTGCACCCATATCCAAAAAAATTACACTAATTTGCGTAGCCTTCTTAAAACACAAATTAATCAGGAAGAGCTAAATAAGGAAACTCGTGAAAAATTCTTACCTAAAAAAATAATAAATAAAAAATAAAAAAGTTCTCGCTCAGGATTTGGAAGAATGAATGTAGTTGGCTTTGCTTCAATGTACTCGGCCTACTCTGGTTCATTAACTACAGTAAGGCAAAGTCAAGCGACAGTAGGGACAGTGTAGTAGAGTGAGGGTGAAGGGAGGAGACAGAACTGCAGTGATCCTGCCAGAAATCCCATTTCAATTACAGGAAGCATTAAGCTTCTTAAGTGGTATTCTGAAGACTGGCCAGAGTGTCTGGGGGTTGGACTGCACATTTAGGCCATGTGTGCGTGAGAGCTCTTAGATCCATCCGTGTGTCTCTAAAGCTATTAGATGTGGATTGTCCCTACATCGATAATCCTACTGTCTGAAGCCTTGTTAAAACTTTCCTCCAGGCCACCTGTTGCAGGGGGGCAGCTGTTGTCCCCAGCCAGGCCACAGCCATTCCCGCCAACCTTGCCTGGGGGGGGGGATCAGGGCAGAACAAGGCCAGTCCTTCCCTTCCCTTGGCTCAGGAACTACTCCAGCATCAACACAAACTGGCAGACTGACACATGGCCAAGAGTCATGAGAGCATACTTGCCTTCAGATGTTAACACATCATCCATAAATTGTTGCAAATTAAATAAGACGTTTCAGCACAAAGCGGTAGTAGAGAGCAAATGTTGTGTTCTGCAACAACCAAAAAGACAGAGCAGGGTAGCTAATAAGGCAGCTGGAAATGAGATGAGACATCATCTTGTGTTAATAGAAGATAAGGGTTGTGTCAAGGTAAAGCATGTACCCAAAACAACCGGTGGCCTGAGATTAAGTTTAGAGGTGCTATGAAGAGATGAAAGACTAAAGCACACAGCATGCACTCATCAATCGCTTTTTTTAACACTCATGAGTTCATTGAGAATCTGAAAAAAAATTTTTATAAGCCTGGTTACCTTGTTTTACAGCAAGATCAGGAAAGATAGAAACAGTCTGTGAGAACCAGACCGTTGGTGTGGCCGGCACAGCCAGTGCCAACAGTTGCCTGTGGATGCTGTGAATACCATCACCATTCCCAGAGGTAGTCCCTAATCATCTCTCTACATACTCAAGCAGCAAGGCAGCGTGCCTTATGAGTGCATAGCTGGCATACCAGTGTGATGGATCTCGGTTTTACAAAATAATAGCCAGATGGAAGACTAATGACGCTAGCCTTCAGGACTGAGCCCCCCCCCAGCCCCCCTCAACAACAGTAATGGCCCATGAAAAGCTGACTTGGCTATAAATAACCGTTATTCATCTGCAAAAAATGAATAAAGTGGACAAAGGGACATGGGACAGAGGGAGAGGCCTAAAGGATGGGTGGGTTTCTGGCACTATATAAGGGAGGATACAGACCATGCAGCAGCTCTGTTTCCTAGGGATACAGTCCTACAATTAGTGCAGTATTGTTGATGGTTATTTAGGTCCATGAAAGGCATTGGATCCCATATTGTTAGTAAGTCAAACAGTTGCTACAATAATCAAGTCGCTTTAAGATGATATACAAATGTGCAATTAAAATTTTGGATAATGAGAACCTACCAATGCCATGATCTCAAGAAATTATATGTTCTTATCGCATTAAATTTGCAATTGTTAAACGTATCCCTAAATGCCAACATAACCAGTCCCCCTAGGTGCTTAGTGACATTGTAATTGCATGAGACAGAAACTCTGACAAAGAATTCAAAGGTGCCCTTTAGTTTCTCTAAAACAGGCAGCTTTCTCTGCTGGAAGAGATCTTAAAAGAGAAGGGAACTCAAAAGAGGATCATGAACTCATTTGATTCATTATGGTACTTTGTATTACTGTTTGTTTTGTGCTTTTTGTATGTTTTTCTATTGAGCTGTGTGTGTTTGTACAAAGGCTCCTCTAGGGATGAGTGTTGCAAACTAGCTTAAGTTATGAATGCTGTGGTATGTGGCATTGGTTGATGCTATATACTTGTCCCTGTGAAAATAAACTTTAGGTAAGTATACTGGGCTAAGGACATCAATCTGAGGACTTTGCTTATGCAGGATGGTGCAAAACATCTTGGGGATATTTTTATTTATGCAACAATAACAGTGAATTTCCACAACTGCATTACAAGCAAGCACTCTACCTGTCAAGCAACTGAACATTACAAAGCAACTATAATGTCATGTCTCTGTCTGAGCAACTATATGCAGCTGACAGACTGATCAAAGGGCTACGCTGCTGACAACACAAAAGCTTGTCTTGAATGTCAAATAGTGATAGTTGTTTTGCAGCCACAAGCCTTAATACTCAGCAATCTTCTGCTGTCTACTGTATGAGTCAGATCCGTTTCATACCCATAGTATCCAGTTCACCAATAACTGATCCACTCCGCCAGAGAATTAATATCCAATTAAAGCTTTAAATGCCTGCGAGAGCTACTTAGTAAGCTTCAAGTGCAACGCTGTGATATTAAACAAATATACCTGTCTTCATACAAGAGTTAAGAGTGGATGCACTTGAGATTTGCTCACTGAGATAACTATTGATTGCATCATTTTATGAGTCTCTCTCTGCCTGGCAGGAATCAGTAACTGGGGCATAAAAACAGTCACAAATGCAAAAATAGACCTAAGACGACTACAATGTGTGCCAGTTTCTGGCCTCAGACAGACATTCTCTTGAGGTTTTCTTGGGTGAGACAAAAGCACAGGGGCATTTTCATCAAGATCAATACTTAACAGAGGTCAGCTCAGCCCTTGGGGCTTATGGCTCCTTCAAATGGAACTTGTGAGGCCATGTTTTTAACACAGAAAGTTGAGAACACAATTGGCTTTGTGTTTTATTGGTTTACCTCATGGACACACTGTTGTTCGAGAACAAGAACAGTATATTTTACCATGTCACCTTTTCTGCATTTCAGTGTCACACTTATAAACTAGAAGAGATAAAATTCTACAAGATGCTGCATTTTTAAATACGTTAGCATATATCACAACTCAAAGTAAGAGCAATCAAAACATTTCAACTTACAAAGTTATGAATACCATGACAGCGGCCAAATGCACTAACTTCAAAATCAGAATTGATACTTTAACAAAAACACAATGATTAGTATCATGAGTGGCGCATAGCATTCCTGGTGTACCAGATTAGTCACTATTTGCCATTCAGATCATTTTGAATGAAACTTTGAAGGGAAAACCAGATCCTAGACCTCTTATTTCTGAGAAGTCAAGACTTGCCAAAGGTTAGCCAACACAAATTTGGCAGAAGAAAAGCCATGTTTTACAGGAGCACAAAGACAGGTCATGACACAAATCCAAACGTCCTCTTACTGGATAAACAGGATCTTATTACTGTTGTTTTATCAACACACACACACACACACACACACAAACATGCATACACACAAGCTCTCTGAAAGGCCTCTTAATAGCCACAGGTTTAAAACTACTAGCCTAATTAAGATTGTGTCAGATTCAATTAAGATTAGAACAAAGTAATTATGCAACATTTGTGCACCCATTTCCTTAAAACCTCAGTGCTTGAGTCTCCTCTCCTGTTAATGTGTTTAAAGGCCTACTATAAACAACCAGACCCAGAAGTAATAAAAGTTATATTAAGAAGATGAGGTGAATCCCCTATTTTGTGCAAGCTCCATTTTGTTTCATACATTTGGGGTAAAATGGTCTGATAAACAGCGAGGGAGAAGCATGTCTTTAAAGAGAAGAGAAAAACCTACTTGAGAAGTGCCTAATCAGTCAACAAAGATAGCTCTGCTGAGCTCAAAACAGTTCATTTTGATATTTATATATTAGATATATCTTGATTAAAAATGCGATTTGGATGCGTACTGCTTTTAGGATCGGACACATCTGCCGGTAATGGCCATTTTTAATATCGTGTGTGGATTACCTGGCCGTCCACAGACACGCAGTACTTCTTCTTTTCCTTTCGGCTGTTCCCTTTCAGGGGTCGCCACAGCGAATCATGTGCCTCCACAGTACACACACAGTACACAGGTATGCAAACGGTTTATATCCATGTATTTTTTCTCATTGGTAACAGGATTGCAGAGCAGACGTTCCATGTAATAAGTACCAAACGCAAAGCAGTACTTTAGTCATCTGGTACAGCATATTTACACATTAATCACACCCCTCTACTAGCAAATTAATCTCCCCTGTCAACAAGTTACACACAAAAAACAAACTTGGGTCAAAATGTAAGGCTTTGCTTAAAAAGGGATCTCCACAGATTTTACACATCATAGTCTGTTTACAGGTTTTGGGCAGTACTTCTGCATGTGGGAAAAAAGTTGTATAAAGGCTTTATACAACCCTAAAGTTTAGGGTCTCTTGAGGGTGCTGTGTGAAGTCTAATAAATTATCTCAAGTGACGTAACATCAGTTGGTTCTGAAGACTGAAAATGGAAGAAATCTGAGCTAGCGGCTCTAGCCTACATTACCCTCTACTACCAAAACACAAGTTGCATTGTGGGTAATGTAGGCACCAGGTTTTAAAAAAAGGAAGAAGAATATATGGAATAAAAAAAGATTGTCCCTCTGGTTCTGCTGCATCAACTTCTATCATTTTTGTTTTAAACTGTTACAGGAGTGAAACGCTCAATCGGTGGAGTTCGCAGCAATGCACAATCATACTCTCCTGTTGCTTGCTGATTGCACTTGCAAAAATAGGCTGTAAGATGCATATTCTAAAGCAAATATATGCACATAATATTAAAATGTTTATAAACCACCTTTTCCAGAATATAAATGCATGTACTACAAACAACTAGCCAACAGGAGACAGTGTGCAAAAACCTTGAAGTCACCAATAAAAACAGACAGCAAAACAAAGAGTCTCCTGAAATGACATACCAGCCCACTGTAGCATTACAGAACACAGTGCTGCTCCCATCAGCCTGTCCTCAACTGTCAGTCCAAGGGTATAAGCTACGAAGTGAGCTCTTATATAGCAAACTGCTCGGAATCAGCACAATGTTTGAAACTCAGCACAATGCTAAGAACAGCTAAATCGGATATTTTCATTTAGGCTTCATGAATATACAGTCTGCAGACGTATTATTATACTCGAGGGTGGAAGAGTCGTCCACTTGATGGTTTGTCACAGCTTTCAAGAAACGCTAACAGTAATATAAAAAAAGAGCAGATTTTTAAATGTAATAAAATACCAGCATCTTGTGTATGTACATATGTAAATGTGTTTATGTTTGCGTGCATGTGTTTGGGATTTCAGGCAGGTTGGCAAACAATAAACGGAAGTGTTCCCCATCCACTGCAGCGTTTAATTGGTCAAACAGACCAAAGTGTGCAAGGTCTTGTTGACCCAACAATACGTCCTTGTGTTCCCCGTGCCGGAGCGTGGGGAGGTCAATGTGAAACAACAAAACGCTACTCCACTTCTCTGCAACAACAATTCAGCAGCTTCAGCAGCTTCAACAGCAGCACAGCTCTAAAACAAAGTTGCTGAATATGAGTCTCAACCCAACATCACAATTACTGCTGAGCTACTATTTTAAAAGAGTAAAATCCACTTCTTTGCTTACTTCGACAGAAAAGCACATTCCACTCTGAGCAGAGCTGAAATCACTCCCAATAGCAGATGAATTGCTATTTTAACAACAGCAGCAGCAGAGGTTTGAACGAAACAGGTGTTTGATGCCTAAGTGAAGCACCTGTCAGCCTGAGCAGGTGTGTGTCTGGCTGCCTGGCTCAGTCCTCAACAAACACAGGTTACAAATCAAGCCACAACCATCACCAAGGTGTGGAGGAGCAGGTGCTTAACTTGACACTGAGGCCAACTGTGGATTAGCGGAGTAAAACTGGCTCCAATGACTAATCAGGTCTCTGCACACATCATGATAAAAAAGGTGTAAAGCTGTCTGTCACGATTCCAATTGGATGACAACTGGGAAATCAGGAAGAAATTCATCCATTTCCTCACACGACACCTAACATCTGCAAGCGTACCCTAACTTACAGCGCAAAGACACACTGACACAGAAAACACACCGAGCTGCTCATGTGGGAAATTCTATTTTTACCTTCAGGCAGGGCGAGGCTCTGCCATACAACACACAAAGTAGGGAAACTATAACAAGAGAGGGAGGGAGGCGGTGGAGGGCTGTCCGCGAACAAAGCGGAAGTGTCCTTCCTCCTGATGACCTGCAAGTTAAAAGGAAGAACACAAAGGGTTCTCTGTGCACATACAGTGCGATGCAGCAGTAAACTGGGGAAACCGGGTGATATTTCTCCCTCTGCCACTGTGAGAATAATCATTCAGCCAAAGTACTTGAAATGACCACTACTGAAAAGTGGTGTAGGCCTATGTGTAGGGGTTTGTCCTCTTTTCTCACTTTCAACCGTATATATCTTTGCATTCTATTTGCCTTACATTGGCTCCATGTTTCTCCGGTTTTTGTCCACTCTGTACAAAGACAACCTTTTGCACATCTGCCGGTCCTGGAAGTGCGGTCCCTCTGGTGTTGCTCTACCTGAGCTTTCCTCCTTTATTCCCCCCATTATAGTGTCTTTTTTGGGTGCAAGGACAGAGGGTGTCCTATATTGTACCGATTGTAAAGCCCTTTGAGGCGACTTAGTGATCTTTTGATTTTGAGCAATATAAATATAAGTGACTTGACTATATGGAGCATGTAGTGGAGGGCAGTTTCTTTACTAATTTAACAGAGGTGACCTACTAAATTACTCTGAGCTGACATAAATCTTTAAAATAAAAATATTATAGGTTCAAACGTTATTTAAATATCATGGACGGATAACGTTTCTCATATGAATGAATATGAATTTTTTTGTGTGTTTGTTTCCGGATGAGTGGTTCTGGGGACTACAATCCCAGTCCCACCAAAATCACTCACCTCCTCCAGACCAGCCACTGTATTCCTGCAGTGGGACATCCTGGTGGTGAAGTTAGAGGCAGTCGGCGATTTATAATCTTCATTTGTCTCTGCCACAAACTCTGAAACTGTGATTTGGTCCGGCATAATTAATCCCTTTGCTGCGAAGAAGAAGAAGAAGAAGAAGAAGCACTTTTCGTAACCCCCCTCCTCGTCTGTACAGTTCTAGGACAGAAAAGTTCACAGCAGCACCAGTGTCTCTGAAGGTCCTCGCGGGAAGTAAATCATCTCTGTGTATGTTTATGTCATTCCCTTGTTCGCTGCCAACACACTCCAGTGCAGGCTGGTCGCACGCTGGATTGAGGAGTTGCAGCGCTGCCGCTCACACCGCGTTGTGCTACAAGGTGATGGGTAGGTTATATCCCTCCTGCCTTCCTTTCAACCCACGACTCTCTTTCCCCTCAGTTTCCCAGCTCGTCCTCTGGTCGACGAAAGAAAGTGAAGCTCCCGCGGTAGAGTCTGTTATCCTCTCTCGGTGTTTCCCAAACCTCCGACAGAGAGCGAGGCGGTTAACTTCTTCCTCCTAACCCTGGGAAACAACAACCGGGCGTTTCAACGGGGGCGCAAAGAAATTGACAAAGGTAGAAGGAGGGGATTCAATGGACGCGCAACAGCCAATGGGGAACACCAGCTGGTAATTGGCAGCCAATCAGGACTCATGAAAGGCGTGAACTCGTGCTACCTTCAAATGCTTCTCGTAAACTCTCACGTCCTCTTATTAGTAACTACCACTTTCCCAGTCGAGTGAGGAAATGCAAGCGAATTTTAAAACCTCGTGAAAAGGGCTCAAAGCTGGTATGTGTAATGTTATTTACAAGTAGAAAACATAACTGAAACGAGCTTCTACTTTGATGTATCGCAATGACACTTACAAACACTGCTACACAAGTGACACAGTAAATAAACAATTTAAATAAAAAAATATATATCTAAAAATCATACAAAATTGATAACACTGCAGCCAATTATTCGTAATAATGTACTATATGTTTGTGGTATCTGTTTTGTTGTTTTGGTTAAATGTTTTGTTATATACAGTATGTGATACAGTGTACGTCTTTGGACGCATGATACATTTCAGGAAAATGTTCTGATAATAAAATTAAATCAAATCAAATGAAAAAGCAACCCAAAAAAATGCTATAGTAAAATGCAGCAATTTTTTTTGCACAACTCTCGCACCCTCCATACTCTAAGAACCACATTTTCCCAAATCTATTTTCCACTCATTTAGGCACTTGGATAGATAATCAAGTGCCGTACAGGCTTTGTGCAATCAAAATATTTCCGACGGCACTTAAAGGCAGCATCTTGATTACAGCACCACTGGTGGTTTCTTTCTTAAGGTGGATATAGGACAACAGTCAAATGATGCAGTATCATACTGGAATTGTGGTTTAGTGTGTGTTTCTGTGCAAATGTCTGTTTTTTCTGTCATAATAAGTGTGAAAGGTACATATAATGATTGATTTGTAGACACATGCTTTGCCTAGTCTGATTAGTTGTGAAGACAAGTTGTAAATCCAGCGTAATTGTGACCAAATGTCCAAAGTGAAAACAATTACAACAATAGGACCCATTGGCATTTTATTTTTTGTAACACTAGGTTTTTGGTTCAGATGTTGACTGAAACTATAAACAGAGTTCAAAATACCATGTACCTGTGTAGCTTAAACATTCAAGGATTCAGTCAACTACAGCACGGCTTGTGTATGTACTGATGAGAGGAAAAGAACAAACGATTAAATTAAAATCCAAATTTGACAAATAAGTAGTGGTAATAGCCAGAGGAGGACTAGTAGTAGTATTTCATTTTCAGGGAAAAGCACTGTTAATAGTATGTCCACACATGAAAAAATGCATAATGCATAATGATACCTTGTGTGTGGTGAAGAGTATTTTTTGCATATTGTCAATATATTTATATATTCTTCTAGACAGCTGACATGAGATGATTTTTTTTACATCCCTGATAAAAAGAGGAAAAGGATCCAGACTTTTGTGCACTCATACCCTAATAGTGTACCATCACAATGTAGCCAATAAAAAAGGCTAATTAGACCAGTAATTAACTTTCATGTGTGTGTGCTCCAGAGTTTACATGAAAGTAGCTACTGCATTATGCCCTATGTGAGAATAAGTTTAGTTGTTTTTTTTTGTAGGCCACAGTCAAGATAAAAAAAAATGTACTTCCTAAATCCTGTTGGGAAAAGGCAGTGGAGAAAGAAAGCCTTCTATCATTAGGCGCTGCCTGAAACTTGTGATGGCTCTCTCCCATGCCTAAATTTTTGTCAACAGGAGCTTGATAAAACAACAGCGTCTGCTCCCAGAGCGCTTGCGTTTTTCCTGAGCTTTGGGATGAAAAATCTGCTGATGTTCCCAGCTCATTCATCCCCGGCAGGACAGCTACCGGTATAAATAGTATCACAGCGGCCGAGGCAAAACCCTGGGCAGCCTTTAAATCACAAACTGGGCAGTGTTCACACATTCTTTCAGCTCTGCAGCGTCTCCTGGCAAGCTGCTAATGAAGAGCTTAAGACCCAGGTTGACCCTGACTGGCTACTCAGGCCTCAACTCCCTTATGAAATTAATACACACACAAACAGTGAACATCTGCTATCCAGAGACAGAGCAGCTCAGTCAGTGAGGTCAGCAGAACCAAAAAATACCAGCCGTCTTCTTCACCACTGACATGGCTTTATAGTTTCAGTACCATCTGCCTTTCTAAATGCAGGTTTTATCCTTTATATCAAGACCAAACCAAGGTAAAAAAAAAAAGATCTAAACTGTTAGTTTGATTTTCCCCTTTCTGTCACTGAAGAACTTCACGGGAAACCAAAGCAAATATGTCCATCCAGCAGGTACATGTTGGGAACATAATATGAAAATGACATTGTTTTATATTTTATGGGACCTGGAAAAGCACAACCAGGCATATCAATAAAGGATCATAAAAATGCAGCTCACAGAAAACTGTTGTCATGAATGTAGCCTTTGCATAAATAATCCATACTCCTCTTTTAATGTATCATATTCAAGAAAGCCTCATAAAGTTTTGTTTTTAAAATGTTACAACCAAGCTGTATTTGAAAAAAGATGCCAAAGCAGAAGTTGTCAGCTGCTATATTAAACTGAACAGAGGCCTCATTCACCAGCAGCGCCCATCCTCAATATAGACCTTGTTTGCATGCAAACAACTTACAGCTTTGATTAACAAGTTGAGAGTGGTAGTTGTTGGACCTGCTGCGGTCACGGCTGCTGTAGTTGATCATCTTCAAGTGATTTGGTGAGCCACCACACTAAAAATGTCCATATTATTCACTGCTTTGGGGTACAATGTGCTATTTTCACTTTCCTTTAAAACAAAAGCTGATTTGACAATGAAAAACTGAAACCTTAATGCAACCAGGCAGCTGCAGACAGACAAACATAGCCAAAGCAGATGTCATACTGTACACAGGGACCTTCTTGGAAAAGATGTTTGTAATTTGTATTGTGAACCTCACCAGAACAGAACAGAGGGCATTTCAGCACGCCCGTCCCTTGGTCGAAATGAGCCACAAACATCCAGCGCGTTGATTTTGCATTTGAATGTTTGCAGGAACAGACTGCATGTCGTAGCAATAAAGGGGACTGAGGTTTGAGTGGGAGTCACTTTTTCCTAATTGCACTGCCATGACATCATGATTGCGTAACAGGTGGGATAACCTCACAATTCAGCCTCTTATGTTTCGAATAAGTGGAATGAATGACTTCTTTGTTTGAAATAATTAGCAACTAGTTCTAACCATTTGGCAGCTAAAACTTTCCAACACAGTGGATGAAATGGCATTTCGTGGGCCAAGCTCAGGTCCACTACTTAAATATTCTTAAGTGGGGAACTTATCTCAGCTTCTCATGGATCATAAACCACATTACTAAGTAAAGATTACATTAAAGAAGAGCTTGTTACACAAATGAGGTAGGTGCACATAGGCATGACCTGAACAAGAGGTGCCTGGTGTGCCTGAGCGGTAGCTGAGCGCTGTGGGACTCCTGATGGGAGATGGATGAGGAGAAGAGGGGAGCGGAAGGGCAAAGGAACAAGGGGAGGGAGGGGAGCCCTGAAGGGAGGGCAGTGAACTGTAACGAGCCTAGTCTCTTCTCACAAACTCTCAGGCCTGTTTACATCTGGCATTAACATGCGTCTTGGGTGATCCGATCACAAGTGGACAGCTCTAAGCACAGGTGTGAATGCACCCAAGGTGCATTGAGGGCTCATTGAGATCCGATTGCTCAGACCACATTTGGAGGTGGATCAATTTAGATGTGTGCACGCGAACTTTTCCGGGGCCACATCGAAGGACCGCCTACTCAACTGAGGTCCTCTGCATAAACAGAAGTACGTACTCATTCGCGCACTAACGGCGGCATATTGAAGTACGAAACAAGACGAAGCCACTACAACCATTGATGTATTATAAGATCTGGATACCAGACCCAAAGACTGCGCCTGTTCAGTGCAATAAGAGTTGCGCGCATGGCAAATACGCCAAAAATGTTTCAAGCTTCTGGATTTACTCTCAGAGGTTTGTGGGCCGCTGAGCGACGGCGCTGTAGGTCTTATTATCCATGACAACAACAGGCAAAATTAAGTCTGGTGGATGGAAAACACACAAAACGTAACATGCTGTCCTAGTTCCTGAAAAAAAGTTTTGGCAGGTGAACTTTACCCCCATGTTCTATATATGTCGTGTCTAGATGGTAACCCTGCATTTGCGGAAACTCTCTCGAGAGTTAGGTTTAGGCACTAAAACTATTTGGTTAGGTTTATGAACAAGGACAATGAAGAAAAATACAAATCTCACGAGTTTTGCAAATCCAGGATTACCATCAAGACACAACCTTCTAAATAGGACGAAAAGCATCCATGTTTTCTTCAAAGCGATGCTCTTGGCCTACAAGACCACCACTGGTTCTGCACCATCATATCTTCACTCGCCAATACAGACCTATGTTCCTGCCAGATCCCTGAGCTCTGCAAACGAACAACGTCTGGTGGTACCACGCCAAAAAGGGAAAAAAATCACTCTTGCGCACCTTCTCTGTATCCGTTCCACATTGGTGGAATGATCTGCCTGCTCCTGCAAGATTAGCAGATTCTGTAGCCACCTTTAAAAAACACCTGAAAACACAACACCTAACTGACAATCACTAACTTCTACTTCCTTTCTATCTCTTTACATAAAAAAAATAAAATAAAAATTCCTATCCTTAGCTCTGTATACTGTGCTGGACTTTAACAGACTAGTTTCTGGTGCACTTATGCATTTTGTTACCTTGTGTTGTTATAATTGCTTCCATTGTCTTCCTCATATAAGTCGCTTTGGATAAAAGCGTCTGCTAAATGACTAAATGTAAATTTAAATGTTCCAAGTGAGTTTTAATTTCTCTATGCACTCTAAACACAAGGTGTTGGCAATTTATGTAACATTAATGTCATGTATTTTTTTTGTCTAGAAATGTATTTTAATCTGCGCTTCACCTTGAAGAAATCATGAGTGCTTTCCTATTTAGAAAATGGGGTAGTGGTGCTCTCCAGCCACTTGTGGTCAAAATGAGTATTGCAACAACAAACACTAGACAAATTAGCCTGACAAAAAAAAAAATACAAACCTTTTTTTCTCACCAGTTTCACAGATTTATAAAAAACACTAAAGTAACTTAGAAAGATTATCCTTTTCACCTTTTCTTAAGTCATAAACACAGGAGAGAAAACAATTTAGCTCAGACTTAGAACATGGATCACCGGAAATGAATACACGAAAACTTGAAATACTTGATACATTTAGAAGTCCGGACCTGGGTATACCGAGGCAACATAACACTGGAATTTCCTACAATAGAGGTTTTTCTCAACTCGAGTGTTTGCTTCCCTGAAGATTTTTTCGCATGGGACGATAAATGAGGAGTTTGTATGGTGTTTTCTGTCCCTCTCAAAAACCATGCAGCATAGTAACACAATGTAGTGGTACATTTTAAGTCAGTCACTCACAAGCTCATACATTATCTTCAAGCCAGGTGTAAACGTCAGTAGGGCCAAAGGTCAGCACTGGATGCAATCATACATTGTTCAAATCAATGTTCAAAGAACAATGGAAATTAAATTAGGTGGTGGACATTAAAAATTCTCCCGTCCTATGTGGCTGGCTGACTATAATATATGACCTGTACACTGCATTGTATGATTGATTGTGTACATTTTTCTTTACTGAATAGCAAACAAATAAGGTATTTTGACCATTAAGTAATTAATAATCATGGTTAAAACCAACAAAACTATCACCTATGGATATATAGTTTTTACACTCCTAGAGTGCTACATTCAACCAAAGCACGTTCAGACACTTCAACCAGAGGAATGCTCTGGCTCATGATTTTCATTTAACCTTGCCAGCCTGAAGGACACCCAAGACATAACGTTCTGTAAAATAATTGCATGACATTTTTAGCCAGCCCCCACCACACACACCCATCTGAGTGATGATCTCAAAGAGCTGGGGGTTTGCAGCTGCCTCACTATCATCATTAGGAGCAAGTGGCTTTTACAGTAATTATTGCTCCTCTTAGGATTTGGCACTGTGAGCCCGAGCATATCGAGTGTCCCTGTATTCATTATATCCTGACAGGCAGTGTGTTAACCTGCCCCATCTTCTCTAGGTTTCCTAGTTACCATAACTCGATAATGCTTAATCAAGCATTTCACTTCCACTTCGCACCCTTAAAAAATCTCCACATTGCGGGAAAGTACATTTTGTCTTGCATACTGCAGCAAAAATAGTTCCAATGTTATTTGATTGTATGGTATAGCATCCCATTTTATTCAGTGTCCCCTAAGACAGTATAAGAAGGAGGACACCTCTAGCGTGCTCTCACCAGCTCATAATAAAAGGTCAGTGGCTGTGAATTCTCCCTCTGTGGATATTGCTGAGCATCTCTCCCCAAGCAATGTAAACCACAGGATATTAATTATTAAACCACAGGACAAACACACACACAGAAAAGTGATTATGATCTCTGAAATTTTAGACATTAATTCCCTGTGCTCCATGTGTTGGGAATATACAGCTGCTCATGAACATTGCTGTGTATTGAGCAGGTAAACTCTTTGTATACCAAGGAATAAGAATAAGAGCTAGATGTCATCAAAATAAACAACTAAAAGTGTATGTGCAAAAAATCCTGAAAAGCATTGCACCGTTTGCTGTCATGGATCTACTTAAACGTCACAAGGTCAGCGCGGGTATTTGAATGTACGCTGAACACCCAAAACCGCTCCTTTATCACAGCATCATCTTTTTAAAGGCCCACAAATAAATATCCATTCCTCATCTTCATTTCAGCTTAACAGCCCCACAGTGCATTGCAGGTTCAGTGGTCGCTCTGAATCAATTTATGTAGGGATTAATTGGAGGACAAAAGGTGATGCTTTGTGAAGACAACAATCATGACCAAAAAGTGACACTCTTGGTCCCTCCTGAGTCAAGTCATATAGAAAACACGCATTTCGGTACCCAGTAGCCTACCTCTGAGAGGCGACCGGTTGTCAGAAATGCTGGGGGAAACTGTCAGGCTCTTGGGTTGTATCTGTCCACACAAATTTGCCTATCAGGCATTTGAACAAGCTGTGTTAAAGATCTAGAGCGCTGGGGTCATGGTGGGAGATAGTAGAGGATGAAAGTGTATACCTTAAGGGTGTTTGCATTCTGCTCTGTATTGCCTCAATTAGACGATTAACTTCACAGTCTTGTATCCCAGTTTTCATCACTTGAAAGGTCTGGTAAGTTATATGAGAATGAGCAGATTGAGCTACAGCATGGTGTGCCACGGGAACGAATAAAGTGGAACTAGCGTCGCGTGTGTAGTGAATCTGTTGGTATCCTCTGGGGAATGCTAATGTAGGGGCAGCCAGTTCAGTGCATGTAACCCAATGATTGTGTCTTTTCCTCCCACAGTGAACAGTTCAGACAGACCGTGCGCAGAGTGGAGCCTTCACATCCATCATGTTCATCCATCTTCCTGTCTAGATAGAATTTGAGCCATTTGGAAAAGCTAATCATGGAAAATCAGTCCTGCAGTATACAGCATCAAGTGAACACACAGAGAGTACTGTATGAATATAAAGGAGAAATTGGAGCATCTTTTCACACAGACCAATGGGGATGTTTTACATGTACCACAGTTTGGTTATTAAATAAAAAATATCCATGATAGATCACTTAATATCTTTTATTAGGTTAGCCCAAAGCTACGTTACGAACATCAGCTGAATCTCTATAAGTCACTGTTTTATTGGCCTATGGATTATATAGGCAAAAGTCACCTTAAACAAAAGCTGTTTATCTATCATTAATCTTAATCTGTTCACCTTGCTGGAATGAAGTAACAACGAACACCAGAGCTGTTGTTTTTTGCCGAATTTACAATGAGATTTAAAGGATTAGTTTGACATTTTAAACCACAGGGTGTCGTTTTTCTACAGCACTTTTTGCACAGATTAAACAAACAAGATATAATATGTATGTTTAGTCAACTTTAGAGGTGCTGGTAGGCAGTTTCCAGTCTTTGTGCTAAACTAAGCTAAAAGTGTTATCAGTGGATTATTGGTAATAAGCAAAATATGTGTATTACCTGTTGAACTATTCCTTTAATTTTAAAGATGTAAACAAATCAGTTCACAATATTCATACTGTATAGTGAGTGTTTCTCATGGCACTGAATCCATGACTATATAATTATCTATGAAAATTCATTTTGACATTCAAATTTGAATGTAATAAGTTATTGTGGGAAACTTAACAGGCCTCCTTAAATTCTGAAATGCTCCCTCCCATTTATACTGCCATCTTTCCCTCCCCTGCTGCCTCAATTGTGTGTCCACTTTGCATGCTGCATTGGTTTGTGCAGTGCTGCCGAACTTTGGCGCGTTGTGTTGGCCATGGAGTGACGATCGTCTAATCCAGATCTAGTTAAAACAAGACAATTATTGTCCGAAATTGTCGATAATGTTAGATTTAAAAAAAACAAACCTAATTGTGTATTTTGTACATTTGTTGCCAGAAATCATTGAAAAATACAAATAAAAGGCAAGTGTTTACATTGAATAACTGACTGGATATCAAGCTTTTTGCTCTTCCTATTTGGCAATGTAAACTTCACACCTTTTTGATCTCAGAATGTATTTTTCTTTAAAAGGCTAAGATATTGCCTTTTATATTTTGATATCGAGAGAGGCAATCAAAGGCAGAATATGGCAAAAAAAAAGGAAGAGTGAGGCATTAGGACACATAAGGTCACTGTAAGTGAGGTAAAATGAATGATTGCCCCGCCCTTCAGCTAACCGTGGGCAGAAAATGAAACAATGAGCTGAGAGAGCTCATGTTTCTGCCACTGAAATAGATGGCGGTTACGGATTTGACGCCACAATTTCCAAATGTATTGTTGACGTGGGAAAAAGATTCTGCACTCAGCAGTCTAGATGCGGATAGCATGTAACTAATTTGAGGTATTACTCCTGTAGCTCCTCTCCTCTCTATGCGGGACAATGTTGTAAAATCAGCAAAACACCCTGGCCAGCAATAAAGTCAAGGGACCTTCGCTGCCTCATGTATTATTAATGTAGAGTATTATAAGTATATTCTTTGGTTTTTGGATATTACACTACAGTCATTTATAGAATGTTCTAAATTTAACATCCAGGAAGTCTTTACACTGATATTCCCAGTATCCCAAAGCTGGGAATTATCAGTGAGCAAGAGCATTTTGATTGGGTAACACTGTTTATTGATTGTAAAATATGGTCCCGCTCTTAACATCAGTGATTCCCACAGGTTGTACTGCTATTTTGAGTAATGATGATAATGTGCTCCCAGAGAAATCCCACTGGGATTGCAGAACCATTACACGACCAACACTCTGCTGGCTAAGTAAGCTTTCTGTGTCTGCAGGCATGGCTAAACTAAGATGGAAAGGAGGAGAGAGACAGAAAGACAGAGAGTTATAACATGGTTCTTAGACATAGAGGATTGTTGTGAAAAACAAACAGCACATGTCCATCTCTGTGGACTTGTTCTATTTCAAGAAGCCTTGTCCAGAGAGGGGACTCTGGCCTGACCCCCTAACACAAAGACACTTCCTGTCCGAT
This sequence comes from Coreoperca whiteheadi, assembly GCA_011952105.1. Taxonomy (NCBI): domain Eukaryota; kingdom Metazoa; phylum Chordata; class Actinopteri; order Centrarchiformes; family Sinipercidae; genus Coreoperca; species Coreoperca whiteheadi. The sequence continues at coordinate 14,669,357 of CM022480.1, read as the reverse complement.
TTGTAAAGAGAAAGGCTGCATGTCTCTGGAGGACCAGGCCTGAGAGCAAAACATGAACTATTGACTATTTAAGGAGCTTATGGACTTTGTCACCACAATAAAGATCATCCATACAGCTTAGCTTGTAAACAAATGTCAGTCACACCATGATGGGGAGAATTTTTGGAGGAGAAAAAAGAAACAAGAAAAGAAAAGAGAAGAATAAATGCAAAGTTATCACACATGTATATACACTTGTGAGCTGCATGGCCTTCATTATGAATGAGTGGGAGCCTCCACTAACTCATCCACCATTCAGATGCTGCTACAGCCTTTTAAATAGATTAGTAAAGGCTTTGTCTCACCCTGCCCTGTCTCACCGTCTCTTTTCTCTCTTCTAAAACCGTGCTCTTTAGGTGGAGTATCAGTCTGTGAGAGAGGTGGCAAGTAAGGGGATGGGGTTGCCATGACGATGCCAACTTAACGAACTGTGTCTCTCTTCTTTATTGTGGTTTTAATTGGATATCATTGAGGAAGAACAAAAACGCAGTTGAGTGGGTTGACATGAATGCAATGATGTCTGTCTAGCTGTCTGCCTGTCATGCACTCTCTCTCGCTCTCTATGTAGCCCCAGAAGGATCACAGCTAGAACAAACATGTATATTGAGGCCACAAAATGCTATTGCGTGGCCACAAGATACAGTTCGTTCTTATGTTTTAATTAACTTGTGGCCACGAGATACGTGTATATAAAGACAACCGCTTAAAGGGCTTAAACAGCTGATGTGCAAAGACAGATCTCTCTCCATCGCCTTCATGACTGGAGGAAAAGGCCTAGCCTAATTTTTAATGTTATCTATTCTGTCATTCTTTTATTTTACTTTAAACCCCACAGCAAAGCAAGTACACATTATGACTGTAAATAATCTACTAAGGAACCACATGTTCACTTTCTTCCCCAGTGCTGAAAAGGGACAGATGATGTCATTCTGAATATTAAGTAGCCATGTGCTTCTGAGAGCAGGGCTTATTATTATTCAGAATGACATCATCAAACCACTTTTCGGTGTTAACCTCTTCTAGCTGTAAACCATAAACAGCTGTTAACCTTCTAATGCTGCTATCGTGCCTGGTGTAGCAGTTTCACTGATTATAATAGAAGCACAGTGTTGTAGTCTTAAAGCAGTCTGCCTACGTTTTGTGTTCAATTTAGCCGGGCGGTTATTCTGGTGGTTCCAGAAAACATGAGCACATCATTGGAGATGGCTCTCCCAGCTGGACAGATCAGTCCTACACTTTCCAGTGATAGGCCAGTGTTTGTGGGTTTGGGCCCTGACCGGGAGAGCTTGGAAAGGTGTTAGAAGATAAAAAGCTGTTTATGGTTTACGGTAGATTATTTACAGTCAGTGTTTAATTTGTAAATCAGGAGGTCCCTGAACACAGGACCGGTGTTCTCTCCCGGCCAGCTGTTCTGGCTGACCTTGAAGAAATTCAACAAAATTGACCTGAGCTCTCTCTCTCTATCTTTAAAAACAAAAATCTGATTTAAAATACATTCAAAATAGGCAAACAAGCGATTTACAAGTAACTTAAATGGGAGATAAATGAAAGACAGAACAGATCATCTTAAATATTACACTTGAAGCCCGGGCTGCAGCCTTTTCCTCCCATCATGAAGGCAATGGAGAGAGATCTGTCTTTGCCCATTGACTGGTTAAGCCCTCTAAGCGGTTCTCTCTATATACACTTATCTGGTGGCCACAAGTTAATTTAAACGTGGGAACGAGGTAGTATCTTGTGGCCACGCAATAGCATTTTGTGGCCTCAATAGACATATTTTTTTCTATCTGTGATCCTTCTGGGGCTCCGTAGTTATGAATGATTAATGGTGATTAAGAGGTGTATTACATAAAGTGCATGGTGAGTGTTACAGAGAGCATGTAGTGATTTAGTCCACTGAGGAAGAGAGAAGGGACTTCCAGAGGAGCTTGGCATAAATAAATAACTTAAACTAAATAATAATAAAAGCACTTGTTTCCAGTCTCACATGCTTTTTAATAAGTGAAATGTTTCATATATTTATTGATAATTAATTTTTGTTATGAGAATCTATCTGCAATTTGTTCTCCGCTCTCAAATGTAACCTTACTTGGCCAAAAGTGTGTTTTTGCTCAGCCAGCTTTTCTCTAACATTCGATGGAATCCTTTTGCAGTCGATATGATGTGCAGGCTCAAAGAACCCTATGATACACCAGCAATTGGTAAATAATTTAATATGCCCATCCCTCGCAGGCACACACACACACACACACACACACACACGCACACAATATGCGCTGAGTCATTCTTCCAAATACAGTCAAAGTGACTGGGTTTCAAAAGCAGCAAAAACTCTTTTAAAACAAAAGCCCAAACAAAATGTTCAATTAAAGCAGTGTTGGTGTGACACAGGTTCCTCTATTATCACTGGGACTGCAAGCACTAAACATTGTATACAACTGTAAGAAACAAAAAAGGTGTGCTAATGCTGCAGAAGCACAGGCTGTTCATGAGAACGCAAAAGCCTATTATACAACAACCACAGATCATAGTCTTTTACATACAAAATGGCCTGTATTTGGAGGTTCTTTGGGCATCTTGCTTCCTATACAACTTAGTAACACAGTTTTCCTGATCAATATTATATTTGACATTTTAAATTTTTCACTGTGCATCCTCATCCCTGAGCGGATGCTCTTCATGATAATATAGTAAGGAGTACAGAGGTCACACAGAGCCATGATAATGTTTCTATGAGAGAATATTTAGAAATAAATATGAGGAAAAGAGTACAGCCTTATTGTATACTGTACTGTATATAAGGTGAGTGATATGCATAGTCTAGTTTCTATTCAATTGCCTAGCACTGTCACTTTTCTGGGTGTATTTGTATCAAAATGTTTCCTGACAGAATTCCCTAGTGTCACTATAACAAATCCATCTACATTTAGAGCTCTTTGTCAAGTTATTCTTTCACTGATGATAAGCATATAAATAATGACTTAGTGACAGTACAGCACAATGCATTTCTGTTTGATTCATAAACCTCATATAATTACCTTGCCATTCTGGCATTGTACATACTTGGGACATATTCAGTTTTAGCCAATGTAATGGAGGAGTCTGTATGAGGTCAGAGTAATTAAGGTGGATGGGGAATTTTTTCCCCCCAGGATTATTCCACAGAAAGTTGGACAAGTGAGGATTTTGTTGATATTCTCTCCTCAGATCAGTCTGGCAGGTAAATAAAATGTGTGTTGGATTCGTCTACTATAGAAATTGTCCCAGTAAGTGTAGCAGGTCAGTATATAGGAAGTATTAGGTTTTGTTTTATATCAGAAATTTTGATTCTGATGCACCATAATATGTCTTATTTGAGGGGCAAAAGGAAAAAAAATAAATAAATGGATGAATGAATTTAGTTTTTTTTGTTGTAATCAAGACCCCATCAATTCAAATGTAGACTATTTAATGACCATTTACTGACTATTTAATACATTTGAAGGCATTTTAAAGAACACACAATGCTTCAGCAACATGTTTTCATGTTCCACAAAGTTTTAGAAATTTAGACATTCTCTTGCAGGACAGTGGTAGAAATGCCAGGCAAGTTAAGTCTTTTTAAAATTGTTGTAGCTCTTGTTTCTGAGTTTATTTTCATTGTTAGCTACCACACTGGTCTGGTAGCTAAGGGTAACATTTCTTTTAGCTTAGCTTTTTTAGTTACATTTTTTGGACAGTGCACATTTATTTCTTCTATATTGAAACTACATTGTATGATTTTTATTGTGCAAATAAATCTTTCTTAAAGCATTCCCATTTGTTAGTTAATATTTCTTGGTGCTAGCAACATTTTGAACAAATTATGTTTTTAAAAAGTGATGGGGACAAAATTGGTCACTTCAAAAAGTGATGGGGACATGTCCCCAGCGTCCCCTTGCGGAAACGACACCTATGCCTGTATTAACAGAAGTGGAAGGTTGCAAAGGCAGAGTTGAGTTGAGCATGAGTTGTCATTGGTTTGTAAGTGCTGCCCTCTATTGGCGACTGTGCCTTACTGCAAACGATCTTCAAACAAATCGTTATTTCACAAGAGATTATTTCAGTGAAAGAAATCTGTAATTACAAAGCAAAAATGTACAGTTTAATGTATTATGAACATGGTATAAATTTATTTTGCGTATGTCCTAAATTTTGAATCCTTTCTTATAGGATTGTTTCTATCACAGGTTTTATTAAGGAAATACAATTTATTTATTTACCAAATTGTATTTAGGTAGGGTTCTGAGAAAAATCACTGTAAACCGCTGGTGGTGATAGACAGTGAAGACAAAAAGGCTATTCTAGAGGCTATTGTAGAACAATTCAGGCAGCAAATAGCTGTCTAATTGATCACAATAGTTTAATTTTCTAACACAATTAATTCTTACTGTTCATCGTTTCGTTGCAACTTCATCATGCAGTGCAATCAATATTAACTGCTTAATAATCATATGCTGTATTATGTCCTGGGGGGGTCCTGGAGGCGTACAGGTCCTGGAGGGAAAGTAGATTACAGCCAATCACCTTCTCAGCAGAGCGAATGATATGCTGCAGTCTGCCCTTGTCCTTGGCAGTAGCAGCAGCATATCAGATGGTGATGGAGGAGGTAGGGATGGACTCATTGATGCCCTTGTAGAAGTGCACCATTATTGTCTTTGGGAGGTTGAATTTCTTCAGTCTTCAGCTGCCGCAGGAAGTACACCCTCTGCTGGGCTTTCTTGGTGAGGGAGCTGATGTTCAGCTCCCACTTGAGCTCCCGGATGATGATGGTGCCCGGGAAGAGGAAGGAGTCCACAGTGTCGACAGGGCAGTCACCCAGAGGTGATGGGGTTGAGTGGGGCTGGGCTCTTTCTGTAATGCACAACCATCTCCACTGTCTTGAGAGCATTGAGCTCCAGGTTGTTCTGGCTGCACCAGGTGGTCAATCGCCCACCTGCAGGGGGAGGACTCATCCCCATCAGAGATGAGCCCAATGCGGGTGGTGTCATCCGCAAACTTCAGGATGGACTGGCGACTGGAGATGCAGCTGTTGGTGTACAGGGAACAGAGTAGAGGAGAAAGGACGCAGCCTTGGGGTAACCTGGTGCTGATGGTCACGGAGTTTGAAACATGTTTCCCCAGCCTCACGTTCTGCCTCCTGTCGGACAGGAAGTCTGCGATCTAGTGATGTGTCAGTCGCAAATGAGTCGGCTCCATGCGCTGGCTCCTTTAGGTGAACAATGGGAGCCGGCTCCCGTCTGAGAGCATCGTACAGTATGCGTCTTTATAGAGTTGTGTAATTATTTATTAACAATACTATTTAATTAGTAGGGTGTTATTTTTGTTATACAACTAGGATAGTTATTCTTGACATATCCAACTTTATAATCATCAAAAGATTTCAATATATTGCAGATGAAGAATCTTGCATTTTTATTTCTTGAAACAAATAAGAATGTAACATAGGCAGTCCCCAGCAGAAATGGTACTAAATGAAGAGCCATTTGGGAGCCATAAGATCTGGCCCCCTTCAAAGAGCCATACATCCCATCACTACTGTGATCCACCTGCAGGTGGAGTCAGGCACACTCAGCTGGGAGAGCTTGTCCTGCAGCAGAGCCGGTAGGATGGTGTTGAAGGGGGAGCTGAAATCCACAAACAGGGATCCTGACGTAGAATCCAGGTGCTGAAGGATGAAGTGGAGGGCCATGTTTACTGCATCATCTACAGACCTGTTGGCTCTGTAGGCGAACTGTAGGGGGTCCAGGAGTGGGTCTGTGATGGATTTAAGGTGGGACAACACAAGGCTCTCAAAAGACTTCATTACCACAGGGGTCAGGGTGACGAGTCTGTAGTCGTTATGTCCTGTGGTCCTTGGTTTTTCGGTGGACGGGGGTGATGGTGGAGGATTTGAAGCAGGCTGGGACGTGGCATGTCTCCAGTGAGGTGTTAAAGACGTCTGTGAACCCCTGCCTCCTGAACGGTCTGTTGACATCCCTCTCCAGCATGGAGAGAGTCGTTGTTGCAGAAGGGGAGGAGGGAGCCTCTGGGTAGGAAGTTGTGGAGAGGCCCAGGCCCCTGCTGAGGTGAGGGAGCTGGAGCTGGTGGATAGTCACAGGGGATGGTGTCAGGACTTACAAGCACGGCCACACTAAAAACACAATGTACATTTAAAATACATTCAAGAATATGTAGGGTCATGCCAATTAGAGCAACTACATTTTACTAGCTAAATTAGGCTACACTGGTGACCCACGGTCTATTGACAAAATACATCCAGTTGTGAAGCCTAACATGGGCAATATGTCCATTTATAGCTTGCAAAATGTTTGCACAATGCCAAAAGTGTGTCAGTGTGGTCACAGCTTACAAAGAGCTGCTGATCTCTTTTTTTTATGCATCTAAAAAGACCAGTGCAGATGCAGGACTCGCTGTTCACGTTGAACGAACATCACTGGCCTCATTGTAGTCCTATCCTCAAATGAATCCTGCCAAATGCCCCCTTACGTCACACTTCTCTCGCTATAAATGTGGGAGGGGCGGGGACCACGCGCAACCTTTTTCAGTTCAAATTCAATTTGACTGGAAGATCGTAAATCAAGACACCTCTTCCATGCACAAAGTGGGATTGGCTGACGGACTTCACTTTCGCCATACGATAGGTCAAAATAGATTATTACGGAGGGCTGGACCGCCATCTCTCCACCCACATTATCGCCACTTTTTCTCGTCGTCAGAGATACTCTGCTGTCAAGATAGTTCATGTCCTACTCTACCATTGTCTTCTCCGTGGGTAGCGTACAGCTATTTTGAAAATGGATTTATTTTTAATTTAGGCACAGAAGAGGTTAGCCAACAGGAATGCACAATTTCTCTTCTCATGTAAAAACCGGTGAGAATGGAGGATGCAGATATTTGACATGCCACGCATGCTCACAACAGGAGCGAGCGTCAAGTTCTTTAGAGACCTCTTAAAGGGAGAAATGTAGTATGTTTCACAGCTTTTGTCAGTAGAGTAGGCCCGCTAACACCTCAATCGTCACACTCGTAGGCTAATTTAAATTCAAATACATGTACCACAGGAGTAAAGACGCCACATATGTGGCACTCTCACCGAGTCCTTGCTAAAAACACGACGTGCTGCGTTGCTAACGGGCGTCGGACGAAAGAGAGAGTGACCAAGCAGTGAAAGCCTCTCCTTGGTTTTGTACTCTTTGTTGGATGTGTGCCGTGGATGACAACCGTCCAGCCCGTCGCAACAACAGCAGCAGCGGCGGCGGCGGCGGCGGCAGCGTATTTATCCTCGCAGCGGCCGTAGGGAGTGAAGCGAACCGGGGGAAGGAGAGAGAAAGGATTTACGGACACCGACCAAGCATGGCTACCCAAACGACAGCATCATGTACAGGATCCACTCTGTTGCAGCCAATCAGCGACATTATCAATCTCCCTCTTGACCAGGTATGTTTTTTGATAGATACACATCGATACACGAACCGTGCGAGTTGATCATATGTTTGAAACAGCATATTTACCATAGTTAGCTAGCCCATTTGCATATACAGAGGCTGATAATGCGCAGCGCTATTTTCCCCAAACGTTAACGTAGTGCAGCCTTTATACATTGCGGATTGAGCACCCATCAGCTCGTCCCCTGTCAAGCTACACCACAGCTAAAGTTAATGCCTTTTGTCTCTTCCTTTCGATGCCTGATCCAGCGGTCCCCAAACGGGGGTCCGGGGACCCCTCAGAGATCTGCTTTCCATCGGATCACCAGTATAATCTGGATTAAATGCTTAAATTTCACCTAACATTCACTTGAAGTTAGCCCAAGAATAGTGTGTGTTTAGGCCGCAATGATTAATCTGCCATATTGTAACCGTTTTGTCATTGCTAAGAAACAAAGGCTAGTTTAATGGAAGATTTTGAAATACTGAGCTGTAAAATGGTTACTTAAAATGGAAAATGTTGGGAACTTTAATGTATTTGGGATGAAATCAGATTTTGGATTTGGCATGATTCTAACATGGTTATTCAGTGGCCCTTCAGCTCACAGCCATTTGGAGAACTATATCTAGTTTGGAGAAAGTCATGGAATTATTATGAGGAAAAGCCTATATTTCAGAAGTCCATAACTGTAAGAATCCCAGCTCATGGAGTTTTTACATTTGTAATCCTAAACCAGGTCAAAAGAGAGTTTAAAAAGATGTGGTTTGTGGTGTTCATTCAGGCACAGATTACTCTGCTGGTCATCATTGCTCATCTGTAATGAGAGAGGGCCACACCTTCTCTGTCAGTCTTTTCACATTTTGAAGCAGCGCTGAAATGGGTTTGGTAACCAATGCTGCTGTCTCGAATTAAGGGATTATATTAGCTAGGAATAGTTTTCTTAAATGGAAGTCCTTGTAATATGTTTGTATTGTAAACACTCTCACATTCCCAGGCGCCACACCTACACCATCACAAATGGCGATGGTACATGGTATGCAAATACAATTTCCATAGCAATGATTTCAAAGCTCACCAGGAGATAGCCTGTGGTGGTGTGTGGAAGCGTGCACTCATGTCAGCACGGATCAGTAGCTCAGGATTTGTTAGACAGGCTTCTGTGGAAAAACACCAATTTATAGAAACCTAGAAACATCCCATGTTAACTACAGTGGTTTCTCCAGCTACATTGTAATTTTCATTGTTTTTATATGGTGGACTCAAATTTCCCTCTGAATTATTGCCCTGATACCTGCCCCGTGTTAGCCACATAGTAACAAATATTATAATACTCCTAGGAGAAGGAGACAGGCCATATCTTGCTGTCCAATAAGTATCAAAATGCCACAACCTGAGGGACAATAAATGATCCAGACAACACACAGCACACGCATGCGTTCACACACACACACACACACACACACACACGGACAACATTGCAACATTGTTCTTGAGACATTAATGGAATTGAAGCCCTTTTGAATTGAATTGTTTTTGTACTTGTATAGAGCAACAATAGATTTCTTGTCACAAATGAACTCCAAAAAATATACTTTTTTTTCTTCTTATGCTGGCATAGTTTTGCTGTGCATTTTCGTCCTATGTGTCATTAGTGGCAGAATCACTTTTTCGTATCTTTACTCTTTGTTTATCAGCATGGGGTCACATACAGATGAGCCTATTTATCAATCCTTCCCAGCCAAGCACTTTTACATGCAAGCCTCAAGACCATGACTCACTCTGCTCGTCCCACTGGACCTGAGCAAAGCCTTGTTGTACGCACCTGAGATCATAAGCCTGTGTTTGATAGGATGTTCGTATTCTCAGCTGTGATCTGGTTAAAGTTTGCATGTTTGAAATGATATCACAACTGTGTGCTTATCTAAACTTAGTCTTGCATAGCAAGACCTACATATCTCCACACTTTGTTTTAACACTGTGCCAGCGCTGGAGAAAGGTCTGTCTGAACCATGGATGTATAATAAGTTCTGGATACTAAACCCAAAATGGCGCCTATTCAGTCCAATAAGAATTGCTTGTCTGGGGCAGACGTCCAAAAAGTTTCTAGCTTCTGGGTTTTCTTCCGGCGGTATGCGGCCTACCGAATATGAGCAGTAGTGTTTCTCCCGCTGGCCCTGCCCACGGGTTCCAGCTCGTCCCATAGACTTGACATTGTGATGATGTCGCAGATTTTTAAATCACCTTTCTTAGCTTAAGGAAAGTTTTGCAAATATAAAACCTCCATGGATCAAAAACTTCTAAATAGAAAGACCGTTTTTTGCAATTCATGGTGTCCTTTTTAGTTTTAGAGATGTTTCTTTTATAATGGTGGTCTATGGAGAAAATGCTTTTTGGGCTGCAGGGGAATTTTTTGCTGCAATAAGTGTACACTGGGCAAAATTGGAAGCAAGGCTGAGTGGCAGCGGTGCAGTATCTAGGTCTTATTATATATCCATGGGCTTAACTCATTATAATTCTGGTATAGAGGAAAGAAGTGCTCTGGCTTGTTTGTATTTCTTTAAACCAATCACAATCGTTTCGGGCAACACTAAGCCCAGGATGTACCGACGGTGTCCTTGCAAAATGCTAACACACAGATAGCAAAAGTGGAGGAGCATTCCGACTGAATAGTCGGCCAATAGCAGGCATATACCCACAGCCCACTTGCTGTGAGTCAGGCTAATGTGAACTTGGGTTCTTTATCAGCCAACCACGTACACAGTTACCAAGCCATGTCACTGATGTTAAACTCCTTGTCTTGTTGTAGTTAAAACAACAAACCTGTCCCACCTTCTGTCCAGTGAAGACTGGAATGTTTAATTATGTCTATCCACACTAAAATACTCCTGCCTCTGTTAGGAGTGTTGCAGGGCGGGAACTCCCATTTTAAAGGATCTGTTCTGTATCATAAAAACATTGTTTGGACTTGGAAAGGAGTTCAAGTGCCTTCATACTGTGCCTCTTAATACATGGAACAATGAGTACACATGAATGGAACCCCACAGTGCCCTCTGCTTTGTATTTGTAATTTCTTATTACAATAAATAATTATAGTAAATAAATACATGTATGTAATTATTAGAATAATGTAATTTGTAACTTTTTGGAAGGAAACCTTATTAAAAGTACCATTTCAAAGGATGGCCAAAGCTTGTGTGAAATCAAACTTGTGTTTTCATTAAGCTGCTGCGTCTGTAGATCATATCACTTTCTAACTCAACATGATGGCTGTAACACCAACTGTTGTGATTTTATTGCCTTGTAACCTGCAATATTTAGCACCCCACAGTTTTACATACATACTAAGATTGCTACAGTTATTCTCTACATCACTAATTCAGATCATTTGCTTGACCCTGGGATCACAATTGTCAATAATAACAATATTTTTTTAGACTTTCTACAGCTTATTTTCTGTCTGGATAGTTTCCAAGCCCTTTACCTTAGTGCCACTGCACTATAGTCAGAGGATGTCTAGCAATTGCAATGCAGGAAATGAGAAGACATCCACTGTGTCATGTATTAGTTTATTTTTGTTATTGACTCTTAGAGTTATGTGCCTCTGGCTATTCTTAGTTCTTTCTCACTTTTGAATGAATACTGGCTGAGTAAGCGAGAATGGCATTGAACAAATGGGACATATAATCTTTCGCTATCATGGCCCACACTACTTTGTTGGACAGGTGTCACCCTTGTGACAATGTGGTTTGTTAGCTTCCAGCCAACTGGGTGCCCTACTGTGCCAGAAATCAATACAGCCACTCAGATACAATATGATCTGTGTGGCTCACAGACATTACCATTCATTTTTATGAATCTGCTATACTGTGGCACCTCGCTGTATGTTGTTGGCACTATATGTATCCCATAGGAGGGACAGGCCTGTAAAAACTTATAGGTGAATGAACACAAGTAGTTTGTGCTTTGAATGATTTCATTTACTTACTTGTGCCAAGCAAATGAAACATCCGTTCTGAGGAAAAGTTGCAGTGCAGGTAGTGGTCAAGCTCATCTGATAGTCTAAGCTATGAAAATGTATCTAAGCAAGCTTTCATTTCCTGCAGGCATTGTGGATGCAGCACAAGCTGGCTAAGTTCAACAGGCTGGCTTTGTAATGTTTCTTTGCAAATGCATCACAAATAATGAGTGACTGAAAGGATGATTTGCTGCCTTTTCATCTCTAGCTAGCTACAGATTGCTGCTCAAAGGCTGCTGGCATCTACTGGCAACCTTTAAGGTGGACTTTTTTTTTTTTTTGCAAGTTATTCAACGCATGAGTTGTCATGAATCAATCAACACACCTTAAATGTGAACCCCTGTGATGAAACGCCACATTGTTTTTCTGTGTCTCCTTGTTAAAGTGTCTGAGTGAAGCATACACACTCGCGATTCAATCTGCGTTGTCGAATGTCAAATATCTCTCTGTTACTCTATTTTTATTTACTCGCAACCGTGGCTGGTATGTTGAGCAAATTCCCCCGCTACTACAAAAAACCATCCGCATTTGGCGGGTGCTAATTTCCACCCCTGTATAATGGGCGCTGTGAAATCTGAACCGACACTTTGTTTCTCCTTCTCTCCCTTTCTTTCTCGCTATATCACACACTGCCTGTCCTCTCTCAGTAACATGCTCTTACTACTTTGACTAATTCCTCCTAATTTGTGTGCACCCACACAAATGCTATGTTCACCCACAGGTTCAGGGATTCTGGTTTGAAAAATGTGATTGTATAGGCTCAAATTACACATCCTGTTCCGAAGCTGTCTGCCCCAGATTTGGTTGTATTTAGCTTTTTAGTTTTCATCTTGCTTGTCATAAACCTTGTGGAGTGAAGGCCATATCCAGTATGAAGTGCTGCTCTTAGTCTTGAAGACATTGACCTGACAATGTCTCATCAAGAAAATCCTTGACATTTTACTCCGTCTCATCTGGCCTCCCCTCACCTCTAGCTTAAACATCCACTTGTTCAGCTATCGCTGTTGACCTTTTTATGTCCACTGGACTTACAATCAATTTCTTTGGCACATAATATAACAGACAAGTTTAATTCTCTTAAGATTGCCACATAGCACGCATACACTTGCACTGCTGTTCTTGAACTGCAGATGCTGCGTCCTGATTTATCTCACTCCCTTTAGGACTTAGCATAGCATTGGATATTACCCATCCACACAATGAAGCAGAGCTGCGTTACAGATTGGCTAGCATTTTCAGAGGCAGCTTGTAACTGAATCAGGTCCAATCTCTTGGGTGGAACATTTGCTGATGATGCATGTCAATATCACACCAGTATACTTTTCATGCTGACATCATTTGTGGTGTGCCACAAAGTTTGATTTCAGGCCCAGTTTTGTTTCCCCTCAGTGAAGCATCCAACAGGCCATGGCATAATACAGGACAATGTGGATTTTCAGTCTGAAATTTGGAAACCAACTCATGCAGCCTCATGAGTGCCTTGCAGTCATCCAGTGTTGGGTGGTTCCAAACATTAGCTGTATTAAGTGACTCAAGCAATCCTCCTGAAATGTAAGACTCCATGCCAGAAACCTGGGTACTTTATTTAACTGTTCAAAATAAGGTTTGAAGCCTGAGAGTTGTAAAAACTAGGGTTTCAAAACCTATCCAACCGAAACATCGACATTTAGTTATTTATTCATTATTGATCTTGAAAGGTTTATTTCTTCTGAGAAGGGACTTTTGTAACTCTTCAGGTCATAGCATCAGCTGTGAAGTCCTTCCACAGCTGCAGCTGTTTCAATATGCAGCAGCTGGGCTTCTGATGAATCCCTTCACTGGCTTTTTTTCGCACATATACAATGAACCGTAACAACTTGCTGTTTGTTTGTTCAACTCTCTTACAATACAAACAGGTTTTGGCTAAAAATAAAGGGTAGGTGACTGATACATACCCTTCTAAAATGTCAATTTTGATTCGATATTGTATCTTTTTTCCGTTGTATTAAATGCCCAAGGGTAAAGGTGGTTTGTCTGCCTGGAGTTTACTGAGGCTTGAATCCAGCAGATTGACAGCACTGTCTACAGGATGTCTCTTGGGAGCATGGCAGCACAGAAATGTCCACCTGCACTGTTGTGTTGTGTTTGGTTGAAAATCTACACGTGAGAAGCTGACATCAATGATGATTTTAGCCTTAAAATCTAAGCTTTCTTTTGATGTCAGGGTTAGTGCCTTGGCATAATTATAAATGGTACATATTAGGTACTTGGATCAGTGTAAATTTTGGTAGTATACCTTGTCAGCTGATTATTGTTGACGAGAGTGCGGTGGTCCTGTAGAGTACCGACACTCTCTGATATAAAGATGCAGTCTTATAGGGACCAGCTTGCAGTGTACAGGCGGTGCTGGCATGTGTCCTGTGGTCACAAAAGGCTCGCTGCCCAGCTGTACAATCAGTCTTCTGTTTATGTGACATATTGGATTGCAGTTTGTCACAGTTAACAGCCATGTCTTTTATCACGATAACAAGCCTTCTTTTGTTGTTTGCTGCTGCATTTTCCACCAGGCTATTGTACTGTAGGGCTCTGAGCCCACACAGTGCAGAGGATTTGACTCCTAGCTTTCCTTTTATCCACTGACAATTCCTTGCTATCAGTGACACAAGTCTAACAGTATAACAGGGTGAATGACCAGGTTAAAATGAGTTTAACCCAAGTTTGAAATAAGCACTCAAAAGTACATGTAATGGCGACTGGCCCTTAGTGTAAAAATTCAGGATGTTTTCTTAATATCTCTGGATCTTTGTAAAACAATCAGGATATTTCATTAGCACTAATATTAACATTTTACTTCGGTGAGTGGATTTTAGAAGTGGTGGTAAGATTTTGGGGCGCTTTGCCTTAAGAATCACAACTTGGCTTCCCTCTCAGGTCCCCTGCTGCTGACTGAGTCCCCAAAGCTTCCTGGCTCGGGACCGCTGGTCTTACTTTTAAACCCTCGGGTCTTGTCGGAGTTTCTCTACCTCCCCTTTGTCTTTAATTGGCTGCCCTCTGGGGAGTCTTATCCCTCCAATTGATTTCTTTCCCCTCGGCTCTCTCTAATGGAGTGCTTCTGGCTGCTGCCGTTATTCTGGTGCACAGTCAACACAAGCGTGCGTGATTCCTCCTGGGGAATATGGAAAGACTTGGCTATGCTGTTAACGTTACTCTGGGTGGTTGACAACATGCAGGTCCTCATAAAGGTGGCTTAGACTTCATGATCATGTGTTTAATGAGGCTTGTCTATTGCAGGTCTGACATTTAATCCAGAGAAATTGACCATGGAAGAAGAGTCAGTGATAGCCTATCCACATGTTTACCCAGCACAAATAGCATTGTGTTATACTTTATTTTGGATAAAGATAAATATCCTGTATTGACTGAATAAGATTAATTACATATTATTTGAGTACATACGTATGCTCCAGTTTTGACTGATGAGTAGACCTCTAGTGACTCCTTAAAGCTTCTGATCAATTTACTTTCATGCAACGTTTGAGTTGTTGAGTAAGACTATGTTCCCAGGCCGGATATTTAGCTATTAACGTTATTACAAATGAGATTTGTTACTTCTGGAACAGAACCTGGAAGCTCCACTTTACCTTCAGCTCTCTGTATTTACAATGTCCTTGTCCTGTATTGTTAGGGTTAAAGCATGGTGATGACTGCCATGGGTGTGGGTTCATTTCCTACTAGCAATAAATGTGGTCATGGTAATGCGAAGCCAGTATACTAAAAGCATCAATAAAATGCTTAGAGCATCAGTTTAATATCTGCATGGCACAGCCCATGGTCAGCACAGAGAACATATTTTCAGGCAATCATTTTAACAGCTTCAAATTACAGGCCAAGCAACTAGACATATCTGATGTTGTAGATTGTAAATGAATGCAAACAAGCAAGCCCAGTTTTGAAGACTTGCCTCTGGGTATGATAGGGCCATCACAGTTCATATGTATGTATTTCTTTCTTTGATAGTTGTTAGTCTGTCTCTGTAAAGGTATTGTACAGTTTGAAATTTGTTAGCTCTTATGTTCAATTTCAAGCTAACTACTAGTATATATGTAAACATGGGGCTGAGGCCTATTTTCTTTCTACAAAAAACTCTGCTTTCTGGTTCATTCACTGTGCTTGACCAGAAGTCCAATGGCATGAAGGAGATGCATCCAATATAAATGAGAGGACATGAATATTTATTAGGGTGACTTTGCACTGTCACTTGTAATTCCATTGAGGTAAGCCAGTAAGGGCATTCAGCTGATTCACCTTCACTCTGACACATTCACGAAGCCTCTGTCACTTTACTTTTCAGTGGCTCTACTCTCCAATAAATAGTCAATCTGAGTATTGAACATCCCTAACCACAAGTTGCGCTTTCATTTGAACATTTTGGCTCCAAAGTGGGGAATTGATTCACGATTTTTACTTCTCAGGGCTTTCTGCCATTGATTCCCTTGAACCTGATCACCTGTGCCACGAACGGCTATATAATCCGTGCTTAAAGGAGTATACCACGCAATTTAATGTGTTACATTGGTGCTCTCTATAGTGATCAAGATCATGAGGCAAGCAACGTTCACTTGTATAGCACCTTTCAAACAGAGGAAATGTATAGTGTTTTACATAAGAAAAATAAATGCTATGCAATAAAACATTTAAAACACAATAAAAGGGAAAATAAAATCAATGGAATTAGAATATAATGGGGGGGGGGGAGGGGGTGACTTTTAGAGCTCTCTGAGTGAAGACTTGATCAGATGTCGATTTAAAAACGGGACTGATTCAAGTCAGGTTTGAGATGGGAAGAAATCGGGAGCATACATATACTGTACTTATTTGGCAGACCCTCGTGAATTCTGTCTGTATCAAACATGCTTAATATTTGCAAAAATAAAGGCGAGAAAAGCCCAAAAATGAAATATTTTAAAAAAAAGATGCCATTCTGATTACATTACTCCAGTCAAATAAGTTTCATCAGTTTCCATTATCCGTTTATGCATGTATGCTAATTCAGTGTTTCTGACTTATTTCTGCGGCTATTTTTAATGTAGAAAGTGGCCACAATTAAATAACAACTATATGACATTGTTTCAATGTCTGTTCAGTTTCACAGTTGCACTCGTTCACTCTCGTGAGGTGTAAAATCGCGAGAGACTTCAAAAATCTATTGTATATGATTTGGAACAAGCACGTGTACCCGCAAACAAACTGCAACTTGTAATGTGCTATCCCACATCGTTAACTCGTCCTTCCAGCTGTAAATTACACACATAAAATGGGACACGGCTTGAGATGAAACAGCTTCATGGGGAGCTGCCGTTGTCTGTAGAGACATATCTGAGCAGTACCGTAGTAGAACAACCACAGACCATTCACCCAACCAGCAAATGTCAGTTACTTAACATGCTTATGTAACTTTAGCCTAGCATTTACAGCCTTTTGTAATAATACAGGAAAATCTGCCTTTTGTGCTGTGTTCAGTTCTGATACTTGAGCATTATTGTGAAGTTTTGAGCACTGGTTTTTAAGTGGATCTTTAGTGTGAATTGCACAGTATTTATACATCCTGCACACTCCACTGTAAATGTGAACACTTACAATTAGCAATCTGAGTGCTTGACTGCAGATTCTTGCCAGAGTGTTATTTGTTGAAGCTCTGTTGTTTTAAAGGTTGTCTCCTTACTCTTAGAACAACATTGTGGACTTTTGTATGTACGGTGCTGTATCATAGCAACTGACTGCTTCAAGGAGGTAGTGGTTGCCAACGCTTGTAATATTGTGTGTTTCTTCTCTGGTATCAATGTCATTTCCTCTCTACATACAAACTATTGTTACAAAGTCATAAATCAAATTTAGGTGCTACTCTTTACAGGCTTTTGGCTGCCAAGTCCATTTGGCTCTTGAACCACTGGCCAACTTTTAAAAGTGTTCTGCTTCACACTGATCCTAACTGAGCTGGCTGAGCAGATAAAATGCCTTTTGTAACACTATGGTCATACCTATAATAATTATAATAAAAGCTTTTATTTATATAGCACTTTTTGCAACATTTGCTTAACAAGACAAAATAAAAATGGTACTCAAACAATGATAAAGCTATTTAAAACAGTGTAAAAGTGATTAAGCATTGAGAAAAAGGAGCTATATAGAGAGTATAATAAAAACCTTTAGGTGGGATAGGGCAGAATTAGTGCTTCCAATGGGATTTGTATTGTCGAAACACTAAAGTGTACGCGGCTGCATATTGTTTGTTCTGTACTGTTTTTCTAAGTATCTTCTTGTGACTTGTGACTTGCGAGCCTCATATTTTCTCTAAAAGGGACATAGAGGCAGTTGTTTGAGAGCTACTAATGTGCTGCTTTACTGTGCAAAAAAGGCCGCTCTGCCAAGACTGTCATGCTCTTGTGGATGTAAATGAATGTACTGTAATAGTTCCCACGGAGGCTCAGTATTCATTAATAATGGCTTATATTTTTTGGGGCGTTCTTGTCTCTGGGTTTAGACTACAGAATGGCAGGAATGAAGCCCACTAAAGAGGAGGCAAAATATCCTATGATGATTGATTTCTATTTTTATGTAAGAAGTTGAAAGTAGGCTTTTTCATTCTACCATTCTTCCATCAATCACCTATTGACCACGTAGTTTTCCAGTGTTCCTCACTAGAGAGCCTATTTTCCACAACACCTTAAGTTCGCCATTTCAGTAATGTGCAGACTATCAGCTGTATGAATTAAAGAAGAGAAGATCACCTTTGGTTTCAGCTGACGATGCTTTTGAGATTACAACAAGTTGTACTACTCCATTATTTGAGGCTGAACGGTTTCATAGCCTGTTTATTGATGCAAGACTGGCCATGCATGGCAACACAACCCCTCTGAATCTCTTTTCTTATATGTTCCATGTTGAGAAACTACAGCCGTGGCTCCCTATTCAAACAAGATGAGGGCGGTGGTTGAAGTTTGGTAATAGGTTTTCTCAGATGTTACTGGGTCCTGGATGGCTGGGCTGAGCAGGCAGTAGCCCAGTAATTTTGCCTTTGGTGAAAAACACATCTGACTCATAGCCTTTTAGCTGCGTTGACCTCTCACACCACATCCACTACCTAACCTCAGAGGTCCACCATATCTAGCTACTCTCTACTAACAAAGTATTTTACATTCCTGGGTCCATTTTCTTTGGTGTGCTTTTCTGGCCAATCGTAGATGTGACTTCACAGTGAGATACAAGCAGATATGTAAATGTCTGATTTTTAGTCCCTTCCATGAAAAGCAACAGCTTCTTTCTAGACTTACTGTACAGACAATACCAATGTTCAGCACAACTATCGCCTCTCAACTAGAAAAAAAGATTACTTAGTCTCATCTCCACCTACATTTATTACAGTCATCCACTTGATGCAGCTTGTTCAGGTCTGTTCTTTGTGGTTTGTTAAAAAGGCTTTTTGGAGAAATGCAGCAGTAAAATCTGCTTGGATTTGGTAAATATTACTGCTTTAATAACAGTAAAAAAAGTGTTTTCATTAATTCACCAAAGCAAGTGAATTGTTTCTTTGAGACATGGGCAGTTGGTGAGGTTTTCACCCTGGGTATTTGTTACATGCTGAACTGCTAACATACGGTGGACTGAGCTACCTGTGCACAACTCAGCCCACATGAGACCTGGATGAGTATGTTTCCTACCTTGCTGCTGCTGCTATCCACCAGTGTCCCTCTTTTTCACTTGCATAGACTACTGGAGTGTGTCATCATTCATTTTCACATTTTCAGTGTCTGAAAGCATCAGTGACATCCACTGGCAAGTCTGGGCTGTCTCCAAAATTGTCCACATTTACTATTAAGAATACTTAGTATCTCCCTGTGTCTCTGTGTGCAAGCAAGTCATATTATAAATCAAGTGGCTGCACCACTGGCAGTTGTTTGCCAAGGTGAATATCAAAAGACGCTGTCAAATAATGTTCCCTGCTTATATTTCTACACATTCTCAATACTCAGCACTGTGGAAGAGACATGCATCCACAGGCAGCATGGGTATATCTAATAGGTGATATAATCAGTCAGGAGTAATTTCATCAATTTATTAGTTTATCTGCTGCAAAATACTCGTTGTGGAACATAACATTTCTTCAAAATATTTCTGTGTCCCTCTCTCAGTAATAATGCCAGTAAATCTCTTGTATACATTATATGGCTGGCCGCTGTTTGCTAGGAGTTGCATGTATCAAAGGGTGTGAGTGGTGTCGAACAAAGCTCTTTGAGTATAGGGACAGTAGAAGAAGATAAGAGAAAGAGGTAACCTAGAGAGAGAGACATGTCTTTCAAGGGTACACACAGACAATGGCTGGCACTCTAAGTCTGCAAGGCCCACACAGGACTTTTTCTGTGGAGAACATTGGCTAATTAGGTATACAAGGTTTTGTCTTTACGCCCTCTTGTACTGCTGTTGCTCTGCGTTCGTTTTTGCACTGACATGGTAACCTACTGTTTGTACATAAGTCTGGGTGCATCAAGCCAAGGTCACTCCTCACTGTGTACATGTATCCTGCTGCGGTGATATTATTTAGATCAATACACTTCCCCACTGGGCACCAGGATGACTGCTCATGGCACAGATTCTGACCAAAAGCAGCCCTGTAATATTTGCTTGGCTCGGGTTCATGTGTTTCAAGAATGGATCTATATAGACACACGCACTGTGTCCGTGGTTCTGGCCCAGTGCTGCTGGCTGCCTTGTGGGGAATGGTTGATTGTTTGGCTATTAATAGCCGGCCTGACCGTAGAGCCTGACTAGGATCTGTGGATCAGCTCAGAGGAGAGCGCCACACTGCAGGCTTTAAGTTCTGCTTTGTGCATCAGTGTATGCTTCCTTTGTCCTGTACCTATGTGTGGCACTTTTCTCATGATTTCTAGTATTAACATAACCACATATTTAGTTTTCGTGATTGTAGCCATCATTTGATTTTAACTGTCTTTAAACATGGGCTTAACTACATATTTAAAGCCTTTGTTCCACTATCTTCATGCATCCACATTTTTATTCTGGCTTGTGGCTTGACTTGAGGTGAAGAACTTGTCAAAATGCCCAACAATTTCTTTGACTTCTGTGTATGCGAGGGAGCAGAGGGGGCTCCGCCACTGGCATGAAACAAGTCAAAGCTTTGTTGTACTGCTGCTAAGAACAGGAATACTGATACTAATACTAATCTAGTTGCACTGAGCACACACACACACACACACACACACACAAAAGTCAGTTTGTCTCTAGGTGCCATGACCAATTGCGCCACATTTATTGGCCCAGACTAAAGTAGTCAGGGCATTGCTCGTTTCTTTGTCTGGCTGCAGCGAGAGCGTGTATATGCACGTGTGTTTGTTTGCGAGTGTGTGTGTGTGTGTGTGTGTGTTTGCATGTGGGAAAACAATAGCAGACACGCCACTGCTCTCATTTCTGTCCAGCCAAAGATGGGGTTGAATGGCAGAGGATGGAGCACCAGTATGTATGTATGTCCTGTTGGCTTTTCTCACTATATTCTTCTCTCCACATTTTGGATTGACAGCTAAATGTATTGCTTCATAAACAGTGCAAGTAATAGTTTATCCTTTTATGATATTCTGCACTTTCCTTAAATTTTGCACCCTATTTCTCTCTCGCTCTCCGCTCCACACAAACCCTTAATAACTTTTACTAACACTCATCATTAGCTGTTTTAAATCTCTTGTGAGAATTCGACATCACTGCTCACCTAACATGAAAACTGCTGACGCGAATGCTCCTCTGCCACTTTTTGCGTAGAAAACAGACTGTGACACTAGTTGAGTTTAACTTCAAGGCTTTGAATCCCTTCCTCCACTCAGGCAGCAGCGCCGTGCTTCTGCATGAATCATTGTGGACTACAGCTGATGGAAATTAAATGAGACTGTGCAGAACGGGACTGTAGCGTCACAGGCTGTACAGAGTGCGGACTCGGGGGGTGGTGGTGGGTAGTGACTTAATGACATGGAAAGAAGGGTTTTATGCTAATGACTGTCTAAATTTATCACCCACTTTGTGTATACACACACAAACAGATGCATGCACAGACTGGAACCCACAAGTTGTTATGAGTAAGGCTCGGATTAGGAGGCATACATTGCTCTTAGCAAAAGGAACTATTTTAGTCTCTGGGTGCTACATGGGCTATACACTGTGAGAGGAGTATTACCCAAGCAAAGAGCTCTCCCATGGGAAAGGTGTCCTGCACATACAGAGAGCAGGTCAGGCTCAGTAAGCCAATTTTATTGAGATTGTTTATCCATCTCAGCGCCCCTTGGCAACCTCGTGCACTGCATTTTCTTCAGGGTCATTTAGACAAAGGTTACGAAGTGTCAGTAGACCGGTTAGTCAGATTGGATGGGAATTTTCAATTCCTGCATAACTCTGTTGTTCGTATTCTGTTCCTAGAATGTGTATGACCCCTTTTAAAACTATTGGATCAACATATTTTTTTTCAATACAGGCCTTACATATGTTTTCACATGAACACTGCAATCCTGCAAAACTTAAAATACTCTTCTTATTTATGCCCCCTCAGGTTTGTTCAATTTTAGCCACTCTAGCAGTGTGGCTCTATGGATGGCAATGTCGGTTTGTTGGTCAGTTTACCTCCACTTAGGTCCAGTCTTAAATATATTTATAGCAAGGAGTGAAATATTTTAATTTGACTTCATGTAATTTTGAGTGAAATATCTTGACAAATGTTGGATGGATTGCTGTGAAATGTATCTTTTTTATATATATATTATGTTCCAAGTCCCTCAAGGATAAATTGGTGATCCCATAACTTTTTATTTAGCACCATCAGCAAGTCAAAATTTAGATTTATCAAATACTAATTACAAATCCGTCAGCCTCAGCTGTATTCTGTGTTCAGTGCTAATTAGCAAATGTTAGCATGCTAACATGCGCTAAACTAAGATGGTGAACATGGTAAACATTGTATCTGCTAAACATCAGCATGTTAGCATTGTCATTGTGAGCATGTTATCATGCTGATGTCAGCATTTAGCTCAAAGCACAGCTGTGCCTAAGTACAGCCTCAGAGAGCCGCTAGCGTGGCTCTATTCTTGGTCTTGTTTTATAGAAAAGGACAGAGGAAAAGCTGTGCCCAGAGGACAAATGACTTGCCATCTGTCTGTTCCCTCCTGCGCCATCACTCCTTCTTTTCTTCACAACCTCACGGCCTGGCTGCCGCTCTTCTCCAACGTGACATCTCCAGCTGATTGACACAAGCAGGGACAGAAGGAGAGAAAAGTCATATATAAAGTGCCCTTTACACTTTGCAGCAAACTCACGGCCGTGGAGCACTTCTTTCGGTGCAAATTCAGGACAAACCGAGATCGAGGAAAACTATGGGACAAGGAGGTTAAAAAGAGAGACGGAAAATAAATGAACATTAGGGAAAGTGGTGTGAGAATGACATAAACTGGAGCAGTGCTCTAGCCACGAGGGCCTTTATGTTACTCGCACTCACATGCGCCACAGACACAGAAACACGCCCACTGTATTTCACTCAACGAGCTTCAGGAAGCTGGCTTATCTCTGTCTTCCACTGCATCCACAATGACTTCCTCCCTTCCCCTTCAGCTTCTTTCCCTATGTCTGCTTGTGGGGCTATAACGTAGCTTCTTAAAGCTGAGCTGAGCCCCGCGCCACAGCTGCCAGGAGGAACCGCCTGATAGCTTATTGCCTTCAAGCGCTAATCGCTCACTGGCGCCTGCCACCCATCATAACATCTGCATGTTGTCTGTCTCCCTCCCAGTGTCCATGCACATCGTAATAAAATGCGATGGTTGTAGTTTGAGTGAGTTCTCACCGAGTTCTCATGTCAAGCAACTTTAGATGCAGTTTGTTAGAAGTGAGAGTGGCAGGTTACCAAATTCTCAACTGTCCAACTTTTGTTTACAAGTCCTGGTTTGCTGCTTGTAGTGTTATGCTTTAAACCAGTCACACCTAAAGTTAAGTGTTTTTGGTCCTCCCACCGTTCCCCAATTTAGTTTTTTCCCCACTATTTAATCGTTTAACCCAGGAACATATTTCAGTGGGGTTTGCTGCAGTGCATTTATCCAAAATAGTGCCTTTTTGTTTTTCTGTGGCTTCCTTTGAATCTGTTCTACAGCACAGATATTCTGCCTTACATTCTGAAACCATAAGAGCGTTGTACCTCAGGGTAAGGTTGACTTCAGAGTGAATCAATAATGGAAGAGGAGATCCATGTATTATGAATGAAGAAACAATAAACCCTGGCACAGGAGTTTGTCTATTGCAAAATGTTTATTCAGTAAACTACACCGACAACAGGCTGAGGGAAAAACACATTTAGCCTTGTCTTTTAACAAATCCTGTGAATATCAAGAATGATATTGTTAGACTTCCAGCCCTTATTGTTTTTGTCATGCAGTGCATTATCTAACTTTCTCATTGTGTTACCAGAACTTTGCTGTAAAGTGCAACATGCACCCAGGAGGCAACAGCGGTTGCTAGATATCCAGCAATTCTTTTCACTTATGTGGAAGGCATCTTTAATGCGAGACTAAAATCACAGCCAGGGTGCTATGGTGTCACTTCACTGTGTAAAATCACATCTGTGAGTGAAATGTAGCAAGTCGACTAGCATGTGGTTTCTTTATATAACTGCTGTTTACTTTGCCAGTTCATTTCTTAACTGCTGCCATTTATTTCCAATGTCAGTCTACTATATCACAGCATTTCGTGGATATAGTGAATTTAGCCCCATTCAAAAACAGTGCAGTTACTTTGGCATTTGTTGCTGTGAACACAATCATCTCAGTAGTTGAGGATGGGCTTTGAATCATATAAACTGCTGTCATCTACTTTAAAAGCAATTATCTCTCCGTCTCTTCATGATATGCTTGTATACACTGTGTGTGTGTGTGTGTGTGTGTCTGTT
The DNA here is from genome assembly GCA_011952105.1 of Coreoperca whiteheadi. Lineage (NCBI taxonomy): Eukaryota > Metazoa > Chordata > Actinopteri > Centrarchiformes > Sinipercidae > Coreoperca > Coreoperca whiteheadi. The sequence continues at coordinate 14,644,896 of CM022480.1, read as the reverse complement.
AATGCATCTGTGCTTACCTGCACACATGGTATGCTTCTATGTTCAGCTGCATATTGAGATGCATGTGTTTTTACAGAGATCTGAAACAAAATGAGAAGCTCATCTGAATTTTCTGTCTTGACACTGTGCCAGTAAGTGCAGTTTAAGGGGGCCTGAGATCTGTGATAAACCAGCCAGTAATCAACAGGTCCAATTACAAGCCTTCACAAAGAGACAACAGCGGGCCTTTTAACAGTTGGCCAGAGGGATTTCCATGTATCTCATCACTACCAAAGATGCCTCTTTGAAAAGCAGGCTTAGCTAATCTTATCAACAAACACAGATTGGCTACTTGAATATTGAGAGGTTTGTGTTTTGGAAGGAAGCATTTTAAAGTAATGTTGAATGTGTGTTCTGCTTCCTTGTCCATGTCACTCTTGACTTGAGTTGCTGTTTTCAATTCGTCATTTATGAAAAACAAAGTCCTCTTTTGTCATATTATTTAATTTCTTAGGACTGATGTGTGTGTGGTTTTGGGCACACAGAAGAGCTGCTTCAAATAGTTAATTCCAAGTAGTTTTTTACAGCAGTCCTTAAAGTAAATTGGTGTGCAATTAGGTCAGAACAAGCTGTTCAGTGGAGGGCCACTCTACAGGGTTCTCATGAAGCTACCTCCTGTTATGTACTTCCAAATTCTATTTTACTCTATGTAGTAATTATTTATGCTTCATAATCAAAATGTTGCTAGTGTAAAACATCGACTGCTGCAGTATTATTCTTCATATTACATTAAAAGCTTAAAGGGACAGTTCACCCCAACAAAAATACATTCGAGATAATCTTTATTGTGAGCAGTTTCATGTAGGAACTATTTTCTTTCTGCTGATAGTTCCCTCATGAAACTGCTCACAATAAAGATTATCTCGAATGTATTTTTTTTGGGACTTTGAGCACCGCAAGCCTTGGCATATAATCCAATTATATAAAAAAAAAATAAATAAAATGCAGACCTCTCTATGGCCGATAGCTCCAAAACTTGGCAGCTCACACCAAAACAATCCAGATGGATAAATACGACTACAGGTAAGAGGAAAAATAAGTGTTTTTGATGTTGGGATCAACTGACCCTTTAAAGGCATACTATGAAGGATTTTCCAATAAAAAAAATATGTCTGCCCATATTTTCTTATATAGTTTGGGACGTTTCTGGGCGTCAACCTTTGGGCAGTGGTATCTAGACCCCAGCCAACAGCACACATAGAGGTCAGGCCTCTATTAAAAATATAGCGCCCAGGTTACATTGCTGTCTCCGTCACTCTCCTCCGTCTGTGTCATAGATGTATAAAGAGCAGCAGGTCTGTGTGTCTGTTTGACCGAGGGCGGGGCTGAGCTACTCACACACAGAGCAGAGAGGCCACAGCGGACAGGATGAAGCAATGCTGCACCTTCCCGCAGGGTTGTGCGGATGGGTGGGCGTGTTTTATTTGTGCTATAGAACTTAACTGTCGTAAATCAATCAGAAAATATCATTTTATTTATCTGATTAGCTGCTCTGATCTCGCTAATGGCCCTCCCTCTCTTCATTCATTCTCTAGCTCACTCGACCACTGCGTCTCTCTCTCTCTCTCTCTTTCTCGTTGAGCCAGGGAGGAGGGGCCAACTTTGAATGGTGTGTTTACAAACCGCAACTCACAAATCCTGCTCATTCTGCCTTTAAGAATAGATAATTCACAGTTAATAAAATTGCACAGTCAGGGCTTTTGCCACACAGTCAGCTTTCAAGTGGTCACCCACAGCTTGACTTTGCTGTGAACAATACAGTTCCTCTGTCACGCCCTTCCAGTCTCTCACATGAAATATTTCTTCCTTACAAAGCAATGTGTTGATTCAGGGAGGGGCTGATTTCACACTCTTGCTCTCAGGCTATTGCTAAGACAGAAGTTCTAGTTCCTCGAGTTTGTCATTCCACTTTTAGTCATTTGTAAGGAAACCCTCCCTTGAACAGCAGTTGCCATAACCTAAGCTATACATTGTATCTTTCATATAAAATGACTCTATTTTTGATTATTTTAACAACATCTTTATAAGATATGTTTGTCTTTGTTTTTTTCTTTGCTGTGGAGGCATGCGCAGGAATATGCACAGGAAAAGTAGCTTCATTCAGACTCTAACCATCTTACTATTTGACATTCCTGGGTATTTTTGCTTCTGCGGGTCGCATTGATAAAGCTATGCCTATAATAATTGTGGGATGTTTGCTGGTGAATTGCAATTTGCAAATGAACCAGTTGGTCTTTCTGCGTGTAGGCTTGCGCACAGGCGGGCAAGTCAGCTTTTCATTCAACCATCTAGCATTGTCCTCTTCTCTAAGAGAGCATCTTGAAGTAATCAAAGCGTGAAATGACATCCAAAGCTGTGGATGGGTAAAAACAGTTTTTAAAAAGAGGCTTGCATGAGAAGGGGTAGCCAGAAGAGATTTATTTGATGTGACTTGTTGTAATTACCAGAGCATCTAATTTTATTTTTTAGCACTTTAGATTTAAAGGAGGAGGGGGCTATTTGCAATTGAACCTGGGTCTAATTTTCCCAAAACGGAATCAGCACAACACTGTTATTCACATGAGTCGGAAATCAATTTAGACTCAAACTAGGCCTACTTATTGCATTGTTCATGGGTGCTTGATGGAAATGTTACTCTTCTGAATAATTCAATTCAATTCAATTCAATTTTATTTATATAGCCCAGTATCACAAATCACATTTGCCTCAAAGGGCTTCACAATCTGTAACATACAACTATAACATAAATAGCCATGATGGCAAAACTGTTGTATATACATACACATTATTACGTTAGAAATGTTTAGGTGGCAAAACACAAGGGAAGATGATGGGTCCAGACGGACAGCCGAGCAGCTCCAGTTGAAGGCCAACGAGCAGGACCTGAGCCACTCGTCCCCTGCACCATAGACACAGCAGCACTGCCCCAGCAGGTCGCCATAGTCACCGATCCAGATACATCTCCGGACACTGAAATACCTGCTGAAAGTGACACTAAGAAAGAATAGACGGACGACAAAGCACAAAACTCCGGGAGAGGGAAGAAGTCAAGTTAGTGACATGCATTTATGGGATGCGAATGCATACGGATGGAGAGGAGGACAGAGGTGAAGAGAGAGAGGTGCATCATGGGAAGTCCCCCGACAGTCTAGGCCTATAGCAGCATAACTAAGGGATGGTTCAGGACTCTCCTGAGCCAGCCCTAACTATAAGCTTTATCAAAGAGAAAAGTCTTTAGCCTACTCTTAAATGTGGAGATGGTGTCTGCCTCCCGAACCCGAACTGGGATCTGATTCCACAGGAGAGGAGCTTGATAGCTAAAGGCTCTGGCTCCCATTCTACTTTTGGAGACTCTAGGAACCACAAGTAACCCTGCATTCTGAGAGCGCAGTGTTCTAGTGGGGTGATAAGGTACTATGAGCTCTGTAAGATAAGCAAACATTTGCTGGAACATAGGTCGGTTGGGTTGTTTGCTTTTGATCCATAACGGTAGTTAAACTGACACACCTCGGTAGAAAACAAATAGCCGGTGTGATGACTTGGATTACTTAGATTTTGATTGCTTTTGGGTGTAGCTCAGACTACCATAAGGACCTGCTCACAGCCTTTTGTTTTAGGTTCTCCTGCTGGATTATATGTTAATTATACCCATCTTGGTCTCAATTGGGTTCCTCCCTTGAACAGTACCAGCCATGACAAAAGAGGCCAGCTCCTGGTATTTAGGCTCCTGCGCGTTGTGTGTGTGTGTGTGTGTGTGTGTGTGTGTATGTATGTGTATTCATCTATACACGGAAAAGCAAAAACCCAAATATTCGCTGCCTAATGACATCTGATATGACTCAGGCAAATGCTGCAGAGGATTTGTCACCACATCTGTTAGTCGTGCAGACTAAAGGACCTACATACTTAAGGCTATAGCTCTCTCTCGTCCCCCACCCATTAATCATGCAGGATCCATAGATAATGGATGGTGCTCATGGTGTCTGTAGTCTTTCACTGCTTACTGGCCAGACAGATCTGTTAACATGACCTATATACATGGACGGGCCATTGTGCCTTCAGACATGCATCAGTGAACGTCCCATCAAACAAACATGAAGGGTTCTTAGTGGATAAGTGTTCACTCTTTTACAGTATTTAGTTTAGTTTAATGTGATATTTTTTTTAGACTCCTGTCTGCTATGCATTTCTTGCTTCTGCTTCTGGTTTGGCCCAAATCAGCCTTTAAATACCCTGTAATTTAGACAGGGTTTTAAAAACATGTGCACAATCACTGACCATGTATGGCCACAAATGTGAGGTGATGTCATTGCACTGGAATAGCATCTCATGCATTGCACTTACCCATACTGGCCTTGTATGTTATGTCTGTGTGTGCATTTGCATCTGTAAAGGGAGTCTGAAGGCAGAGTGGAAATGGAGAAAAAAAATCTGCTTTTACTTCTGTTGTGATGCAGAGCCCCGACTCACGGGATGCATAAAAGAATAATATGTAGAAATATACACAAACACAACACTACCTACAGTAATGATCTCAGTGAGGGATAACTGAACAAAACTGCCTACAGAGAGGTAGGTTGTGTTCATGATGGTGGTTTAATCACAAAGTCTTCAAATAATTTACAGGATCCACACGATCCAGTCAGATCGATGGGACATAATATATATGACCCTCTTTTCTATCTTACACCACATGGTTCAGGATGAGTAAAGATAAAGTGTTGGTAATCAAACAGAGAGGTTTCCATTGTCCCCCCCCTTGATGAATCCAGTCGATCTCACTATTGTCTGGAATAAAGCCTCTTTGCTGTGCCATTCGCAGACATTAGGTGATGAAATAAGGTCCCAAACAACCACTCTAACCAAGCTTTACTCTGACCTGTCAGACCGAATGTATTCATATAAAAATATAGCACAAAAATAAATGTGTTAGTAGATAAGGTTCATATCTGAAGTCTTACTGTTTACTGGGAGAGCGAATGCAGCACTTAGTGGACCACACCTGTGTTGTTTGGGCTTTATAGCATATTTACTACAAAACCTTCACATGTTAAGTAACAACCACGAATATCATTTTAGATGACAGCGTACTTACTCACAGAAGTCAGAGGGTACACGCAAGTCTCTACAAAATATTTCTTAGTTTAGTTTCTTTCAAGGATTGCGACTATTTGCAAAGTCAATGACCTCGAGACAGAAAATTGGGACTGTGCGAAAGATGTTAGCCTGCTAACTAGCCAGTTAGCAACTTGCTAATTACAAAGACTAAATTCCTGTTTAAGCTCTGACATACTGGAACGTGTATCCCTGAATAACTGCTGTATGCTTTACTTTCTCTATGGGCTGAATTTTCCACCCCTAACGTGACACGATTTTAAAGTGGCAGTCATTTTATATTTTTATTAGCAATGTAATACTCAGTCATCACCTTGGGGGATCATTAAGGAAACATGTAGGGATAAAAATGTTTTATGCTACGTTCATCCAACTGACCTCTGGGATGTGACCTTGTTGGTGTGCATTCACAGTTTGTAACCAGTGTGCTTACATCCTCTGTATTTCTACAGAGCACACCATATGTAGTGTCCCTCTTCTATAAAGGTCAACGTTGTGCTTTCCTCCATATTATTTCTGACTGTTTATTTATCTGCCTTAATATTGCTCTAAACCCAGAGCCTGGCACAGGCTCAGCTCAGATTTGTAACACTGTTTTTTGTGTGTCCCTCTGTGCAGGTGAACTTTGTGGCATGTCAGCTGTTCGCCCTGCTGATGGCTGTGTGGTTTCGGATCTACCTCCACCCCAGTAAGACCAGTCCTTTCATCAGACATGTGGTGGCCACTCTACTGGGTTTCTACTTGGCTCTCTTCTGCTTTGGCTGGTGAGTCACTGCTCTGTTTATCCCACAGCTCTTTTCTTGTCATCACTGTCCTTTTACTCTGCTCCTTCCTTCCTTCCTTCCTTCCTTCCTCAGAATTTCATCCTACAATATTATGTTTGTGAAATCCTTTTCCTGCAGACTGTGGCCATGTCCCAATTTCATGATATTGTAAATATGCTAGTATAAGCTCTTGGATTCTTTGGAAGGATGTTGTTAATGTCATGGTTCAGGTATTGGAATATGAAATGTTATGTAATCTTATGTAATGAAGTGTCCACTTCTGCTTCAGTTAGTTATTTCCTGCATTTCCCATAATGCCTCTCCATAAACCCCAGAGAATGTACCTGAGCATCGCAGCCAAACATTTGGCTGTTTCCTCCTTCTCAGATGTGAGGATCCGAAGGTTTTCTTTGTGACACTTTACATGATAGTAAACTGAACATCTGAGTTTTCAAGTGTTTGTCAGATAAAACAGGCAATTCCAATACATGACCTTGGCCTCTGGGAAATCATAATGGGCATTTTTCACTATGTTTAAAAAAAATAAATAAAAAAAGTGAAAACTATTTCTGTTTCGGATTTGTTAAAGGCGAGCGTCACACCCCCTAAGGAAAACACAACAGGTCTTGTGACTGCACTGCATAAAGGTCACTGATAGATAGTCACAGAAAGAGAGACTAAATCTGAAGAGGCTGAATAGGAAATTAAACTGCATGCCATATTTACACTCAGTTTGATCTTCCAGAGGGGGCTAATGTTGAGGGAACCCCAGCCCTGACGTTTTGCTGCTTGCTAGCATTAGTAACATGCCAACACGCTGGATCTGTGAACTCAGTAAGGACCAACAGCTAGTGAGAGTTCCTGTTGGATTTAGATAGAAAACTGATTGCACATTGTGTAATAATTAAATGTTACCGGAGCAGAAATTGTAAAGGATAAGGCAGTGAACGTTTGTCAAATGAAAAATAAATTGCAGGACATATTGCATTCATAATAGCACATCTAAATTCCTTTTTAGAATGATTTGGAATTAAATGATTTGATTTATGAGTTGAATAATAGATTCTTTATTTGAAACTCAATAATGAAATGTAATTATGAACTACAAAACTGGCTAATTGTGTCGTTTAATGTAAATTTAATTAACTGATGATTAGATTGTGTTAAATTTCAGCGGTAATTAATCATTAACCAGTAATCACTTACACAGTCTGAAATGGCTCACTGACATTCATACGTTTTCATTTACATTTGCTTGGTGATCTGTGAGAATACAATATTTACACAGAACAACGAGAAGGGCTAGCAGCTCCTTAACAGAGTAGAGAATAAAGTGTTTTGGAAAGTTGGTAAACAACATTTATTATTATTATCAATTCATGTGCCAATTATTTATCGATTAATCGTTTGGCCTATAAAATGTCAAAGATAGTGAAAAATCCCCTCACTATCTCCGAAAGCCCAAGGCGATGTCTTCAAATGTCATGTTTTGTCCGAGCAACGCTCTGAAACCTAAAGATATTCAATTAAGTATCCCATGAGAGAAGAAAAAGCTGGAACTAGACAACGTTTGGCATTTTTACTTGAAAAATAACTAAAACCATGAATCACTTTCAGTGATCTGTGGCCAATAATTGTCTTACTTTTAAAATTATTGTCACTCCATTGAGTTTGCTGTTTTGTATTCTGCTTTTGTTCTCCTGTCACCACCCTACATCCTTTTCCTTGTTTGCTCCCCCGCTGCCCTTCCTCTCCTCGTTCTCCCTCACCCTGCCCTCATTCTCTCCATCCTTGCCAAAGCAAATGGGTCGATGGGATAGTAACTGATATCCAATTAGAACGCTATTGCCCTGTAATAGACAACCCACTGTACCTCTGGCAGATTGCCTCTCAAAGACCTGCTGAGTGTATGTGTGTGTGTGTGTTGGAGGTCAAACGTAGGAAACATTAGCCAGACATCCAGCTAGTGGGAAAATGCTAACCAGGTGAAATGTTACCTGGTCATCAGGTTATAGGTTATAGGGTTTTACTTGGTCACCTCGCCCGCAGACGGCTCATGAACACGATGCAATGGACACTGAGCTGCGGTTGGGTCAGGTTGCTTGTTGTGGCTAGGAGGTGGTGATGTAGTATAATTCACTGCTGAATCTGAAAATATCTTCTAGTTAAAGGCTGGCCTGACAGTGGCAAACAAAACGTACTTTTTTTCCTAAACCAAAGGATGGACTGATATCTTATTAATAAATAAATGATGCAAATCTGTTATTGTTTAAAATGTATTTAAGGGGTGTGCCCTCTCTTTAACAGCATTTGTTTCGATGTTTTATTCCATTAAAAATCTTCATCAGTACTGTGATATCTTGTGCTGCTAATTTACTGCAGATTAAAGGTGACTGTTTCAGATGGTGGTTGTTAATGTTTACATTTACATACTATAGTCACTGACCTGTGACTGGGCGCTGGTTTATTGGACAACAAAACAAGTATTGTGAAAGATTTCTGTGCATCAGAAAGAAAATGGGCACCGCATTGTTCCCAACGAAACGAAAAAAAAATTGAAATGAAATATTTACACTGGACTGGACCCTTATGATGGATCATCCCTTCCATTTGACCAAGACACGAAAGCCCCTTTTGTCCAAATGGGCCAAACAGTCAATAAATGAAGTTTATGTCTGTGAAAATAGTTTTATTTGCTGCAGTAATTCATAGAGCGTAAGCTCCTTTAAATATCTGTACCCAGCACATTTTTACAAAGGTAGTATATGGTATTTATTGTACTTGGTTCAGTGTTCCAAGCTAATTATTTTATGTTATACACTAATTACAGGAATAAAAGTGTTATCACTTAAACTTCTGATTATACAATATCATACTGTGTAATGATGCAGAGGTTGAAATTAGTGATTTAAAAAGACAGGTGCAATTATTTTATAAAGGTGACACCAACTTAGAGCCCATGTACATGTTCATTGTTTATAGGAACCCAAACAGCGTCTGGCAGTGCAGCTTGCTCTTGTGTGATGCATGGCTGCATCTTTGCACACACTTGCATTTGCACACTTTTTTATTCGCGTGCACACACGCTTTCATTGCACAAACACTCCCGCTGCTCTGTCTTAGAGGGCACCTGGCTGCAGCCCTAGAGGACCTGCCTTGCAGACGCTGCAGAGTGTTTGTTTATTTTAGGATGTATTCCCACTCTGTCAGACGCACAAGCCTGTTTCTGAATGTCACTGGAGAAAACATATGGAGATTGTTGAACAGTTGAAACACTGTCTTAAGAATTTTAGATATCTTTTTCCTCTCCCTTCCTCAGATATTACTGCCTCCTTAACCCTTTTATTTGCTGGGCAGTTAATTTAATTCTCCCAGCTTGTGCTCCCTTGTTCCCAGCCAACCCCTGATGCCCTTGCCCTCCATGGTGACTCACTACTAACGCATTGTGGCATCTCCCCTCTCCTGGAGGGCTTGACGTCGGTAGCATCACACACTGTGCCCTTCAAAGACCCATCTGGTGTCTGCTGCTGCTGTCTGTTTGTGCATGTATGTGTTCTTTATGGGAAGGGAGAGAGGTGCATATAAATCAGAGTTTGATCAACACGCTGACACGCACATTTGTGAACAATTCACTTTAATAGTGCGATATAAGGAGTCTTGCAGCTGGAAGGCATCGGTTAAGAACAAAAAAACGCTTAGTGACCGTCACTATCCTGCCCTATGACTGGAGATGACACATTATTGGAAGGTCTGGCCACACATGGCTGATAGTGTGACTGTTGTTTCGTAATGCTGTTATTTCCTCTTCCTAAAGACTGTATGGGATGACAAAGCAGGACGTGGATGATAATATAGAGAGCAAATATAGTCTAATTTAGTCTAGTGTAAGGAAGTGGCACGTGTGTTATAAAGAATGAGTTTTCCAGTAAATGACAAACCAAGAAACCATGCCAAGAAAATGTTAAAAGTTGAATATGAGATCAATAAAGTGCCTTATCATTTATGGCGTCTGTCTCTCCACAGGTACTCCCTCCATTTCCTGGTGCAGAGCGGCCTGTCCTACAGTGTGATGGTCTTTGCAGGCTTGGAGCACATGCACAAGTAAGTGCGAGCGGAGTGGGGAAAAAAATCCCAAATTTGACTTTTTATTATTTAATTTAATTTCCACCGAAAATTGTCATATGGCTTCATGGTTCCTGGAAGTGTCAGAATCGCACAGAATTGTAAAATGCCTCTTCATCATCCCCCCACATTAATAAAACTGAAAGGTCAAGGGGAAACATGACATTTGTCAAGGCCAATAAACAAAAATCTTATCTGAAACTTCAGATAAGGATGTTAGATAATATAAACCTGTCTCAGAACAGTTAACTATGGCTCAATCTTCTGTTTGCCTCTTCATTTGTTTGTGTTTTTGAGGCATACGCGCCTGTGTCACCATGACGATGATAATTCTGCCCCCCAGGCTTCCATCTGTGACCATGGCTCATCCAGAAAAACGCACGCACACATACACACACACACACACACACACATTGTCTTTTAATGTTATTTTTACCAGAATTCAAGGTTATGAGTGCAGGTGTAAATAGTAGATGTTTCCCCCTGGGGAGAGCGCTCTAAATAGATGCTAACAAAACATTCATCACAATAGGAACAACTGCCCTCAGAAAGACAGGACTCAAAACCCAATGACAGTGGCCTAAAACACAGGACATGTTTATTCACACTAGAATATGGCATTTCAACATCCAGCAATGTTTCACATCAAAAGTTATTCCAGATATAATGGGATATGACTCTAACCCTCTACAAACAGCATTAGTTGGCCTTTGGCCTGGTGGATCTGTCCCTCGTGTAAGTGGGCAGCTTAAGATAAGCAGCGTCCACTTCCTCTAACTGTAGCTCTTATAAAACTGAAAACTGTGGCTGTCACCCAAGCCAAATCAACACACCTCCATCGCATTCAGAGATAAAGTTCACCCTGCCCTCTGGATGGAGGTGCAGCTACGGGGCAGAGAGGACGTGAACCACAGAAGCAGGATGCACTGACATGTTCATGTTTGCAGAGGGCGTTGAACCCACTGCCTCAGGTTTTTGCATAACACGTTATATATTACCGCAGCAACAGGTTGAGATTTAACTGGGGCTCTGCACGGATTGCTTTACTCTTTGAACTAAACTTGGTTGCATAAGTGGTCAAGGCTCTCAAATATGTCAGGACATTGCATACAGTATGTATTATATTCGTATATACAGAAATGTGGTTTCTTGTCTCTATACAGTCCCCTACTTTGTATAAAGTCACTACCTTTTAATATTTAAAAAAATGTACAGGTCTTAATTTAACATACTCCTATCAAGTGACTATCAGCAACTACAGTTGTGCAGTTTGAGGTTGGGTACATTTTTGTGGTTATTTTTACACTTTCCTGTCTGTTTTTCCCTTCCTTTTTTATTGTTTGTTTGTCTCTCTTTTGTTATCTGTATTTTTACGTTAAAAGAAAAAGTGGGAACTGCCAATGTAAGCCGAGATGTAAATTGTTTACATTTCCTCCACTCTCTCTCAATATAAACAGACATAGAAGTAGGCCTTTGGTGAAACTCTCCTCTCCATGAGACACGCTTTGCGGTGTATGCATTGCATGCATTGTACAGTGAGTGCTGTGTGACAGCTTTATGGAGTTGCTTAAAGCTCTTTTTCTGGACTATGGGAATGGCTGTGAGTGTAAACCCGGCTTGGTGTGTATCTAAACTGACCGCTTTGTTCAGTGGCATCATATTTCATACTATTCACTCTCGTGCAGCTCTGGATCTCTCACTATTCCACTCCCCAGAGAGTGGCTCTGTGACAGTTCACCTGTTGGATGTGGTGAGCCGACAGGGAATGTTCTAGGTGCTTATCTACTTGCCTCAAGTTGTGAACACAGCACTGCCTGCTGGCTGAAGGCAAGGAGGAAAAGAGAACTGTGAAATCATGAGGTATTGTGTAACCAATGGAGAAGACTGTGACACTAATGAGAGTGCCCTCTTTAATTGATACTGGTGCTAAAGAAGAACCATAACCAAATTATTGTTTAATTATATCTCAACCTGTTGAAGAAATCAGACAAGACATGCTATCAAGCTTGTAAATATAGTCTTTTCAAGTGATCATTGTACTCTATAACCTATTAAACTTAATTTTCTTAAATGATATTCTCTGTGGGAATAGGCTGCAGGCTCAGACCCACAGTTTGGGAACCAAACGGTGCTATAGTGTCTACATATGTCTGTTTACTACCTGAAGCAGTGGGGTTCCACTGAGTGGCCCTCAGACAAGTTTTGACATGGAGGATGGGGAAGGGTGATGCTGACAGTTGATACTCCTCCCTCTAGCTATTTACCCAGTATCTCAGCCCCACTCCCAACTTAGTAGCTCAAGAACAACAAATCAGAACAGACACTTTCCAGCACAGGGGCACCGAAAATGAGCTCTTTCAGATGGTCAACCTACTTATGAAACCACTCTATTACCCCGTATGCAGTACATTTCCAGTTACAGCCAACTTATCCTCAGGAGGGCCTGAGTTATGGATATAATTAAGAAATTTGATTCTATCAGTAACCTAAGCATGCAATTTAATTGGAATTCGTATTAGTTTTGGTGTGAAAGCATGACTGTGAACCTAACGGTTATAAGTGTGCAAATTACTGCCTCGCAGTTGCATGCTGAACAGATGGAAATTTCCTCTGGATCTGTTTATGCATTTGAGCAAGTGTGTGTGTTTGTGTGTACCTCGAGGCATTTACAATGTGTACACAACCTTAGAGAGAGGTCTTGGAGTGTTCAGACATTTATTTATAACCGGTTTTTTGTTTTCATTGCTCGATGTACACTGTGTATCCATACCTGCGGCTCCTGTGTGGCTCCTTTTTTCTATGTGTTGACCTGTCTACCACTGTCCCACAGTGGGAGGCCAGTCTACTTCAGTCCCAGGCTCCAATCCGATGCCTTGAGTGGAAATGAAACACCCCCCTCTGAGCTGTGAATTACACAAAAACAAATCAGATGAGGGTGAAGACGGGATCCCTGGTGGGCCCACAGCAAATATAGCTGCTGCAGCACATATAGCTCATGTCCTCGCTGATAACTGCAGCCGTGTGCTGCCGGTAGAGAAAGCTCATCTTGGTGAAATGGGGTAGTAGCTAAGGATTGGAAATGTTAGCAGAGTCAACAGAACAACCTTAAGCTTTCTTGCACTTCTAAAATGTCCATTTTTTATATCATGGTGTCTAGTATTGAGCATATTTAGTCTTTGTGCTAAAGCTAGTAACATGTCTGTCAGAGGGATCATTTCTGTTGCTTTTAATGCAAATGAAATGTTTTACCAAATGTTGGTAACTCTGTTCATCTTATCTTTACATTGTTGGAGTGAGCGGCAACAAGATATTGTCACTTGCTTAAAGGAAACGAAACATAGACGCGTCTACGAGGGCATTCCCCAGCAGCTTCATGGTTAGGGAGCATACCACATAATGTCATTCCCCACGTTTCCTTGAAACCCAGCATTGTACCAAAATAGATTAATCAGCAACAAACACACATTTTAAATAGTGTTATTAAATGTATCCATGCAGCACCTTTAGACGAGCCCTGTTGCTGTAGGGCTGGTCCGGGAATATGGAGGACTTTGGAAAGAGCCATGTAGTCTCCCAAGATTCTGAAAAATAATGTGTACACTGAAAAACATGCCAAGTGTGGTTTGGATCCAAACACAGACCTCATAACAGAGCACATAACAGGATTGTATTATAATGATCTCCTCTTCACAGTGCCTTCTCTGCCTTCGCTTTAGGGTTTTGCGATTAAAAGTAGAGTGTTCCTCTTTGTCTGAGTTTGCGAAAGAAATTGAAAGGTCTGGGGTTGGTTGTATTTTATTTTGTGTTATACTGTAAATGCTGGGCAGTAGTGATCAGATGATGTCTTGGACTGCAGTTACAGTAGGCTCTCAGAATCAAGAGGTCCCGTTGTGTCTTATCAGCAATGCAGCCTCGCTCTAGCTGCTGTGTTGTATGCTTTCTCAGAGCAGCACAACCCTCTCATTGTTGGCAGCAAAGGAATGCTAGCTAGCTAGCGTTGACTTGGGCTGACTCTGCAGCTGCTTTGTACAAGAGGCTGTAGTGCTCTTCTGTCTTTGGTCTTCTGTTGAAAGGTCGCGTTGTCTTCTGTCTTCAACCGCTGACGGGGACACATTATTGGAGCCTCCTCGGCCCTTTTGTCCAATTTTCGACCCCCTCCCCTTTCCATAGCTCTGCCTGGTTACCGACGCTGATGTCTTTTGTACAGTACTGGAAGAAATCCTTGTTCTGCCCCCGATATGAGAACAAAAGGAAGGACTAAGTTTGTTTCCTCAGAACTGTGCGGGTTAATGTGCGTTAAGATGCCCTGCCTGAAAAGCTCCATATCATTGTGTTTTGATTGACAGTTATTGTTAGAACATATGCACCAAGTAGTTAATGTTTTTGGCAACATTTCCGTATTTGAATACGTTTCACCTACATACACTGTGTCATCATTTATTTATCTCATTTCTTTCCCTTCTCTGTACAGGTACTGCTTCATCGTGACGCTCGGCTACCTGATATTGTGTCAGATCACACGGGTCTACGTGTTTGACTACGGCATGTACTCTGCAGATTTTACAGGGTAAGCTACTCTAAGACCACAGAGCTCTTTATAATCTTTTTGGTTCTTAAGTCAAATTTAGCCCTCCATTGGTCATCATTTTTGATACTAAACGGAGTAAAAATGAAGCTAAAAAGAGAAATTACCAGTAAGAGTCAGGGGAATATTGGATATTACTCCACCAGTCTGAGCTAAATGGAAACAAGAGCGTGTCACACTGCTGTTTCCGCAGTCGACAGCAATTATAGTTCCTTGTGGTTGGTTCCCACTCCTCCAGACTGTCTGACAATTCAAGCAGACAGCCTGCACTCGCAGCAGGGTGGGGGTGGCTAGTTGCTAAGCAACCTAATGCAACCCCATACTGCCTCTGCGAGGGCAGAGATTTCACTGTTTCAACAACCTTGTCTGTTGTCCCTCTGTTTTTCTTGAAAATGTCAAAATCCCGTTTTTCTAAACGTCAGTGTGAGCCTTAGGCAAAAGTGCTTTGTTCTACAGGACCAGGCAGCCTTTAGCCTTCCTCAATCCTTTTGAAGCTATTTTATTAAAAGACCAGAAAATCTCTAGCGTGTTGCTTGTTTTTGGCTCTGTAGTTTAACTTGATGCTGCCACCAGCAGTTTTCATGTATGAAATTAGTCAGGAACTTGTACTTGCTGATGCAAACATCAACAGAAACAGCTGTATATATGTAAATGCAGGCTGCAGCACATGAGAGCAGATTTTACAATGTTCGCTGATAGAGAATGGCTTTATCAAGTCAAGAGGAAGAGGGCTGAGTAGCATAGGACCAAATTGGGCCTAAAGAATAGAGAAGAAGAACAGAAAGAATAGCTACAGGAATTTTAGGAAAGGTCTGCAATTAGCCTGGAGGAAACGTCCCATTGTGTAGATGTTACTGCAGCTGATACTGTTAGTATTATTCCTGGAAGAATGGGCATCTAATACCATTAGTTACCCATGTAAAATGCAACAATACTGGTTGAATAAAAATGGGCTAGCAGTTCTAACTTCCTCTAGACTAAAAAACAAGCATTCAAAATAAAGGTTAAGTATGTGAGAAAAACATTTATTAGAAAATGGCAGCTTGTTTAGAAAAAGTCAAGCGAAACACTGTGATGAGCTGGTTGTATGATCTGTACTGAGTGGTTTTGAAATTCACAATATTATCTTGGCCTTTTTCTGTTTGATGCTCTTTATTAGGCCCATGATGGTTATAACACAGAAGATTACCAGCTTGGCGTTTGAAATACATGATGGTAAGACGAGCATCAAAGCGTCTCTAAAGCGTGTGTGTTTTCAATGTGTGTGCGCTTCCTCTGTGGCAGAAGTGAAAATGGTTCAGTTCTCTTTGGAGTTTAAAAACAGATCACATGGTCATGTTTCCAAGCCAGTAGTCAGTTCCGACAATGGACTATTGAACCAGAAAGAGAGCATAAACACACTTAAGTAATGGGGCAATGATCAAGTATGCACTCTCTCTTTCTCTCTGTACAACAGTTTAATGGCTGGCTTTAAACACAAGCTGATTTTGAATTAGGCTGCATACTTTTAAACAGTGGATAGTAATGCTTTAACCATTTATTAGCTAACGGTAAAACAAGACACAGTATATGTCGTTGTCCTGAAACACCACATGTGCTAATGAGCAATAAATAAAGATGGAGACTTGACACAGAGTTTAAAATAAACAAGCGTGATCAAGTGTCACAGAGGCTTAGAGATTGAGTGGATGATGAGAGTCACTCGCAGCTTTTTAGTTCCTATTTGCAGTCTTAAGTCCCCATAGGATATTCTAGACTGAACACAATCAGCAGTCCTAATAACAGTTTGTGTATTGGTGTGTATGTGTGTGTGTGTGTGTGTGTGTGTGTGTTGGCGGGTGCATGAATGTGTATGCAGTGTAGAGTAGCGTAGGGTTTTAAATTCTGTTCAGGTCACCGATTCTCCTCACAACTGAGTCTAAGGAGAAACTAAGACGATAATCCCCGTCCTCAGAGAAGTGTCACCCTGATACACACACACACACACACACACACACACACACTTGCTATATTTTTCTACAGTAAAATACTTAAGAGAGAGTCCTCATATTCCAGCTCTTAAGAATACAGAGTTAATAAAGGCCCAGTGAAGCTGCTTCTCAATTCATCTTTTCATTCATTTGATTGGGATCAGAGGTTTGAGTGTGGCCAGAGGAGCAGCGGAATCTAACTAAACATAGCCTTCCCCCTCAACCGTACACGTACCCCATGATGCCAAATCTGACCATGAGTGTTCAGTCTAATGAGTTGCAAAGCCGCAGGTCTTCATAAACAAAGGCTGATTAAAACAAATATAATCAGACATTTAGCCCGAAGAATAGAGCAGGCATTTACTAGCATTCTCAATAAAAACAATAACTGCTATCAGGATGTCTGGCCAAAGTGTAATTTGTCCTCTTAGAATATTTATTAGAAAGGAGCCAACGCTAAAGTACAACCAGAACAGTGAAACAACCTGGGTTAGATAATGAGTTCTTATGAGGTTATGGACCCATCAGCCTGGTCTCTCTGTTGGATCATCCTTTCTTTCCGCTCTTTGCTCTCCCTCTCTCTCTCTCACTCACTGTCCTCTGCCAACTCAGGTGTAGGAAGTTGGTGTTATTTACATTACACACATGTCCTTCCTGGCCCCTTACCCTATTTGTTGCAAAGGGTTCCTCTGACACGGGCTAGGTTTGTTTGCAATACATGCAAAGGCAGCACTTGCCATTGCTATGAACTTCAGAGTTGTATCAGAATACATGTAATGTGTGTATTCTATGCTATTATGCTGTTATCCATACCCCATGTTACCACTGAATTAAACTGATTCTCAGAACATGATTTCCAGGTGTACGTGTACAAAATGAAACCTATTTCTTTGAATGTGACATGTATGTCTTTGTGTCTGTCTGTAGGTTTGACCAAGCGAGATGGGCAGCTGACTCCCACTCAGAAATACCTAGCTATCAGGTATGTGACTCAGGTATGTTTTTACTGCTTCAGATGATGGGGCTCATTCAATCAAGTTGAATTAAACAGTTGACATGGTCTTGAATTAGAGTTAATGAAATGATGCGCTTTACGATCTTTAATATAATAATGGTTCATTGCTTTCTGCACAGGAAATCACCACATTGCCACCCTTTCAGGCTCTCTCTGGTGTTATCAAGCAGTTGTTAGGCACTCTGTATCTAGGAAACCACACATTCACTACTCATGTTACTGCAGGAACGCCCTACCCTCCATCTATCCTGCATTACAACCTCAAATTCTTTTCCCTGACCGTTATTATTAGCGATGGTAGTGCAGCTGAGGTGCAGAAAACATGGACAAAGCAGGATTTTCCGTAGGGAGATGAGTTGCTACTCTAAAATATCAGGGAGTTAGAATGTGGCAACATAACAGGAAAAAACTGAGATAAGAGACGGAGAAAAGAGCAGCTCACAGCTTGACATAATTGTTGCAAATAGTATATGCGCTGACCAGTATACCTGTAACATCCCAAGTATGCGTATGATGCACCAAACCTTTTGTTTTATAAACCTTCGCTGGGCTACTGTGAGTCAGCTGCTAACTCTTGAGACGGCTACTGGGAAGGTGAGGAATTAGCAGTCCAAACAAGAGCTCCTGTTTAGGCAGTTAGATTGCTACCTCACCCAGCAGATTAAATTTGGCGAGAACGGGTAAGAGACCACAGAAATCTTCAGTCAGTCAGTCAAAGCCTTCAGGCCCTCCCTCTTTTCCTGCACAGTTGAATAGAATAGACCACACTGGTTTCTCGCTAGACAAGTAGCCATCTCTACACATTTCTACACATCATACACTATTTTGTCTGTTCTGCTATTGTACTGTATTTTAAAATAGTTGGGCTCTACATGAAAACGTCTTCTAATTTCTGTGCCCCCCCCCCCCCAATATATCTGCTCTTGTCTCTTCCCTGTGGCCCATAAGGCGGATGCCCAGCTTGCTGGAGTACCTGAGCTACAACTGTAACTTCATGGGCATCCTGGCAGGGCCCACCTGCTCTTACAACGACTACATGGCCTTCATCGAAGGCACGGGCTACCAGCCACGCCACCAGGAGAACGCCAACGGCAAGGAGAATGGGAAGTACAAGCAGAGTGAACCCTCGCCCAAGGTACAACACAGTTTTTACCACTTGAATAGAAGTGCATACATGATGTGAAATCTGCAAACACCGTGGTAAAATAGACCCACATTTTGTGCTATGGTAGGTGAAAATCATTCTAAAATGCTTTAATGCCTCAAAGAGAGAGCAGTTCTGATATTATAAAAATGGGGACTTTAAACTATGTAATTCTCTTTTTAAATGCATATTTGGCTAATGTTAGAAAAAGGCCCAGACAGTAGTAGAGCCGTTTAAAGGGGTGCAGGGTAATTATAATGCATTTGGTTCCCTTTGGAGAAACTGAGACATTATTGAGAATTTAATGACGCAAATGTCTTAACCTCAAGGTTATTTGTGCTTTCTTTCTGCATAATGCATTCATAATTTAATTACACTCCAAGATTTGAGTGTGTTTGTCTCAGAAGAGAAAGGAACAGAGAGAAACACAGACATCGCTAAATATAAAACATGAGAGAATGCTCCAGGACTTGAGTTAACCTCCAGTCAACTTCACAGAGCTTTTGATGTATCACGTCTCCTAATGTGGTTATTGTTGTTGTTGAATATAATATGGTACAATGGGTTGCTTTTCTGTATCCCACTCTCTTCTCTCACTTCCACCCAGAATGACGTCATCTCCAAGCTGTGTACATGTGCCGTCTCGCTGGCCATCTATCTGTCGCTGTGCAAGCTGCTCCCAGTGGAGCACTCCATAGACGATGACTTTGTCAACTCCACACCCTTCCTCCTTCAGGTCATCTACCTTTACCTGGCCATGCTGTCTCTGAGGCCAAAGTACTACTTTGTCTGGACACTTGGTGAGTCTGATGTAACTGGATTACAGATTATTACTGTAAGACACATTTCCTCCCACCCATATGATGAGAACTATAATAACTGTACATTCACATTTACATGTAAAAGTGCAAAGCTTTGGTAGGAGAGGAAGAGAAAGAAATGTGTTGATATGGGCCTTCAGAATCACATATTTGATCAAATAATGGGTGTCAAAAGAGACTAGGAGCGTGACAGTGAGATGCCCTTGAAAGTAGCTGGATGGACTTTGTGTATCTCTGCCTTCTTTTGTCAAATAATGAACTTAGACTGAAGACTCTGCTCCATCCCCTGGAAGAGTCTAATTGCTTGACTCTCAATACAAAGCGAGTGAATTTGGAGTGAATGAAGTAGGACTAAAATGGCTGTGAATATACACAAGTGTTACTAATTTGATTTTGTTCAATGCTACTACTCATTTGAGTGGTATGAACTCACTGTGCTGTTCAGAGAATTAGATTATTTTTAAACTAGTGTGTACAGTATGTTGGGATGCAGCCTAAAAAAAATGTCCTAACTCTTGTTTAACAGTGTTTCCTGAAGTAACAGTGCCATCTAGTGTTGAGTTGAAAATTGCAGCTCTTCGTTCTTACCAATGACCACCACGTGATGCTGTATCTCCATCTGTTTCTGTCATTGCTTCACAAACTAATGTATTCTAAGGATGTGGAGCTCTGCTTTACTGTTGCTGTTCTAGTGCTCAGAAACATTTATACCTTTCTCCTGCAGCTGATGCTATCAACAACGCTGCCGGATTTGGCTTCAATGGATACAACAAAGATGGCTCCCCACGGTGGGACCTGATATCCAATCTCAGAATCCTGGACATTGAGGTCAGGCTCTTTTCGTGAGCCCTATTATATCCAGATAAAGGCCCTTTTCAACTAAAGCCTAAAAGTATATTGTTTTGGGTCTAATTTCAGTTTGCCACCAGTTTCAAGAGTTTCCTAGACAACTGGAATATCCAGACAGCTCTTTGGCTCAAAAGGTAAAAGAATTCAGCTTGTAATACTGTACCTTGCTCCGTTTGTGTGAGAGGAAGCGCTGGCTGTAGAGGGTTGCTGAAATATCTGCATAGACCTTTCATTTGTTTCTACATGAATTGTTTTGACCAAACACTGGATGTGTGTTATGGTGGTATTCTCCCCAGGGTGTGCTATGAGCGCTGTGCCATCAACCCCACTGCTGCCACCTTCCTGCTGTCAGCCATGTGGCACGGGGTGTACCCCGGCTACTATCTGACCTTCCTCACTGGCATTGCCATGACCATGGCTGCACGTGCAGTGAGTACACACACTTTTTCTGTCTATACAGTACCTGTTGTTGGAGCCAAATAGATTAAAGTCATAATTCTACTGTTGTATGTTACGCTCTTGCAGCTTAGGAGTCCTAACATAGAACGGTGACTCTTACAGTCATTACAGACTTATTTTGCTAGAAAATTAGATTTATTTGTTTTTCCATCATTCTGCAAGGGTCTAAGAACTCTTTAGATTTACCACTGCTACATTGCAGACCACAAACACGCAACTAAATCCTTTTACGGACAGTAAGGGGATAATGATAAATTAGTATACCACAAATACCTCACGTTGAAGTGTGAGGCCATTACAGCCCATCTCTGCTAAGCCAGACCTTTTCACTCTGTATTGTGAAAGAACGTGACGAGAGGATATTTATTTACAGAGACAGTGGAGTGATGGTACAGGGGGAAACTCACACTGTAATTCTGGATAATCTTTATTCTACCCAGTTACTGCATACAACTAATGGACATGCTCAGAGACAGACTTCTCTGAATGAGTAATGAGATGGAAAAAGACAGAGAGAGGGATTAAAAAGAAAGATGAACAGGTTATTAGCAGAAGAAGACAGTAATGCCTGCTGCCAAGAAAGATTTCAGGAACTAGGTCAGTTGTTTCAAGTGTAGTTTACTGAACAGTGGAATGACTGGAATGCAATTTAAAGTCGACGGATGAATTCGCTGGAAAATTATGTTGAGAAATCACAGGATGTTTTTTATCTTCCAGGTAAGGCACAACATCAGACCGTACTTCCTGGGCTCTGACTCGTACAAGTGCATCTATGATGTCATCACGTGGGCATGGACTCAGATTGCCATTAGCTACACAGTGGCGCCATTTGTCCTACTTGCTGTGGGACCCTCGCTCAAATTCTACAGGTATGAGTGTTTGACTGAATTGTGTGTTGGTATTGATAAAATATTGCTTTTAGCTGTATTGTTGACACTATGGAGTCCATTAAACAAAATATAAGAATACTATAGCCTCTGATTTTCTACGAAGTAATTAGTTTTGTACACCGCTGTTGTGTGAAATAGTTCTTATATAAAGCAAATGAAATGAAGTTAGTATAGAAATGTGTCACTTTGTTATTAGCCTGGCTCCCTCTTTTCAGGCTGTAACAGTTAACGAGACAGCTTAATGAGGGGAGGATTGATGAGGACGAAATAAAATGAAGGCCCCTTACATTGCTCGGTTGCTGCCATGAAATAAAGGCCCAACAATTATCAGTGTCATTCAGGTGAGGACCGCACGTGGCTGCTAGACACGTACGTACGGTGTCAGTATAAAACAAACAGACGCAGTAAAGGAGCAGGGATGTGGGATAAGGTGCAGGTGGAACTGAAAAGTATCCATGTCTGTGCGGGTATCGTTTAGGTCGATAACATAATAAGCATGACTGATTAGTCTGATAAGGTAGATTTCTTTCCATATTTAGGTTAGTTTGATACAGAGAGCAGCCTTGTCTCATTCTTGCAACTTTTTGTTACTAAACCTAAAATTAAAATTTTTGTTCTTCTAATATATGACACAAAATTAGCCACTTCTCTCTCACTAGGGATGTCAATCGCCCCACCTTTCCCAAAGCTATTGTCCATGTTTGCGATTTTTGTTCAGAGACTAACAAGACTAACTAGAGCCAATCTAGCGGCTCTGTGCAGGTATTTGTTATACTGTACACTGGACAAATGAATAGTTTGATCATCTATATTGTTACAATTTATCCTGAGGGGAAAATGAATGGCAATCCATCCAATAGTTGTTGAGACGTTTTACTAAAAAACAAAAATGTCCACCTCGTGGTGGTGCTATAGGAAATGTCAGGGGGATCAAAAATCATTAGTAGACCTACTCCATACACATGTGGTGGCTTGGCTCGACTCGGCGCAGCAGGGATTTACATTTCCGTTACAACAGGGCCACCCGCTTGAAGGTGTGTCTCAAGCGAGCGAGCCAGAGAGCAAGCAACTGGGGTCGAGCAAGCATGCCCGCACAACCCTGCGGGACGGAGCCATATTGCTGGGCTTCGTATGAATGCAGCGGCGCTTCGTCCTGTCCCCAGCCTCTCTGCTCTGCTCTGCTCAGCCCCGCCCTCGGTCAAACAGACACAGACCTGCAGCCGAACAAAGGCCATCTGACGTCACCGCAACCTGCTTGGAGGAAGTGGGACGTGCTTTGGCCCGACGTCAGAGGTGTTCCATCTCTGGAGTTTAAACTGGTAAAGGACACGCAAATCAACGCGACGTGCTTTGACTCGGCATGGCCAAAAGCGCCAGTGGAAAAACGCTATATATTTCATCCTCTGGGGACCATGAATGTCTGTAAAAATGTAATGGCAATTCATCCAGTAGTTGTTAAGATATTTCAGTCTGGACCAAAGCTGTGGACCGCCTGACCACAATTACCATCCCTTGTTTTTTAGCCACACTAATGGCATAAACTATAAGATTGAAATTATGCTCACTTTGGATTTTCTCTGCAGGTCCTGGTACTTCTGCCTACATCTCCTCTGTCTCCTGGTGGTACTGGCCCTCCCTGTCAAATCGAGATGCTCGCAGGCCAAAGAGCAGGACGGCCTACGGAAGGACAGCCTACAGGACAACCAGACAGGCCACAACAGCACAGACAACTGCAACCAGAAAGCCAAAGCCACATGAGACTCAGGACAGCGACGCACAGTCCCTTCAGCAGCAGAAACATTGAGACGAACTAGAAAGCACTGAGCGCTGGAGTGTGGCGAGTCTGTTTACCCGTTGAAGAACCAAATATAGGACACTCTGAAAATCCTAACAGACAGAAAACAAAACTGTCAAAACTTCCAGTAGCAAGGTTGACAGCAATCACACTTCTGACATGGATAAGAGACCAGGATGTAACAATGGCCATGGTGTAAACTAATGAGTGATAGTGGTTACTTTACATTACATTAGTGGAAATGAAGACTTCCAAGCTGCCTTAAACCCTCTAGGTACTTGTCTGGTGAAATAACAGTTGGATGGCATGCTGCAAGAACCTAAATTCAGTTTCACCATTGTGGTATCAGGTTATACAAACAGAATAGAAGTGAAGTATGTGGAGGGTTTTTGTCATTGTCTGGATACAAGCCTCTTTTAGGTGGAAACTGAAAATGTTTTCATGTAAAAAAACAAAACAAAACATAACCTTTATCATCAGCTGCCAATTTCAAACAGGCCTTAGGATCCTCAAAACATTGTTTGATTTCTATGTCTTTTTTTAAAGTCTTTATTGGAGAAGAATTCACACTGTGCGTGTTTTAATATGTAAATGTTTGTGACAACACTATTTGAAATCCATTCTCAACGCTTTTTTCCCCCGGGATGAATTGACTTTGCCCTACATAGAGAGTCCCAAAGTGGAATTTAGCCCTCGTCCTGCTCCAGCAGTGGAAAGTCTAAAAGAGTTACTTAATGGATTTCTGTTTCTTTTTACATTTTTCATATCTGCTGCTTTTTTTTTTTTTTTTTTTTTTTTTTTTTATTTTTTTTTTTTTTTTTTTTTTTTTTTTTTTTTTTTTTTTTTTTTTTTTTTTTTT
>CM022480.1:14536479-14620444 GCA_011952105.1 Coreoperca whiteheadi | reverse complement strand
GTAGTAGGACATATTGTTCCTTTTACTCCACTACATTTATTTGACAACCCTTGTTATTATTTTTGCAGAATCAGATAAATGTGTGTTTCAAAGGGGGTTTATTTACTCTGTCATGATTTTGATTTTTTTCTTCAAGAATTTCTGACTTGGGATTTCTTTTTTTTTTTCCATGTGTTCGTATTTTTCTTTACACAACAGGTTTCCTCTGAGTTCAAATGTCTTGCCTCTGTAATACAAGTGTCCAAAACTATTTAATGAATGCAAGTCCTCAATAATAAAAGTATATAATTGGGGAAACGTGGTGGTTTGTTAACGTCCCTGTTGAACACAAGCACAGTTTAATTATTTTAAATCCACAAATGTAACAGAAACCTAATCAGATTACCACATTCACTGAAGACTTATTTAATTGTTATAAGGTTTTGAAGCCATAATTATTACAAACCAATTCAATGTAAAGAAAGTTTCCAATTTGATGCACAGTGCATAAAAGCACATTGTGTTCAGCCTGCAAATGATCTAAGTGTGCAATTTGCATTTGTCTGGTAGGAAATCTGCTCCAGTTATTTATGTGTGTGACATAATCACCAGTTGTTGTGGTAAATGGTCTTATTTCATATTGTGTGCACTTATGTTAGAATAGGTGATGTTTCAGGGTGCATTTACTGTAGGGTGTAAGACACTGGTTCCCCATGTTGTTTTGGCTCACGGCTCACCACAAGCCTTTCAAATCATCCAGTTTACTCTTTACAGCGCGCAGCAGTTTAAACAGCCACCCATGTGATTCTTTGTTTCATTAGACATTTTTATGGATTAGGTCAAGGAAATGTGGTGCAGAGGAGGCAAAGTGAAAGGCACCACACTGTTGTTTGAACAGTCAAAAGACAGTTTTTACGTATCTGTTAGAGCAGGAAATAGTCTGGGGATTTCAAGCCCACAATATCATAAACACTTTGAAGTTGAGCTTTTTTTTTTTTTTTTTCTTAAAAATTGTCATTAATATGTTGCATTTGTGTTATGTAAAATAACAAAGCAGGACCGGTGAGCTTTGAAGTATGTTCCTCTCTCGTTTCTTTTTAAGATGTTTTCTAACATTTGCATATTCCTGCCATAACTGTTTGTGTTACAAGTATTCATGTCATCCGTACACGTGGATGTGGTCTCATGTAAACCATATTTGTAGCCTGGGCCCTGTGTAGGCGAGTGCGGCCCACTTAAGGGAAATGGATGTCATTCTACAGACATAGCGATTATTGCACTGCATGGCCACCCGAACCAGCAGATCAATGCAAACTGCTCTACATGTCCAAAGTGCCAAATCAAGAATGGCGCATTTTGTTTTATGTGTGTGTGTGTGAGCATGTGTGCCTGGGTGTGTGTCTGTGTGCGTGCGTGTGCATGTGTCCATGTAGTATGTGTGTGCGTGCGCCTGTGTAACATAATGGTTATTTTTGTGTCAGAAGGAAATTTATCAAATGATTTGTATAACAGTACATTAAAATTCTGATTTATGTGTCAAAATAAAGAGAAATTATTTTTAAACACTAAAACTGATGTTTGAAAATATGTCTTTTTTCCCCCCCAGTAAGAGATTTTTTTTTATTTAAAAAAAAATTGAAAATAGTCTAGTATTTTTTTTGTTACTGATGAAAATTAATATTAGCACACTGATGCTAAAATTCGATTTTACATTTGATCCAGGGCATACTCATTCAGCAAAGGGAAAATCCCTACAACACACC
Source organism: Coreoperca whiteheadi (assembly GCA_011952105.1). Classification (NCBI taxonomy): domain Eukaryota; kingdom Metazoa; phylum Chordata; class Actinopteri; order Centrarchiformes; family Sinipercidae; genus Coreoperca; species Coreoperca whiteheadi. The sequence goes on along the minus strand of CM022480.1, from coordinate 14,618,702 downwards.
ATGTCCCTACATTATTGTCATGCAATGTATTGCATTATTACGTCAGACCTTTTTCACGGCAGACATTTTGACTTGTCTAGCAGGAAAAGCACAGGTGCAAACGATGGCTCCGGTCCATAAGTGTCATGCCAGCGAGCCAGCATACCAAAGCCCTGGAACTAGCTCGTGTAAATGTCATACCGACGTTGTTAATGACACCTTTGCTTTTTATGCTATGACGTGCCAAAATGTCTCCTGTGAAAAAGGTCAAGTACAAAGGTATTGGTGATTGTATTTCTGCAAGCTACTGAAATGTTACAATATAACAAATAAAGAAGTCCCTGCAATACAGTGATGCTGAAATGTTGAAGTTCAAGGAGTATTTAGGGGGTCATGTATGTGCCCCTCAGTCAACACGAACTGTCCTGTACGTCAGCACTGAAAATTGTTGAGGTGACCTATTCCAGTGCAGTTACTTCACCCCAACATCACGCCAGCTGTGGAGCGAAGACGTTTACTCAACACATTAACGAAGCAACTGTTTAATTATCATAATTCAAACCACTGTAGGTCCAATATAAAGCCACCAAGACTTTTATCAAAGTATACGTCATTCGTGTGTGTAGGCAGTTGTCTGGCTCACCCAAAGAATGGGAACCCAAAGTGTAGAAGCTTTTTCGGTATATGCTCTCCCTTGGTTAGCACCATATATTGTAATAAATTAGCCATCTTCTTTAGGGTCCTCATCTATTGTTTAACACACCCATAAACATACAGTAATGGGAAATAGAGTTCAGGCTTGTGTGTAAAAGCTATTCATATATTTAAGTAAAAGTACTGAGATATCATCAGCACTTACATGAAGTATTAAAAGTATTGCTCATGCAGAAAAAGCACCCCTGTGAGAGTTATTATTTTTATATTAGATTATTAGATTAATGTCACTGATGCAATCATATGTAAGAAGCATTTTAATGTTGTAGCTGGTTTAAGCTGGAGCACATTTGAACTATTTTATTTTCTGTTGGGTAGTTTAATGTACTGGAAAACAATAATATTTTATGTTCTCATGATAGGTTTTTAAAATCTGAATCTGCAAAAATAATAACAAGGGTTGTCAAATAAATGTAGTGGAGTAAAAGGAACAATATGTCCTACTACTGCTCAAGTAAAGAACAAGTACCTCATACGGTGCAGTATTTAAATGTACTTAATTATTAAATACATGGTTAGTTTTTATGACAAGTCCAACTGGTCCTAGTAAAAATAGTTTAAAAAACCAGTGCCTCACCCCAACTGTAAACGGTAATAATGTCAGAGGGGCCCCACTGCTAGAGCAAATCATATGTAAGTGCCACATGTTGTCACCACGGATAGCAGGAGGTGGAGCCACTGACGTTACTGTAGCAGTCAAGGAGCAGGTTAATGTTGCTCTGGGAAACCGAAGCAAAGAAGCCGCAGTATGACATGAAAAAGCGGAATTTTAGACTATATTCTTCCGGACCGGAATCAAAATAGAAACGTATACAGGGCAGCCCAGCCTAGGTAAGATGACTTCAGGTTGTGCACTTTACTTCCCCCCCCCCCTTTCAGAGGTGATAAAAGTAAGTGAGGACCTGTTGGAGCGCTAGCCTCTCTGAGCTAACGTTAGCCTGTTTCGCTAGCGAGTGGTTTGCTTTTGCTTCTGCTTCCTAGTGATAGTACTAAACACGGGAAGTCAGTCTGTTTCTAACATCCTTGTCAAAACCCGCCCACCAGAAAAAAACTAACTATTATAATATTACTTTACTTTGTCTGGTCACTGTTGAGGCCACACACGTGTTATGAGTGTCTGTGTGTGTGTGTGTGTCATCCAGATGTTTACTTTTTTGACAACCCGAAGACAGTGAGAGGGGCTGATGTTGTTGTTAGAAATGTTATTTCAAGTTGCACATGCAGGCAGGACCCATGCAGCACAGACCCACAGGATGATTATCACTGCTAAGTTGACACAGTGTCCTGGTTGGCTGTTGGTCAGACGACCTTTACTTTCTCTCCAGCAGCTGCTGTGACCAGGGATCTGTTCCAAGCAGCAGGAGGCTTACTTACTCAATTATATGGATAAGCTTCCCGAGTAAAACCCAGACCCGCCTTAAATCGTGACCGTAGACTGGTGTGAAAAGACCAGATCCAGGGTTTTGCTATTAAAGTTTTCCAGACAACTCCGTAAACCCTTTTCTTTGGTGTGTGTTAGGGAACTGAATCCTCAGCAGTTTTATACCCACATGGCAAGCCAAAAAGAGCTGACTGGTTAAATTTAGAGATCCTATCCAGTGCTGCCTTCCAGGTTCACATTTGTGTGTGTTCAGATAACAGCACAGCTGACAAGGAGTCCATTTGAATTTTCAGCATGATATCAGGTGGTCTGTGTTTTAACCTAAATACTGGTCTGGACCATATCTGCCCTGAAAGTATGCGTTTCTGTATATTGATATAAATAATATTGATGTGTAGTGAAACCTGACAAGCTGTCCTTTCGGGATTTGCCCTAAATTTGTGTTTTCGTGCTTTACAGTTTACATGTAACGAATATTTCTGGCTGGAAAAACTGTATCCGTTCATCCACTTTACTTCTAATTTCCTTTTTTCCAAATTTCATCTTGTGTGCCTTCTTTTTCTACATGCTAAAAGCACTTATACCTTTCTTTATAGCGCTGAAATGATTTGTCAATTAATCCATAAGTCAATCAACAGAAAATGAAGAGGCAACAATTTTGGTAATCGAATAATCGTTAAGCAAAAATGTCTCACTGGTTTCAGCTTCTTTAAGTGTGAATAATACCTATATAATATAACAATAATACCTTTTATTTTGATTTTGGATGGTTGGTTAAGGTAAAGGGATTTGTTATGGCCAAAAGTGGTAGATATCTAAATTAAACTACAGTGTTTCAGGATTCGTTTAACATTTTCTACTTTACCTGATGAACAGTTGAATCATTTAAACATGCTCAAGTGACACGAGTGACAATCTGCCAGCGACAGCTCCCATTAAGATCAACCAAATGTTACTTTATTGCATTACTCATAAAATGAAATCCCACAAATCAGGCCAACATCAGTTGTATCATGTAATGAATGAAAATCTGGTTGCGCGTGTCCATTGTGTCGGGAAGAGATGGGCGTAGGCCAGCCCCCTCATCTAATATTCAGCCTTGAGTGAAGGGGGGATGCTGAGCGCGAGCCCTGCAGTGCTTGTTGATACTGTGTGCGAGTGAACAAGGGATAAAGATTGGTGTTAGCGACATAAAAGTAAGCTTCACCCTGGCCTACACCAAGGTAAGGTGTTCTTCTGTTCCCCTTTTTAGTCTTTTCTTGAGACCATGTGTCACTCTTTTAGCAGCTTTAATCATTTGTTTTAACGGCTTTTACTGTTTTTATAGATGTTTTGTCTCTGCTGGTTTTTACTCTGTGCGCGTTTTGTTAAAAGGATGTGTGTGATCATTGCTCCACAGAGAGAGAGCTATATGTTTACTGATTGGCTCTTGTGTGGTGTAATCGTCCACCCATTGTGCTGAGAGACAAGGAGCTGAGGAGGGTGTGTCAACAGGCTCCTATTGCCTTCACTGTAAACAAAGGATTTCTTTTCTATTGCGTGACACTGTCTGATATGGGATAACAGTTGGCAGGTGATCCCTGACTGAAGAAACAGGGTCAGACTTTAGGGAAACTAAATAATATGTAGTTATTCATTGACTGGCTAGTCTGAATTTGACTGAAATGACTGCTTTGGACCTTTGTACTGACAGCCCAACAGGCATGTGACATTTAAGCATTCATTGACCTGAGCCTGAGCTGCTTGTCTCACAGATTATGTTGAAATATTGAGCAGCATGTTTGGTAGTCTTTACGTGAAACCCTTTGCTAAGGCATCTTGCAAGAAATTAATGCAGCTCATTAATTCTATGGTACTGTGGCAGGAAGTAAGTCTGACCATGATGGAAGCGCCCATCTTAATGAATCATTAATGAGTTTTTCATCGATTGGCTGAATCCCTACAAAAGCAAAAACATCACGGTTTCAACGGGGAGGTGGGGGTCGGCTGTCAGGTGAAATTATATGTAATGTCTGAGAAGCTTTGACATTTTACACTATATTATATTTCTTAGGAGATCGTTGTTAGTGCAGAATAGTTAGAGTGTGTGTCATTTGGGAGTACTGCTGTTGAACTCCATGGTCAAAATGACTCAGTAACTAGAGGAACATGCTAGTCTACGTCTGGGTTTAAAATAATTCTTTAGAGTCGTGCAGCCTAATTATAGATAATCTTCCCAAAGTGGGTTGCCTGCATTGATTTGTCAGATGCAATTGCCTAACTGCGTTCTACTGCTATTTTCCCATCAATGCAGTTTCAGTAAAACAGTATGCAACTGTGCACCTTTTGTACTTCCAGGCTCTTAAAACGAGCAGAACCTTTCTTGTTTAGTGTGCACAATTTCCACAAAGTCCAATTTAAGGCAGTGGAGGAGGGTAGGCCTGAGGTTGGTCTTGATATAATTGGAGCACACGGTAGAGTGCACCAATTGTCCAAGTCATCCTTACATCAAAGGACCAAAGTTTAAAGAGTGTTGTTTGTCTTCAGTGGTATAGTGGTCTTTTGTTAGCGGACCATTGTGATTGCTCTGCCTTCGTTATACTGTGCAGAATTTCATTTCATGTTTTCAGCATGAGCAGGCAGCCTGAACTGAACTGAACTGAACCAACTGCCCCTGTTAGCTCTTGTGTAATGAGCATGTGCAATGCATTGTCCTGCTGTAACCATAAAACTTTTACATTCTGGTTGAAACGGACACATGACACCTTCTTTTGTCATGCCATGAAGTTTATAGCTGGGCAACTAGATGCAGCAGCTGTTTTTGTGTGTACGGGTGAGTTTGTGCATGTGAGCTAGGTCTGGACAGTGCTTGTTTATTCCCCAGCATCACTTCAAAGTTACACCACACCCAACTTCTTGCCTTTCGATTTAACGACTCTGCTTCTCTCTTAGTAGTGTTGTACATTCAGCCGTGCAGGCCAGAAATATACCGTTGGTATCTTTAGCCTTCTGTGAATTCTAATCTGTTTTCCTCTCGCTCTACAGTGGGGTACGGGTGGTTAGCAGTCAGCCATGGATACCACCACCTCCCTGAAGATGACCTCTCTGGCCGTCCAGAGTCTGTTCAGCTACGTGGAGGAGGAAAACCTGGCGGCCATCAAAGCACATTTGGACAAGTTCAAAGATGTGGACAGCAGGAGTGATGTAAGTTAGAGTATGAACTAATGAGAGGCTCTTTGAGATCATGTAACAAATGTTTTGTGGGAAAAGGGATACTAGAATCTGTTGTGAAGCTTTAATGAAACAATACTACTAAAACAGTTTGTAAAGCCATTTGTAAAGAGGATATTGTGTTTGGCTTATGGAGGGTTAATATTTTCCTTTACATTGGCCATGCATGAGATATAGTGCCTATAAAAAGTATTTCCCCCTTGGAAGTTTTCATGTTTCATTGTCTTAATTACTTCAGATCAGTTTGTAGTGATCTGATTTCACTTTGACATTTAAGGTTATTTTTACCTTTGATTTAATAACATAAAAAAAAACAAAACATGTAAACTTCTAAAGGGGGAAAATACTTTTTTTTAGAGATTAAGTACTCATAGAAAAACTTAATATTGATGTAATGTGCCCTGAAAGAAACAAATGGAGAGTTTAGAGGCGTATATGGAAATCCAGGACTACCTCTGCACTACTTGTGCAGTTTTTCGATCTATTTAAGCTTATTATTCTAAGTCTGTTACCTAAACATACAGTCATGTTATTTTCATGTCAGTCCCACATAAACCGTACTGCTGCTGTAAATACTCACAAGTGAACCAAATCCATGTCTCAAAATAGTCCTCACCTAATGCACTTTTTACTCTTCTCTGAGTTTTTAGGTGTTTTAAGCTGTTATAGGGAATTATTCACCCTTTTTTTAGGTATATTTATGACCAGTTTTTAAAGAATTATATAACACCATCTTTATCCTTTAACCTGACTAATAGAAAAAAAGGAGTTAAATCATCAAATAGTATCACTGCCAGCCATTCTCCCCCAGTGGGTTCTCAAAGACTTACAGAGAAAACAGCGTAATTAGTTGACTTGTTGGTCTGTTAAAATCTTTATCGCAGTTTCCGTTCCTTCCCTCTCTCCTTGTTTCAGAACGGACAGACTCCCCTGATGGTGGCAGCAGAGCAGGGCAATCTGGAGATAGCACAAGAACTAATTAGGAGAGGAGCCAATGTTAACTTGGATGATGTTGTAAGCATGCACACGCACACAAACTGCCTAATATGAACACACCGTCGCACGCAGGTACATGTGGCGTTAGAGAGTGCACTAGAGTCCAGGAACAGGTGAAAAACAATGCGGTTGTAACCCTACGGTGATTTTTCTACTAGTAACAGCTCTAAGATTCAATGGCTAGGGTTATCTAAATCTAGATTCGATGAGGAGGTTGGTTGTATACAGAGCGAACAGTTGAATAACCGATAGACTCCACTCCAAAGGAAGCACAGAACAAGAGAATTCAGGTTGAGTTTGAATTAGTGTTTGTCATTGACAGATGCCTCTTTTTTTCAGCACACATTCAGCATTTACAGTAACATGAGTGTTAACAAATTGGCCAAGAATACCTCTGGAATCTCAGGAAAAAAACAACAAAAATATAGTTGTGCAGTTCAAATATAAAATTGGATTTCCCTGAGTGCACTCAATTAGGAAAAGTCCTACCGCCCCCTTTAACACTCATAGTCCATGCAAATGGCATCCCATGGAACCGTTGCAGCGCTGTTAGGCGAGGAGGTAGATCAGGGAACCAGGCACCGGGGTGAACGAACAGGCGACCCAGCATCAATGGAACCAAGAATCAGACCCAGAAGAATCCTCTAAAAAAACCAGTCTACAAGAAGTGCATAAAATTAACTATAGATCAGCCTCTGTGTCCTTTTTATCACCCTTCAACTTAAATGCAACTTGTAGACTTAGATAACCAAAACAAAATGCAGTACCAATCCTTTAACTTGCATTGACATACATGTTACAAAAAATAAAAATATTCCCCCTTTAAAAGGCATAAATTATTTGAATAATTGGCTTCAAATACACATAACGTAGTAAACAACATAAAATATTGTGATATAGTATATCGCAGCAACACCGAAATGAGATTCTGTAAGGCTCAGACACATGTAGTCACTGTCAATGGCATTTTTTTTTATATTGAACATGACTTTTACAAAGAAATCCAAATTAACTTGTTAGTAATTAACACAGTTATAGCATAAAACAATTACCCCGACTGGTTTTTATCAGCAGTAAGATTCACAAATGATCTTATAATTCCACAGTGTCCCCTTTTTTGTGAGCTAATATAACAGAAAATGGTGGTCATGACTCACCGAGATAACCACGTTCAAAACGTTTGCTCCAAAGTCCCAACGTAGTTCGAAATTCACAGGACCTTTAAGATGTAATTATAACCATCTTAGTAAGTCTCTGGATTTATTTTAATCATAAAATTAACTTTTACTCTAAATATACCTCTCGTTCTTTCTGCTCGGGTTCAGCTTAGCAAGATGAGCGCCAGAACGAAGAAACAGCGAAGAAAAACTTCTTAGAGTGCACAAATGCAGAAACTAAGAATTGCACTCAAAATCGCTTTAACAAGTGCTTACATTAGATTACATGTTAGAGCTCGTTGGTGTAAAATTAACAGGGTTACACGGTCATTTTAACCACATCATCCACTTGACAAAGAAGACATAGCTGAACTAGTGGCCTTGATGTTCCATCCTGCTGAACTCACCACACTCGGGCTTGGTGCACAGCTATTATGAGCCATCATGAGCCATAATGACAACTTATTACACACTTTTACCTTCACGCTTTTGACTAAATGACAGGATCCACTCGCTGGCCAACACCCTGTACCTTCAGAAGCCAGCCCCCACACACGCACACACTCACGCATGCATGCTCACACACTACACCTCTCATTAACATGTCACGTACATGTAACCTGCTATTACACATGGCACACTCAAACTTGTGCTCACACTCGCACTAACGCAGAAGAAGAAAGGAGAAGCGTTACATACTGTAGCCGCTCTTGTCTTTCACACTTTACTCTCTCACACTCCTGTCTGGCCATGCGACACCGTGTTCCCATGAGCACCTGGTATGACCAGCTGGTAGGTACAGTGCTTTGTATGTTCCCACGTAGAGCTTCGACAGACGCTTGTCCATGTGGTTTTGGAGTCTGATGGGAGTTCCCAGGGTAAGAGGTTGTCTGTGTGTGCAGGACTGCTGGACGGCGTTGATCTCGGCAGCTAAGGAGGGCCACATCGAGGTGGTAAGGGAGCTGCTGGAGAACAATGCTAACCTGGAACATCGAGACATGGTGAGACTTAGGGAGTCACTGGAAAGTTTTTCTTCATTTAAAATCTGCTGTTAACACTGATTTTCAGTTTGATATATTAAAAACGTCGTTATAACATGCCATTATCCAAAACTGTACACTGTACTATAGTAATGATATCATGTTCTCCGGAAAGGCCATACAGTATTATCAGTATTAAGTCAAGAAAATAGTACAAAAGGGGAATTAGGTAAGTAAATTGGGTTGAAAGGCCATCCTGGTGGGCTCATGGATGAAACGCGTGCCATGTAATCGCAAAATCAACGGAATGATTTGAAGAACGGTTGTTGCATGTCATCCCCTCATTGGCTTAAATGCCAAGAAAACTGTCTTAAGAAAATTAAATATAACTGGGGTTTAGGGAGGAGCAAGACTAAGGTATAGTAATGTATCCTCAGTGCCAAAATGACATTTTATGTTTATAGGAAAAGATGCGTTAACTGAACAACATGGAACAATAAGACACCATGTCAAACTTCTAAATATACTTGCTGCTCAAGTCTGACAAGCTGCTCAAACTTGTACTGCAGGTTAACGCTTGGTAATGTAGCCTTTATGCAATTCATAATAGAATAAAGTTATGATGTCTTGCTCCTCATTGTATGTACATTCATGGTTTCTGTAAAATGTAATGACCCCAGTGCTGGTAGAACAGGATGATCCATTAGCCTTGAAATGGACATGAAATGAAATTACTTTGTGTGTGATGGCTCCTCTCTAGTAGTAATCCCATTTACTGAGCTCTGGTTGTCTCTGCATGGAGCAGTGAAATTGTTTAATCTTGGGATCTAGACTTGTCAGAGTCAGACAGTTGTCTGCAGGGTTTCTGTAGGAGACATTCTGTATATTCATGAGTGACTATTGGCAACATGCAAATGAGATACACCTGCTTATTACCTGGGGTTGAGTGTGTTTGGTATTAGTTGTGATGTAGATGTTCCAGCTCAAGAGGCAATGTGCATTTCCAGCAGCCAGTAATACTAAAAATATAATCCTAATGGGCAGTAACCATCAATAGGTAGTGTAAATAATGTATTACATTTCTATATTGGCACTCAAACATTGCACTATTTCCTTTACTATTTTATCATGCATGATGAGACATTTAGAGTTGATTTTAAATCCTCGCCTTGAGTGACTTTATAGAAGCGACTCAGGACATCAGCTGACTCATTGCCGTGCAGGGCGTGTCTAAGCTGCACAGGACAGATCACAGCCAGTCATCACAGTGGGATTTATTATAATCCCACTGTGTGATACTGTCCACTCACTGGAAAGTGTGTCACACCAGCTGTAAATAGCGCATTTTCCTACCACAAAATCTGCTTAGATTTGACCTATTCTGTAAGGCTTTTTTTCCCCCTTACACCTTATTACAGTAAAATAATATCTATAATTATATGTCCAGAATATGACATATTCTATATGTAGAGCTGTTTTGTAGTCATTAATAAATTTTTCCTATCCTCATAATTTCTCAGCTGTGTGTTCTCTGCATGTATCCTACTCAGGGAGGTTGGACTGCTCTCATGTGGGCAGCCTATAAAGGTCGTACAGATGTGGCCCAGCTGCTCTTGGAAAAGGGAGCTAACCCCAACATCACTGGTCAGGTACTGAGACTGGACACACTGTATTTCTACTTAGTTCTCCTATAATAGTAGCCTCATTGGCATCTGTTGTTCCTTTATATAAGCATTGAAGATTACACTGGTAATTGGTATATTTACAGTACATGACATATTTTCATTTATTGAACTGGAGAAGTTTATACCTCTCTTTTCAAACTGAATCTCCTTCTCAGTAAAGAGTCCCTGAATGGGGCAGTTTGTTTAAAAGAAAGTGTTCACATCATGTGTTTTATTCTGATTTCTCCATGTAAATGTAATGCAGTGTTTCAGCTCACTAGTTCTAAACTGATATGAACATTAGTAAATGTCATTAAACATAACTTTGGAGTAACAAGAATGTGACCACAACCACCTGCACGGTGCGATGCGTCCTCCATCATCTGCTGTTTTAGTCATGTGATGTGGCTTAAAGCGGTAGTACGACTGCAGGCCTGGCACTGATCATTAGTTACTGTCAGCATGACTTCACCCCTGTCCTCTGCCCCAACAGTACAGTGTCTACCCCATTATCTGGGCGGCAGGTCGAGGCCACGCTGAGATTGTCCATCTTCTGCTGCAGCATGGAGCCAAGGTCAACTGCTCAGACAAGGTAACTACATACTGACAGATGTTTGTCATTTACTAGTTTTTAATCACAGAAGATGTAGTTAGTGGTATGAGCTTAAAATATTCTTCCTTCATAATTATTTACAAGTCCCTGGGTTGCTGACTAAATCATCTCTTGCCACTCATGTTGCAAGCACTCTATCATATTTTCTTCTTTTCCTCGCAGTATGGCACCACTCCTTTGATCTGGGCAGCCAGGAAGGGCCACTATGACAGTGTGATGCACCTTCTGGCCAACGGAGCCGATGTGGACCAAGAAGGAGCGGTAAGTAGATTGGAGATTTCCTGTGAATGGTTGTTTACTATATTAATTGTATTGACTATATGTCAGTAGCATTCAATAGAGATCCAACACTGTCATGCTTTCATCTAGAAAGAGTTCTCAAAGTTTGACTTTACAAAGCCTTATTGGCCTCTTTCCACACTATGCATTCTCTGTTGCTGTCTAGGTGACTAGTAAATGATTTTGATTAATAATCAAGCTGCAATTACGTAGAACTGCAGTTTACAACATCAGTTTACATAATTATAAATAAGACAATATTGACAACATTTTAATTTCAAGAAGAATGTCTGTCATAGCTCAAAATAGTTAAGATATTGATAGAGCGCAATGTAGTATTTGTATTAATCAAATAGTGAAAGGATGTTGATTATTAAGTTTGATCACAATCTCTACACAAAAATCTAGATTGTAATGCAGTTTTCATTGTCATGGTTCTTTGCACCCACAATTAGTCATACTATAATATTTGGCAGTGTTTCCTGAACAGTGTTAATATTTGATTTGGTATGAACAGGTAGCCTAAAGGGACAGTTCACCCTAAAATCAAAAACCACGTTTTTCCTCAGACCGTGTTGTGAGCAGTTTCATGTGGGAACTATCGATAGAAATAAAATTGCTCCTCCATAAACCTGCTCACAACAAATCTGTGGATTATCTTGAGTAACTGGGACATGATTTCTGGAAAGAGACTTTGCTGGTAAATAGCACTACAGTTAAGAGGGAAAATATGTATTTTAGAGTTTGGGGTGAACTGTCCCTTTTAACAGCTCAGCAAGTCAAATTTTGTTTTGGGTTCATCATTGGTGCCATGACACACAAAGCGGCTTGTTCTGGCCAGTTTAGTTTTCACACAGTCAAGGTTTAATACTCCCAAGCGCCACGAGCGCTTTAGTAAACGGTAATATGAAATAATTGATTGCATCTATGACGCAGCGCATCTGTGCTGACACATACTGATCGATGTGATAGTTTGATATGTAGCATCAATAATCAGATGGAACCATAGCAGCTAATGTTGCAGAGTAGTTAATTTATATGTGATTAAGATATTCCATTGCCTGGAAAAATATACGAACTATTGGGCTTGCTAAATGATATGCTGATAATATATTGTTGTTAAGCCTGTCTCCCAGAGCTGTTAAAATAAACTGATAGCATTTGGGAAATATAGTTTGTTATTCTTCATTAGTAAATTATTGGGCACCAACCAAAACCATAACACTAGGGCTGAAACGATTCCTCGAGTAACTTGATTACTAAAAATAATTGATTCAAATTATTTTCATCGCAGCTTTGTTTAATCCATATAACTTTATACAGCGCACTGTGTTTTGCACTGATGATTCTTACTGTCACACAATCCACTTATGCTGTGTGTGTGATCAGAGACGGTTCAGAGTGTCTTTGGTGTGATTTGAGAGCGCGGATTACAAGAAGGAGTAAGAGAGAACATAGCGAGGGATGCAGAGAAGAGACAGGCCAGAGAAAGTGACAAAGTGTCCACGAAAACTCTTTACAGTGAGTCTATTGTAAAACCGAACTAGCGTACCACAATAAGACGACGTCTACACTTCAGCATCTCAGCAGAAAGCATCCAGTCTACGCTTCCAGTCCACAGAGTATTAAAGTAGAAAGAAACATCTTTAAATTTTAAATGTTAGGGTTAGAGGCATCTTCAAATGTGCATTTAAATTCCTTCTGTCTGTGTCTTTTCAGAACTCGATGACAGCTCTGATTGTGGCAGTGAAAGGTGGCTATACAGAGGTTGTTAAGGAGCTGCTGAAGAGGAACCCAAATGTCAACATGACGGACAAGGATGGCAACACAGCCCTGGCCATTGCTGCCAAGGAGGGATACACCGAGATCGTACAGGACCTGCTGGATGCCGGCACATATGTCAATATCCTAGACAGGGTGAGGCCACTCATCAGCATTAAAAGCTTGCTGTTTGAAGATGTAGAGGAGCAGCTGATGTGAAACATAGCGTGAATAAAATACAACTCACGTCTCTCTCTGTCTGTTTTTCCTTCCTGACTTTCTTTCACCATCTCTTTCAGAGTGGGGAGACAATGCTGATTGGAGCAGTGAGAGGAGGTCATGTGGAGATAGTCCGAGCTCTGCTTAACAAATACGCTGATATTGATGTCAGGGGCCAGGTAGGAGCTCCTCTTCCACTATCTTTGCTCCCTATTGGATGTTTAAAGGCAAATAAGAGGACGTCTCTTGTTCTCTATGTGAAATGTCACACTGCTACTCATTACAGTTAATTTAGCTCTGTTGTTTCTTGGTAAAGTGAATGTTAATCCATGGGTTAGAATTACACAAATATACAGAAGTACTATTACTATATAAACAGAAACACTTTGATACCCTATGCATAATGCTGCACATTATACATAAACTATGCACAATACAAAATAATATACTGCATTCTCAACTATGCACACTAGTCTAGCCTTTTTGTATTTCTGACACTTTTCTAAGTTAAACAAACTAGTATTTGCCTTTTCCACATCAGGATGGAAAGACTGCCCTCTACTGGGCAGTGGAGAAAGGCAACGCTACCATGGTGAGAGACATCCTGCAGTGTAACCCTGACACCGAGAGCTGCACTAAGGTACGGCACACTCAGTAGTCTTCTTTTCCCTTTCGGCTGTTCCCTTTCAGGGGTCGCCACAGCGAATCATGCGCCTCCATCTAACCCTGTCCTCTGCATCCTCTTCACTCACACCAATTAACTTCATGTCCTCTCTCACTACATCCATAAATCTCCTCTTTGGTCTTCCTCTAGACCTCCTGCCTGGCAGCTCCAACCTCAGCATCCTTCTACCAATATATTCACAGTCTCTCCTCTGAACGTGTCCAAACCACCTCAATCTGGCCTCTCTGGCTTTATCTCCGAAACATCTAACATGAGCTGTCCCTCTGATGTACTCGTTCCTGATCCTGTCCGCCCTCGTCACTCCCAAAGAGAACCTCAACATCTTAAGCTCTGCCACCTCCAGCTCTGCCTCTTGTCTTTTCTTCAGTGCCACTGTCTCTAAGCTGTACAACATCGCTGGTCTCACCACCGTCTTGAACACCTTTCCTTTCATTCTTGCTGATGCTCTTTTATCACACAACACACCTGACACTTTTCTCCACCCGTTCCAACCTGCTTGCACTCGCCTCTTCACCTCTTTTCCACAGTCTCCATTGCTCTGAACCGTTGACCCTAAGTACTTAAAGTCCTGCACCTTCTTCACCTCTGCTCCCTGTAACCTCACCGTTCCACCTGGGTCCCTCTCATTGACACACATGTATTCTGTCTTACTGCGGCTAAGCTTCATTCCTCTGTTTTCCAGAGCAGACCTCCATCTCTCTAGATTCTCCTCCACCTGCTCCCTGCTTTCACTACAAATCACAATGTCATCTGCAAACATCATAGTCCATGGAGATTCCTGTCTAACCTCATCCGTCAGCCTGTCCATCACCAGAGCAAACAAGAAGGGGCTCAGAGCCGATCCTTGATGCAGACCCACCTCCACCTTGAACTCCTCTGTCACACCTACAGCACACCTCACCACGGTCTTACAGCTCTCATACATGTCCTGCACCATTCTAACGTACTTCTCTGCCACTCCAGACTTCCTCATGCAATACCACAGCTCCTCTCTCGGCACCCTGTCATACGCTTTCTCTAAGTCTACAAAGACACAATGCAACTCCTTATGACCTTCTCTGTACTTCTCCATCAGCATCCTCAAAGCAAACACTGCATCTGTTGTGCTCTTTCTAGGCATGAAACCATATTGCTGCTCACAAATGCTCACCTCTGCCCTTAGCCTAGCTTCCACTACTCTTTCCCACAACTTCATTGTATGACTCATCAGCTTTATTCCTCTGTAGTTGCCACAGCTCTGCACATCTCCCTTGTTCTTAAAAATTGGCACCAGTACACTTCTCCTCCATTCCTCGGGCATCCTCTCACCCTCCAAGATCTTGTTAAACAAACTAGTCAGAAACTCTACTGCCACCTCTCCTAGACACTTCCATACCGCCACAGGTATGTCATCAGGACCAACTGCCTTTCCACTCTTCATCCTCTTCAACGTCCTCCTCACTTCACTCTTGCTAATCTTTGCTACTTCCTGCTCCACACCAGTCACCTCTTCTACTCTTCGTTCCCTTTCATTTTCCTCATTCATCAACTCTTCAAAGTACTCCTTCCATCTTCCCATCACACTCCTGGCACCTGTCAATACATTTCCATCCTTATCTTTAATCACCCTAACCTGCTGCACATCCTTCCCATCTCTATCTCTTTGTCTGGCCAACCTGTACAAATCCACCTCTCCCTCTTTAGTATCCAACCTAGCATACAAGTCCTCATATGCTCTTTGTTTGGCCTTTGCCACCTCTACCTTCACCTGACGCTGCATCTCCCTGTACTCCTGTCTACTCTCTTCAGTCCTCTCAGTGTCCCACTTCTTCTTTGCTAACCTCTTTCTCTGTATACACTCCTGAACTTCCTGGTTCCACCACCAAGTCTCCTTGTCCACTTTCCTCTTTCCAGATGACACACCGAGTGCCCTCCTACCTGTCTCCCTGATCACATTAGCTGTAGTGGTCCAGTCATCTGGGAGCACTTCCTGACCACCCAGAGTCTGTCTCAGCTCCTCCCTGAAAACTAAACAACATTCTTCCTTTTTCAACTTCCACCACTTCGTCCTCTGCTCTGCCTTTGTCCTCTTCATCTTCCTCACCACCAGAGTCATTTTACACACTAGCATCCTGTGTTGTCTGGCTACACTCTCCCCTACCACTACTTTACAGTCACTGGTCTCTTTCAGATTACAACGTCTACACAAGATGTAGTCCACCTGAGTGCTTCTCCCTCCGCTCTTATATGTCACCCTATGTTCCTGCCTCTTCTGGAAGAAAGTGTTCACTACAGCCATTTCCATCCTCTTTGCAAAGTCTACCACCATCTGTCCTTCTGCGTTCCTGTCCTGAAGACCAAACCTGCCCATCACATTCTCATCACCTCTGTTCCCTTCACCTACATGCCCGTTGAAATCTGCACCAATCACCACTCTCTCACCTCTGGGGATGCTCTGCATCACTTCATCTAACTCACTCCAGAATTTCTCCTTCTCTTCTAACTCACATCCTACCTGTGGGGCATAACCACTCACAACATTGAACATCACCCCTTCAATTTCCAGCTTCAGGCTCATCAACCTGTCTGACACTCTTTTCACCTCAAGAACATTCCTCACAAACTCCTCTTTCAGGATAACTCCTACTCCATTTCTCTTCCTATCCGACCCATGGAAGAACAACTTGAACCCTGCTCCTAAGCTTCTAGCCTTGCTACCTTTCCACCTGGTCTCCTGGACACACAGTATGTCCACCTTCCTTCTCTGCATCATGTCAATCAACTCTCTAGCCTTCCCTGTCATAGTTCCAACATTCAAAGTCCCTACTGTCAGTCCTACATTCTTAGCTTTCCTCTTCTCTCTCTGCCTACGAACACACCTTCCTCCTCTCCTTCTTCGTCTTCGACCAACAGTAATCCAATTTCCACCGGTACCCTGTAGGTCACCAGCACCGGTGGCGGTCGTTGTTAACCCGGGCCCCGACCGATCCGGTATGGAAGTCATTGTCGTGATTCGCATTTTTAGTTTGGCATGTGTTTTACGTCGGATGCCCTTCCTGACACAACCCTCTGCATTTATCCAGACTTGGGACTGGCACATGAAGACACTGGCTTGTGCCCCCCTGCGGTTGCATTACGGCACACTCAGTAGTAAAGGAGTAAAATACACTCTCTCTTATCCTTTAAATTTCTTGATTGTTACTTCTAAAGTATCATGTTCCTCTCTTTATTTCTCCTGATTTCTCATATATTGAGTTTAAAACATAAAGGTTTAGAATATTTCTATTCACTTAACAGAAATCTGCTGATTTTGAAAAATCTGTAAAAATACTGTTGACCAAAAATGGAGGCAGACAACTATGTATGTTCCCTTATAACAGCATTAGCTGGGCTTTCTTAATTTCTTTCTTTCATTCTGAAAAAGTATTGTGTGTAGGCAGTGGAATCTTTTTCATTTGTGTAGTGTTAATTGTAAATTTAAAGGTTCAATGTGCATAGACTTTTGTGTTCAAAATACAGAATGATCATGAAATGTTGTGTATCTCTATTTGTGTTTTAGGAGGGAGAGACCCCACTAATTAAAGCCACAAAAATGAGGAACATAGAGATAGTGGAACTGCTGCTGGATAAAGGAGCCAAGGTGTCTGCACTGGACAAGGTACTTTTTAAAACACACGGACTTTACACACACCTGTACAGAACCCCCCCCCCCCAGTACTTTCATAGTGTTATTTAGTTTAATGATTTGGAGGTTTCTTTTTTGCCCACTATTTTTGGAGTGTTACAGATCTGTCAATAACAGCAATTAGTTAATTCAGTGTTCTACACTCAGAAAGGAGACACGCCCCTCCACATTGCCATCCGAGGGCGAAGCCGAAAGTTGGCTGAGCTGCTGCTGAGAAACCCTAAAGATGGCCGCCTGCTTTACCGCCCCAACAAAGCTGGAGAGACACCATACAACATCGATTGTACCCACCAGAAAAGCATCCTCACACAGATATTTGGAGCCAGTAGGACCCATTTCTCCATTTCATTCACAAAGAATCGTGTGACAAAACAAGCTGATAGCCTTGTGGTTCAGAAATTGGATTAAACTGCTTTACGTTGTCCTATTTATCTTTTTCTGCACTGTGTATGTTTTTCTCTCTTTACATCTCTCTCTCTCTCTCTCTCTCTCTCTCAGAGCACCTCTCCCCCTGTGAGTCAGATGGAGACATGCTGGGTTATGACCTGTATAGCAGTGCTCTAGCAGACATCCTTAGTGAGCCCACCATGCAGCCACCTATCTGTGTAGGACTGTACGCTCAGTGGGGCAGCGGAAAGTCTTTCCTCCTTAAGAAACTGGAGGGTACGTAAGCCCACAGTTTTGAAAACTCTCCTGTAAAGATGAAAAGCACCAAATTGTGGAAATTTGCTTTCTGGACAGTGCCTTTCCTCAGTTTCTTCAACCCTTCTGTAACACTTTGAGTTGAGATGTTCAATGGGTTTGTTTTCATATTGCGTCATATCCTCTCATAGTGTCCTGTATTTTTCTCCCCCCTTATACTTGATGGAAATATCTGAAATATCTTTTTTTGACTTCTTTTTCCTTCCTCTCATCCACCAGATGAGATGAAGACCTTTGCAGGCCAGCAGATAGAGCCGTTGTTCCAGTTCTCTTGGCTGGTGGTGTTCCTCACTCTGCTACTCTGCGGTTCAGTGGCCGTGGTTCTGGGCTTTACTGTTGATCCCAAGCTGGCAATTGCTGTCTCCCTGAGCCTCCTCGCCCTGCTCTACATCTTTTTTGGTGGGGAGACAGATGAGCTAGACTGATGACTGTAAAGAAATTCTGTTTTCATTTGTCCTGCTCCACAGGGAGAGCAGCCTCCGTGGAAGTGGTTGAATTACATAATGGCAAATTTTTGTATTCTGTTTTCAGGACAACAAAGGGAGTTCCAAACAGATTAAGCAGACATGGTTGTGCATATGTTTATACCAAGCTGTTATCAAAAAAATGTTCAGATTATTAAGAAAACAAAAGAATACTTAATTAATTTATACAAAGTGAACCTCTACTGTATGATGCTTTAGAAACTGCTCTGCTCACTAGAGCGTGCCATTATACAACTAATATCAAAGATGATGATGACTTGAGCTTCTTAATGTACATTGTTGTTGATTTTCAAGAGAAGAGAACTTACTAATGTTTATGAATAGAACTTAACCATAGTAATCATGAAATTATATTGTTTTGGCTTGTTATCTCACTAAAAAGCTAAAACAATTCCTCAGTTGAGCACCTCTTCTACTGACTCCAGTGCTGGTGTACTTTGGAAGTCGTCGTGAGAGGGAGAGCTGGAACTGGGCGTGGATCATCAGCACCCGTCTGGCTCGCCAGGTCGGTTACCTGGAGCTGCTGCTCAAACTGATGTTTGTCAACCCCCCTGAACTTCCTGAGCAGACCACCCGCGCACTGCCTGTCAGGTGACAGTGACAGACTCACACACACACACACACACACACACTGCTGATTTCTGTCAGTTCCCCAGGTCAAGACAGAAAATGTAAACACCTCACAATTGCAGTCCCACACCACATTTATTATGGGTTGTAACACTAGGTGGGTTAGTACCAATAACATATACATATTACATATATTATTGCAATTTTAAAAACATTGTTAAAATGTCCCAGTCCCATCTGCAGTTGGCTGTGTAACTGATTAAATCAAAGCATCATTTTCTCTTTCTCACATGTCACACAGGTTCTTGTTCACGGATTATAATCGTCTGTCCAGTGTTGGAGGGGAGACCTCAATGGCTGAGATGATTGCCACGCTTTCAGATGCCTGTGAGAGGGAGTTTGGCTTCATGGCCACCAGGCTCTTCAGGGTTTTCAAGAACGATGAGATCCAAGGTGACGTCAATGTCCTTGGCCTTAGATGTCACTCATGTAATGACACAAAAAGACCTGTTATTGAAATTAAATATAAACTTATATTTGCAATTACGAGCTTGCATTATTATCGGGCAATGGCTGACCAAAACCAAAATCTGAAGAAGTGAACTATGTCCCTGTTTAATAACACCATAAACCAGGCAGGCCCCCTTAATCAGGTTTCATGGTATTTACTTGCTTCACTGCAAAATTAGATTGAGAATGTTGTTTAAGAATGAAAATATAATGGAGCTCTTTTAAGTATAACCAGTACTTAAAGTGAACTGTTTAGTTCACTATTTATTATATACTTCTTCAAATGATCTTTAGTATGTAATGGTTGTGGTAATTCCAGTGTGCATAGAAAATATAGGTTTGTACTCCGATGTGCATCTCTCTCACATTATCCTCTACCTTCTTCTCATACCTCAGGTAAGAAGTGGAAGAAAACATGTTGTGTTCCCTCCTTCGTGCTGTTTGCGTTGACACTGGGGTGCCTGATCACTGGTATGGCCCTGTTGGCCATCTTTAAGGTGGGTTAGAGCAATGAGCCGGGGACCCTGCGTTTTGAACAATATGCGTTCTAACCACTAGGTCACTGGACACCCCAGTAATCAGTTTCAATGATTTTATTTCCCAGGTGGACCCTGAGAACTTGACAGTCAATGCAGTGCTGATTGCTATGGCCAGTGTGGTGGGCCTGGCCTTACTGCTTAACTGTAGGACCTGGTGGCAGGTGGCCGACTCCGTCCTCAACTCCCAGAGAAAACGGCTGCATAGTGCTGCCAACAACTTGCATAAACTCAAGAGTGAAGGATTTATGAAGGTAGACTAAAACACTTAAATCATTGTAACTAATCAAGGACGAATGGAAATCCTTTGACATCCTGTTGCCATGGCTATGTCACGGATTCTATTTGCTTATGGAGTTATGAAGCTCTAGTTCCTAATCAAATCAATTTCACATAAACATTGAAAATTGAATTGATTTGAGTCATTGGTTTTTGTCCCCTGTCTCACACCAGGTTCTGAAGCATGAAGTGGAGCTAATGTCTAAAATGGCCAAAACCATTGATGGCTTTACCCAGAACCAGACACGCATGGCTGTCATCATTGATGGACTGGACGCCTGTGAGCAGGACAAAGTGCTGCAGATGCTGGATACGGTGCGTGTTTGCACGTGCTTCCATGCGTGGGCACATTAATGATTAGTGCAGCTTCCTCTTGACTGATAACAAGCTAATATGAAGGAATTACATTTCTGTCACTCAAGCAAATTCAAAACCATGAGGCAGACAGTTGTAGAGCAGCTGCCATGTGGCCCTAACTTTCAGTGGGTCTTTCACCTGTACACACAGAGCCCACACATCTCCAGTACTCTGCAGCCACCCAGGTGTTTCCAGCTGCCTCAGCTTGCCTCCAAGTTTAGATTCTTCCTCCTAGCTGCTGTAATAAAATTTCCTTTGGTCAAATGTTATTATTTGGTGAAGTAATTCCAGAGAAGATGGCAGCCTCCTGCGTGCTAATGTAATCTTCTCATCTCTGCAAGCACCTCCCAGTCACTCTGAAGCCATCTTCTGTTCAGAGAGATTCAAACACAGCATTTTGAAATCCATTTTTTGTTTACACAAATTACCAACATTTTTTCTCCTCTGTGTACTTTTCCTACTGGATAATGTACATTAAAGATGCAGATCATGTGATGACGCTTTAGCTAATTGTGCTGACAGCTGCTGTAGGGACAGAGGTTCGTCATCCTGTGGGGTAAGGCTGAGGGTGGTGGCCAGGGGTTAACAAATCACATATGCATGTAGCACAAATCGATGTCCTGTGACACTTGGACAATGTCCCTTAGTTAGCACAGTGGAAAACCCCGACACCATGTGCTGCGGACAGTCAGCTCTCACAGGAGTCGAAGTACTACAGCTGACTATTGCCTCTAGCTGTCTTGTTGTTGATTGATTAGATTGTAAACTACCTATTTTGACATTCAAGCAATAGACACTCCAGAAAGGCATCTGCTGCTCTAAAAACTCAGCTTTCACATGACTTAACCACATCAGTTTCATTACAAACAGGCTGATATCACAGTTTAAAAAACATATTTTATGGAATAACTAAAATAGGCGGTGAAAGATGTTCACCTAATTAACTAACACCTGGTTCCTTTCTCATTCCAGGTAAGGGTACTCTTCTCCAAAGGCCCGTTTATCTCCATCTTTGCCAGCGACCCCCATATTATCATCAAAGCTATCAACCAAAACCTCAACAGTGTACTGAGAGACTCCAACATCAACGGACACGACTACATGAGGAACATCGTTCACCTGCCCGTGTTCCTCAACAGCAGAGGCCTCAGTACGGCCAAAAAGCTCTGCATGGTAGCCCCCACCAATGGAGAGGCATTGCCTGTTGAGGGTAAGGACAAGGGCTAATTTACAACATATTGTACTGTATACACAGTTTTGAGCCATTTTGGGTTCCCAAGATATAGTTCTATTTTAATAGAGACATCTAATATTTGGTGTTCATTTTGTTATTCAATGGCATTGGTGAGCTGGTGATCTGTCATTTTTTGTCTCTTCCTCGCTCTCGCTCTCTTTCTCTCTCTCTCTCTCTCTCTCTCTCTCTCTCTCTCTCTCTCTCTCTCTCGCTCCAGGATGGCATGAAGACATGGACAGGAAGATGTCTCAGACCAGCCAGGGCCAAGACCAGGCCAAGATTGGCAGCAAGAATACCCTAAACCGCAGGGTAACAGCTATTCATTACAAGTTTATTTGTATAGGCCAATATCCCATACAATGTTTTGTTGGGGTTTACCGCACCACATCAGTGGTTCCCACCTCCACCCAAGCTCTCTAGCTTAAGGATGGATGTGCCATGGTACTTCCGTGTCAAGAGATAAAAGACCTTGGGAGAGACCTCGCCATCTGAGATGGCTGGGGATGCAATATGAGTTGTTGGTGGAAGAATGGTACTAATAATAGAAATACAAGTACAAAATAGTTCACAACCCACCCTAACCCATAACAACCAAATATAATATATATAAGCCACCAATAATAACAAATTGCAGAGAAGCTTTTGATACTAAATTAAAAGGAAGACAGTTGTATTTTTTAATAGAACAAGGTAAAATAAATGTGTTTTCCCACCACACTTGTTCCCACAACACTCGTATCTTATCTGGAAAAATCATAAAGCAGGAAATGAATGCATGATGTCCTAACATTAATCAAACAAAATTAAAATGCAGTTAGTTGACCACAACTTCAATAGGAAACATCAGATTAGTGTTAGAGATGTTTTAGAGATGCTGCCTTCGTAAGTCTCACTGCTCTCTCTTTTCGGCCTTTGGAGGTGGGGGGGTGGGGGTTCAGTACAGGCGTGGCGTTGGCAGGCAGTGCAGAAGCCAGAGGACAGAAGGAGACACAGAGACGAAAAGAGAGAGGTGCTCGGTGTGCAGCCAAGGTTCCTGGTGTAATTGATGTAATGACTGTTTATCCTTCCTGCTGCGTTGCCACAGCCTAATGACAAGGCCTAGCAGCAGTAGGTCCCTGTGACAAAACACTGGCACCAGGTCTGCTGGCAGGAGGCTAAGTGACTCTGCTGCTGTCGCTGATGCCTCCCCCCTTGCGAGACCTTCCCGCTACCCCTCCTTCCTCCCCGCCTCCCTCTCTTGTTTGTTTGTTTGACATTTGTTTATACCCTGGGTTTATCTAGTACACTAAATTATTGGTGTTAGCTCTTTTATTATGGGGCGGCATGCTCTTTTTATTTGCCCTCTGCCACTAGCTAGCTCTTGGCAGGAGAGCCCTCTTTCCACAAGTGGAGATTAAAATGAGGGCAGGAGGGGAAAATGAATTAGTGACTCTCCATTTTCATGTGGCTTCTCAAGTTGTGAATGACATTAGGAGTATCTCTACCATCTTATTTCCATTTATTGGAATTAAATGAATCCCCCTTATAAGGAAAATATGTATTACCTGGAACTCAGCATTGAGTATTTCTAAACAAATAAAGGAACCACCCTCTTAAAGTATAGCCATTTTTCACAGAATGATTGAACAGTGTATCAGCAAGGAGAAGAAGAACCCGTAGAAGTAAGCAAATACAAAAACAATCATCAAAATGAACCAATAAAACTGTAAAACGACATTTAAAATCAATGTATGCTGGAAAATCAGCCACACAGGGCTCTCTGTATGATAGACCTTTTTAGTTCTCACTGAGTGGTGGCCTTATGTTTCATCTCTCTGAGAAAGAGGTCATGAGACTGGCGTTACGACTTCAAAGTCAACCAAAAGCCTCGCCTTGGCTCATGACCATGGCAGCTGTCTGATATCATCACAGATGTTCTCCGGTAGATCTGTGTCAATAGCTCGCCTGTGTGTCATGACTGTTCAGCTTTGGACAGTGGCTCTTTGATTTTTTTATTTGCAGTCACAGGGAATTATATGTTTTTCTCATGAAGAGATAGATGATATAAAAGGGAAGAGAGAAAAAGCTGAAAGAAGACAAAATGAAAGAAAAATTGCTTTTAATTGGTTTCACTCACACCCCATTCATACGGTTAAGCTGCAAAACCTATGCTGGGTTATCTTTACAGTCAGTGACTGCTTGTATGCTACTGAAAAGGTTGTTGTACCATTGATATGCTAAAATAAATAATTTGATTTTGAATGAGAGCAAAATAGCCGATCAATGTAGAATTGGGTTGCATGTAAGTACATTCAAACATGGCTAGGGTGCATAGGAAGTCAAGAATATGAGAACATGAGGCCCCATTCACCCATCTACATGTAATCCTCAATCAACCCAAGCATAAAGTTTTACAATGACATGGCCTGAGATCACATGGTGACCCTGAAATGCCTGCTCTCCTTTCTCATGATGCACAGCTTGTGGCAGTGATGCTGCACAAGTGATCAAAATCTCTGCGTGGGTCAAGAGTAATGTTAGGCTTTTGTTTCACATCTGCTTTCAATTTGTCTTTGGAGAGGTCTAATTTTTAAAACTTCCCTGTACAGTATATGTCTGTTAAATGTTTTCTGTGGCTGCATTGGTTTTACATCTATGATTTCAAGACAGTTCCTGCTCTTCCTTTCCTGCTGATATGCTGCTTTTATTGGCACTGTGACTATATTTAATAGAATTCCAGTAAAAATAAAATTCTTTCCAAATTCAGCTTTTTCAGCATCACGTCCTGTCACTTAATGTTTGTTGCCATGATCGGATGATACATGTTACACATAAAAACGACAAATGAAACCGTAGTCTTGGAGACATATTAATCTTGCCAAGCCAGATGGGAACATGATGAATCCAAACGTAAAATTTCTGATCTTTTGCTAATTTCAGTTCCTGTTTTTCTTTGTACACTCGCTCTGTTAAGGACACATACCGGCGTCGGCAGATGCAGAGGACCATCACCAGACAGATGTCCTTTGACCTGACCAAGCTGCTGGTGACCGAGGACTGGTTCAGCGACATCAGCCCACAGACCATGAGGAGGCTGCTCAACATTGTTTCCATCACTGGTGAAGAATAAACCATATTCTGCTTTAGCACCACACTCTCTCATCTCTCACTCACTCATCTTGTTACACTAACAATTATATTTTGTCTATACAGCAACATCAAAGTTATTTAGCCCTAAATAACAAATTTTAAGGGGACTGGGGGGTTAATGTAAGTCAGCCATTGGGAAAATATTACTGGGGATGGAGGAGGGGAAAAAAAACACTAAACAAAAAGCTGATGGGATTTAATCCTTAACCAGTTGGGGTCAAGCATGTGGTTTCACAGGGAGTGCTTTTAACCAGGCTTTTTATGCAAGTTTAAACAGGCATTTAAATTAAAAATAAATATTATTTGCATTTGCAATAATGACAAGAGCGCAACTTAAGATATAAAAAATTATGGACACAAATTATTAACAGATTATACAAAGGTAAGAGAACTGAGCAGCAGTTTGAGAAACAGTAGACGCTAAACAGTTTGACCTTGACCAGTTTGTGTGATCATCCATTGCTAAACTACAATATGTTATACATATCGAATGTCCTGTAAATATAGTATATCAGATTCTCGCAGGATGTGGAAGTAGGTCATGTAACAACAACCTGTATAAAATCATCTCAGTGACATGTCTCTGTGATTCAAACTGATAACTTTACAGTTACAAGCCAACTTCTCTATTCTTAATGCCACAACTTTGGACAGATTATTAATCGGCAGAGATGACCAGGAGGATGCACAGTCCTGAGAGGTTTGTTTTTCTCAGGAGAAAGACAGACTGGGAGAAAGAGCAGACCAGTGACTTCTAAGGACTTCTAATCTTCTGTACCATTGTTGACAGGTCGTCTATTGCGGGCCAATCAGATCATCTTCAACTGGGACCGGCTGGCGTCATGGATCAACCTGACAGAAGAGTGGCCTTACAGGACATCATGGATCATCCTGTTTTTGGAAGAGACTGACGGAGTGTCTGACCTGGTGGCTCTCAAGACCATCTATGAGAGGTACACACAGACACACACACACACACACACACACAGACACACACAGAGACAATCACCCCTTCTTTAGTTACTTACAAGCTCTACAGATTTCTACAATACACCTGCATATTTTCTTTCTTTATTTCATTCTTTTTTTCCTTCCTTCCTTTCTTCTTTCTTGTTTTATTATATTTCCGTCACTCTCTTTCTAACTTGGGGCATGACATTAGCAGACTGAGGCTACCTTAAACACACGACAAAATGGAAATTAGGTCAAAAAGGTTTAGCTCAAGGACCCAGCATTGTCAGTAAAACGCTGAATCCCTGCAGAGTTCCTCCTGTGTCCTGACCTTCCTGAGGAAATCAAGAAATCAGAACAGAATTTAAGAGTTGGAGTCAATAAATAATCATGTTTCTTGATGTTTTCTCCTTGAAATACTGATGTAAGTAATTTTGACCAGCAGGTGGCAGTGTTTACAGTATTTTGTTTTCAGTATGGGCTGCATTAGTGCACAGTTACTGCCAATGACTGTGAGTGCCACACTAATTGGCAACTGACAGACAGATTTTGTAATTGATCATAATGCACAAGGCGAATGATGTTTGTATTATAGCCTGGACTTCTCTAGATTCATGAAAACTGGACAAGAGACAATTGACGCTCAGATGTCTTTGAGCATTCGTTGAACATTGAGAGAAACATTTTGTATGTCTGTGTGTGTGTATACACTATGACTGCTCATGTCTTTTGTATGTGTGTGGTCACGGATGCTTTTAGGCGTGCTCACCGCAGACAAGAGGAGCAGACCGACACAGACTGAGTTGCTGGGGTTCGGTGCTGTTGTTCATCAGTCGCTGGCCTTTAAAGGTTGCACTCTGTCACAATACACTAGTGCCTACAACTCCTGCGGCAGTGAAGTGTCACAGACAGTTACTCTCAGCCAGTCAGCCAGCTAGATTCAGCAGACATCTCCCCCTCCCCCATCTCCAAGGCAAACCACTGCCTCATTAGACCAGGTTTTTGCCGTTTTGTTTTCAAAGGCATCATGTTCCTTTTTTTTATATAGTGTTACATGGGATGTGTACAGTATGAGGGGAGGACAGAGTACAAGGTATTAGATGTGAGGCAAGGCTGTAAATCGCCGATTTTTCCTGGAAATGATGATCTCTGCCTTCTATAATTGTTAATTTAGGTGGAAAAATATGTCACGGCTTCTCTGTTGTATATGTTTATCATGTTTAAGTATAGTGGATACCCTAAAGGAGAAGTCCATACTTTTACCATAATTATTGTGGAAAATAAAACAGAGAGAAATAATTATACACTCGGACAGCCATGCAATTCTGAAGTGTCTCTACATCGAAAGGCCTGGATTCAAGTGCCTTTACCACAGCCCGGGATTGTGCTCACACTGTTCATTAGACTTAATATAGCCATCATCTTGTTTTTGACCAGCGGTCCTGTCTTTCTTTATCTTCCTCCTCACTGGCTATCTTTCCAAATGGCTGCTCTGTTCCGCAGTGGCCGTCGGAGAAGCGGCCTTAATGATGATGACAGGAAGCCTCAAACAGGCTAAACACAACGCCTTGCCTAGAGGCCCTATCTTTTGCAATAATCTTCCGCTGATAAGACTCAGGCCTCTGTCTGTGTATCTTTTTCTGTCCCTCTGTACTTTTCTTCCTCTTTCTTATGATCGGAGGCTCTTTAGGTCCCTTTTTTGTTCTGGATGAGATATTATGTCTTTTTCCCTTAGCGATGGATGGGCACTTGACTGGCCTCTCAGAATCGCAGTCTCCTTCTTCCGACTATCTGTCTGCTTCTCTTTGCTTTCCTTTTCAGCAGTGTATATGAATACGCACATGCACACCACATGTGCACACACTCACACATATCACATCTTACTTTGTGGCTCAAATTCGACGAGTGGATTCTTTCCTGTATGTTATAGTTAGCATCTTCTGTTATCACAAGACCAACGTGGTTCAAACCTCATGTATGTGCTTGTTGTGCGTGTTTTAGCGTGCAAACATGCATATGAGTTTTTGCGCTCAACTATTTTTATACAGCAGAACTGCACATCCTCTGAGCGTTACTAAGTGAATATATTAGTGGTGAAGTGAACGTGGGGGAGAGTCAGCCTCTTATAGGTCAACTGTCGCCCTGCATCTCAGTGACAAGGCAGCATGCGCTTCCTCTTCTCTTCTCTTTGTAAGGCTTGCTACAGCTTAGTAGGCCATAGCATCAAAAATATTATATTTTGTAAAATCCTACTCTAGATAACTAAGGTGGGTCTAAAAAGATGTTTTCAGTTTCCATCTTCAAAAATAAAATGCAGGTTTGATCCTTGCCTGAGGTCCTTTAAATTTGGCTCCGTGTCAAGAGACGGTCTCAGTTTAGACTTTATGCCCTACCTAGCCTTCTAAATTAACCCATACACTACTTAACCATGGGGAAATATTGCAAGAGTGCCTCTCAGTGATGAAGGTGACAGTTACTCTCTATGGCATGTACCTGAACTCCTATAAAAGGGAGGAAAAATAGAAACACTCACCCACCTTCCCTCATATCTCACACAAACACACATGCTTTCAAAAAGCTGTTTTTAGCAACTTGCCTGGCAATAACAAGCGTCCATGAAGGGCTGTGAAGTGTCGTTGTAGGACACGGCTGGAGGAGAAATGTGTAGCGCTAATTCCCGTAGCGGGACCGGGCCAGTACAGCCTTCCTAATCTGATGGAGAATGTGTAATCGGTTAATAACCTCAGCAATTTCTATCATTAACGGTAAGAACGGGGGCTGCCCAGACTAATGCAAGGTAGCAGGGGGAAAGAACTGTGTAACAAAGATGGCACTGTCTGTAGGAGATATTGGCTCAAAGCAATCAAGCTTACACACACACACACACACACACACACACACACACAAAGCGTAACTAAAATGTTAGTCTCACTAGCTCTGCAGGGAAAACTACACATTACACCTCAAGCGGTGAGCCAGCGTCGTGGCCTCCCCAGCACACTAACAGAAACGGAACAGGAAAAAAAACAAGAAGTGTTTTGGACCAACACTCATATTTGTAGCCGTCAAATTAACAACCCTAAATCGAATGCTGTTGTTTTGATCACTAGCAAATTGAATTTGGAGCCTGCAGCCTTGTGACTATCATTTTCAGTTTTATCATTTCTTCCTTCTCAGTATCGTCTCTTCTCAGGAGTCAGTTGTTCCTTGTTTTAGCTGCCATTAGAGACTTAATGACTACAGCTAACCTAGCTCTCTCCTGCTTCATGGTTATTGCTTTAAAGCAGCCCTGCCATTTCCAAAGACTGTTAATGGGATTTTGTATTTTTTATTTCCTTGATGTTGTTTAGAGTCATTACATTACATTTAGCCATTTAGTGGAAGCTCTTCAGTAGAGTGATTTCAAGTGACTGAGCAAGTACAGGTTCTGGATGCTGCTCAAGGACACATGACTGTTGTTGTGACTGTTGCTTTGTTTTTTTGAAATCCTCTTACCTTTTTATTATTTTTATTCTGTATTTGGATCCCCATTAGTTTTTATACAGTGGCTGGTGGTCTTCCTTCAAGGACTTTTAAAGGACTGTTCATGTACTCAGTCAATGTCTCCAATTACTAATTTTTATTTTTTTTTGACAGTGGTGATTTGATTGAAATAGAAATAGTTCTGTGTTTCGGTTAAGGGGTTAACATATTTGGACCTAATGATGTATGAGGGTGGGCCCCTCAGAGAGTTTATTCCTGGACGCCCAGATCCCGTTTTCAGCTCTAGATAAAAAAAAAAAAAAAAGTGCCGCTGGTCCACTGAGCAGGTTCCTGCACTGCTTTGACATCTGGTGCCCTGTCTGTGCCAGGATGCCCCCGCCGCACTCAGGAGTGTGTTTCTGGCTCTGCACCTGAATCCTCTGTTCATTACACACACCCACACATACATACACACAAACTATTGCATATGCCATACACTTGTAGACACACTTACACACACATTCACAAATTGTGGTGAAATGGACGCATGTTGTAACTGAAACGAGCAACACTACACGCATTTGGGATTGAACATTTGCATGCACGCACCTCTGATCACACATAAAACTGGTGCGTGTGGTACACATGCAACACACACATACACACACACACACACACCTAGCTCTCACACCAGTGCAAGAACATATGTCACCCCCAACTCCTCTGAGAATCAGTGTAATTAATCAGGCCCTGAGATGCAGGCTGTGTTCAACAAACGCACATATGCACGCACTCACACACACACGCGTTCACACAACGCAGGAAGCACAACGCAGCAGAGAAATTGTTGTCGGGTAACATTTTTTGTGTTTAGAAGTGCAGTTCATTGCAGTGTTACTGTATTTGTGTGTGAAAAGAAATCTCCAAATCTTCATGCACTTTTTGGTTTTACTTTTTACGCCACAGCTTGAGAAGAATCAACTGTTCCTCTCGTCCCTTCATCCTCTCTTCCCCTGTGTTTTGTTGGCGTGACCCTGCATTCATCCACCAATTCTCGGACACTTCAAAACTTTTTCCCCCCACTAATCGCACTCTGAATGAATATGTAGCCAGGCAATTCAGTCTTAATTAGAGAGACTCTTATCCCAAGTACTGATACATTAAGATGACGCTCTCTTCATTCAGGATTACTTTAATTGGCACAATTATTGTAATTTGGTTGCAATTATGTGCCTGGATAAAAGTGCTGTTCCAAAGCTCACGCGGGTGATTCCCTTTATGTGGAATCCTTTAATAAGCTCTTAAAATTCTTGCTGCAAAAAATGGTGAGATCCTATTCTTTTCTTATGATGAATACTTTTGAACTTTTCCTGCCCTCAAATGAGAAGTCTTTATTCTTTGCCACGCAGCCAATTGTTCATGTGAATTTCCCATCACATTCATGACAAAATTTCTAGCAACTAGATGCACAGCAAATGCTCAAAAATGGTTTTTCCCTCTCTCTCTGTCCTCCACTGAGGGAGCCCATTGTCCTTGTGCTAAATCCCTCCAGGAGGTATTTCACTGAAAGACAGCGTAAAACTGGTAATGCCATCGCTCATTGCACTGCCATTTGCCAAGAGGCCTGAAGACGTGTGTGAATTTGTAAAGGCTGGTGTGAAGCCACCTATGTCTCAATAGAGTTCTGGCTCATTCACTGATAGGATGGCATTGATTCTTCACACCAGTGTGCTGACAGACCACGTGACTGATGAGTAGATAAAGACAGACAGAGACAAAAAACACAGTATGGTAGGCGTGAGATAAAGATGGAAAAGGGAGAGGGTTGGTATTAGATAAGAAAGGGCATTCAAAGAGAGTCCAGTCTCAGAAGGTAAAACGAGGTAAAGGAATCAAAGTGTGTGAATACTGTAGAGGATCAGACCAGATATCAGCAGGATTACTGCTAGACGAGTTTGCCATTGGTGTGTTCATTTCTCAGGTGTGTTCAAAGCCTCAGGTGATGCTGCTGCTCAAAGTGAGATAGTCCAGGTGATGGACACACACAATTCATGCACATGACCCCTGGGTCCCACATGGCAGTGTATACGGTGATACTGCTCCTCTGCTGATTCCATTTGAGTGTGTGTGTGTGTGTGTGTGTGTCGGCCCAGCCTGCATTGTTGTTCCTCCATCCCTCAGGTGTTTGGCGGTAGTGACTCAGGCATGAATCAGCCCAGCTAGCTCCAACACCAACCCCCGCTGAGCTGCTCAAAATGTAAAAAACAAAACCATGGCAGCCAGTGTGTACAGGTGACACAGGAGGAGATGTTGGATGGCCAGTGTGCGTGTGTGTGTGTGTGTGTGTGTGTGTGTGGGGGGGGGTGGGTTGTTTGTGTGTGCAAGTGAGTTTTTGATTGTAAATGTATGTCAGTGTATTTGTGTGCGGAGGCTACAACGTGAGGACGGAAAAAACGTCATGCAGCATTCTTTATTAGAAAATCCTTAAAGCCCTTTTCGTTTCTGCCTGTAAGCTTAGGTTGAAGGATTAGTCTAATTGGTCTGAAACAAGAGAACTGCTCTGTTCCTTTTTTGTACAAAGCATAAAGAATCATTTTAAATGCAATAAAAGCCTCTTCTCCACCTCTGACTGGCCTCTGCTCTTTAGTCATAGAGTCCTTCATCAGTGACGACAAGGTTGGATTAACATTTAAATGTGACACTGAGGTGAAAGGAAAGGAGTGGAGGGCTGAGAAGCAGACATCAGCCTGATACTCTGGTATTTCTGTGGTGTTGAGCCTTATTGATGATCTCTCCCCTGCTCGGCTGTCTCTCTGTGCTGGAAGCTGGAAGGTGGGGGGCTTATTATAAATAGCAGCGCAGGGTTGCAAGAGGGTCAGCGCTGACCTTTTAAGTGGACAACGAGATTTGCCACTCAGCCGCTGCGGGAGCCACTGACACGCACCCAACCGACCCCCCCCACCCCCCTGCCACCAAAACACACACACACACACACATCCAGCCATCCAACTGTTAACGTCCTTGCCCTTCAAAAGTCAATGGAGGTCAGGCCCTTTTTAGTGGGTGTGCGCATGTGTGTAGAAACCACACTGAAATGGCAAAGAATGGCTAGCAAAGCAGGCAAGGCAAAAGAAGGCGAATTGAAGATTGAGCCTATCCAGCCTATCTTGAGAGGGGTCATGCGTGTCCTTTTCTTCTCCATCTTTGCTTTTAATGCTTTTAAGCAGCTTTTAATTTGGCACGTGATCAGCCACTGTATAGCTCAAGGATTTAGCTATCAGATTTATCTGCTGCGGTTTCGAGGAATGTGCTTCAGGTTCTAAAGAAAGTTCTTAATAATCAGAAGAGGCTTTTCCTCACTGCCTCTGACTCAGACACAAATTGGAGTTGAGAAGCTTTTG
Organism: Coreoperca whiteheadi; assembly: GCA_011952105.1. Classification (NCBI taxonomy): domain Eukaryota; kingdom Metazoa; phylum Chordata; class Actinopteri; order Centrarchiformes; family Sinipercidae; genus Coreoperca; species Coreoperca whiteheadi. The sequence goes on along the minus strand of CM022480.1, from coordinate 14,585,784 downwards.
TAAAAATCTGTTTTACCATACATGCTCTCTTTGTCTAATGTTTTCTCTCCCATGCTCATGTGCTCTTTGACATTCTCCTATCCCTCACTCATCTTATTTCTGATGCACACATCCCACTCTGTGAAGTTAACTGGAGGATTACTGGCTTTATTTGTCACATTCATCACTCACTGTATGGATTTTTAGCTCCATAACAGACTTATTCCAGATATATTATCTGCTGCAGAAGAGCACATTTGTCTTCACTTTTGCAGTACTTCCCTCTTAATTCGGCATCATACGGCCAATCAACTGGCCATTACAGCTATCAAACAACCACATGCGCTGATATGAACTCCGTGGTGCAATTAGTGTCACAATGAACGAACTCTGCCATGGCCCTATGATGCTCCAAACTCTCCACTGGAGCATAAATCACCAAGCTGAGGTTTAGTGTTTTACTGTTTGTCAAGAATGAGGCCTTAGTTACTCGGAGTGGAGGGTTCAGTTAAGGTTTTTGGGGTCTGGAACAAGGAGGCTCCGTTTTGGCGCTACACATGAGTTTAATCAACATTTCAGGGAACCACTGAAAGTCCTGAGCCCGTCTAAAGGCAGGCCGCTCACTCCGAAGCAGCTCGGTTTTTATCAGCATGGTGTGTTTCCCATTAGCCTGCTTGTCTCTGTGGTTTGCTTTGGGATGCACAGGTCCAGCTTAGTACAAGAGAGTTTCAATTATTGGACTAAACTTTGCCACGAAATGTATATGGAAAGCAGACGCTGCCACAAGTTGTCAGTTGGCACTGCTAAGACAAGGAAGCAAGAAAGAGAGAAAGTTTGAGACAGGAAAGCAGAGACAGAGGGTGTCCACATTATTTGAAGCATTTGATTCAAATCAAGGAAATACGTCTGGATTTTAAGGAGACAAAGGACATGGCGTCATCTAAAGTGAAAACATATTTTTACCCCACCCCCCCTGCCTTTGGGGGTAGTGGAGGCTTTGGCAGCTTCCAATGTAACAATAACCTCTCTCAGCGAGTCCACGCGCCAGCTTGCTGGTCTGTCTGGCTATCCACTGTTTTCCCAGAGAGGGCCTCGCTGGGTTCATCCACACGCTTGGCAGACACTGTGCCAGCGACTCTGACATGACTCTGACCAGGAGAGGAATGTGCCGGACCTGGGCCTGGTTAACTTCTTCACCCACACACTGTTGTACTGGTCACAGAGTGTCTAACATCGAAACTCTTGAGCTTCTCAAACACAATGTGCACAGGCGTTTGTCTGTTCTGCAGACATCTCTCTGTCTTTGGGCCCCTTTATGGAAATGTTTGGCAGCAAGACCACCTCTTTGTGGCGTGTGTGCGCATGTCATCTGTAAGCACAGAGGGCAGCTGTAAAGCAAGTCAAGTGGCACATTCATACTTCCAGCGCCCAAATAGCGGATGGAAGGGATAGAGGGATGAATTCTGCTCATTCCCGTCAGCTGCAGCGTGTGGGAGGTTGAGAGGAGAAGAAAAGCTATGCTCCAGTCAGCTTTGGGACCTATTAGCATTTGGATAAGCTCAGAAAGCTCCCAGTGGCCACGCCACACAGAGAGTGGTTGGGCCTAAGTTCCTGTCCTACTGCAGCTATAAGCTGGGTCCTGTCAATAGGCCCATTGTGGAGGAATGGCTGCTGGGATGCCTGGGTTCCTTTATCTCACTCAACATCGGTCTGCTTAAAAGTAGCACGCCTAGTTACTTGGCACTCCAATCCGAGCATCCATCTTGTCATTTGGCAACTGATTGCTGATAAGAAAGGCTTTGTTCATTTTGTCTGTCTTGTCTGTTCACTGTGAGGATGACTAAGTCTGATGTGATTTGTGTAAATTACTTAATGCCAAGGCCAGCAACTCATCATTAGCTAACTGCAAAAGGATGTCATTTGAAGTGGTCAAACCTCATTGACAAACTGCTGTTGTCATTTAATGGGTACCGTTTGTTCTGTAACACCATGCAGTTCAGCATGTTGGCCAGAATCACTCTAATGGCTTATCAGTTGTCAGTGTTCCAGTAATTCTGTTTCATTCCTTTTTTCATCAACCATCCATTGTTTAGTGCCCTCCGATCTTTACCAGTGATCTTACAAGGCCAGTGTTGAAGCGTGAGCTCCACTTTGTGTCTAGCCAGCCGCTCCTGCAGACATGTCTGAGCAGTCAGCTGGGATCATCAGGAATGGACCTCTGACTCTCTTGTGCGCTCCTAGTTTCTCTCCATCTGTCTGGAAAGTCTGGCTTTGTGCTACTGCGTGTTTGCAATGTACGACAGCAGGCCAGAGCAAACATGCAGGTCAGCAAAATATGCGCAGTTGTAGCTAGCTTCTCGGATGGCATTGTTGTTGGGTGATGTACATGAAGGATAGTACATACAAATAGTTTGTAGCACTTGTCTTTTCCAAAGGCGACTGACTGTGATAATAAAGGATGAAGGATGAGTCCTTGAACATTTTTCAGTTGTAATTCGCAGTTATATTATCGACTATATAACTATTTAGGCTAATAAATGTATGAAATAAAGAATGTGAACTCCCATTTGAGTTTGAGTTTCATGATTATTGTCCATTCTCAGTTTTGGCACAACAAGACCAGTGTGTGTACACACCATTTAGTTATGTTAGATGGTCCTATAAAAAGACTCACGATTCCTTAGAAAGTCTTTGGAGGGTGTTCTCTATATAGCAAAAGGAAGTTCCCTGTGTGTGTGTGTGTGTGTGTGTGTGTGTGTGTGTGTGTGTGAGTCACTGGCTCCTGTTGGTCTGTGTCTGCAGACCCACAAATAAACAGCAGTAAGCCAGCTGGAAATGGGGAAAAGCACAGGGCTTCTCTCAGTTTGTATACAGGTTAAAACAGTTCATGGGAAAAGGAACCAAACACCCACACATACTGTACATGTCCTTTCGCAGGCGCGCAAATACACACTCCACCCCTCATCTGTGCCTTTGAATTTCCCCTTCCTCGCTGCCCAGGTGTACGCGGTGGACATTACACAGTTGTTTTTGTCTATATTGTGTGAAGGAGCACCGCTGCCACTCACTGGTGCCGTTGGTGTGTGTGTGCATGCAGGTAACATCTGTGCCTTCAGAGTTCCACTCATCCTACCCAGCAGAGGTCACATGAGCGCGGGTTCATCTGTGTGCCAACATGGAGCTTCCTTGACCTTTTGGGTCTTGTTAAAGGTTCTAATGGAAGAAACACTGAGAGGGCTTTGTCCACTGGAGCCCAGCTGTGCCTGTGTCCACCCTGCTCACAGCCTATTCTCTCTTCTTTCAGTCTATGGGTGTCTGTGCTGGCAGTTGGATGGGGACAGTGGGTGTTGAGGTGACTCACCTGGGCTGGTCTGCTGAGAAGTGTATGAATGGAGCACAGATGCAAAAATATAGATTTAGTGTCTCCACATTTACAGAGAAACTTGATTGTAAAATGGAAATATCACACATTTGAGTTACACACTTTTACTTTTTAGCATGTCAAAATGCCTCTCTAGGACATCCCCTTCCCTGTATTTCTTGCCAGAATTGTACATTTGGTTAGAGACATCCTGTAACCACAAGGTCGCAGGTTTGAGCCCTGCAACAGCAGATGTGTCCATCACCAGCCATCTGTCCTGTCAAAATGTCCTTGAACAGAAGACTGGACCCCTACCTGTTCTCTCACTGTAAGCTGTGTGGATAGGAGTATCCGCTAAAAGCCTAAAATGGAAATGATGTTATTTTTAACTGATTGCAGTGTGCTTCTAGGGTCTTGTTTTTGTCCAGCCATCTCCGAGGTATGAGGACCTCACTGGATTGGACTGACAGGGGAGAGATTGGCCAGTTTGTTAACTAGATTAGGTTGTCTGATAGTTTGGATTATTAGCTAACAGTGTGCTGTGTTGAACCCTTTCCAGATGCTGACCTCACACTGACTTAGCTAGCGTGCGGCAGCGATGGTACTAATCATCAAGTCAAGTCACAGAAAAGGCCAGCCTGTGTTCACTCTCAAACACAGATCAGGCCCAGGGAAAAACCCAACTCATCGTTCTCACCAGAGCATACCCAGGGCTCCAGACTAACGTTTTACATTGATGGCACTGTTGCGCCTAACTTTTTCATTTAGGTGCACCAGCACATAATTTAGGTGCACCCAATAATACATTTTATGCATTTTGGGGGGGGGAGGCATACTATATACAAGGTACAAGGTAGATGTATTTATCATTTTACAACAGAGGGTTGCATAACAAGATTTGAGTTGAATTTCCCTTTATGCTACTCACAAAACAAACGTTATATAGGCTAATATTTGCAAGAATAAATGAATACATTACCCTATTTCTAGTAATTTATGTCACCATTTTGATTCTACTTAGTTACTCACAAATTAGTTAAATCTGCTCACTTTGCTTTTCCCTTCAGTTCTCTTTTTCTTTTCTCTACACGCACACACCTACACCTCTGGTCTCCTGCAAACAACACCAGCTTGCCCCGCCTCTTTCTATTTCGGCTTCTGTTAACTTTCTTCGACAGAACTATGTTTTATAAAGTCACCCAAAAAACACATTTTTTCACCCACGATTCACAGCAGCAGGTGAGCTGCGTGTGGACATCGGCACCAACAGGTGCATTTACAAGCTTCAACAAAACTACGGCATAAGTATGTGCATGTGCGAATATCAGTAGACCGCATGGAGGGGTAGAGCGAAGGGAGATTGTCCGCTCGTTAATTGATCGCGGATGGCGTCGTTATTTAATTTTTTTTTATCAGACCGTCTAAATTTCAGGCACACTAGTGCGACCAATGAAAATGTTTAGTCGCACCCTGGAGCCCTTATACCAGTGCACGGGCTGGATGATGTATGGGGAGGAGGGTGGGTTGGGGTTGAACTGGTAGGAGGAAAGGTTAAGCAGGATGTAGGGAGAGAAACGTATCCACTGAGAAAATGATGAAGGGTTTGGATGAGAAATGGAGGCAGAGATGAAAAAAATGTCGGCTCCCTGCTGGAGTCTTCTCACTCATCTGATACGAGCGGCATATTCTGGTGATAAATGGCCGGTGTCATAAGTCACTCTGAGTTTCATATTTCCATGTCTGAATGATGGGATTAATGAGATGTACCGATTTCTTTGGGTTGTTGGTGTTTGCTTTTCTTGTTGCCTTGATTAAACTGATATCTTTTTTAACCTTGTGCAGCTGAAATTAGATTTCTCACCTCATAACTTAAGCATTCATGCTCAGTATTCATCATTTCAGAAATGCTGTTGCCACTTCTACACTTCTGGTTTAAGCTTTAGTTTATAGTGTATGGTGCCAGAGTTTGTGCTGTTTTTTTTACTGAAGACTGAACTGCTTTTAATCTGACGTTCTTAATATAATACAGTGTTGTTTTTTCTGCAGTATAGACAGGAAAAACTATTTGACACAGTAATGGAACAATCTCCAAACATGGTGTTTACCTAGGGTCTGTGATAACAAACATCATGTTAGCTGTAGCAGCGCATCATGCCGTGCTTCTGTCTGCTGCTTGCTAAATTACCCTGATTATCATCTTCTCAGGTTTCCTCCTCTGCTGAGAAAAGATAACATCCCTCACTCTATCTGTCTTCAAACATCCCCCCTTTCACTATCTTGCCTTCTCTAAATCCAGTTATCTCTGCTCTCACGATGATGATGATGACCGCTGTATATCTCTTCAATCTTAACAGTACTTCTTGCCATTTCCTCTTTTTTTCATCAGAATGTGATGCTTTGTTTTCAACTATGAATCTAGCAGTAGAAATTTAGTGTAAACTGACATGTTGGCATCTTTGCGTCATATGCCAATAAGACTGCACAACTATGTTTTTTTTATATGCATTTGGTTTTCCATAGTAAGGAGTTGTAGAATTTAGTCCTATAGTTACTTGTTTTCTTTTATTATTTCAGATTTATATGGAATTTGAAGATACTAAGTTCCAACAACAAAATAGTCTGTTTCTCCAAATCAATACGATTAATATTAGAGAACAATTATCATGTAGAGCAAAACTGTCACTACATTAACTCCTGCTAAAACCCCATTCTCTTTTACTTTTTCCTCTGAAGAATATCCAAGAACATCCCCACCACTAAGGACGTGGAACCTCTGCTGGAGATCGATGGAGACATCCGCAGCTTTGAGATCTTCCTCTCCTCCAGGATGCCCGTCCTCACTGCCAGAGATGTGGAGATGTTCCTGCCGTGCACCGTCAATCTGGACCCCAAACTCAGGGAGATCATAGCAGGTTCATACACACTCAGTATTCGTACAGATGGGTGAAAAATTTAAGGAAAAACCAGCATCAAATGTCTTAGTTAGGTGTTGGGCAGCCACAAGCTGCCAGAACAGCTTCAGTGCACCGTGGCACAGATTCTACAAGTCTCTGGGGCTCTGCTGAAGGGATTAACATTCTTCCAAAAGATATTTGGTGCTTTGATGATGGTGTTGGACAATCCTGTCTAACACGTCAAAGTTTCCCAAAACACACCCTCTTTGCATGTATCACAACAGAGGCACACAGCTGTTATTTAAAACTAAGGCATGCCATTATACAAAAAAAAAAAAAAGTGAATTTGGCAATAGATTTTGTACGCCTAAACTAAACTAAAAATTGATGTATTTAGAAATCTTTAAGGTCCCACTAATTTAAAAATCTTTACATGCAGTGAAAACAGATAGATATTAACTGTTATCTCAACATAGTGTTACTTTGTTTCATCAACAAAATACATTTGAGTAAACAACTTTCTTCAGGTTAGCTCAAGATGGCATTTTTCTCAGGCTTTTAGTCTGTCATCATGATATGGAGCATGTGCATCTATATGTGTGTTTTTTTTGTGTGTGAGAGAGAGAGGGGTAGTACATAAAAAGGCTGGGTATACAATAGCATGGAGAAACAAAGAACTGTCCTCTATGTGATGTGTTGAATTCATTGCCAGCTCATTTGGCAGTGACATTACTCATAACATTGCAGCAGGGTCTGCTCTAAAATCACCCACTGCAGGGGCTCTCAGAAACCCACAGCTTGCTTCTCATTTCCAAACAATCAAATGTCGAGCAGGTTTCCACTACAGCACTTTGGGATCAGGACAATATTTTTACTCATTGTCACCAGTCTGCCTCCAATGCTGCACCAAACTTCACAGTTTGTAGTTACAGTGACGTAATAGTGCATCAGTATTAAACTGTAAGCCGGAGCAGCGCTGTACTTTTGCTACCGTGCGTCACCGTCCATTCAGCGTATACAGGAGTGTCAATGACGCCTAGTGTGAAGCTGCTGCATCATAGTGTTATGAGACCACAAAAAACACACAAACTCACGCACACAAAGTCTGTTCCATTGAGCCAAGGTTGAGTCATGGAGGGCGCAGCTGACCGAGCTCCACAACCAGACGTCCAGTCTGTAAGTAGTGGACTCGTGTCCTAAAAGTGTGTATCCACAGAACATGTGTATATTTGTGTGTGTGTGTGTGTGTGTGTGTGTGCTCAAAGGTGTGTGGGTGTTTTCACCTCCACACATGTCCCCAGGGAGCGGAAGGTGACCATTGCTCCTACCCAGTCATCCTGCTCCCTCCACTCCCTCCATGGCCAGTCGGTACTTGGTGCCCAGTGTTTTGTGGCCAGCCAGTGGGCAGTGCTGTCAGTGATACCCGCCCATGAGCCTGACTCACATCATAAGGCCCCCATTGTGTTCGCAGGCTGGATTGGGTCTCACTCAGCGTGTCATTCAGCAGCCACTTGTATAACCAGGAGACATTCTGGTGCCTGCTCCTGTTTCTGGTTCGTACGTTCTTGCCAGCCACACAGAGCCACTCTGTTCTGTCTCCGGGCTTATTTAACTTTAATTTGGGAGGTTTTCCCTCCTCCGCTACTACTCGAACCCTCTCAAAGTCAAATAGATTTATGTGAAACCAATTGTGGCAAAGTACTTATGCGATAGTGTGTATGAGTTCACAGGGTCTGCTTTGTTTGTTTACATGGGTGCATTTATTTGTCAGGGACAGCAAGGGGCCTCCATGTGCCAGAGTCATCACGTGGCTGGCATATCATTTGGAAAAGACAGAATATCAGCACGCCTGCTGGTTTGTCAGCAAATGGAGTAAATGAAATCAAAGTGAGAATGGAATTCACAGTTGAAGATCGTTGTAATCATAACATCTGCGCCTGTTTTCTCTCCAGCATTTAGTTGTTTGATTGTCTTCTATTTTGGATAAGGAGGACATGTTTAGGGACAATGTTCTTGTTGTATTCCCTACAGTGCTTCGGGAAACAAGGATTTTTGCTCTTGTGTACGTCGATTGTTTGATATGTATTTTTCTCTGTGGATTCACAACTGTATAAAATCTCTAGAGATGATGAAATAAAACTAAATTATTGATGCGTGGGTGGATCTGAAGGGTCTTTATAGTCATAGCCAAGACATGATCATCAGCATCGCAGATAAACACTTCCTTCTCTCTCCCTCTCTTGTTCTTTCTTCCCCCTGGCTCTGTCCTCTCATAGATGTGCGTGCGGCCAGGGAGCAGATGCACATGGGAGGAGTGACCTATCCCACGCTGCCTCTGCAAGAAGCAGTGCCCCGTTCACAGTCAGGTTATGGCCAGCACTCTGCCGCCTGCTCCCCGGCGGGCTCCTTTGCCGGACCCCTGCCCCCTCAGCCCCACAGTGCCTACTTCAGTGGGATGACTGGCCCTCAGCACCCCTTCTACAACCGGGTGAGACAGGAAAGGGACATATGTTTTAGATAATCAGTCCTCTACCTACTACTTAGAGTCCATCAGGTGTCAGTATTAATGCAGAAAAGTCCAAGTGAGAAAATGTTCTTGATAATCTAAGAAGAAACCAAGTGAATCTTGTTCAGTATCTTCACTACTTTAGATATCCCTGGAATCGCTGACCACTATCTTAACAGCGACAGAAGGAACAGTTCCTGCCACCTGAGTGACACTCACTGATCCCCACAACCGCAAACAACCACACTGTTTTGAATTTAGTCCTCTGCACGTTATAATGTAGCATTGCATTTACCCACTTGGAAATTACACCTGACTAAATTGTGCAGTTAACAGGTCTTTGTAGCCACCATATGACCATGTTTTATAAAATACCAGCACTTTACTGAGAAAGAATGAGCAAGTTAGCAAAAGTATGTATCCCCCTACAGCATTTTTGTTTGTGTGTCTGACCTCCCTCATATGATTTTCATTTTATTTTTACCTCCTCTCCACATTCCTTCCTTTCCCATCATAGCCTTATTTCCCCCATCATGTATATCACCAGCCACGGCATTACTTCCACCATATCCCCTCATCCTCGCGCCCCTCCAATAAACAACCCGGTCAACCTAAGGACAACACCAATGGACTTGTAAGTAAAGAAGCAATGCTAGATCCATCTGACATGTGCCTCCTAATGATTACAGCTGCACATATACTACTTGTAGTGGTATATATATTATGCAACAACAGAAAGTTTAAATAGTTGGTTGACAGTTCTCTGTTTCCTCTTAAAAAATGTAAAGTTAATTTTTGCTGTTTCACCATCTGAATTATTCAATATTTACTAGCAGTACCAGTTAAGTGAGAACTTGTTCCATTTTCATTATTAATTGTATAAATATAGTTAGACTCACAAAGGCTCAGGACAAAGAGCAATTATATCACTCAATGTTTAATATGCTGTCAGATTCATCAGCCTACTGCATGAACATACCCCAAAGTCTGACCTCTTTTTTTTTTTTTTAGCACTTCCTCTTCTGTCATGTACCCCTTTCCTCCATCTCCCTGACTCCCTTTCTTCAATGTGATGTCATATGCTTTGTCTTTACACCTCCTGAGGATTTTAATATCACCCTGTTATCCCTGCCCCTGTGCCCAAACACTGTCCAGCTCCTGACGCTGTTGGGGGTATTTCTCAGTTTTTGTGAGCCCAAAGCGAAGTAAAGCAGCAAAAGGTTATTCCATAAATTGAGTGGTAATGAACTCAACCTTCATTAGCTTTTCTCTCTATACAATCCTTGTCTCCATTCTGTGCCCATGTCAGGATGTTATTGCAGAGGATGCCAGAGAAGGCCTCCCCTCATGTCCCTCTGAACTCACCATGGTAACATGTAGTTGTAGTTGTCGAGCACTACAGATGTGCAAATATGCAACTAGTCCGTCATTATCTGCCTGTTGACTTGATGCTTAAACCTAATTTGTCATTTTTTTGCGTTGGATGTATAGTATGCACGTCTATATGTCTGACAAACTATTTTGTTGCTGTGGTTTACAAAAGCAGAGAGAACAAATATAGACTGTCACACTCACTACAGAATTCTTACAATAAATACTTCAGCTGCATCCGGTGTGACTATGACTGCCCGCTTAACCATCAAGAGAGGTGTATTTTGTTTCAAACGTCAGCATATGTAAATAGAACACGCTGAATGAAGTTCACTGATGTCAGGACAGTAGCAGTTCCCATTCTCTTATTAATGGACATTATTAATGGGTTGTTTACTCACTTCAAGAATGCATGGAGTTTCACTGGCAAGAAAAACTCTGCACCCAGATATTCACATATTTTTAGAGAAAGCAGCCACTTTTAGAACAATTTGAAGATAACACTACTCAGGAGATTTCTGCTCTACAAAGCCACTTATCAGGGCACTGCCAGCAAGCCTTTAAAGGAGCTATATGAAAGATTTAACTATAGATTACTATATAATGTTCCTTCCCTTCTCTGTCTGTATTTTTTTGTCTTTAATTTTTGCTTTGATTATCCTCATTTTCTTTAAACCTTCATTGATGTCTTAAATTTTTACTCCCTTTTTTGTTCTTCATATCTTCCTTTTTTCTTTTGTATGAATTTTCTCGGTTTCATCCCATTCTGGATTTTCTATGTACATTAGCCCATCTTATCCCTTCTTGGTTCACACTTGATCTCTTTGTGTAGTGTTCACATGTGCCTGTATTTCTGCAAATCTGTGAATGTGGATGTGTGTGTGCACACTCGCCCATTTGTGTGAGTCTTTGAATATATAAGTGGGCCTAGCCCAGTGTAATTACCAAACAGATATAAATGTGAGTATGGATTCCTCGGGCTGCTGGGATTATCATCAGAGCAACTGTTGGGGCTGGCAACACACACACAACACACACACACTCACAATGAGCCCAGCGCTGGTAGAGCTTATCTCCTTACCAAGACGCTTCCTCCCTCACAGAGCTCTGTTTCCTCTTCCCCATCCTTCTGCCCAGCCCTGAGCTCAGCCCAGCTGTAATTACATTCTTATCACACACACACTGGGAGGGTTCACACAAGCACACATACACACAGACATTTACGCTTTCGCTCATGTTCTTAGAACACACGCTCGCAGTCTGAATGGAGGAGTCGTATTCAAGGCCTTCCCTGAATTGAAACTTCTGCTTTTTCTGCGCAGAGAGAGAGACATCTCATTCTCTTAGTGGGTCTTACTCGCTGGCTCTGTCTCGTCTGCAGTCCTTTCTGTCTGCAAAGATTATGACTGTAAAAGCCTGCTGACTCCAGCGAAAACAAAATCTCCTTGTGTAACAATTCTACTCCCAATAGGCTCTTCTTTTCCAGTCTGATGTGCTGTTAAGGAGCCGTCTCCTGCCCTGCCGTGAGACACGTAAATGTCTGTCTGCTCTGTCTTTAGTGTCTCTCCTGTCCCCTGATGATGTGTTCAACATGTGTGCTAGTGTCTTTCTGCTTGTCTCTGTCTTTTCTATCTTAATTTCTGCCTCTTCACAACCCGCCCCCCTTTTTTTTTTTTTTTTTTACAGGTACAGCCCCAGCTTCATAATGTTATAACTGTCTGTGTGTGTTTTTGTCTGACTACGTGTCCGTCTGCTTCTTTTTGTCTCCTCATCAAGCATTTAAAGTCGCTGCCTTACAAATTACAGCAGGTACACCTTTGGTTTCATGGCTACTTTCATCTCCGCATCCAACCCTTTACTTCATCTTCCATGGATCTCTACCTCATTTCTAACACACTGGTTCAGTGCTACCAAGCATGCTGTAGAAAGAAATATAATAGACTCATCACTTAGAAGTAAATGCAAAACACAACTTCACATCCTGTAGTAGCTCAGTAGATTCACTAACATAGGTTCATTCTAGAGTAAATCTTGTACTGTGTGGCCATAACCAGTCACTGAACTACCTGCGTGCCAGTCTTCATCCTCTTGCCCACCACTACAGCAAGTTGGCACCTACTATTGTGTACTGTATTGTGTAAGCTGCTTATTTATTTAACAACCACTCACAGTCCGACTAAGCTCTGCTCTTCTCTCCCTCGAAACCAGAAACAAAGCCGGGGGGCTTAGTCTGAAGCCATGTCTTAATGGTGTTAATAGCCGAGAGAGAGCAGAGATGACGAGGGAGGGAGGGAGTAGGCGGAAGAGATGGCGAGAAACAGAGCGATGGAAAAGAGAGTAGGAGGTCAGTGCAGGAGGGGAAGGAATGTGAGAGGAAGGAAGGAACAAGAGTGAGGGTTCATAAAGACAAGCAGAACCAGAGGGAGAGGGGTAGGGTGGGGAGGGTGGGTGAGGTTTGTTTAGTTTTTGTGCCAGCGGTTGGCATGTTGGCTGTGTGTGAGGCCTTAGACAGCATCAACAGGCCACTGGTATTAGTCACATCAGGCCTCGTGGCCGCCGCTTCAGTGTGGCTCAGCTCAACAGCGACTCACAGACTCCATCCCTAAGTTTTGTGCGCACACTTTACGTGCTAATATATACACACTGAGAAAAGGAATAAGAGCATGTTACAGTGTATTTGGATAGGTTGGCAGCTCTGTTTACTTTTACACTTAACACTGTGTGACTGATAGAGAGAATTACTGTGTGGGATTGTGGTTTTGCACCTCTGTGTGCCTCACAGTAACAAGCCTGCATGTCTCTTTGCCAGGAATTGTTGCTCGTTTTGCCCTAATCAATGTGTTAGGACTGATGAGTGTGCTAAAGGTGCAAGTTTGCCCTGGTAACCTTAACTCACAAAAACACAAGTTGTTTATATTCTAATTGTGTGTGTGTGTGTGTGTGTGTGTGTAGGTATCTTCTACGGTCGTGCTCAGTTCCATGAACACAGATGCAGTGTGTGAGCGTCTCAAACAGATCGATGGAATCGACCCCAGCATGCTGCCACAGTACAACGCCACCATCAAGAAGGTGCATTATGACATTCAAAATGTGCCTCCCCATTTGATTGTGTTGTTTTTTGGCCTGATGCAACTTTGCACATGTTAATAAAGTCCATCAACCAGTGAACAGACCACTCAGTCCCTTCCCTGTCCATTACAGGCTAATATCAATGGTCGAGTGCTATCTCAGTGCAACCTGGACGAGCTGAAGAAAGAGATGGAGATGAACTTTGGTGACTGGCAGCTCTTCAGGGGAATGGTGAGAGTACAATTCTCTTCTGGAGCGTCTTTATTTGCCTCGAGGCCTGGTTTAATATTGTTGCTATGTAAATCTTACATGTGATATATATTTTTATAAATAGGATACAAAAAGAATGTAGTTTATTGTTTCAAATCAAAAGAAGTGGGCCATCAGTAGACATAATTGATAAAGAAAGCATCAGTCCACCAACAACAATAACTACTCCTTTATTGCTCTAGAGTAAAGGCCTGAATTAGATTTATAATAGCATACATTCTCCTCACTCTCTGATACTTTGCAGACACTCAGCCCTGCCAGGGCCCTCCTGTTGACATATCTCGTGTTTATTCCAAAAAGAAGCAAGACAGAATCTCGTAATGCGACATCTTGTGCTGCGCTGAGATATTGGGATGGAGATTTTATAATCCGTATTACGAGAAGGGCGCTAGTCAGTCAGCCAAGAGTCCAGTCGGCTGAGCCGGGGCTGAAATCACTAACACATGTAGCCGGCTCCACTTCATCAGATGTCAGCCTGTGGTCCTAATACCAATCCAGAGCCCTGGATTGGTCATGTTTTACAGGAGATCCAATGCAGAGCTCACGTAGGAGCAGCTGGAAAGTGCAGTGGCCTTACAGCTCCGTGTACTTACCAGTGTTGTGTTGCCAGGACGCAGCCAGCACAGACATCTGGTTCAAGATGGCTGACTGATATCTGGATGAAGGGAGGTTATTGTCGGGGAGGAGTGGACGGATGAATAGCTCTACTTAAGGAACAGCTCACTCTAGCAAGCATGTGTTTTTTGTTGTTGCTGTCTATCATACTTGTTTTGTATGTCACATGCTTTAAAAACATGTTTACCATTAACTCTTTGTCCTGAAACAAACGGCGAATTACTTGTTGATCTGAAATATTGCTCTGTGATGTATTTTCCCAGGTTATGGAACAACGTCATGCTGAAAGCCAGGCTCTGCTTCAGGATGAGTCCCGAGCTGCTAGCGAGCAGGGCAGCAGCGTGCACCACGGGGAGCCCAACAGACGCTCAGGGGGGGCCCAGCATGAAGCGGCGGCCTTCAGCCTCAACCTAAGCTTCGAGGAGCTCAGCGGAGTGGGGCTGGAGGAGCCCCTGAGACACAGCAACAACTCACACTGGCCAGTCAGTCTTCCTGTCAGGAGCTTAGTATAAATGTACCACGACAGCAGATAGGATCAGGCAGACGTGAACTGCGTGTATGCACATTAGACTCGCCCATATACAAATGCAACGAGATAAGAGGAATGAAAGTTGCTGGTGTAAGCGTATGTGTGAGCGTGTAACACTCTGAAATGGGATCGCAAGGTCACACACCCCAAACTGTTGCACGGCCACAAGCTCTCTGCACCAAGCCAGTGTGTTGGTGACGTCAGTGGTTTCACATTAATGTGGTTTTGAGTGAGAAAAGAGCACGGCAGAGGAAGCTTAGGGTGCTCTTGAACATGGCAGAATTAAAAATACACACACACTGCAGCGCAACAAAAGGTGTCAAGGGGCCCCCTGTGTGTTATTTTCACCTTCCCTATTCCCAATTTACAAAATCTCTGAGACACGAGCACACACTCACACGTAGACAGCTGGCTCCGCTGCTATTTTTTATATGATCTCACTTTGTGATCTTTTTCAAATTCAGATCCTCCAATAATGAAAACACAGCACGGCTTTCATTGCCATTCCATCTGCAGTCTTTGCCACTAACTTTTTCACTGTTTTCAGTTCTCACGTTCTGAATATTTGATTGGCTACTAATGTAATTATAGCATTTTTAATTGCTGTTGTAACTCCCACTTTTGTATATTTATTATATTCAGGTGTCAATTCAGGTTATCAACCCACAACCATACACTCTCACTCTGCAGTTAATATAAATATACTTCTCAACAAACTCACGTGGATGTATACACACTAATCCAACTTTTTCACATCTCGTCAGGTGGCAAATCTCCGAACCTCGAGCATGTCCAGCCTCAACTCTCAGGAATCCTCAAATGACATCTGCAAGCTGACAGACAAGCAACAGGATGAGTATCGTGATGCCTACAGGGAGTACATCGCTCAGATGGCCCAGCTGGAGATGTCCGGCAGTGGGGGAGAGAGGCCCGTGCAGCCCCACCCTGGACAGTTCCTTCAGGCTGCCAGCTCAGAGGACAAAGGGGTGGGTGGACAGTCACAAGTACACTGTTGAGTTTTTTGTCAGTGCATCACTGACAGCATAAATAGTTCAGTCAAATCAGTGTAGAAGCTCCCACTGTCAGATTACAGAAAAGTACCTTGTGGTAACTGCTCTCATTAACTGCAGACAGTTTCTGAGATGTTATGTCGTTCTAAAACTAGTGTTTTTAAATGTATTTCTCTGGCCCGTGCACCGGCGAAAGTCTTATTCTGGGCTGGGAAAGTAGAGATCACTACTTCTTGCGTTCCTAATCATTGGCGTATACTTTATGTTTCTCCTGGCGCATGAAGGAGACAGAGGAATCCCCTCTTCAGAGGCCTCTTGGCCAATAGCGCAGGGTACTTTATATTTTCATGTTCTTCTCATTGAATCCACTTCCCTCTCCTCAGGCCAAGGAAGGAGCTGACCAAGACAGCCGCAAGACATTCACCAAGAGAGGCTCCAAAACTAGTGATGCCACAGACTTCCCCTCGGGGACCGATGCCCAGCCCCTAGACCCCATCAGTGAAGAGGATGAGAAGCTGGACCACAGCGCGTCCTCCAGGACGCCAGGCACCAGGAAGAAGGGAGCTGGGGCATTGTACCACAAGCTGCCCAACGATGAAGACTCAGGCCCAGAAGAAGCTGACAACACCACACCTCTTCTCCGCGAAGAGGCTGCTGCTGTGTCCTCCCACAGAGGCTCCCAGCCCACTGGGCTGCTGACCAAGCCTGGCTTCCTCACCGAAATCCTCCTGGATAAGAAGGACTCGTCCGACTCAGGGATGCGCTCCAGTGACAGCTCCTCAGAGCCTTCCCTGGAGGAGGCTGAAGGAGCCGCTGACGGAGAGAGAGAAGCACTGAAGTCCAGCCTGATTGAACTGGAGCTGGAGGGCCTGGTGAAGAAGAGAGGCCTCCTACCCAGCAGCCTGAGCGGCCTGCAGGACGCGGCGGTGGCCCGCATGTCCATCTGCTCCGAGGCGCCGTCCGAGGCCAGCCTAATGGCCAGCAGCCCAGATGAGGGGTGGCCGTCCAGCGGGGTCAGCAACCTCAACCGCACCGACAGCAACACCACCCTCAATAACAACACAAACCGCCCTAACGACACCACCACTAACACCAACAACAGCCACCGGCAGCCGGCTATCATCACAGGCACCACCATCCCCTCATCCAGCATCAACGTCTCGCCAGCTGTCATCATCACCCCCGGCAGCGGCACTGCCAACACCACGGCTGCCACCATCCACAACCAGAACCTGCGCACCATCAGCCTGGGAGATGAGAGGGAGAGTGTCCTCTGAAAAGCCGGATGTTATTCTGAGAAGGGTCATGTAGACTGTTGTTCTAGGTGTTGTTGGTGACATTATTATACTGTAGGTGTTGTGATGTGTTTCAAAGATACATTAGAGTAGATATGTGTTCTACTGTTAGGAAGGGTTGCTGTGAATCAAGAGTAGTGCATTCAAAAGCTTCAAATAGTTGGTTAATAAAAATAAAAATCACCTCATATTAAAAAAAAAAAAAAGACAATTCTTAAGACACATTCATAATTACATTTGCAATTTGAATATACCAAAAATGCTTGTCAGGTCAAATTGGGATTGCTTTAACTTCTTTTTATGTTACAGGGCCTTTTGCTGTCTCGTGTGCTTGGATGGTTTATTTGTGATTTCTTTCTCGCGTGAATGTGGTGCTGTTATGGAAACGGTGTGTTTAATGATGAAATGTTACATGTTGTGGACATCATATTTTACAGAAAAAAGGTGTTTTTCAGGAAATGTAGCTACGACTGAAAAAGCTCAGTGTTACTGACTACGTCTGTCTCTGAAGTGTTTTGTGCGGTGCTGTGTTATTTAAAATAGGAGGCAATGTAGACAGTGGTGCGGTGTGTTGTTGGCAGTTTGTGGTAGAAGTGCAAGCACTAGTCTGCAAAGTGGTGATTGTCTTTTCCAAAGATCCTTGTGAAATGTGTTCTGTGAATCAATAAACATTTTGCTATGTGGACCCTTGAAATTAGTTTCAGGTTTTCTCTTCTTCTTGCAGGGCAATCAGTTGTTTATAGAGTGAAGCCTCAGTGGACTAGGGTTTAGCTTGTGAATACGCCAGAATAAGTGAACTAAGAGTCTTCTCTACAACTATTTAATGGTATCTAATGCAGTTTAGCGTGACATGCATGGGGAGGGCGTCTTTGGCGGGATTTATATTCTCCGATAGATGGCGCACTCTCCATACAAACGTGCAGCAGGCTGGCGTCACCGACACTGCCTGTCAGTATTTTAAAGTACTGAGGGTAACAACTTGAGCACAGTGACTCAGTCGGGTGCGGGGATCTGCAGGGGTCCTCTGAGAAGGTTTTTGAGCCACGTTTGCATTTAACTGAGAACAAATCTTAGTTAATATACTGTAAATGACTATTGGGCTTCATGTGTTGTATCCGGTAAAGACTTGAGTTTTTGCACGGCTTGCACACTTGATCAAGAAAGATCCCATGAAGCGGTACTCGGGGTAAAATAAAACATGCTGGATTGAAGTGATGAGATGATTGGCAGTTGGGTTTTCACTACTACCTATAGCCTATATTAGCCACCCCTGCCTCTTACCACAGTCATCTATTGCTCTGGTACAACCATGTACAGTACAGTGCGCGCTGCCTAATAAGACCAGTTAATTTTTCACACCCTAGAATATTTGGTAAAAGTTGAATTTCCCCCGCATCGTTTGGTTCAGTGTTCATAGTACCTGGTCATTTATCCACTGGGAACAAGCAGCAAAGTTTCCCCATCACCAGATGCTCGCACTACTTTATTCCATCTGGCTGATAAAGTCAAGCATTGGACACCAGTGCCATTTGGTCTGTCCCATGACAGGAGAGGGCACCAGGTTTATTTGAGGCGTATTTGGCAAACTTAAGGGCAACAAAGGCCCAACCAGATTACTGTTAAAACAAAAAAAAAAAGAAATAAAAGTAATTACTGCTCCAATCAAGGACGTTTTACTTTTGGAATCCGCAACGCATCACCCGCCCAGTTTCACCTTGAGTTAGATTTCCATAATTGCCTACTTTAGTAAAATAACAGCCTACTGCTTTAATGGCTTAGGCTGTCACGCTAAACCATTTAATCCTATTTACTTACTTTACATAGCATGTGTGAAAGTAAAAGTGCAGACAGTGCGCCCTAAATAAGCTTTTATGCAACGGTGTACCTCCGGGTCGTGTTTGCCTCGGGGGAAGTATTGACGCTGTGTTTAGGTCACATAGGGCAGGTCTGATAAGGACACTTTGCTGTGGGATTTGTTTGTGAAGTGCATCAAATGTTCACTGGACATACAGCGCGGTCATGTCCACATACTTCTGTATAAAGCCAGCTGACAAACCGGTTTTACGCACTGGTTTGATGCCTTCTGAACCCAACATTGGATCCCCCCCCCCCCCTCAAACAATAAAATTTAAAATGTTCTTCCCCAAAATGAAACATGTTCAAATTGCGTTTTTGATTTATTTTTGTATAAAAAAAAGGTACAATTTACATTACTTTTATAAAAAGTTTCAGCATAATTAAGTACAACATTACACTTTTGCAGAAATTCCTGCAACTATACAAGATAAACTCCCGATAAGAGTTCACACGGTTTCATTCTTTCATTTTAAGCTTTTTTTTTTTTTTTTAAACAACGTCCAGTCCTTCATGTGCCAACACTTCTGACAAGACAAGACTAAACTTTTTACAGTAACTAACCAAGTTGTCTTTTCTATTCACGTTCCCACCTCCGCAAAAAAAGCGAAGACTTCAACAAGGAGAGGACAGGGGTGAAGGGAAGGGGGGGGGGTAATAATCCTTGTGACAATAATATCGTTTTTCCTCTCACTGTAGGGAATATAACGCGCCTTCCATTTCCAGAAAGGACCCACAAATTAAAAAAAAAAAAGTCTTAAGTTAAATAATTATGAAGTGTCCAAACAGAAAACACATCACATAAGATTGTCCCATAATAAGCAAAAGTCTCTTGATTTCAGCGTCAGAAGAAAAAAGAAAAAAAAAAATCCAGGCCTGGAGGGCAGAGGTTGGGTGGGGGTATGGGGGCAAATCCTGCTCCCCAGGTCCTGTGTGTTTTTTTGCGTCTTGACCAAACACCTGCAAAAGATTGAGAAAGAGAGGCGTGTTTAGAAAATGCAAACAGGCCAGAGATCCGGACAGACTGGCGCCAGGGAGGAAGCCGCAGTTTTTAACATTTAACCAAACACTCCCAATGCTAAGCAAACCCTGCGCTCCAGATGTACACACACAGAGAGAGAGAGAGAGAGCGAAGGGGACACACACATACACACACACACTACTCGCACAACTTCAGCCTACAATCTGGGGAAGAATCAGCGTAATTGCCGCTCAGCTGGCGCCTACCCACTTCTTGTACCAATTATGTGCAGACATCGTAGTAGCAGTAATCCAAACAGCCATTATTTTCCTGTTGCAGATGCTCTTCATTATAGACACAAGAGGGTATAATACAACCCTGAGACTGCTACTTATATACAGTAACCCAAGCAGCCTGGAGCGACTCTCTCCCATTTGATTCCACCGAAGTCCCAAATACTGTGTGCCAGCGAAATGTCGTTGGACACAGCGGTTGAGTCACAGAATGATTGGATTCGGGTCACTTTACTGACACACTGAAGTCCTGAAGGAGCCCATGGTGCGATCTTTGTTTGAGATGGCTACATTTATGCTTTTATGGCGGATAAAAAAAAAATAAAGCCTATATGGTCAAATTTGGATTCGAGTCAAGCCAGCAGTGCGCGCCTCGCCATAACTGACGCCCCAGTGTTGCAGCGCATTCGCACCCGAAACATATTGGGACCATTACAGCAACGCGAGACGACCGCCACATTAGCAGGGAACAAATGGATTGGTAAATAGTCATTCTAGCCCGTTCTGCTCCAGCAGACTGGGAGACAGAATGTAGCGGAGCCTAAAAGCCCTGGACAGAATGCAGCAGCAGACATGGGGACAGCCATACTTACCGCTTTAACGACGCTGAGTCCGGCTGTCATCTGTCATCAGCTCTGATGGCAACTCCGGGGACTGAAAACAAACAAACAGACCAAATGTTAATTCTTCGCTCAGCATCCGATCGAGGTGTCGGGCGTTGCGACAGTGTTGGTCGAATCGCTTCCTCGCTTGAGTCTGCACAAAAGAAGAAGAAGAAGAAAAAAAAACATGCCATTTTCTTTCCCAACAAGCCATTTTGTGCGAGTTACGCATAGGCTACCACGGCGCACTGGCTATGCGCACAAACAAAAAGCAACTAAATATCCTCCACAACGCACCAGGCTATCGTTTCCCCCAATTCGCGTGCTTGTTTAGCTACGGTGTAATTACCTGTAACGACAAGATGCTGATATCTGTGTTGAGGGTGGTCAAAGGGGTCCTGGATGGAGCCTGCCCCGGCCGCGCAGGGTGATGCAGGCTGGTTAGTGCGACACTGGAGTCCAGCGCGATCTGCAGGTCCAGGATGTAGTCGATGACATGCTGCAGGATTTCCATCTTGCTGACGTTCTTGTTCTGGGGGATGCTGGGCACCAGCTCCTTCAGCTTGGAGTAGCAGTCGTTCATGTTGTACAGCAGGCTGAGCGGGTCATCCACGGGGGTCTTGCTCCGAGAGATTCCCAAGGAGTGCTCTGATAAATTCGCGTTGTTTTTCCGGAAGGACCGCACGGGGCTTATTGCTTTCATTTTGTCAGTGTTAAGTTAGGCGAGAGGGTTTGTGTGTGTCGATAGCTTGCTTCTTTTAAGTCCCGTTTTTGCCAGACGATCAGCGAGCACACTGGATTACCAAGCTGTCAGTGTGGTTTATATAGGCAGCAGGCTGGGCATGCGACACAGGCGGGTCCAACGCGCTGATAGGTCGGGGACACCGTGTCAGTCAACGCCTTTCAGTTCTACTATTGGCTCCTCGTGCTCAAATCCCTCCCCGTCTCCACCGCGTTACCAGTGGCAACGCATGTTGGAGGCGGAACCCAGAGGGCGCTTCAGCAGCTCCGGTGGGCAATTTGGAAAATTAAGCCCTTACCTGTTTCTGATCAAGAAAATTAATGATTCGCATGGCTGTCAATTGTGAGTGTGCAAGTGTGAGCACGCGCCAATACCTTTGCCTACACGATTTCATTGTGATCTTGTAGTTTTGCCATGAAGGTAAAGCAGAAATGTGGGCTAATTGGAAAAATGTATTTAAAAGTCAAAAGGGTTCCAGTCAGAATAACATTTAATTTATACACGTACGACAGTGTAAGAGTTTGAGTCTGATTTGAACTTTATCTCCCAGACAGAACAGTCAGATGTTGTCAGCCATCAGTCATTCTGAGCCATGTGCGGGTTTGGAGGTGTGGAGCAGTGATGATAGGGACCATAACAGGCGCGTCTGATGATTCTTAATTCACTCCAGCCCGGACCGTGTGAAGGCAAGTTTCTGAGACTGAATAGCAAACTGAGAGAGAAATGTTTGAGTGGCCAACTGAAACAGCTTCCACCAGGAAAATGGCCAGACCAGCGAGAAGACACGTTTTTTTGTGTGTGTTTTTACGCATAAGAAAATAAAGCTTGGGGATATATTTGAGCTTCTGTGGTATTAATTGTCCGAAATATATGCTTCAGTCATTTGACGCCCTTAAGGATTGTCTGTTCTTTATTCACAGTTACCGGCGGTGTCTCAAATTGTGTATTAAGTGTGGTCGTTCAAAGGTTTAGAGATGGTGCGCGGCAGTACCTACAGATCAGAAAATAAATAAATAAATACTTAGGAGTTGACGGACAACTTTAATGCATTGTATTTCACAGTTCTGCCTTATAGCAAATGTAACAGTTCTAGTCATTTAGAGCTTTGTGTGTGCAGCATCATTTCATTTAGAGATGCATAGTTTTACCCAACAGCCATGTAGCCCCACACGTTTTTTGAAGTGGCTGTGCGAACCTAAATGCATCAGTAAAGGTCCCGTGCACTTCAGTGTTAATTGTCACCTAAGTATGTTGTGTGTCAAAGTTCATTTAGTCACGGCCTACAAATGTGCCTTTCATATCTGAGCATGTGATGAGGTGATTAACTACTATTGGCACTTTAATGTTTTCTGAATGAGCCATTTGTTTGTTGGAATTACACGCTCCATTCTTCAGATGGAGGTGGGAGGCTGTTTGATGCTGCAATAAACTAATTGCCCCCGGGGGCATTTGTGGACTGTTGTGATGTGCTTGGTTTTTAAAATAAAATCAACGTATTCATAAAGAGGCGAGGGGAGGGTCACTGTTAAAACTCCTGATGGCGAGAGGACTTGAGAGGGGAAAAGATTATAATGCTGATGTTTTCGGTTTATTTTAATGACAATTCAGCTGAAAGGCACAAGCAAGGAAATCCTAAAAGCCCAAGTAATCCCGATGGACAAAAAGAGACGCAGTTTGGAGTGCACAGCCTGCGGAGGCAGGTAGGGTCTTCATGAAAAGCACAAGCAAGCTGTTCTTACTGTGAGCACAGAGGGTGAAGAGAACGAAAGTGGCTTTAGTCTATAATAATCTATTTAATGATGATTTTGCGTCCGGGATGTCTGTGAAATGTTTTGCAGTATTTTACAAAATCCAGCAAAACACCATCTGTGTCATTGTTTTTTACGCGCGGTTATATTTACCAGGCACGGACACGTTCTCCTTCAGCTGTCGAAAATCCTGTTTTTTTGGGTTTTTTTAAATGAATTTCTAATATAATCTGGAACTCCTGCAGATGTCCACATCTGGTGCAATAGGATTTTTCCATTTTCTCCGCGTCTTCCTTTCGCTCCCACAGCTGTGTACATTGCGAGCGACGCCCCTGACTGATGCCTGACAGGCAAGTGATAAATTGGCGCAAGAGCACGTCGGTGCAAAGCCGAGCGAACCTCCGGCAGCAGCAGCAGCAGCAGCCTCGCCCCTGCCTCTCGCTTCTTCCCGGTTTCCCTTTTCCTTCGTCTCTCCCCTCTCTCGCTCTGTCTTTGGAGCAGACTCTCCGGCGCCGGCGCCGTGACGTCACCCCATTCACAGCAGCCCTCGAGCCAACCCTCGCGGCGCCGCTGAGGCGGTTTCCATGGAGACGGGTTTCGGGGTTGTCAATCAGAAGTGGTTCACAGCTGATCAACCCGGGGACCGCACCAGGGAGATTTTAACGCCAGGGACTGGATTTGGATTGCTGGGTTTCTTCTCAGGTGGTGGCCGCCACATTTACTCAGGTGGACCTACTGTAGCCTACTTAAGTACACATTTGAGATGGGCTACTAGTAGGTCTACTTTAGGCCTACTTGTTTCCATTTCATTACACAGCCTACAGAGGAAAATATTTGACCCCATCATATTTGTCTGACAGCTGTAATATGAGCTTATAAAATATAATGCACTGTTATAGGCTACCTACCGTCTACACTTGTTAAAATGAGCTCCACCTTCACCAACTGGCCTAAAATGCTACTAACAGCTCAATGCATCAGTAATAAGAATCCATTAAATGTATATAGCTAACATTTACAGGGTGCCCTTTACTGCACTATGAGTAGGCCTAGCCTGCTTTTGACAGGTCTACTTTAAGAGTATTTAATAGCCTAATAGCCTACTAAGTGACATTTTCAGTGTAGGACTTTCCTAATTGAGTAGGCTATATATTGCAGTATTGCTAGGTAAAGGATAGGAATACTTCCAACGCCAATTCCTTTCTTTTAAGTCATAATCTTTACTTTATGGTGCCAAATTACTGGCATGTTGTTTTTATTTTCTGAAATTAAACCATGGATATCAATTTGTCTTTAACTCTGTCAGTCAGTTTGGGTTTGAGACAAATTCAATATTGACAGAACATGGAATAAAATCGATTTGAGGGATATTTTCACTCATTAATAGGTCTATCTCAAGTTAAGGTTAGTTTTTACTCAACTTGTTTCCCCAGGAGGACTGGATCTGCTCTGACATGTTTCAACTTGTTTGCAGATGTGGCGGTATGATGACCAACCTTTAGCTATATTTGACCCTGTATACAGTAAGGCTCCCAATGTTCATGAATGGCTAAGTGAATCTGTTTCTTTACTGACCATATGTCTTGCAAACTTCAGAGGCTAAGTTTGAGACCAAACAGCCAAACTTTTCCCATACAGCCCACACAGAGGTGTGTGGCCACAAGTACGTTTTGTTGTTGTTGTTGTTTTTTTAACTTTCTCTAACGTTTCTTTTGCCCCAATACGTTCCTCAGTAGCAGCGAACAAAGAAATGCCTCCACCCCCCCCCCCTTCTCTTCCCGGTCACCAGCCTAATAGTTTACGTTCAGGACTTAAGGTTTGGAAAACAAAGCGGAGCTGCCAGCCAGCTGAAAGCGCCCTGCAGCCCCGGTGTCATCTCGTTCATCCTCCGCCCTGCAGCCCAAATCATTTTTTTTATGACAGAAAATGCCAACTAAGAAGGTTAAAGTCCGCATAGGCTACAACAGGAGGATACTTAAATAAGATTTCCGCAGAACGATGTTTTGTCCGCTGTTTCAACAAGTTAAACGACAACATGTAGACTATACTGCATACTGCCTGTAGGAAACTGTAAACACACAATATCATGCAACTATTAAAGGTCAGAAACTAGGAAAAATTAAAAAAGCACCTTAAAAAGCGAGGTGAAGTCGCTTTAAACATGCTGAGGCGCAAATAGCGTCGTGATTTCAGTCCCTAAAAGTATTAAATATGTAGGCTACAGTCCAATAGTTTTTCACTTAATTTCAACTCACTCGCCTGGATTTACACTTTTTATTTGCCAAATTTGACCCCTGCACCTACAAACCGCGCGCTTATCCACAAAATACATGAATGAATTCCGCTTTTGTCACAGTCCGCGTCCTTCGGAAGTAACAACGCGTCCCGGAGTACCGCAAAGTCTCGCGCGCTGCTCTGCTCGCTTGGGCTGCCACGCGCCTGTCGCGTGGAGGAGTGTACACACCAGATCCGGCGCAGAGACTCTTGTAGCAGCGTCGACCCTGCGGGGCGTGGTCTATACACCCTCAAACAGCAGTGATGTGGTGTCACCAGGAGCGAATACAAAAGGGGGGTGAACTGTGATCTCCACTGGGCGAACATGTGGATGGAACACATCAAAAGTGCCATCAAAATCTGGAAAATACTTTATATTACATTCGTTGGTGTTACAATGGTTTATTAATCAGCCAGTTCGTTTGTTGATTAATCAGGTAATCCTCATGTCTATAAATTGTCAGAGAAAAGTAAAAAAAAAAAAAAAAAGAAGCCCATTATAATTTCCAGAGCCCAGGGTAGCATTTTCAGGTGGCTTGTTTTATCCAACAAAACCCCAAACAAATTTAGTTTACTATCGTATGACAAGCAATAGTGGCAAATCCTCATATTTAAGTAGCTGTAATCAGAGAATGTTGGGCATTTTTGCTTGAAATGTGACCCAAATTAACCAATTTCTCAAAATAGCACCAGAATTTTCTGTTGATCGACTTATTGATCATTTGACTACACAGTTCAGCTCTAATGCAGTCAGACACAAAAAAATCTGCCACAAAAAGTTATGTAAACTAAGTTTAGCAGTCAGTCAAGCATTCATAACTTCATTAGTGTGAAATAATGAAGTTCAGACTTCTGCAAGTGCTATTGGACATTTTATGATCAGTAAAAGCTGTGCCTGAAACAACCACAATCACAGATTTTGCATGAGTTCATCTGTTTGGAATGTGTTTTGAAAATGAAAACTACTGCATCAAGGTAGAAAGTAGGTCTGATGTAACCAGTCTTTGGCCTGGACTAAAATACATCTGGTCTGTCGCTGTCCTCCTCTCTGTCCACCTCCTGCCTCTCTTCAGTCTCTCCTGTGCTCCAGATGGGACCCTCTCTGCTCTCTGAGCAACAGCCATCGAAAGCCTGGCTCTATTGTAACGTGAGAGGTTGCAGCAGGCACACGGGCAGGCAGGAAGCATTGGGAGAGATGGATGGATGGATGGATGGATGGGAGAGATGAGGTGGCCAGATTGGACTGGGAGACAAAGGCACCATGGCTGCCCGATTGCCTTCCAGGCTGGTCGTGGAGTGGCCACTCCAAGCCTCCCTAGAGGCCGGCCCTCCTATGCCCCGCACACACCACTCCTCCACAACATACAGCTGGCTGCAGAAGGCGAGGCAGGAGGTAGAGGATGGAGGTGGACAGCTGAGCCATGGAAATATACATTGTGCTATACCTCGCAACTAGACAACTCAAGCAACTAGTCTTCCAAAGTTGTTAAAAGTCCACTTATTTTCTGTTAGAGTTGAACCACTCAGATCTTTTGGCCAGCGTGATAACCACCAACCAGTTGGCAGTGTGGAAAAGTTGGCTGCAGTTTAACTTTTGGGCAATATTGCCCGTTGGCATACAATCACACATTAACATTGCTGTGTCGCCCACCTATCACTGCGGCACAGCTGTCACTGCAGCTAGCAGTCTGTACCCCAGTAATCAGATATCTGCATATCCACTTTCACATGACAGTGTGGTTTCTAGTCGAACGTACTGTCACAAGACAATGGTTGAAAATTGATTTTTTATTTTTTTTATGCGGCAGGGAGAATTAGGATTTACCTTAAGTTAGTATACTTTATCTGTCACATAGTTATGCTGCAGAAAATTATCAACATTAACATTTGGTGTTAATGACCAGTGAGTCAGTTGCTGTATGCAACAGGTGCAGTAACAATGAAATGTCATTTCACTGGGCCTTTGCTTGTCAGCTCTAACAGAAGCTTCAGTGAGGAAATTGATGAAGTTGGTGTCGTTTCAATCCCAGTGTGCAGGCAGTCAGGTTCCTCTATTCCAAGGGGAATTGAGAATGTATGTGAGACCTGAAACTAGCTTCTGATACCACCTTGGCCCGAGACTTCTTGGATTCTGCGGTAACATGGTTTTGTGTGTGTGTCTTGAAGATGACGTGTATCAAACGGTCCACTCTGAAGATGCATTTTACTTCAGGGAACTTCACCCTTGCATATGTCGTTGTTCTCTGCTGTTTCACAGCTTTTTATTTTTGTATTTAAGATTGTGAAAGTTATGTTTAAACCAGTTTCATTAAAATCATCATAAATATGTTGCAACTGAAAGTTCATTCTTGACCTTGGAACCTGTAGTGGACAAAACCATCTCTTGAGTGTGTACATTGTTGGACCCCAGGATTGAGATGCACCAGTTATTCGTAAATCCATCGCTAAGTTTGTGCATAAAGTCCTTCTAAGTTCTTAGTAACATCAAGCTAGTTTCAAACTCCTGATTCACTAAATCTGGTTGTACAATTTAAACTTAAACCTTTTAACTAGTAAAGACTTCAGTCATGAGTAAATTGGTTGCTAAACATTCATAGAGCTGTCCAGTCAAGTGCAATCAACTATGTAAACGGGAACTCACTGTAGCATCACACGCTGTAGCATGACTTCCAAAAATGACAGTTTTATGAGGCCAAATTATATATTTAACGTAACAGGTAATCCTCGCTTAATGTAGGTATACAGTAACTTTGTTTTATTCATATCATCAGATAATTTTTGCTAACCTAGCTGATGTTAATAGGAAACTTAGGCTAATTATTGGGGTACTGTAATATTGTTATTATATGTATGGTGTGTTTATTATTGTGAAATGTCATTAGTTTACATCATTGTCAGGTCAGATGTGTCGACCATATTTCTTATTACCTCTTTTAGCCCTCACTCTAAAAGGGTCACATGTTAGCAAGCTAATGTTAATTTTGCCACTTAGCTCAGTTACATTAGCTAGGTAACAGTGACACATGGCAGTTACTGGGTGTAAATATGTAGTAACAGCTAATCTCTACATAAGACCGAGATTGTAAGACCGTTTTGATTTAGTGATGCATTAATCTCCTCTTAGTAAGCACCTGCGTTATAACTAGTTTGAACTTGTGTGTTCGGGTCGTGATCCACTATTGTTACCCTCTCCGACCTGTTCAGACGCAACAGAGCTGGAACATAAGACGTCAACATTTCGGACTGAGCTCTACCCTCAACAGAACTCGGTTTCCTTCTGCTGTATCTCCTTGTAGCAGCAGAGCCCACTTCCTTATAATCCTAAACCCTTTGTGACCACAGTCATCTAGCTCTTACTCAATCTTTATCTATTTATACAGCAGAGAGGGAAGAGAGAGTTAATGTAGGAAACACACTCCTGTGAAAACTGAGAACAGGTCAGTTCTGGCTGATTCACTGCTCTTTGTCCTATTTAATTGAATAAATTACAAGAGCTATATCAGTTGTGTTTCAAAGTGGATCATTTTGCTCTTTGTCCTATGCCTTCTCTGACCACCCATGCTAGTGTTGTTTCCACTGAGGTAAATCATGTGTCTGGTGTTTGGAGAAAGGCTGCACAGGTAGGCTATGAGCGGCTAGGTGTTGCCATAACACATTTAGTCAGGTGTGGTATCAGGCATGCACACATTCATAACTCCTCAAGAACGAGATTAAATGACAGAAGAAGCTACAGTCTTTGGATGCTTTTAGGGGCTTTAATAAACATGGTCATACTAAAGAAATGTCTATACTAATGAAGAGTATGTAACATTTTTCAATCCCACAAGCATTTTTGTGATCATTCTGTAAAAATCTTCCAGCCACACTGAAATGCCAAGACCATAGAAAAACACTTAAACCTATTCTATTCTAAGCCAGCAGCTTACTGCCAAGATGCTTTCCACTGTCTTTGAAGCGTTATTTATTGTTTACAGAGTGAGTGTGAAAAATGTAGTGCACCGGCAAGTCCAGACTCTCCAAACTGGATCACATGTCACTGAGACTGGGGCTGTTTTCAAAGTCATTCACTCAAGCGCTCATTCAACATTTTACCATTATTATAAATGCAATTCTATGTAGGGGGGTGCACTGTGGCAGAGTGGTTAGAGCCCCTGCCTCCCAGCAAGGAGATGGTGGGTTTGAATCCCGGTCCTCCCCGTGTTACCATGGGCTCTCTCCGCCCAAGGCCCGAAGTCACTGGGATAGGCTCCAGTAGAAAATGACTGACTGACAGTTCTATGTAGAGGACAGGGCCGTAGCCAGGATTCTAGAAATGCTGACGCCATAAGTCAAAGTCCCCCCTAGAGAACCCCCACCAGACACCGAAAGGAAATGCTCTAAATAGTTTGAATGATTTGAATTTATTATATTTTCTGCAAGTTGTATTTAAATGGAGCAGTTTTTCAAGGAAATTCCTCTGCAGCTAATGAGCGGCTGTGGCTTGGTGGCAAAGCGGTTGCCTGCCAGTCGGAAGTATCCTTGAGCAAGTTACTGCGCCTTCGGTTTGTGAATGTTCTCATACGTAAGTTGTTTTGGATCAAAGCGTCTGCTAAACGTAATGAAGTCTACAAAGTTCTCGCACGCTTTCAACCACTTGAACTTTATTTCCAATGTTTTTGTCGTCGAATCGTCATAAATAAAGTGTGAGTGATCTACGCTGTGCAGGATCTTTTGATTGGACCAGTAAAATAAGTCTATGCCTTTTTTTTCGAACATGACGGTCTAAGCGCTGGTTTTACGGCTGCGACGTTACTGTTTTGGTTCCCTCTCACCACTTTCATTGCGTCATTTTCATTCACAGCAGGCTGCTGTTTTCTGTGAAAAAGTTCAGTGTAAAGAAAAGACAATTTGACTGCACCATAGTTTATAATTGACTTTTATTTTCAGACTTATTCCCTTTTGTAGAGACGTTTAAATAAAGAGAATGTCAAAATTAGCTTGAATGGCTGCAGACGCTTGCATGGGTTACTCTGTTTCCAAGAGCTGCTGAAGGTGTCTTGTCGTCCCTCGCATGCAGATTGGCTGCTGTAAGCACATTGAAGTGGTCAGGTGGATCATTGAGAGCCAGTGCTTTTAACTGATCACAACAACAAAGGTTCTCACGGCCCTAATCCTCTTTGGCTCTTATCTCTCACCCCTCCTCACCCATCACCCATCATCCATCTCATCGGCTCATGTAGGATCAGACCTACCAGCACAGACTTTCTCATGCCTTTCTCTTTTGGCATGCTCTTAAAATCCCTATTACGTTCTCTTTCTCTTTCCTCTCAGATTATCTGTCTCGCGCCATCATCGTTCTCTCTCTGTCTTTTTTGTGTCTCGGTTTCTTTTCCGCCTCTCTGACTTTTACCAGTTTGTCTGTTCTTTCCCACCAAGGGCATCTGGGTCTTAAAGGACCCTCTTCACCCTTTTGACTAACAAAAGCTGAGTCACTTTTGAAATGAAGAGTCTTTGAACGACACTTGCTAAGCCCCATTTGAAGAGCAGCTTCAGTCTCTTATCAACAATAGATTCAGCCCTGTGTGGACTATGATCAAGCATAAGGCAGTTCATTCAGGACTGTGGGAAACTAAGCAGCAGCGGGAGAGAAAAAGCATTTGAATAACAACTTTCTTCAGCTGTGGAGTCTTTACATCTTTGTGATGTAATTACATTATATCCTCAAAACCTGCTGTGTTTCATATTGCCACCAGTTTTCACTTCCTCAGTATGACAAGCTCCACTACAGTTAGTCCCAGCCAACACAGGTTAATGTGGCCATTTACTTTGATATCACTAGAATGAATCAACCTTTAAAGGCTATTAGTGTTATTAAAAATGCCCCAGAGGGAGCAGCCATGGCTCGTGTATTTCCATTGCCTGTGTATGTATTGCAGTTAGCTTTAGATTATTTGGACTTATTGGAGTAACAAGCTAATGGAATTAAGGTGCTGGATTTCATGCGCCGTTGCCAAGATTCAGCATTAAAAGGATGTGTGCTGAATAAATAGTGCTTTAAGTAGATGAGACTCCGACACGGGAGAGATTCGCTTGTCAGAGCAGCATTGTTTGCTTGGCTCCTGAGCCAATGAAACTGTCAAGTGTGCTAGTGGCCACAGTCAGATGGATGGATGGGGGATTCAGAGAGCGGATTTCTCTTCTTAAAGTGCATTTTTAGAAGCTGAAGTTGACAAACTCTTCAAATGCTGAAGGCAAAGAAACTTTCCTCTCATATCTAGTTTACGCATGAAGCAGTTCTGAAAAGAACTGCTGGAAGCACACCTAAAGACACCAACACCCTCTTGATGAAAAAGCAAGGATTTCTATACAGATCTATATTTTCCAGCTAATTACGTACATGAAAAGCAGAATCAAACTGAAATCCAAATATTTACCAAAATAAACTCATGTTTTGTTTCATTTCTCCGTCAGCAGTGCCAGAACAGAGTCCTCTCCATTACAGATAATTCATCTGATGTTTGTGTTTGTTGGTGGATTAGCTGGGAGGCGTTGCTGTTGGCCCAGGCTATAAAACGCTCTCATCTGTATTTTAATGGACTACGAAGCAGTGGGAGGATGTGGCTCCATGCCACAATTTCACAGTGAAAGAGGGGATCGTATGTAGCAGGTAATCTATTTGTGAGAGTGTTTTATCCGTATAAATGGAATTAGTGGATGGTTTGACGACACATTAAAAAGGCAACACTGAGCGCGTGTGTATGCGTGTGCCTCCGTGCTCGAGGAGCCATATTTGATCGACCCTAATTGGGATTTCTGTGTGAAATGTTTCTTTGCTTTAATGATGCTGGGGATGTGAGGTAAAATAAAAATGAAATTAGAGTGCACACAGACTTGAAGTGGGAGTGGATTTATAAAATACACATGGCATGAAATCAACACTGAAAGAGATACAGCTGTATGTAGACGTATGTGTGAAGTACATTAGCTACTATAAGTAAGATGGAAGTGATTATGTTAGGTAGTATGATGGTGTCTTTTCACAAAAGCGGCTATAAATGTGATTTAAATGCTCAATCAGCCCTGTCAGTCTCCTGTTAAGATAAAGAAGATGGTCACAGAACCTGCAGATGCTTTATTTTCTGCATTTCACAGCAAACGTTTCAAAGTTGAAAGCAAAATGACAGCGTGCACACACATACGAATACACACACAGAGCTTGCAGATGGTAGGGTCTCTCTTACCCGCCTCTTTGTAGCCCTTTCACAGTGTGAGTAGAGGAAGAAAAGGCTTGTCTTTTATCAGGCACTGAACGCAGCAGTGTTGACATTGGGATGGCACCTAATTAGGTTAGGCCCAGCACAGCATGCATGGTTAACTAGGCTGGCCCAGGCCTCAGGCTCCACAGATCCCAAGGTGAATGCCACAATACAGCTGAGGAATGATACCAACGACTGCTAATGTACTTTTAGCATTATCTATCTTCAAAAAATATGACCACAGGAAATACACACAGCCACAGTTATCTTTCCTCTCCCTCTGCAATTAGCAGGTAAAACTCTTGGTGCTGTCAGAGTTTGATAAATATGGTGGGAGGTGGTATTTCAACCAAAGCCAAGTTTGGTCTGTCAGAGTTACAGTTCCTAATACTTTTTTATAAAACAGTATAATGTACTAAATAGACTGCTCATATTTTGTTAACATTAGGATTTGAAAAGGCTAAATCATTTACTAAAACAGCTGGACGCAATAGTTTTTTACTAAACGTTACTCAAACAGGAGCAAATAGAACATTTGTTTGGGGCTTTTTTTGTTGGGATTTGGTGCTCTAGTGAGTATTTTTGTCAGCAGGACAATGTTTGTGGCGTTGGCTCAAAATAAACTACGTTGCCCATGTTCATATTATTGACAGAACGCGTCACGCAGTGCTATAATGTGCCTCATTGATGGGATTTTGGACAACAGTGGAGGTCTGTGGCACAGAGAGGAATAGGCTATAAGCTTATGAAAGCTATAATAACAAGCTATATCAGCTACATAGACAATATCTTTGGCCTTTTCAAGTGATTGGTTGTCAATAAGAAAAATACTAGAATATCACCAGACTCGTCCTCTAAATTGTCTGCCAGTCTTAAAAGTTGAGTCAGTTTCACCCTGATAGATAGACGTCTCTAGAGCTACAAATGTACAAAACCATGCATACTGGGGTGCACCAGTTTACAGTCCTGTCACTAACAGGGCTGAAAAACGCCTTTCATTGCAATTTCCTATTTGTCCACTGACTAAAGGACCGAGGGGGAGAGAGCGAGGCTGACAGAAGCTCTGTTTGGGTTTAGTTTCATAGTCCTCTTACTTCCCCCAAGGGGCTGTGCTTTGTAGCATCATTAACAGTTTCCTTGTGTGGAATCCCCTTCTCTGATTCAATTTCCGCTTTATTGCCAGATTGGTCTCATTGAAGTGAGATGGTCAAGCTGGAAAGGGGATGTGAGCTGAAAAAAGAGGATGTGGTCTGAGAGTATCCAGTCTTTGTGCTGACATGTGACACAGCTGATTTAAAAAAAAAATCACATTTTGACTCTTTGCTGCTTCAATAAATAAGCATAATGTATCAGTGTTGATGAGGTTGGAGATGTACATGTGTATAATAATACTGGCAACAGAACATCTCGGCCACTTAAGGTCACATTAGCTCTTCGCAGGTGTCAGGGAATGAAATGAGATCATTTGAATGTCTGAGAGTGGGTAAAGGGAGGAGAGGAGAGTGTCTGGGCTGCTTATAAAGAAAGACAGAAGGAGAGAGGAGGAGGAGGGAGAGTAATAGGAAGAGAACAGGAGGGAAGGGGGGGGGTGTCCGGTCATGTTCAAGCCTGGCGTCTTTGAGAGAGAAGAGGGAAAAGACAGGGAGAAAGAGGGAAAAAAGAAAGGAGAGCGCTTTGCAAGCCACCCAGGCTTCATTACCACGTCAATCTGAAGAGAGAGAGATAGAGAGGGAGAAACAGGCCGGCCAGGGCCCAGCAGTGGGGCCGGATCCATATGGTGCTGCCGGCTCTGGAATGAATAGTGAATGGAGCGGCTGGGCGCTGGGCTGCTGGAATCTGCCTCCAAGCCTTTGTGAACAGGATGACCAAAGACAAGAGGGAGCTCTGCAGATGGCCCGGGCTATAAATAGGTAGCTAGTCTATCTCCGTGCTGTCACTCTTCTTGTCTATCTGCCTCCCAGCTTCCCCTCACCCCACCCTCACCCCACCCCACATGCTGCCAGGCCCCTGGACACCACTAAACCCAGGAAATAAAAGCCTATGGTTGCATGCCTCTATGATATCGCCACCGGGCTGAGCATCTGAGTTGTCCTCTCTATTTTTTCCAACCACCCCGCCCCCCCCAGTCTTCAAACATTTACCATTCCGATTTGTTACAGATGCAGAGAGGTATGGGACTCGGTGTGTGGGAAAGTGTGTGAGTGTGGTCTGCAGAGAGGCAAATAGAGAGTTGCTAAGTTGCTCAAACACAAGCCCGAGGAAGGCAGAGAGATTGTGCAGTTGTGTTTTCAGTCGAAACTTCTCGCAGATGGACTTTAAAGTGAGTGATAAATCCGTGTCCAGATTGAGGGTCCTTTTGTCATTAAACTAAGCCTTAGCACTGCTGTCCATCTGGCTCTGTGTATGTGTGTACGTGCGTGTGCGTGTGCGTGTTTGTAGTGTGTCTTTGTGTGTACACACTGGACATGATCCGGTAGCGGGAAGAGCACTTCAAGCCTTCCTTTTAAAGTGTTGCTGACTGTAGCACACTATAAGCTAGCCTACTGCTCTTACTTCTCATACATATTCTTTCTTACACACACACACTTTACCCCCAGTTCTTGTAAACACATCTCCAGGCCAGCATGTTCTTCATCTGTAACAGCCCCAGACTCTGAGGTGCCCGATCTGTGAGCTAACACCAAAGATAATTGTTAGGAGTAATGGAGCTCAGAACCAGACCTGTGGAGACAGAGTGTGCGTGTGCGTGCGTGTGTGTGTGTGTGTGTGTGTGTGTGTGTGCGTGTAAGAAGTAACCCACTAGTAAACAGAGTGAAGCAAGTGGCCTGAATGACTTACGTCTGGACCACACAGAGTAAAAGGCATCAATCAGGCTGGTGCTGCGTGAAAGCTGTGGCGTCGCAACTGAGGCTGGGTGGTACCAGACAGACAGACAGTGAGAGAGCGCTCTTTCCAAATGGACCAGGTTTCTGTACCATCCAAATGCATTGTGATGTTCCAAGTTTTATTGTTTTGTCCAGTTGGAGTTGCATACCAGCTGCTGGCTCTGTGTGTATGCGGGCCTGTCTGTGTGTGTGTGTGTGTGTATGTGTAATGATTGTGTGCCTATGATTGTGTGTCTAAACACCTTTCCGACATGTAATGGCTCTCTTGTGGTGAAAGCAGCCAGGTGCTCACCGCAGGCGACATCACCGGGGTCAGCCGCTGAGACATGGCTTGATGACATCATCGCCCTCCTTCTCCTTCTCAGATTTGGTTGGGCCGACCAAGCAGCTTGTGTGTGTGTGTGTGTGTGTGTGTGCGCGTATCATTAAATCTAGTATTGAGAACATTAAAATCATATTTTTCCCAGAACCAATGAAAACGATCTTCCAAAAGCTAATTAGCAGATAATTTCAGTTGTTTCCAATACGTATAAAATTATTTCAGGATTTTCCTGAGGTCAAGTAATATCTTGAACATATTTTCATATTTTGAAGTGAAGCTGTTGTGGAAACAATTACCTCTCCCTAACAGCAGATATTGTTTTGCCTCTAAATGAAACCAAGAGTTTAAGATTGAATATGAGAATAAATGGCTTGTTAAGACAGACATATTTTGCTGTGTTTTTGGGGGGAGAGAAAACTCTTTGAAAGGCCTTCCCAGTAGAGGCCCTCCATCTGTTTAAACTCCAGCAGACACCTTGTATCTGTATCTTTACTCCTAGAAGATGGTACAGAGCAGAGACAGATGAATTTGCACAAGTTATCCAGCCAAACAGTCAGATATGCTGCTGTGAAAATAAAAAATACAGGGTTTATCAGCTGGAATGAGTTTTTTGTTTTGGTGTGTGGCTACGGTTGTTATCCATCACGGTGGTGTTGTGTTTTGTCACAGCAACCCAAAGGTTGGTAAACGTCTGCTATTCTCTCTGAGAATGTGCTATTATCAAGCATGCTCTACACAAATGAACATAAAAATATGTGTGCTGTGGCGCCATGACATCACAGATGCTCTATTTGGGTGGGTGAAAAGGTCATGTAATTGCAACATACTCTGTCATTAGAAGGCCAAAGTGTCATTATATTACATGAGTTACTGCTGGTGTTTTCCCAGTTTGGAAATGTCTGTGTGCGTGTGTATCTGTCTGTCCGTCTGCTAAAATCTTCAACTCCCAGCTGGCCAGGGGGAGATTCAGCTCACCTCTGTGCTGTTCAGGCTTTGGGACGGTGCAGGACTGAAGAAGTTTAGATCACAGCAAGCAGGAGACCACCACAGAAGGAGGGATGAAGGGGATACAGGGAGTTGCAAGAAGCAGGACAGATGGGGCAGGGATCAAGGCCCTGCGTCCCTCTGTCCTCCTGCCTCTCTGCCACTCTCTTTGACTTGTCTTCTTGGTTCAGGTCTTTTAGCCATTATGTGGGACCAGATGACAACCAGCCTTTGAGTCTTTCTCATTATGACCACAGATGTCTTCTCACCACTGCTCTTAAACTACTACTATTACTATTTCTATGATATTATGACATTCTATTTCTAAGATATTGTTTTTATTTTGCACGCTACTTTGGGCATAAAGGATTTTACCCAGCAGAGCTTAATCTGGCAACCTGCCTTTCCCATGACCGCCCTCCCCCCCCCTCCACCACCACCACCACCACCACTGACACATGCACATAGAAAGCACCAGAAAATGACAGACAGTGAGACAGAAGTTGTTTTTGTCTTTTCCTTTTTCTCCCTCGCTTCTGCATATGGTCATCCGTTCTGCCTGTCTATCTGTCTGTCTGTCATTACAGTAAATCAGAGGGCTCCTCGGCTTTATCCGAGCGTCCTTCTGGCTGGGACGGCTGCAGCAGATGTTGGAGCCTGGGACAAAATGGATTTCCCCCCGCTGAGAGCAGCTTTTCTTGCCCTCCTTAATGGAGGCTCCTTGAAATGCTAATGCCCCACCATTAGTATAGTGGTGGTCTAGCATAGTGATGGTGGGAAAAAAAGCAAAGACCGCGATCCCGACTGAAAAACCTTTGTTGCTGAACAACCCCTGGAAAATATACTTTGCTGATCCAGACAGACAAGCGTCTAGTAGAGGTTTGAGAAAGAGAAAGCAAGAGAAGGAGATATTTGTCCCACCACACACAGAGTTAGGGTGTGTGATGGCATTTCATCCACTGGCCTCCTACCCCTTTCCTCCCCTGTCTCTCAACCCCCTCCATCCCTTCCTCAAAGTTCAGCTCAAAAGAGGGATAATGATAATCAAGCATATGAATGGAGCAAAAAAAGAAAAAAAGAACAATTTCTACTTTGTACCAAGCACTGGCATTTCAAGGATCAGGCGGCGATTCCGAAATTAGGAGGCTTAACTCATTAAAAACATTTAATGATCAGCCAATGCTTGCTGTTATCGGAGGAATCAAACAGCGAAAAAGCAAATCTGCTTTGCTTGAACAGCATGCACCACATGTTTTGACTCCTGGAAGCCTACCGTAGGTAAGGAGGAGGAGGAGGAGGAGGAGGAGGAGGAGGAGGACAGCAGTTGTAGGAATTTATATTTATGTTTTGTGCAAAGAGGCAGCTTGCGAGCAGACGAAGGGGTTTGCAGGTACGAGTAAGACAAAAATTGGTGAAGCAACTTTGACAAGCGTATCAGGCTAACTTCACTTTTTCATGCAAATCTGGGACTGTTATGCTTTACAGTGACTTCTGTGTAGAGTGTAAGGCTAGAAGAGGCTTTTTGCTCTTTCGCTATTTCTTTCCTAACCCCACTCCCTTACACACACACATGCTCACAGATTTATCGCTCTGGACACTCTTGTCCCCGTCAGCAGCTGGCGGGCTGAGTCTTGTTTGAGCTTGTGTGTGCATGAATGCTTTTGCATGAATCTGTGTGTGTGCAGAGCCCCAGTAAAGCCTGCTGCTCTGCTCTGCTGTGCTGGCCAGGCCATGTGGCCACTTTAAAGCTCCTTTCTGAGAGTCCTGTGAAGTTGTTAAGGAGCTCCACTACACTGGCAGTTGGCTCTGGGAATCCCTCTGCCAGCTGTAGCCTGCACACACCCCTCCCTGCTTCACTTCCCTCGCTCTGTCTCATGTTCTCCCTCTCATGCTTACACTTGCTCTGTTTCTCTGTGTTCGCTCCCATCTCTGTCCTCTCTTTCTGTATTTGTTTGTCGCCTACTCTCCGGCTCTCTGTCTGTTTCTCGTGTTCTCTTTCTCCCTCTCCCTGTTCCCCTCTCTCTGTCTGTTCCTCGTTCTGACTGCGGTATCTGCATAATCTATGTAGTGAAACATCATTGCGGACCTTCTGTCTCTTCTGGCACTGGTCCGGCTGCACATGTTTTCTCCTGTATACCTGCTCAGATCGCTGGAAATGCACTTTGGCAACCAACACGGGGCCACGTGTGGCAATGATGGGCTATTTAGAAAAAAAGCCTTGCGGTGAAGATGAGTTGAGGGGGATAGACTGCTGCACAAATTCTGCAAATAATAAACCTAGTGGATATTTACTGTACATATTCAGACTATACATTTAACATAATAGTTCTTGTGTCACTCTCTCACACTTTCAGCTTTTTTGACTGGCTCCCACACACTCACACACAAAAACTGGAAGGTTGCATCTGTCTCTGAATTTGGCTGACCTTTCATTGAGAGCAGAGAGCAGGTGCACCTGTGTCCTGTTCCCTGGCTTATACTCCCAAGGTCTGCAGTGCACATCTGCTTGAGTGCGCTTGCTTGTACACACAAGGAGGACAATTGCTTGTATTGTCATCAACTCCATTCGCGCTGGAAGTCCCTGGCTGCAGGGTTATGGATGAATTGTTGAAGAAGGCCAATGTCTCCAATATCTATTCGCTGCTCTGCTTGATATCCACTGAGGGCACTTGTGAACCATTTTTTCCATGGAGGTACTTTTTATTTTGTACAGATCCTACAGAAGCTCTTATTCAAAATAATGCATCACTAAAGCAGACATTACCAATACTTTTATATGTGGATTTTATGCGCAAGGTTTGACACGGTGCACGGTGGCAGAGTGGTTAGAGCTCCTATTGTGGGCATATCACAATTCGATTGTGGGTTCGAATCCCGGACCAAGGTCACACGATCTCTCTGAGTCTGCATGTCCTCCCCGTGTTACCGTGGGTTCTCTGGCTTCCTCCAACCGTCCAAAGACATGCATGCGTAGGATTCTAAAAAATTGCCCCTAGTGAATGAATGTGAGAGTGAATGTCTATGTGTCAGCATAGGCCTGCGAAAATGAGATGAGATGAGAAGGGCAAGGTTTATGTTCTCAAGGTCATCATATAGAAGTTAATATGGTGGGTCAAGAGTATGACATCAAAGATCACTGAAAGAATGTGAATGAAAAAATGATCTTGAAAAGTAATTTAATGTGTTTTTTAAGTACATGTGACAGAAAATTATCATTTGATAGGATAACAAATAGTTAATTATTTACTTTGAAAGGCAGTCTTGAAATACAAAGAATATCTATTGTGAAATAAGGTTGTGTATTATATGACTTGATTTTGACTTGTTCCCTGAAAAATTTGGGAATGAGTTAAGTTGGGAACAATTTAAAGTTGAAGGCCACGTTCACTTGCTTACTTCAGGACTTTGAACACGTTTGAGATACTTGTTCAGATTAAACATTTTCATCTCTGTCTAAACTAGAGGGACTTCTCCTCTAATTATGGGCTGACAGACAAGGTTTGGAGCTCCTGCCGACTCTCCTCCATCCTCCTGCCCGTTCCTCTTCCTCTTCCTACTCCTCTCCTCTTCTTCTCCTCCTCCCATCCTCTTCTTTCTCCAGAGACGGCCATGCAAGCTGGCGTCCTTTCACTCCACAGATGTCTCTGTTCCTATAGGGCTCTTGCTGCGAGGAGATGTGTTGGCAATCCTGTGAAACACACCTAACACACGCGCCCAGGCACACACACACATTCACAGACGCTCGCAAAAACACCCAAACACACGGTGTGATACTGCTGTTGTCGCTGCAGGAGTCGATGTCTGTGCAGACTCTCATCTTCGCTCCCTCACTCTCTTGTTCCTTCCTTTTCCTGTGTCTCCGTTCAAAAGAAAGAAAGAGAAAAGTGAAGAGAAGATGCAGAACATGTGTGTGTGTGTGTGTGTGTGTGTGTGAGTGTGTGTGTGTGTGTGTGCATGTATGTACACACAACACATCCTGTGTGACAACCTGGCGTAGCCTAGATCCGCCAGCGTGCTCTCAAGTTGGGTGTGAGAAGGTTGTCACCGCATACCTGAGGCTGGCAGCATTAACACCTGTTCTGAGCGTGAGTGTGTCATGTATGTTCGTCAATGAGCATCTCGTTGTATTCATTGTGGATTTTACGTTTTAGGAACTGAGCTGTGATTTTATGCAAAGAAACTTGCAATGAATCAGTCAAGCAAAGCTCAGTTCCTCGGTTAAACCACAGGAAAAAGTTTTCTGTCTCAGCATGTCTTGTGAAGTGAACATCCTTTTTTCCTCAAATGTGCTGCATGTCTGTCCAAGACGCCTATTTAGGCTAGCATGTTGGTGTGTTTTTCTGTTTTCAGCAGTCGTGCTCTGATATGTTCTCTTGCTGGCTGTACTGTTGTGTCACTCTCCGTGTGTGTGTGCGTGCGTGCGTGTGTGTGTGAGTTTGTGTGTGTGTCCACAGCATGGCAGTCCATCTGTCTCCAGGAGAGCAGCTTCCTGTTCGCTCCCTCTCATCTCTGCCACTGCAGGAACACACAACCTGGTCTGACATCCGCTCTCTCTCACACACACACAGACACACACACACACACACACACACACACACACACAGCACGCACAAACACACATGTATATATATATACCTTCTGTCTGTCTATCTGTCTGTCTGTTTGCCTACACACATTTGTCTGTCTGTCTGTCTGCACACATCCCCATAAAGCTCATCAAAGCCAGTCATCTGCCTTCCTTCTGTCTCTCTGTCTGCCTACGTGTCTGCCCATCTATTTGTCTGTCATCCAAACGGTCACAAATGTGTGTGTGTGTGTGTGTGGGGGGGGGTTTCACAAGTGCCATTTGGCATCCCCAGCTGAAGCTCAATAGAGTGCTAAATGGCAGGGACACAAAATGGCTGCAACAAAGTATCTGCTGCAAAATGGCGACAGATGGGAGGTGTAAGATCGAGTCAAAGGTTTTGAGATCTCTCCGGCCTTATCTGAGTTGTGATTATTTTGAAGTCTGAGGGAAGTTCAAGGAGGATGCAACAGCCGTGTTGACTCTCTGTACAAGACAAGCTGATCGATCGCTCTCACTGCTGGCCGTGGTGGTTTACAATGAATGTTCCACAGATCCTTGTTTGTTGGTGAACACCGGTGCTGGGGGTTTGTGTGAGCTTAGCATGTGTATGAGTGTGTGTGTGTTTGTGTGTGTGTGTGTGTGTGTGTGTGTGTGTGTGTGTGTGTGTGTCCGAGGGGGACATTGATTGGAGCTATTTCTGCTTTGCCACATGACAGATGCAGCCTGTTCACAGTAGAAACGTCAATGCCCACACCTGCTTGGGTGGTGAATGTGAGGCATCGCTGACGATTGCTTCTGTGGAGCCAGGCTGAGAGACTGACAAAGTAGGAGGAAGGACTTTGTTAGGACGCAGATATCTAGTAGAAAGTGAATTATCTTACTTTATTACTTTATTAAATATGTTTCTCTTAAAATCAATCCAAAGAATTGTAAAATGTCAACTGTCCTGGGCGTGCCACTAACACAGTCATACATATGATTTCAAATGAGGAGTTGTTTATTGTTTCTATGATTGCAGTATATAGGCCAAAACAGTTCAATGTTATGAAAATAAATATTGTGTATGACACTCCATTAGAAAATTACTGTGTGCCGCATGTTGCGCCTTCATTTCCATCCAGTACTATCATCTTGCAGCTCCGCACCATCGTGGGGCAATCTGTTGACTGTTGATTTAAAGGAAAGAGAACCCTATATCATATTATCCCTGCGCATATGTGTCAACCACGCAGTTTGTAGATTAAAAATACAGAGAGAGAAAAGAGAGACAGAGAAAATCGTGATGAGGACTTATCTGGCACATAGAACTGTTTTAAATGAAGTGAAAAAAAAAGAAAGCCAGTCCTAAGCATTGGGGCGTGTTTGACGCAGGTAGGATTATAGGCCCTAATAAGTTATAAATGATAGTAATGGCCATCTGTTCTCCTATAGGGAGCTCCTAGCCAGCTCTGATTTGGCACGCCGAGCCACAGCACGACAGACACTCCTTTGAGCATTGGGCATTTAGAACGCAGCCACCTCGTGCCTGGGCATTTGCTAAATTCAGACGTGACACTCTGACAGCAGATGCTCCAAGCTAGACTTCAAGATGAGGATAAGTGGAGATTTTTCCCTCCTCACAAGGAGCATTATAAATACTGTAGTTATGGAACTGTCAAATGTGCCTCCTCCATGGACGATTAATACCAACCAAATAGGGAGTGATAGTTTCAGCATAGGGACAGAAAATCCACACACCGCAGGAAATATACAGGTCTAAATGAAAATATGGTCTTAAACAGTACAAAAACACCTGAATGTCACACTGTTTAGGCAGTAATCGAGTGACTGCTTTGTCCATGGTAACTGTGGCCTCTCCATCTGTGTGTGTTTGTGCGTCAGGGCTCTGGTCTTAGCCCTGTGGCAGGTGTCTCATCCCAGTGCAGTGTTTGCAGTCTGGCCCCTTTAAGCGCTGTAGCCTGTCTGAGGCAGATTACACACACAAGGAGCAGATGGGTGCAGACCTCAGCACCCACAAATACACAAAGCAAGGCCAGGCCAGCTGAATGTACTGGATCTATATGAGTGTGTGTGTGTGTTTTTATGTATATATATATGAAATTATGCATATGCAACACATGTCTGTCCTTTCATGTGTGCATGTACAGTATCTACATTATGTGTATCAGTGTGTATGTATTTGTGCGTGTGTTTCTTGCTTCAGCGTAGCTAAAGACATTAGCGGGTAAACATTCTAATCCTACTGCCCAGAGATGAGAAGAGTCTCTCTGCTTCTTCCTCTATCTCCCACACACGTCTAGTCTCATATCAAGGCTAGCTTAACCGGCTGGGCTGGCTAAGATATTCCTCTTGCCCTCCTCCGGTTCGCTCATATCAAAGCAGGAATTACTAGC
Organism: Coreoperca whiteheadi; assembly: GCA_011952105.1. NCBI lineage: Eukaryota > Metazoa > Chordata > Actinopteri > Centrarchiformes > Sinipercidae > Coreoperca > Coreoperca whiteheadi. Next base: position 14,542,025 of record CM022480.1, on the reverse strand, counting down.
ATGGCTAGCTAAGATGCTACACTAATGCACCACATGTCTTCTGTCTTATCAGACCTTGTGTGGCTGGGATAAAATGCTACGCCTTGCTAAATGTTAAAGTGCCCAAGGCTAGAATTGAACCTCACCAAAGCTTGCTGACACAAGAACATGGGTGGAAATGCTGTTGTAAATCTAGACAGGCATCTTAAGGGTCATATATTCTTCAAGCTACACTAGATTTTTATGTGAAATATACTCCAGCCATATCAGGATAAATGACAAAAAGCACCCACATTTCCCTTTACTGATGCACCAGATTCACCTGATTTCCTGCAGTGATTATTTTGGTGTTGCCATTATGGACAAAACTGGAGAGAAAGCTGGTCTAACAACAAATAAATGAATCTTTGAGAGGAAGACCTGTAGGCTAAAGGAGTGCACAGTACATGAAACCAGCATACTTGATTTATGGTTATTGAAGCCATCAAACTGCCAATTTTGTAAATAAAGTTTATTATTTTTACTACTGCAGCTACAGTCTGAATGGTTTTCTCAGTGTTAGTACATTTTAAGCATTTAAACATGCCTTTATTAGTCAGGTGGTTATCAGTCTGCACCGAAAAAATGTGTTACCCAAACAAGTTTTACATTACATGGCCAAAGGTATGTGGACTCCTGAACAAAATATGTGGACACCTAAACATTACACCCATGACATCTTCCAAAACAAAAAAAAAGGCTAGACTAGGCAGTTTGACCAGCATGTGATATGGATGGCAACTCATGCAACAAACATTTAGTTCATTTAAGTTGGATAAGACTAATCAATTATTTTGAATTGAATGTATCAGTAAATTAATGTAGTGGTTATTCATTAACAATGTGAAAGCTGACAGTACACATACTGAAATGACCAGAAATTACTTTTGTTAGCAGGTTAGCATGCTATACCCCCACATGCGCCCTATGCTAATAAAACCGAGGCACAGAGGCTTGGGCTACACAATTTAGCTACACAACTAAAGATCTATTTTTTTGGATTGAATAAATAATTGAATTGCAGAAACTAGAATGTGTTTGGCCAGTGTGCAGCCTACTCTTATAGGACATGAGTTAGCCGTGTAAAAACAACAACTCAGCATTTTACGTGGGATTATGAGCCAGACTATTTCTTGGTTGGGGCTAGTTATTTCCCAGAGTCTTCACTGGTTGTCTGGTAAATGGTCTCAGTTATGGACTTTGCTTTGTGCAGGGGGGCATTGTCATGTTGAAACAGAAAAGGGCCTTTCCCAAACTGTTGCCACACAGTTGGAAGCACACTATTGACTGAAATATCATAGTATGTTGTGGCATAAGATTCCCCTTAATGTAAACTAGTGGCCCAAGAGCAAACCATGAAAAATGGTCTGAGACCAAAAGTACACTAAAGTATGTGGACAGTGGTTTGTACTTACTTTTTGCCATAAACTTTACATTATATCTGTCATGCAGTACACAGTCAGTAGTGTGTTTAATCATGTGATTTGTTATGCCCACAGTGCTAGTATTTGGGTAATTCCAACAGACTCAACTCAAGTTCTTTGGGAAGTACCAGTTTGATTTGCACTTTCTTACCTACCAAACTAAATCAAACTGAATGTAATACAAGGAAAAAAACACATTTTGATCCAACTGCTCCAAACAAAGCAGGTGTGAGGCCCTGCTTTGCCTTTTTTTGTCTCTATACTTTGTTGGCTCATCTTGCTCAGAGATGCAGCTGTGGTTTTACACTAACTTTCTGGATACTGTAGTTTCACATAGATGACAAGGTGATATCAGAAGAAACTTGCTTGGCTCAGACTAAACTGACAAGAACATGCACACATATATATTCACACACCCATGCATATATACAGATGCTCCTCTGTGTGTTTCTCACAGCTGCTGTTAGATCCTTCATGTGACCATAGGCTGCTAGTCACATGAAAAGGAGAATGTGTCACTATCAAGGCTGATTTATGGGACCTTATAGGCGACATGAGTGTGTGTGTGTGTGAGCGTGTGTGTGTGTGTGTGTGTGTGTGGATGCAGAGAGAGGGAGCTAGCTTTGTCCCGTCCCCAGCTGTGTGTGTCCTCGGGGGCCTGATGTCCAAACAGGAAGAGGTGTCAGATGGCCCAGGGACCCATCACTGGGACACAACAACTGGAGAACTGTCTGTCTGTCTATCTGTCTGTCTCCTACACACACACACACACACACACACACACACACACACACACACACACAAACTGTCATCTGTACATCACAGCAGCAGTTTGTCTTCATTCCCCCAGTGACCTGCATGGATGCTCAGTTGACAGCAGCCTCCTTCCTGCCGAATGTGTGCCTGCCTCCTGTTTGCATTTGCTGGCAAATACACACACATACACAAATCCATACACATGCCTGTTGAAGCTCAGATAATGAGTAATTAGCCGACCAAACAGGTACTGCCTCAGCTAATTGCTGAGGGTGCGGTATTGAATCTAGGAGGGAGGAAGGTGTTGGGGAAGAGATGGAGGAGGGAGGAAACTTCCTCTTTCATCATCCAATGGAATCTGAGTTTGACTTCAAGAACCATAAGGTGATTGGTTGATTGATGCCTGACATCCACTACAGGAGCAGTGTCCTTTTGGGACATCAGATTCATAATGTTGATAGTACACTTCATAGCTGTCATGTCAAATTACCATCACTTATCATCATTTGGAACTGAGATTGGACATGGCTATGGTTTATATGTGTGTGAGCATGCATGTGTATGTATTTGTGTTGTTTTTCTGTTCTTACATTGTTCCACCTCTCTTATCCTGGCTCTGTTGATATTGTGTTTATGTTTGTGGGTGTGAGAAAGTGTGTGTGTCAGAGCATGAGTGTATCCTTGTATTTGTGTATGTTGGGACAAATTAGTTTTCAGCTTGACTGCTTGTGTGTGTAAATGAGTTTGAAAGGCTATGTAATCACCCAAGATGGGGACTAAGTGTGCCCTGTGTGTGTATGAAGGCAGCTGGACCTTAGCCATACCCTTGCCAGGTCCTTTTTGGTACATCCTCTCAACAATGAAGCACACACTTGAGAGAGAGAGAGAGAGAGAGTGCGTGTACGTGTGCAAGAGAGAGCATTGAGAGTCTTATAACATAATTAATGTCAAGAAAATGCCATGGCGCCTGGTAGCTCACCTGGTAGAGCGTGTACCATGTATCAAACCTGGAAGAAATACCAAAAGATGTTTTTGAAAAAAATGTCCATCTCCTCTCTCCCTCTAAGCTACAAACAAGAAACAAAACAGACCAATTTTAATGTCACCGAGCAGCAACACACCATTCAGTCCTTTAAGAATATATGCCACGGAAAGTAAGCTTGATAAATGTTAAGAGTGGGTGCTGAGGTGGGTAATGGGAAATTCCTGCTAATGTTTTGAAAGTGTAGCAGGGCCGATTCAACCGAACATCAAAAATAGGGCAAAGGACAGTGTTGTATTGTCATTGGAAACTGTGTGGATTACGAGGTCAGTACAGTCTGCAGGCAGGGACTCTTTCTCTGACAAAAGAGGAATAACCCTTTGTACACACTTGACTAATTGGTGAATTACTGTAGCTGGTGAGCTAACTGCTGGGTTGCGAACTTCCTGCAATGGAAATACGAAACGCTGGGGGGGTTAGCAAGAGGATAGACTGAGCAAGAGAGAGAGAGCGCTGCCAACCACAAACAGCTATAGAACAAACAGCGCATATAAACTGCTGTGCGCTGCTCCCTTGCTGATTTTGACAGTGAATCATTTTTAAATAAAAAAAAAAAATAGCTCTGCTAGTGCTAATTTGAGTATTAAAGTTCACCAAAGTTGAATTTGATGCAAAACATTTTTTCAAGGATATTACTTTGGCCTCACGAGCTAATCTCCTAGTCACACTAATTCCATTGACTGAACATGACTTGATTTCGCCTTGAAATGTAGCTGTTTTAAATGCTGGTGTGACCGGTCCTTGAAGTGTTGCACTTCATACAAAACATCTCATGTCCATGTTAACACCTCATCTTTTACTAGCCCTCTCCATAAACATGCATTTTACAGGGTGGGAAAACCTTTCTCTTTTGGTATGTACATAAATGTGTTTAATTTGGAATATAAAATGTTATATAGCAAATAATTTACTTTACCTTACATCTCACTTCATGTCATTCTTTTCGAAATGTGCATACATTTACTTGTATTCTTTATTCTGTTTCTTAATTGTTTACATTTTAATTGTAAAAGTTTAGCTTTATTGTATACACTTTATCTATCCTTGCATCCATCTATCCATCCATCCCCTTCAAATGTTCCCACACAACCCATGGTTGAATTATTTTCCATTTCACTCATTCCTCCTCTCAATTGCTTTCTCACTATTTCCACTGTTGTTCCTGCTTCTCTCTCCTCTGATATATTTAAACCATCCCCCTGGGGAGAACAGAAGCCTGCCTCAATCTGGAACCAATTGTTTTGTTCGGTTCACGAATCCAGAACCAAACCCTGACAAAAGAACTCTTGTAACGGCCGTTGTGTTATTTGTTTTTGCCCGAGTTACAGATTGTGCTGTTATCAAAGTATTTATTGTGCCGCCGTACTGCAGTTGTGGATGCAGAGAGGGCCTGAAGCCTCACAGCACATCAAAGCTGTCACAAATATGGCGCAGGGGCCAAATGGCAAGAAATGCTCTGGGCACAAATGGAATAAGCCCAAACTGTTACTGATAAGAAGGCACTTTTAAAGGCTCTCTCAGTGTTGTAGTGATTGTACTCTGCAAGTTTGGGCTACTGGTTAATATTCTCACACTTCTATCACTTTGCTGACTTCTCCGAGCGACTGAGTTTAGTTCCATACACATTTTCAAAGGGTGAACTAATTGGAAAGAAGCTTGGCATTACAGAACAATGATAAGCTACTGATTAATAAGCTGAACTTGGAATTTGTACTCTGTCAAACTAAATGAATAATAACAAACTCAGGCTTTGCTCTACTTCAGTCCCCATCAGAGGAGCCTAATATGCAGTAGCACATGTGAGATCAGGGAATTACAGATGAGAGCAGACTGCAGGATGTCTATCCCCTGGAGGTAATCTTGAACAGGACCTCTGGCTGTGTGTTCATGGTTGATATACAGTAGGTGTGTGGGAGTACATGTGCATGTGTGCGTCTTTTATAGGCTGAGCCACTCAGCTAGGAGCCTGTCAGCATATGCTAACAAGCTGAGTAATGCTGTGGAGAGTTAGCTTAGTGAGTGGAGCCACCTGACCCCAAAAAGGTCGCCTAATGACCTTTACTTCAGATGTAGAGATGCAGACACAGGGTCCAAAATTACCAACTGCCAATTGTCAAATGCCAGATCAATCAATAAGGGTTTTGATATAATAACATTTAAATGCCTTTTGTTTGTGTCCCTGCTGGCCATCGTGCGCTCTCTTTGACCAATCAGCAAGTCAAAAAAAAAAAAAAAAAAAAAACACTCTTTTTCCCATCCCATTACAAATCACATAAAATAAACTAAACAAAATTCACACTCTACAT
>CM022480.1:14525669-14536454 GCA_011952105.1 Coreoperca whiteheadi | reverse complement strand
TTAACCCTTTAAAAGGGGAAAAAAAAAAACCTTTTTGTTGGTGCCCCGGCGGACAAAGTGGCCCTCCTTTTAACAAACAAAAAAAAAAAAAAAAAAAAAAAAAAAAGGCAATTTATTTCAAGCTGCATTACAGTTCACTTATAATAACTTTAAAGAGGCTACCACTATGGCGTGTGACTTCTTGGCTCCTTGACCTCTCACGCGTCTTCCTGTGCAGTCACATGCGGAGACAGGAGGGCTCAGGTCTGGACAGAAGCGCAGGAGGATCTCCAACTGCTCTTAAACCCATTAAGGCCACCTGGGTGTGTAGCCATGCATGGCTAGAAAGATGGCCAGGATGTGTACGAGTGTGTGCGCATTTGTGTGTGTATGGGCCAAGAGGTGGCCAGGAGGAGCAGGCTGTTCGGCAAGATTAGCAGGCTCTCACATGTTGCATAACAGATTCCCCGTCTCGTGAAAAACCTGCCTGCATGCTGCTGCCTGCTAAGCGGGATGGCCTTTCACTAACGCCCTGTGTACTCACACGTATGCATGAACACACCCAACCCTTTTCCAACAAATTCATTATTAAGCCTCACCACCAAGATGCTTCCGCTGCTTTTTTGTGCATCATTTACATGGCTATTAGTTTATCTATTTATCTCAGTGATGCGTGAGAGGAAAGGTAGCCAGACTGGCCTCCTCACTCACGCAGGTTGAGTCAAAGCCTTAACAAATGTCATTACCCAGACCAGCCTGGAGGTGATTAGGTAGTGTCCTGCTTATGGCTCTGTGTTTAGCATGGGCCTGCTGCATCCATCCAGGCCAACTGCTGTGTGTGTGTTTGTGCATATGGGCCTGGGCTTGCTTGGGGCTGTGATCCGATGGGTCCTATAACACCAAATCAAACACAGAGGGAGACGCAGCCTGCCTATTTCTCTGTCATAGTGTGTGTTTGTGTGTGTGTGTGTGTGCCTGTGAGCAGGGGGGGGTTAAGTAATAAACAAGGTCTCCATGGTGACAACAGATGCAGCTGCAGCAAAGAATGAAGTCGAGTGTCAGCAGTAAGGACCCATTCTGTGCATGTTTGTGTGTGTGCGTTTGTGTGTGTGTGTGTGCGGGAAAAAACACCAGCAGTAGGGTCCCAGTGAGAATCGTAAACACCAGCAGGCCATGACTTCCACAAATAGACCTCTTAGGGAAAAAAAAAGGAAAGCTGGCGAAGTGGGGAGAAAGATGATTTCACGCACAACACAGAAAGAAAGATGTGTAGCACAAGAATGCATGGAACTTAATGAGTTTGCAATTGTACAAGGCAAATAAAAAAAACTAGTTTACATTAATGAAAATGCACAAAACAAGCAATCAATTGTATAAGTAAAGCTGAAATAATCAGCACATTTCTTTGCACTGGAAATCCTAAGCTCTGGCATCCACGCTTGAAATGTCAAGTTCCTCACAGAAGCACGTCGTCCTCCCTCCCCCATAGCTAAAGCACCAACAATCTATTCATCAGTCTTCATCATCTTTCATCATTATATGGTAATCCTCCCAGCTCACTCAGGGTCTGTCTTGACAGCCCCCTGCAGTGTCTCTTTCTAGTCCTGTTGTGTGGTGAGTGTGCCATCTTGATTCACACATCCTGTCAGTGGTTTTGTAATCCCTCCTTTATGGAGGCAGAATAGGACGCTGCTGTCTCACTTCAACGCCTAACTTCAAGGCCAGATATCCATGCAGCACCCTCACGATGCGTTCTCATTGTCAGAGCACCTCTGCTGGCAGTCCACATCTCACCACAGCATGAGCCCCCACCCCCCCGCCCAGGCTATTTTCCAATATTATTTATGCAGGGGCTCTTTTTAGTCCTCTCTAAGCTGGCTTTTTCAAGGCTTTTCACTGAAAGGCTAAAAACATACAAATCCCCCCCAAAAACCCTTTGAAAAACCATATGGAGCACTATACCTTAATCAGAGCAGTCTCTGTGTGTGTGAATGTGTGTGCTCACTAATATTAGAATAATCCCTGGTGATTATGGGAGTGGTTATTAGGATGAATATGGCAGCAGGGTTGGGTCGGGCCGAGCTGAGCCCAGGCTGTGGTGAGAAACAGATGTCAGTTGACCCACATCTGCCGAGCATGCTGGGACGTTAAAGTGTCAGGTCACATCTCTGATCACCTCAGGGACACTGTACATCTGGGCCCCCGAATGATCATTGGCTTTTTCTCTTGGTTCACAGTGTCCACTGAAAGCTGTCTCTAACTGTCTCCCTGCTGCTGTCTCTCTCTCTCACTGTCTGTCTCTCTGACATGCCCACATACACAAATACAAATACAAATATAAATATTTCTGGCATTAAGGACAAGTTTCAGACTCTGAGCTTGAGATCAAAGGTTTTGGCCAGTCTAAGGGTGTGAGCATATAAACACTCACTCACACTATGGTTGCAAGGGAAATTGGATGAAGCCCTGTCAATGAACCGTTAAATAGCTTACTGTGATAATTTTACTATTAAGTGTGTATATATATATATTAGGGGCGGCTTTGGCTTGGTGGCAGAGCGGGTCGTCTACCAATTGGACGGTCGGCGGTTCGATCCCGGCTTCCCCCAGCCATGCGTCAAAGCATCCTTGAGAAAGATACTGAACCCCAAATTGCTCCCGAAGCTGCGCCTTCCGTGTGTGAGTGTGTGTGAATGGTTAGTTTAATTTGTACTGATGGGCAGTTAGCTCCTGCCATCAGTGTATGAATGTGTGTGTATGGGTAAATGTGATCTGTAGTGTGAAAGCGCTTTGAGTAGTCGGACAACTAGAAAGGCGCTATACAAGTACAGTCCATTTACATATATATAAATATGTTCATCTTTGGCATCTTTGAATCCATCTCTTTGTGCACGCAGCCAGGCACCAGCCACAATTCCTTTACTGGTCACTTCAGATCAGAAGGAGAATATACTACATGAGATTATTGCCACAAAATGCACCTCACTGAGAGCAATATGCGAAGTAACTAAAACTAGATTAAATCTAGCAATAGGATTAAACCAGTTGTTCTCAAACTTCATGCCTCCCTTCAGAAACCAAAAAATATTCATGCCTCCCAACCCAGCTAAAGTGGATTTCATTTTTATCAGTCTTTAAAAATACAAAAGATACATGTTAGCAAAATAGCTTTGCTAGCATCAGATGACTTTTGTTTATTTATGTCATCACATGAATCATATTCGTGCCACTTTAGGTCTGCTCAACATCCACGGCCCCAAGGGGGCCCCCCCTTTGAAAACCACTGGATTAATCTAAGCCCAGTTCATTCTTAGAAATAAGGGTTTCCAAAGGGTTCTTCCTGAAGGGCTAAGGTTACACCCAGAACCATTTGCTTCTGAAGAACCCCTTTTAGAAGAAAGCGTTCTTTAAGAATTGTTGAAAGCATGGGTGTTGAAAGATCCTCACCCTCAGTCATCTGTGTGATGGCCCACGTTTCCCATCATGCCTAGTGCTGGACTGAGTAGTTTGTTAAGTTAGCTGTTTCATGTTCCAAAATGTCAAAGTTACTTTTTGTTAGTGTTTGGTGGTTTATGTTGATATTGTCATTGTTGTGCTGGTTTATAGTTTTAACCATTAGTGAGGTGGCTGTTACATTTCTCGACCCGAGCTGTTCCCTGAGTTGAATGTTAGAAAGCCTGTCCACGCCCCAATTTCAACAGCACTGTAAAACATCAAAGAAAGACTTTGTCTACTGTACCACTGAAGGATAGATACAACACAAATGCATGTTAGACAACTTCTGGAGTGGCTGCCAATGACAAGACAGAGGAGAGAAACACACAGTTCCTCATGGCCAAACCAAACATTGTGGCTTTAAGTTATCGTTGCATTTACTTGAAATGATGCGGTAGACCAACACTGAGAGTCAGCGAGCGCTAATTGAAAACAGCTTGCCGGAGCTCCAGTGAATACTGACTGTGGGATAGAGTCTCTTTTTCTATTGTGTTCTAATGTACTAGTTCCCTGGTCATTCCGCTGTGTTCCCATGAGGCCTGAGAGGTTACGGAGCTAGATAGCTGGAGGATGACTCATATGACCTTTCTGGCCGTCAAATAACAAGTCCACACAGTGTCATATTGCCTACTAAGGAGAGGGATACCAAATATTTCATTTCCCAAGATAGATGGCTCCATGGTGAAGCCCAAGTTGAGAAGTGAATAGCTGCAATTTTCACTCGCCTGTTACAGGACGGTGCGAGCTTCATGAGGTTACACAATTGTTGGGTTTTGTGTTCCTCAAGTTATATGACATCAGTACATTTCTTAAATAAATTATCAGCTTGCAAACAACGGTTTTCCTTCTTTCTCTCCATCAACTCTCTCCCTCTGTCTGCCTGTCTTTACTTCACTCATTTCCTCCTGTTTAATTTCTCTCTCCTGTCTTTCCATCACTCCTCCTTGTCCTTCTCTCTCTCTCTATTCAGCAGGATTAAGGCCCATCCTTGTCATCCCATAGGGCAGAGTGGTTTGATCGACAGCTGGGTTCAACATCTTGACACAGGTCCGTGCCCCCGTCATCATCGCTGATCGTCCCATGCTGGCCCTCAGAGTGACAGCCGCCTGCAGAGCCATTTACTCCTGGTGCAGCCGAAAAAAGCCCTCCTTGATCACTGGCTTTCACCAGCACTGCAGACACACATCCTCCCTCCTTCCTTTCTCCCCTCCTCTTCCATACCTCTTCTTCCTAACTTTTTTCCTTTTCTTTTAAAAGCCTGCCCCCCTTTGTTTCTTAATTGACAACAAATTTTTCCTCTGAAGTTTCCATTCCTTTTTTAATACTTTTCATTAATATGTTTCTCCCCACCTTTCTACTCCTCTTCTTGACCTTCTCTAATCCTCTTTTCTCTACTCTGATATCAACGCTCTTCTATCTAGTACAAGCTACTATTAATCAAAAGGAATCTGCCAGATCTTAATTAGGGTAATTACTGTGTTTGTTTTAACTTAACATTGATGACTCCACTTGAGCTACTATCTTTGAGCAGGCCATAACAGATGGGGTGCTTAGTACTCTTTTGGGAAGGATGACAGGAGTCAGGATGGAGCTGTATGATTTCTGTCAGCTTTATTTACCTTGCAAAACTGTTAAGCAAGGAATTCCTCCTAAACCTTTAGGAGGTGAAGCCCTTTAAAGCGACACTAATATGCAAGAAATGAAACAGAAATAGTTATGTTTGCACAGGGAAAATGCCTGATTTGTGACAAAAATTAAGTGTCACATATGTTTTGATTGATGTAGTGTGAACAGGCACGTTGGGCAAACTTAAGCTCCATTCACTGCCCTCTAATACACCATACAACATTGCCTGAAACTGGTCGGTGACGTCACTATGTGTTGCAAGTGTTTGTTTTGTTTCCTGTGTTAACATTGTATTCTTTTTCATCCTGATTATTTCTCAAATAAATAATGTTTTAGGAAGGACTTAATAAAGCGGTGAGTGTATTTATGCACTTATATGACATCATAAGTTGTTCCAACCTGTTTGACTTGTGACCCCTAACACTAAGCAATGTCTTCATGCAACTCCTGGTCACTGGTTGCATATCTACACCAGTTGTGACCAGTTACAGTAAACCAAAGCGTGAAGGATATTTAGCTTGTAAGGGCAAAGTTTTACAATAATTCAAAATTAAAGAGCAAAGATCACAGGAAAGTACGAAAAAATACACATAACTTTTTGAAGCAGAAGTACATTTTTTCAGCTTTCCTGTTTTGTTAATCATCAGACGACCTTTCAGATTCATCTTGCAACCTGTTGTGGGGGTGCCAAGCCCAAGGTTAGCAACCGCTGAACTATATTATAAAGACTTCCTATCTTGTAGGTCACCCTAAAATTAGGAAACTCCCAGGCTACAGAAGAATGTCATTTAAGAGTATGCTCTGAGTATGCAGGCATTTGCTTCCTACTTCAAGTTTCTGGCTTGTGTAATTTCATTTCTACTCTCTGTCTTTTAGGGGGCTGCCACAGGGCAACTCAGTGCAAGGCCTCTCAGTCTGAAACAAAGATACAATTCAGGTTGTTGTACACACTGTAATATGACAGTACGGTTATGACCAAGTTACATGTTGTGTGTGTGTGTGTGTGTGTGTGTGTGTGTGTGTGAGTGGAGAAGGACAGGAGGGCATCAGATGAGTACAGACTGTTTCCACCTGCCAGGTGCCTGGTCTCTAATCCCCCCTCTCTGTCTGATTAAACACACACACACACACACACACACACACACAGGCGCAACAAGGTCATCTCTCTGTCAACCATACAATAGTGCTGTGTACCCATCTGGCCTACATCCTAAATACTTCCTCTTTAGAAAGCAAATAAAAAAGGAGAGGAGAGCTAACACTTGGTGTCATAGAAACAGGTTACAAGTAAGTTACTATTATTCTAAGTTACAACAATACATTTGTATTGTATTTACCACTTTTTTTTTATGCGGTTACCACTTATTTGTCCGTCATCTGGGAGTGTTGCAGACAGCATCTTGGTGACTGTGTGAAAGAAGACAAACACTCAGTTGTTTTGTCTCACGTCCTCTCTGTCTTGCTCACTCATGAAACAGTGAGTTCACCTCAGTGAGGAGGACGACTCACATAATACGTCCTTTGTATGATATCAAAAACATCTTTTAAGAACGCTGTTGCGCGTCCATGCACTGCCAAAACCACATTAAATCCCCCGCCCCATTTCATAATGATAATTCTTCCCTTCTATTCTATTCTTCTGTTTCTCTTTTTCTGTCTCTCTTTCTTTCTCTCTCTCTTTCTTTCTTCCTGTTTTTACTTTGGCATTGGACAAGCTCCCCCTGTGGTGAGTCATATCATTCTGACAATATTTTATGCTGGGAGTACAGCGCTTTGATATCTAGAGGATAAGAGGGCTTTGTAGAGACAGTGACAACCGTCCTCCTCCTTCTCCTCCTCCGTCTCCTCCCACTCCTTTGCTTTTCCTTCCCCTGGGGAGGTTGGCTTCTTCTGCCCCTTCCGACGGCTTTTATGTCTGACGAGGGTCTGTGCTGTCGAGGTGAGGACGAGGTCAAACTACTTCAGACGGTGTGCTATGGAACATCACATTGTAAATTAATAAAGATTAATGCAATAATGTTTGTGTACACTTGAACGAATGCCTGAACACTGTGTTGTTTGTCTTGAATTTGTTATAGATCCTTGTGGATTTGATCCTGTTAGTAAATGCTTCCTCACTTTAACATAATATAGTAAGATGTAGAAGTATTATAATACCATATGTGCTGGAATATGTACTGTGCATTATTTACTGTATTTAGTATCACAGAAGAGAGCAGTACATATTTACTATAAATCCTGGATGCTGTGTGTGTGGTTTGATCTACATTATGATAGTGTAGGAATTCCATGTGGTGCCATGCAGTCTGCGCCATCTCCTCTCCTCACCTGTTGAGGCTGTGATTAGATACTGTCAACCCCCAGGCCATAGCTATCACATACAGGTAGAGCACAGTCAAGCTATATAGCTTTCCCTTACGCTGTCGGATGGGAGAGAACTGGTGAACCGCAGAAACTGCAGACGGTGCTGAAAGCTTGTGTCACACTAATGAGCAATCTGTCAACAAGTGTGTGCTACAGGGAACTTGTAAAAACTTTTTTGGAAAAAATGTAGATTATATGGCGGAAATCCTTGTATGAATCCCCTTCCTAGCCACGCACACACCGACTTCCATGGTAGAAAAATTACAAAAGAATCTCCCTGACGTTTTTGTAGGTGTAATGGTTCTCTAACTCTCAGTTTTTCTTTTAAAGTTGCAATGTGTAGACCACTGGGCGGCTGTTGGATGGAGCTGGAGCCAGGAGGCGATTAGGCTAGCTTAGCATAAAGACTGGAAGCAGGGGGAAACATCTAGCCTAGCGCTCTCCAATGTTCAACATTTTTTGTTGAAGAACACCATCCGCTGTCTCCAGAATCTCTACGGCTAGAGTGGTGGGAGTGACTGCCGCAGTGACCGTTTCTACCTTTATTTTTGTAAAGCTAACTAATGCTAAGTAGTTTCCGAAATTTGGGGTTTGCTATATTTCTTTCTTTGTTTTGGTTCCCTGTTTCCCATGTTGGCCCTTGATACTTTAGTGCTTGCAGTTCTCCTATTGTTTTGTCTGGTTTAATTTAGTTTGAACCTCATCACTCACTACTCATTACCTTTTTTTAAAGTTGGTTTTCATAGTGAGCTAATGGCAGATGTCACTGAAAGCTCAGAAAAAGCTAGTGGGTGGACATTATGTCAAGATTATTTCGTCAAACTACTCAAAGGCCAAGAATGAACTTTTCCAAATAAATTGCTTTATTTTTGCCCAGTTACATCGGTGCCATGTCACTTCCCTTTTGACTGGGTTGCATTCATCCCCCACCCCCATATTTAATATCAATCTAACTTCGTCTTCACAGAAACATACTGCACCCTTTTCCTCTACATTGTCTACTAACGTTACTTCTTCTTTTCCTTTCGGCTGTGCCCTTTCAGGGGTCGCCACAGTGAATCATGCGCCTCCATCTAACCCTGTCCTCTGCGTCCCCTTCACTCACACCAATTCACTTCATGTCCTCTCCCACTACATCCATAAAGCTCCATAATGTTAAATGTTGAATGTCAGGTGCCTAAAGCATTTGTACTGAAACAAAACCTCTGTTTACGCTATTGCTTATATTTTATGTGGTCAAGCGTTTTTTCTCCACTGAAACTCCACCGTTTCCATGCAGCCATCGTATACGGCGGTGTTGCTAAACACGTCGCTGCTGACTGAGTAACGTCAGCACTTCTGACACACCCACCAAACAAGGGCAAATGTTGCGCGCCGCTGCGCACCGTTTCGAGGAAGCATCAACCCCAAAACCGGAGCCAATCTGTGTGAACCGTTTTTCAGAAGGTGCCCAAGCGGTTCCAGGCGGCACCATTTCCGTTTAACGTTAAATAAACGTTTTGCGACGTTTTGTCTGGGCTGAATGCGGCCCAGTTTTCAGCGCGAAATCTGGACCCTGGACACCAAGGTACACGACCTGGTTATATTTAATAATACTGTTAAAGTGATATAAGTTAGCCAAAGTACATTTTATTCTCCGCAGCTTTTAGAGTTTGCTCTTCTAAGTTATGTTGTCATAATTGGGGGAGGGTTTTAGGTTACCTTCTAACTTTGTTGTTAGCAAAGAAGCACTCTGACATGCTAACAGTAAGATACGTTCCCAAGTAGAGTGTGATCTGATTTAACTACTTCATCAAATCATGTTTCAACAAACGAGATTGACATTTCTGACCTAGGAACTAGTAACTTACTAACTACTATTTCAACTCTGCCACAGTTTTTTTTGTCTATAGAATAATACTGCTATTTACCGTTTTTCTCCAGTATATTAAAGGGATGATTCATCCAAATTACATAAACCATGCTTTCTAAGCATGCAAATAGTATTGTTTTTACCTGTCCAGTTTATGGGATATGCGTCTCTGAGATTGAGGCCTCCCCCCCAATATAATCTAGGTGAATGGAATGTAGTTTGTTCTGCTTACAGCGGTGAAGAATTCAACAGGAACTTTTACAGGAAAAAGTACAGCCATTACTCTATATAATCCACAGAAGACACTGTCAACAGTCTCCACTGTCACTATTTCTTCAGTAGAAAGTAGTTAATTCCATTCACCTCTACTGTATTGGGGTGGAGGCAGAAATCTCAGGGACATCTTAGAACGTTGGCAAATAAATCATCTGCATGGCCACCAAGGGAAAGTGAGAAAATGTGTGTTTTTGTAATTTGGGTGGATCAACCCTTTAAATATAATTGCTTTTAGCCTAAATGCGGCTATATATCATGGACCCTGCAATCTCTTACGCAAGACGGTTCCTGATTGTGCACTGAAGGGGCTCATCTTGCAAGCAGGGAGGCTGACAAAGTAGGCTTGACCCTGGGCTGAGGTTTTGTTATGGCGCTGCGTCTCTGGAGGGCTCGTCTGGAGGTTGGCTCTGCTCTGTCTGGGCCGCGCTGCTCTCTAATCACCCTGACACCGCACTTAGAGGGCTGACAGCTATGGCGCCAGAGAGAGGGAGAGAGATTGTACACGTGACAAGGCCCACCTTGGCTCTCCACTTGTTCCCTCTCAAGATAATCACTTTCTATTGATTTTCTTGGAGCACAAAGATCCCTGTTACCTTTCAACCTCTCTGATGCTGCTTGTCCACAGCATACAGACCTGTTACCTATTACCTTTCCTGATCCATTTAATAATTGATAATGCATGGGAATGAAAGAAGTAGAATAGTGAAGCGGCTGCAGGCCTTCATTTTTGCTCCACGATCAATAATGAAACTTAACCGTAAGTGCACATTTTATCCATCCCTTTTGAAAATAATAAGGGCTATTATTGAGGTTAGAGGGTGGGGTTGTGTGTGTGGTGAAACATAAACCCAAACTCTGTGCGCGAGTATGTGTGCGCAGTCGATGCTTCATTCCTTTACAGCTCGTATCAGTGAGCTGAGGCGTCACAGCCGGCACCCTCTGCTACTTACCTAATTAGCTCTAGGAGCCTTTGCATTATTAACAGACCCCCTAAATCATTCAGAGGGGCCCTAATGTGTGTGTGTGTGTGGGTGTGCGCGCAAGGGTACACACAGAGGGGGTACGGAGGATCACTGCGATAATGTCCCTCCCTATTCACGACATGTCAGACGTAATTATTCACCCTGGGAAGACACGGGTCCAGAACACTGGTAATGGCACTCTTCTTATCCCCTCCTCCGTCTCCCCCCCCC
>CM022480.1:14405840-14522431 GCA_011952105.1 Coreoperca whiteheadi | reverse complement strand
CCCCCACCCCACACACACACACACTCAGCAAATTGGAACCATTTGGTATTCAGATAACGACAAACAGCTCAGATCTGCTGGAACAATAAGCAGTTTCCAACCAATCGCCCACCTGGACTGAGCTGTTCTAAGACAGTCTTGATAGTCGTCAGTTCTTTCACCACCACTCAATTGCCAGTTTGGGTTTCTTTTTTTCCCAACAGCTTGCGTTTCTAAAGCCTCATTTTTGATTCTAGTTTTACCTTCCTCTCCCCTGACTGCTGACTGACCTTCGGTTTCTTCACAAATCAGATATCACTCTGGAGTGTCATACAAGATGAATTCGCTCTAGTGGATGTCACAAAGTGTTGCGACTTTCAGTCTGTAATAGTTCTCCATGCACTGGAACAGTTGTCTGTGAGTGTATATTTGTGTGTGTACTTTCTTTGCTTCACCCCAGTGAGAGGAATGTAATGACATGGGTCCAATACTGTGTGATTGAGATGGATGACCTGTTTTATTATCTGTGTTTTGTATGTATGTGTCTGTGTGCATATACTCCCAGAGCTGAGGGAACACATTGTGACCCCAGTTGCATTTGGCCACCAGAGGCCATGCTGGCAAAGGCTGAAATGATGATTAAGGACAGGGGGGCTGGATGGGAAAATGTGGATTAATGAAGCTCAGATAGAATTAATAGCCGTGACATCCCACAACAGCGGAGGCGCTAAATGAGAATATGCCGTGGGTCCACCGGAGTCTCGATGCTTGTTTTGTTTTCAAGGTGATGGTAGGAGTAAAGAAGAAAAAGTTACATCTCTCATCTGACTTACATAACTTGTTCACACTTGACAACATAAAAAACAAGCGGTGTTTCTCACAGGCGGAGAATTTAGTAACAGTGATCCCTGCTCAGTATCCCTAGGAATTACATTCATAATGGATCGTTCTGCATTGCCAGTGACAATGCAGGAAGCAGAGGCCGAGAGGTCCTGACTTTTAGTCCCTAGTATGGGTCAAAATCCATTCATGGTCCAATAATGCAACTCAGTAGCCACCTTCGAGCCCAAGCTGAGATAACCCTAATGACCTCTTCAGGGCTATTCTTTCAAACTTTGAAACACTCCCTCGAGAGCCAGCACTTTCTGCTGCATTTTCCACAGACTTATGAGAGGAAAGAATAAGCAAGAATTGACAAAAAATAAGTGCTGACACATCTATTCAATATATGGATTATTACAGCAAAAAAAAATGTGGTTACTGTTTGGCTGCAACATGTTTGTCTCTCAGAGCCTCAGATGTTTTAGCAGCAGCTGCAAAGAATACAAATTCATCCCCCTGAAGTTTTAGTTTGGCTGTTTTAGGATAACAGTTGCTAGACTGACTTGTCTTCTCTTTGATTTCACCACCTGGTCCGTTGTTCAGTTGGTGGTCTTTCACTTCTACCTCCTGCGGGCTACAAACATCCCAGCTTGCGTGTGTGCTCACATACGTGCACACCTGGACAACTTATTAGCATGTTAAGACAGGAACCGGAGAATGGTTAGGCTCCAGGTGGTGATCAGTCATTAATGCCTGATCAGTTCTGCAGGTAAATATTTACCTCAGACTGGTTAATCATTACTGGAGCCTGGAGGCTAGGATCGTTAAGTCTTCACTAGAAGCATTTTGTAAAAGTTTGCAATTGTTTGTAACTGTGGTGGCAGGTGTTTCCATAAGAACTGGAAAAAGTGCAAACAAGGAAAGCAAGAGTTTAAGTGTTTAAGGTAAATGTTAAGCAGGGTAATTTAGTTGTGTTGTTGGAAAAATGAGAATGAGTAAAAGCCTAAGAAACTTCTTGGCCAGATTTTTATGGGTTTCGGGCTGTCCGTCCATCTGTCCATCTGCCAATTCTCATGAATGCGATATCTCAGGAACGCCTTGAGGGAATTTCTTCAAATTTGGCACAAACGTCCACTGGGACTCAAAGAACGAACAGATTTGATTTTGGTAGTCAAAGGTCAAGGTCACTGTGACCTCACGTCCATGCCGTTCTCGTGAACGCGATATCTTAGGAACGCCTGCAGGAAATTTCATTATATCTGGCACAAACGTCCACTGGGACTCAAGGATAAACTGATTAGAATTTGGTGGTCAAAGGTCACAGACCGCACAAAACACATTCACATTCATGACACAATTTCACACAAATGTCTAATAGAATAAAACGATGAACTGGTGATCTTTTTTTTTTACCCAAAATGTCAAAGGTTAACTGTGACTTTATAATGTCCGGGAAAAACACTTTTTTGGCCAATATTCAATGCCATAACTCAGGAAGAGAAGGGGAGACCATATTTCACATTTGGTGGGATACTGAATTGGTGACACTAATCTTGGGTGCTCACCTTGAAACTGAGGTGATTGTATAGATCTGTTGTACTGCTGGGTTAAAGATGTTTGTGAAGCATTCATGTTTTAGAATTTGTAGCTTCTTTCCTTCCAATTCCTTCAAAGTCTTCACTACATATATTCTATGAGTCTGGAGAGACATGACTGTAAACTGCAACCTGACTGGTTGGCGGAGGCAAACAACCGCGGGGCGGTAATTCTAGTTTGTTATAGTAACGGGTTACATGATAGTACATCACATAGTTTGGTGGAAAAGAGTGATTTAGATAACTTAAAATGGGAAAGTGGGTGGCAGTTCATGGAGAACATCCAGAACATCTTGCTTTCTATGAAAACATGGCAGTAGAGACCACAGGGAGTGAGAGAGAAAGTCAAAGAAGGTTTGAAATTACACTTGAAATGCATAATAGTCCACTAACCTACTGTGCTTTATTCTGATACAGAAGATCCTGTCAAACGTGGACTGACCAGCTGCTCAACCAACAATTCTGCAAGGCACCGACCCACAGTCTGTCCTGTAGTCAAGGTACATATGAAAGGTTAATTTAAAAATGATATACACTTTTGGGGAAAGTAAAGTTCATAATATCTCTAACATGAACTCTTGATGATCCTGTCTCTAGGCGTCAACAAAAGGCTTAAATCATCCTTTCTCTGCCAAAAGATTGAAGACAGGTATGTGTCATTCTCAGTTTTTCCAAATGAACTCTTCACGTTAAAGAATGATCCCTCATTATGCCATCTTGCTGCTCCCTTCTTAAGTATCTAAAGCTGCGACTGCGGTTAATACTGACCCCCCCTGGTTTTTTTTGGGGGGGGGCTCTGGGAATGAGAGTAACACGAGAAAAGATACTAGACTGAAAGGGAAACTGAGATAGTGAGCATTGACAGGATTGAGCTCCCAGATGGGGTGTCACCCACAGGGGAGGCAACAGTTGCTGACAAAGCTGTGTATGTTTGTGTGCGTGCCACATGAGAAGGTCTTGGCAGGTTCTCTCTTCATGAATGAAGATTATTTGGTTATTGCTCATTAGAGGCCGGTGTAGGTCTGGGATGATGACAATTTGACATGTGGAAGCACCCCACTGATTCAAGCTGTGGTCATTGTTGCAGAAATATTGTGTAAGTCCGATGAAAAGGCACACATATAAGGTGTTTTCGGACCATACAGTTATGGGGACTCCCTGGGAGGAACTGCCCACTGGGGAGCTCCCCCGGGGAAATACATACCTTCAAGTGCTTTTTTCTGTTTGCATTCACAATAGGAACGCTGAAGTGGTGTAAGCTGGCTGGCGGTTGGTATAGCAACGTCACTTCTGCGTGTTGTATTTCACATTTGTCTGTGTTGTCCTTCATTTTTAATACTACCGTAACGAGCTGTTGTTTGCATGGCTAACGTTTTACACAGGTTTTAAAAATGGCGGTTGCCGGCCGGTGCTGCATCGGCTCATGTTGGACCAGTCAACGTACACTTTCATAACTCAAGGTTCCTCTTGTGCTGGGAGAGTACCTACTCTGAAGTAAGAGCTTAAAAAAGTCCCTCAAAACAGTGTTCTAAGAACTACGATTGTTTCCAGTCCTTGTAGTGTGGACACAAAAAAAATAACTCAGAAAAAGTTCCTCCGGCCCGAAAATGCCTATCGATAATAAATATTAAAGAGCTTTCGTTGTTCCCTATTCACTTACTCGACAATCACAAAATAAGACATTTGGCACTTTGACCAGCCGGTTTTTTTTTTTTTTTTTTTACAGTAGCGCAGTCACGCAGCAAGTGTTGTTGACTTTGCCGCTACCTTCCCATTGTGAAAGGGTGACCTTCCTCTTTCTCCCACTCTCTGTTCTGCTCAGCTCCGTACATCTGTGTCTGTTTACCAGCCTGCCTGCGTCTCCCTCAATCTGAACTGATGAGTGCAACTCACAGCTGCTCCTCTCTTGTTTCCCGCTGCTTGGGTTGTGTGTGTGTGTGTTTGAGCATGTTGGTGTGTGGTGTCATTGTGCTCGGCGGTGACAGCGCCATGCTCCCAAATCAAAGGCGACTGGCTTGCTACCGCAACACACCTCTAATCACAGAAACAAGAAAAGTTTTGGATAAAAGGAGTAAATATGGGTTTATATTCTGCTTTGATCCCTCTGTTTTTTTTTTTTTTTTTTTTTTTACATATACCTGTGTGGATACATGCACAACGTACTATGGACAAGCACACATGTACTTACTGTATGTGCATGTGTATACACAATATCCACATCCACCTGTGTCACCTAAGCCTTTTGACCTTCCTCGCTTGCCTCTCGTTCATGTGTGTCTCAGTGTTTTGTCATTTCTTGCTCTTTCTTTAACAGAATGACAGAAATCTTGTGGTTGTTTGGTCATTTTGTCAGAGTGTCAGTAGTCTGGGCCTTTACGCCCTCCACAGTTCAAAGATAATGATGACAAAAGATAATAGTGACAATAGACTTTTAAGGTAAATGAGGTGTTAAATAAATTTTCTGTTTGTGAGAGTCGATGCTCACTATTGGTGAATAATGGGAAGAGGAAGTGTATGATTTTAGGGAGGGCAGGGAGAGGTGAAGAAGAGGGAGATTAAGAACTGAATGTCTTCAGGCGAGTATGGGATACCTTTTGAGAGCATGACATCATCAGGACAGGTGTTGTTTGCTGTTGTCATGAAGTTAGGGCGAGGGGGCCTTCAGGTTGTTTGGCTGTCAGCCTGAACCTGTCGGACCTGTTTTGGACCCTCAGGGCCACTTCTCACCTCAGGTGGCGGCTGAAAGTGGGAAGGTGATGCGTTTGAGATTGAAACATGATGAATAAAGAATTTAGGGTGAGTTGTCATACAGTAGCTACACAACATAAATTCCCACCATTGTTTGGCTCTTTTTCTCTTTTTGATGTTGATTTCAGAGTTTTTTCCAAATAACATTCTGGGACATTTTTGCATTTTGGTGACTTTTTACATATTACTACAGGTGCAAATTAGGAGTTTAGCTATCATTTACATTGTAGCTTTAAATATTTATTAAACGTCCCCTATATATAAACAAATAACACTGAACAGGTTTAGCAGATTTTTTTATAATGCATGTTTGGTTTTTAGTCAGAACTAATACCACAACATAGACTACACTCTTGGTGTGTCATAATTAGAACTAAAAAGATTAGTTGATCAACAGACAATTAATCAAGTATTTTGATAATTGATTAATCCTTTAAATTATTTATGTTATTAAGCAACAATAGTGCTTATCCATGTCTTATGTGATAGTAAACCAAATATCTTTGGGTGTAAGACTGTTGGTTGGACACAAGGAACAATTTGAGGATGTCACCTTGGGCTTTAGGAAATTGCGATGGGCATTTGTCAAATTTTTTTTGACATTTTATTCTCGAGAAAATAATTGGCAGAATAAATGATAAAGAGGAAAACTTTGGATTGCAACTTGCCTGTTAAATGGTGGAAGGGGCTCTGTGTTGTACACAGTTGTTTTTCCGTCTTGTATTGTAGAGTCAAAGCTCGTACATAAACTCCACAGTTGCTAATGTATGTACACATACATTTGCATTCCTACATACATTCAAACAGACTTCAGGGGACTGTTGGCTTATGAGGAAGTTTTCTAAGCCTCCTGTAAATAATTCTGTGAAAACACTTCCTCCTTCAGGTAGAACTCGTCTCTGTGTCGTGTTGCCTGTCGGTTCTGGTGAGATGTTTCTTTGGTAATTCATTTGCAATTAGGAAATGTAAATCAGACAGGTGCTGCTGGCATCTATCAGAGTCTGTATTTGTTTTACCTAAGGCATCTCAGATCCTCCCTTTGTAATCACACGCACATGGCCGCTTACACATTTGAACACACGCACGCACACAGACACAACAAGGTCACCTCCACGTATCGCTTAGGGTCTTTCCACATGAGTCTGAGGAGACTTGCTGTATAAAAAGAGAAGCAAACTTTTTATTCAGAAGAAGGAGTACAGAGTCTGCCTTGTTTCTGACTGGCATATGTTCACTGTGTGTGAGAGAAGAACTGGGATCAACACTCTCTGCACATAAGGAGAGGTACAGCTGCTCGATAGCATTGCTTAGTTTGTGTGTGTGAAGTGAGGGAAAGTGTGTGTGTGTGTGTGTGTGTGGAGGGGGGGGCACGGGAATGCACACTTTCATGAGTGTGGTGGTGTGTGCAAGAAGAGGCAAGTGACTTCACACAGGCGTAGTAGTAATGAAGCGTGCCAATGGGGAGAGAGTGGAAGTTGAGTGTCAAACTGGTGAGGAGGAAGGAGGAATCTGCAACATTTGGTTTCCAGTATGTCACATTTCCACCGCATTTTAATCACCTTTATTAATGCCAAATACTGAGCATGAGCGATAAATCCTGGTTTACAAAGACTGACCAATATGACAAATGTGCAATTTTAATATTTGGACTGCGGACAAGCAACTTTTAAAAGACAGTTTTTAATATTCAGATGCCCTCCCACACACGAAGGCACACGCCGACCACATTTATAAACACACACACATACACACACACACACACAGTGTTTTATACCACTGGCAACTGCCTTATTCCCACCAGCTGTCTGAATGCATAAAACCCAGGCTTGTTGTTAAGTCTGGGGCTTAAAAGCATTGCCAAAAAGAAAGCTGGGCAGGAATAACGACATTAATTCTGTGATTTGAGCCACCACTCAGACTCAGCATTTAAAAGTGCTTAAAACTAGCAGCTGGTGTCAACAAGGTAATAAAAGCAGGCACAAGGGATCACTCTGCCTGACTCGTGTTGGGCAGCAGGTCGTCCATGTTAGTTTAAACGGTAGTGATGCGGACAGAGAGGAGACACTGGCACAGGCCACAGGCTACCACACTGCCAGAGAAAGAGAGGGCAGTTAGGGTAATGTGAGGTAGTAATGTGTGGTTTATCAGCTTGTTAATGCAAATATAACATATACAATAGATTAATGCTGACACGTCACGCCCTCCGTGTTTTGTTTCCTGTGTTGTGCTTCCAGCTCAGTGACATCACTCTCACTGCAACGTCTTCAACCCTCCCTTTCAGGTGAAAGGTATCATTTGCCACAGCTCCTGCCAAGTCAGGAGTTTGGGAAACTTTAATTTCCCTTGCTCTTGAGACAGTGCCAGAGGTTTGATGTCCATTACCCAAGCCTTGAAACAAGAGTTGACGTGGACTTGGATGGAGTTAAGCACTCTGTGGCAACATTAACTAAACCCCGAACCTCTGTATCATCTTTCTTACTGTCTCGCCGCCTCTTCATTACGTCCTCCCTCCCGCTTTGCTCTCACTTTCTCTCCTTTATTGTCCTTCCTTTCTGTGGGCATCCTCACCGGCAAGGTTGAGATTCCTGTTAAAATGTCAAGGCTCTGCTGGACCCGGGCCACAGAGTGCATTATGATCCACCTCCTCGCTTCTACCCATTAACTTGTCCTTCATGATGTGTCAGCGGCTTGTAAATGCCTCGGCACTTCAGCACTCAAGCTCCTCTGCTCTTAAATCTACACGCCACAGTCTGTAAAACATCTTGACTGTCCTCACCACTTTGCCCTTTTGCAGATCCCTTTTGAAAGTGAAACTCAGCATATGAGTCAGCAAGGGTATTTGCACATCTTAAACACACAAAACGTGATAGAAATCTGGCCAACATTAACATTACAACTACCAGTAAGAAATAGTTTATATTAGCGGTTCAGATAAATCTGTGGGCTTTCCTGATTAAAAAATATGTTACGCAAAATCGTATATTTTTTTTCTAACTTCAATCAAAATTTTACTTTGTTTTGGGAAATTCTGGATACTTTGACTTTGATCACAATCAAAAAGGTTTTGGAAGCGCTGGTATTTATGGTCTTGATATAATTCAGCGTGTTATGCACGTATGAAATTGGATGTTTTTATAAAATTTACACAGAGCTGTCAGTCAAAGTGCAGGACAAGTGCAAGGTATCCTGAAGGTTAATGGCTTAGGAAACGCTGAGCGATTTGAACACCATATGGATAGGCTCATCATCTACAAGCTGTTCAAGGTTGAACCCATCCAGAACACTGTAGGATTGAGATAATAGCCTTCTTCGCCCAACTGTTGTTAAGCTACCAATCTCCTGTCAGCTGCAGAGGAACTGATAGGCATTAGGACCTGACACCCCGAGCAACTTTCTCTCTCTGTTTCTTTCACTCTTTGACTAATTTTCTCTCTCGTCAGACTGTCAGGTACACAATTCAGAGGTGTATTTTCTTTCTTCCTAACTTTCACACCACCATTTTCTTCTTCTTCTTTCCTTTTCCTCATCATTCCTATTTCTCTTCTGTCTCCCTTTTACTCCTCCGCCATACACATTCATTGGAGAGTGGCTCGCCCTCAGAGCCATCTGTTTCCAGGCAGCCTGTGAGCATTGCTGAAATATGTAGGGCCTAATTAATTCAACCAAATTGTTTTAGAATAGATTAATACAATAATGGCAGCGCATGAAAGGTTATTTCAAGTACACCACTCAACTAATCTCATCAAAGGGTAGATTTCACTGCTCTGCACTCAGTGAACACCCACTGCTATATAGACCCTCATATATATATATATATACAGGAAGCCAATCTGTATGTATGGAAAGCTTCTCCGTATGGGTGCTGATTTCACAATCAAAATGGAAAGGTAATTATTGGAGAGAGGATTGGTTGATACTATAGATGATGAAATGAAAACGGTATATAATGTAATACAAATGCAGGGCCTTCACAGAATTCCTGTGTAATGGAAATCAATTTGAAAAAGTCTATTACAAACCAATTACTGTAGGTTAAAATTACACGAGAATACACATTTAACTCCTTATTTTTGAAGTGGAATGATGGTGTTACAATAGAGATGGTACAGCACCCAAACTTTAAGGAAAGCCCTACAAATAGCAACAGAAAGCATCATAATACAAACCTGTCCCTAATAAATGGCTTATTTTGGCTCTAAAATGAGCCTTAACAATATTAAAAGTTATTATTACTTAATTATGATGACCATGGTATTGCCTGGTCTAGACAAATGAACACTAGAAACATTTTAAGGGCCTTTTGTCTTTTTGGTACATATTTTGGTGTATTCAGGAATTTAAGGTCAACTCGACTAATTCTCAGTATTTGTAATGCCTTGGGGACTAAGCTTGTTTTTTAACCAGTAACCTTTTAGTTTTCGATGGCACCACTGATCCAAGCTTCCAGCTCATACATTATAGAAGATGGATCTGTGATTGTTTTTCCTTTGATGGTTGTTTAGCAGAACAGCTGGCGATGCTTTAAATCCTGTGACCTCTAGAAACAAAACAATAGTCACTCACTTGAAAGCACTTTATAAATGATACGACAGTAAACTCATTATAAAGGGCGTCATTTTGAAGTATGAATATTTGGAAAGCCAGTGTTTCCTTGATCTATTATTATTTTTTTGTTTGTGATTTGTCTATTAATCCCTGAAGGAGAAATTTGACCTTCTGGATGACAAATGTATCCTCATTCGTTAAACTACACACCCTGCTGGTCTTGTATTTTCTGAAATTCAATTTTTTGGGGGAGAAAGCTTTGCAAGGAAAATTAATAAGATGTTTAGGTAAGATTGGTCAGTAGTGCTGCAACGGACTCACAGCCTGTCCGTGGTGTGTCTTGCATGCTGGCATAGGCTCCCTGTTGGCACACTAATAACTTTAAAAACGAATGAATTTAACCATCATGCCAGCAACAATTTTTAAGAGCTAGTGTCACATATTTAAACAGTGGGTGACTCATTTTCAAATGAAGCTCTTCACATACTACTCCTGTGAGACAAAGAGGCTGCGCCATCAGTCACCTGGACTAACCTCTGTAGGGAATGATACAGACAAGCAGAAGTCACAGGGCTGTTGTTCATCAAGATTAATACCAGCTCACTGTCCTCCCCGGAGAGGCATACTAACAGATTCCCTACTTGACTCCTAGAGCCGGCGCCTATAGACAGCTCGGGTTCATTAACACGAGTATTATGGCTGAACCACTTGCAATTAGGAATGTGTTTAAGACCGAGCCATGCACATACACTTACACCAGTGTGTGCACATGTCTGAATACACGCTTACCCTTACACCTAAACCTACACTCACACACACACACTCTCACACAGTGGCACAGTGTCGGGAGCATTTTTTAAGAGGAGGAATATGATAATGAACCTGGCTTGATAGAGTAATTAACTGGGCTAAATGGAAATCCCACGAGGTTCAGTGATAGTTAGCAGATGTTCTTTGAAATACATTAAAGACCAAACGTCTTGTGAAGGGGGAGAAAGAGAGAGAGAGAGAGAGAGTTGAAGAGGGAAAATATTGCCACTGTAGATAAAGTTTGGGGTTTTGCAAATAAAGAGGGGAATTTGGGGTCTGGACTTCTGTGGTGGGAGTCTTTTTATTTGGAAACAATGTCTCTGTGGGGGGGTGTGAATTGGCTGATCAGAGTCATGTGGCTTACAGGAGTAACTGTCATCAAAAGAGAACAACCTCAAGCAAGCTTTGTTTTCAAATAGAGAGCTTTTACTACCCGGATAAATGTCTGGCGAAGCGGTTAGTTAAATTTGCTATTGATTATGTCGGTGAAGCAGCATGTTTAGAGTTAAGAACAAGCCAATAAATGTGGCCTAATAAATCTGGCACTGGAAATGTTTCTGAGTTAATAAATTCTGTAACATACTCTGATAGAGTAACTGTTTCCAGTGACCCTGATATAAAATAGAGCTGTGGTGGAATAAATAGTTGTCCCTTACTGCTTTAATTTGACCACTGATTCACATCAGTGCGGCCTTTTATACCTTCTTTTCGTCACATAGTGTTCAGTTCTTCAGTTAGAATGACTGGCTGTGGCGGACTCAGGCTCAGTCTATAGCTTGGTTTGTTGCCTTCTATACAACAATATCCGTAGCACCACCAGAGGCGGTGAAGTCGCACTCCACAGCTAGCTAGCTTGCTAAATCACACTGAGAAGAGCCATCTGCTTCCCTGTCTGAACTTTAGAACAAAGACGCCAGGCTGTCAAAGTTTCCCTCAAACAGAAATGCACCCTGACTCAATCACAAGCAGACGCATACAGGCAGACCGCCATGAACGCATATACATACACACACATTCCACCCACATATGCAAACTCGTTTTGGACTTGTGTCCTTCTGTTCTGGAGACTAATGGACTTTCCCATTCTTAGCTCAGTGGCTCATCTGCGCGAACGGATGTAATTTTGGATATTTCCTCTTTTTGCAAACTCAGAAATAGTTCCCTGAAAAAAACTAAATGAGCCATGTGTTAAAAAAACATGTGCGTGTGTTTTTGCTTGTGGAGCAGAACACCTGTTAATATTCAGTTTATTTCTGAATTTCTTCCAGTCAGTCCATGTGGTCAGTAGGTGTAAAGCAGCTGCAGGAAGTGTAATAATGACTTCCTGTTTACTCCGCCTCCTCCCACCCACTCACTGGTTACAGCCGGCAATGTGGTCTTGCATGGACCAACTCCATCACTAATGGACTGGCACTGAACACAAACCTATGGAAGACTAAATACCCAAATATACACCTACAAGACACACATCATCAAGATTTACCCTAAACCTGATCTGTCTCTCACTCACTCATGTTATCCTCATTTGCCATGGGTCACACCCCAGATACTTGGGGGTGAGATTGAACTTCCATTCACCTCACACCTTAATGTACAGATCAATCAGTGTTCCATTAACGCTGCCCCTGCCTCCTTCTAATCTAATCTTTGTTTTCTCTTTCCGACTCCCGCAGGCACATCCACACTATCACAAATGAGCTAAGAGCAAAAAAAAAAACCTGGAAAACCTTTTAGTAGAGACTTATTTTGACATATATAATGTGTTCCAGAGGAGTACACTTGAATCCTTTGCCAAGCTAATCTGTTTAGATTAAGTGTGAAGAATGCCGGAGCATGAACCTTCCTGCCCTAACATGAGAGGACAGCTGATATCAAGCTATAACACTTGGCCTGTTGCTGTTTTTCACACCGAGTAGAAGAGTGAATTATTAGCTAGGACTGTAACTGTCCATAAACTGACATGAAGAAATACTACTGACACTTTGACATTTTGCTATCTTGAACACCTAAGATGGAAACCAGAAGGTTAAGAGTTACAGTTGTGGTCATATCTATCATAAACATGGCAGTGTAAGCGTCACTTTTGATAAAACATAACAGTTCTGCGTGCAGACGTGCAACGTTGCACTAGCAGGCTGCCATGGGGTCTTCCTCTGTGCTTATGTGGAAGTTGAAATATTGCACTTCCTTCTCTGATATTAGATCCTATTGGCTAGTATCCTCTCTAACTTAAGGCACAACACAGAGGGAAGTTCTAAATCATGCAGCTAGATCTGGTGTTTTTTTATGACCTGACAAAGATCCATTTAAGATTGAAACGCTGTAAGTGGAGCGTTGCAGTGCTGGGACAAGTTCGGTGCATTTAGCTATCGGAGCCTGTCATGAACACAGAAATCTGAGTTGACATGGAGTTTCTTTGGAGTCTGTAACCGAGTCCAGCTTATAAACATAATGTTAGAGGTTAAAGAGGAGTTAAAAGTTATACCTCTGGGGAGCCAGAGGTCCTAAAACCACTAACATCCACTGTGGCCCCAGAGGAGGGAGGTTTCCTTGTGGCCCTCACAGAAGTGTGTAAATGTGTGTTTACATGCTAAGATTTAGAGATCCATGAAAAACCATCAAATTATACTTGCATATAAAAATAAGTGGTCGTTTGAGGTCTTTGGAGAATCCATACAAATAGTCTATGTAGTCTATGCATCTTTGGGTGGGTTTAAGCTTTCTATTCATTACACATGGTTCACACATCTAAATTCATAAAGTGTCTTCAACATGGCATACAGTGGTTACAGCTACAATAGATTTGTCAGTGTCTGACAACCCTGTGCTGCCATGGTAACCTCTTTAATAGTCCACAGAGTATGGACGTGACATCTGCCATGGTGTGCTTGGCTTGTTTGATTATTGAAAGCCTAGGCAAAGCCACATTGATTAAAACCAAAAATGTTCCTCTCACAAGTAAATGACTGTAGCTCTTGGTTCCCACAAACATGTGGGACTTCATGTTGGTCCTTTATAAAGTATAAAGGTAGTTGACAAACTGTCATAATGTCTTTGTTTTTGTATAGTACAGTTTCACTATCTTGTGGCAGAAAAGGGGTTGAGGTCTTAGAGAGATGCAAAATCAAAAGCTTTGCAAAAGTGTTTCCCAACATATTCCAAATGAATGAGAGGTTGGTTGTGTTTTATATTCTATATCTCCACCCTAGTTTGTCATCTTCCCACTGAGCACAAGGGTCAGCTCAGTCCAGTGCTTCAGTTAATCTGCGCTACATTCCCAGGAAGACAAAATCACTCCACGCTGGTTAACCATTACCATACTCAATTAATCATTCAAGCCTATATGAGAATTTCACGAAGCCCGTCTCCTCCTCCTCCTTTCCTCCTCCTTCCCCCTTTCTCATGCCACTGGTTTTACTTCATCACATCCCTGTTGACACCCACTGGCTGCTTTGGCGACAAAGCCTGCCTTTCATGTGTTCCCCAGGCTGCTCAGAAACACCGGTGTCGCAAGCACCCTGAAGCGCCATCTGCCACCGCCCCTCCAAGCAAATGATAAAGTAAGCATCTCCGCTTTGCGTCGTCCCCCTGGATACTGACAAACAGACACACATGGAGACATACCTACACAAACCTATACAAAACACACACACACACACACACACACAGTATGTTCCAGGTATTAGCATATCCGTGTGTGCTGAGAGGAAATGACCACCTGACAGCTCTCCAACTCCTGTTCTCCCCAGAGGTGGATACAGAAAACATGGAGTAGAATGCGTTAGAGTAGATGAGGGCAACAAGAGGGTGACGGAAGGGGGGAAGATAATAGCAAATGTCAACGGATGAAGAATCATTTAAAAAGAATACGAAAAGGTGCATGGGGGATTTGTTTAGCTCAATGTACACTTTCAAATTAAATCCAACAATTTTTTCACAAAATAAATTGTATTTAAAGCTGCTTACAACCTGAAATATCAAAGAAGTAGGAAATTTACTCAACTTCATTAACTGTTATTAGTAGGATTGGGTCCTTTACATAAACCATTGAAGACAATATTTAGTATAAATTGAAGTTAACTTTTGTTTCCCCCCAGATAGATTAATATTAATTGATCAGACTGTACAAAGAAAGGTGACAGAAAAGGCTTGGGAGAGATGACTTTGCAGCTGACTATCCACTCTGCAACTGTAACTTCTTTTTTCTATTGCGGTTTTGCATAAACCTTCCTTGATTTCAGGAGCAATTATTGCTTGAAAGAAATTAAATGAAACTGACAGTGGTTCACTGAACACATCTCCTCCACTGCGCTTGTTCAGCTTGGTTTCTCTATCAAGATAGTGTGACGTTTTAATTCTATTGCTGATGATTTTAATGTAGGGAAATTTGTGTCTGCTCTGTCTTACTTGCTCCCAGATGGAAATGATACAGGTGAGTTAAAATTCAGTGCTAGCATCATACAAAGAAACCGATGGTTCTCTTTTCCGAACTGAAGGATCAGATTTGGTTGAGTTTGTGATTAAAGTCCCCGCCTGTCAGTCATCAGATTTTGTTGAAATTGGCAGCTTTATCATAGTACATCTTGCATAGATTAATGTAATCAGATTCCATTTTAAATGCATTTCACTGCCACGATAACCCCAAACAAATCTGTAATAACGGCTTTAGCCCCCAACTAAAACCGAAGTCAAAGTGTCTAATGGAGTCATCAGCCCACTCAGATTATCATCATCTGTTTGGGCCAGCTACCTCTGTGTTCCATGCTCCTGCAGACACACATAAACAAACACACGCACACACACACGCATATCCCTCAGATTCCCAACTACAAGGAGCAAAGAAGCGTCAGGAGATGTTTAATTAAGACAACAGATCAATTAACAGCTCAATTAGCCTGGCTAATTAGGGGCTCAGTTGGAACAAAAGCTCGCTCTCCTCTGCTCTCTCTTTCTCTCGGTGTCTCTCTCTTGCGCTCTCTCTAGCATGCACACGTGCACACTCATGCACTCACACCCTCTCACAGGGTTTGAGCACAGGACATGGTTGTCGCAAAAACCTCGCTGTAGAGCACATAATCCTACTTAATCGTCAGTCCAGATTCTGTTTGAAAATTGCCTGGAAGGGAGGATAGGAGCAGGAATTCACTCTCCCTCTCAGTTTTATCTGTGAATCCAGGACGCTGGGGATCTCAGAGGACTAATTGAAGTTACTTGCCCGGAGGTTGGAGCGCATTTTAGTTAACCTGGCTTTTTTTGTGGCAGTGTGCATTACATCATTCTGACGTGTTCAGATGCAGTGTTTGAATGCATGCATAAACGGACATGAACTCAGTTATTTCAACCTCCACATTACCATCTTCCTCAGTACAGAAAATGTCTCCATGTGTGTACAAAAGCCATGCTGCCAGGTGTACCTGGTTTTTCTTGTGTGTATTGAGTCTTCTGGCGCTGGTGGCAGGGACACTGCTGACGTTTACATGCCTCCGAGTCTACATGTATTTGGCAGAAGCTCACGCTCTGGACCCCTGTGCCCAGTCAATTAGGACGACTGTGCTGGTTGGTACACAGCCCCATTAGTGTGTGTCTGTGTGTGAGAGAGACCATTAAAATGCTGCACATTTTTAAAGCAAATTTCCAACAAGTCAGCTGAAGAAAGAGTGCTTCCTTGAACTAGTCTTATGGCTATAACAAGATTATATAATTAAAAAAGCACCTGTAACCAAGGGCATAGGTTTGTTTTGTAGTATAGCTTGATTGTTGCCAGATAATTAGATCAGGTTTCCCTCATATCTCACTTTTTCATTCTTGGCAGCGAAAATTCACTTGCACCTTGACTTTGACAGGGACATGTCCCCACCTTTCGTACCAAAACAAATGGTATGCCTGTAAATCTTCTGTAAGCCTGAAATATCTGTGTGAAAGAATTTCTCCTCCATCTATTCAAACTATGTTGTGTTTCGGTCTGTTGCCTTGTTTATTCTTTAAGTTTTGGGTTTTCTGGTAATAGTGGATATCAGAAATAAGGCAAAATAAGCGTGTGTCAAGAAAAAGAACCATGCAACATCATTATTTGTTTGAAAAATGAATTTATTTTATCACATTCTAATTAACAATATGTTGATCTCAGCCAAAGCTTGCAATGTAGAGATGTAATTTCCCCTCAGATTTCAGTCAAAATGTGCATAAAAATAGGTGTTTGGAAACCGACTTGGAGAGATGGACAGAACGGGTGTGTTTGTTTGTGCTGCTGGTGGGCAGTGTAACCTCTGGTGAGTGTGAGAAAGATGTCCTCATCTGCCCTTCCCATGCTGTCCCTGGGGTGTTTGTCTGTGTTCTGTATGTGTATACGAGCTAGCATGCATGCATACTCCTGTGTGTGTGTGTGTGTGTGTGTCAAGGAGGGTTCAGATGCCCGGTCACCCCATATATCTCCAACGTAGCAGACAGGTCTGGGGTTCTGTTGCTGATGCACTGTCTTCTCTCATTACTGGACAGGCCCAGGAGCAGGCCCAGGCTCGACACACACAAACAGGCACTCACATGGTCTTGCTGGGACAATTAAATGCAACTGGAAACACTGGAAGAATCTGCCTAAAGTGAAGGAGACTGCTGGAAAACAGCTTTGGATTTATGCATGTTGAATAATCTTCACAGTACAGCCAGATTCATATAAACCCCCACATCACACAGAGACACGCATACAGACACAACTACACAACCACACAACCACAATGGGACACACTGTGCAAGTCTTGTGACAGGATGACTGACAGAAGGACAGGCTGTTGCCGCATGACTTCCTCTCTCTCTCTATACACACACACACACACACACACACACACACACTTCCCTATGTTTCAGTGTTAATAAATTGTGTCCCAGCAGCTGTGTGCTCTGACTGCAGCCTCCGTCTGCTGTGTGATTTGATCTGGCAATGACGTCCCGTAGCCACCGACTCTCCTCCTTCCTGTTTCTCTTCCACTTCCTGTCCATCTGAACCTGCCCAGTAACCTATCCCATAGTTTGCAGTTGCAGTTAGTTCTGTGAATGGATTCCTACCAATTACTAAAGAAACTAAAGACAGCTTTATAGGGAGAATTAGAGAATTTCACGTGGGAGTGTTGTACTTTTGCTTCCTAACAGCTGCCAGTGTTCACGAAAGTCTGCTCTGCTTGAATATGTAAACACCATACACACACACTTACCTGTCTCTTAGGATATTGACCTCTGATCTTGGCTAAGTGTGAAGGGCGTGTAAACACGCTGCAAATGAAAGAAAAACCTTAAGTAGCATTCTGTGTGATAGAAAAACTAGTCCCATAACAGCAGCGAAATGTGTTAATTTTTCTTTGTAATAATAGGAGAAAACTAGTTCACATCCTGACAGATGTTGAGGTGCAACATAGTTCAGAGCAGTGTTCAATGATAAATCCTAATCCACAGAGTCAGAATATGTGACCCTGTATTTCCAAAACCAGTTTCAGAAACTTGAGGCCTATATGAACGGTTGGCATAAAACATTGCCACACACATAAATAGCAATAAAAGGGAATTTTTAATAAAAATCACATGTGCAAATAAAAATGAATTAATTGATATTCATGTGGATAACTCGGGCTATCATTTGAACAAGACTTTATAGTATGTGTTTTAAGATGCCCTCTTGGTCTCCTGGGACGTCAATGGGGCTTACCTGTTTAATTAGTCAGTCAGTCAGTCATTTTCTACCGCTTGTTCCCGTTCGGGGTCGCGGGTGACTGGAGCCTATCCCAGTGGCTTCGGGCCTGGACAGTGGCCAACTCATCGCAGGGCTGACACAGAGACAGACAACCATTCATCATTCATCCACTAGGGACAATTTTAGAGTCACCAATTAACCTAATGCATGTCTTTGGACGGTGGGAGGAAACCGGAGAACCCGGAGAAAACCCACGGTAACACGGGGAGGACATGGAGACTCCACCCAGGGAGGTCGTGGTCTGGTCCGGGATTCGAACCCACGATCTCCTTATTGGGAGGCGGGGGCGCTAACCGCTCTGCCACCGTGCACCCCTACCTGTTCAATTAAATGAATACAATTCTAGTACTAGAAATAGTTTTTACAGCAAAAGCATTGTATGTCCAAGTGTTCAACTCATTGTTCTACAAGTTCTCTAGTCTCTAGAACTTTATCTTTATGTGTGTGTGTGTGTACATCCTGGCCTGAGTAGACTGATACAAGGAGTCTTGATGTTACTAGAAATAGGTCACTCATCAGGTCTTCAGGCTACCATGTAACTCTGCTTAAAAACTGCCTTACATTATTTGCGTTTGTGTGAATATCTATATTTCTATATCATATATGTGTATATATAGATGTGTGTGTATAAGAGAAGATAGCAACATTGAGTGCAGAGCAGACAGGGGAAGATTCCAGCAGTGGATAATTGGCCTTAAGCCATTCCTCTGGCCTGCTGCTCTCTGAATAATGCATGGTCTTTTTAATGAAGCCCCTATTTGTTGTCTTTTTACTTCTCTAGGATGTAGGGTAAAATTAGCATACTCCTGTGTCTGCATCTTAATGAGGGTTTGTCTACTAAGGCTCGGTCGTGCTCAGAGCTACGCCCATTCTTACTGATCTTAGTTTAAAGGTAAGATAAGGATAGCCCTAACAAGAATTCAACCACCCTGTCAGTTGATGTAGACAATGTAGCATCATCAAAGTCCTTTCACATCGATGAAAGAAAGGCAGTTACACACTGCTTTGTTTTGTGATACAGGGAGTGGAACGGTCACCTCTCTGAAGTTTAGGGCCTCGGGAGGCTATGGTTAATAAAACTAAAATGTTAAACAAAAATTAACATTAATTTACTTGTAAATGTTCTTTTATATGCATTTCTTTTCAAAACTTCTTTCTTTCATAGCCAGTCTCCGTAGCATACAGTATGTGAATGCCCCAGAGTACATGCACGTGAACATTTTCACATGAGGCTTAGACCCTCTCACTGATGTCCAGATCTGAGAGTGCCGTCTTTTTTGCTCCAGACTGGAGCCTGGAGTGTCTGAAGTGTTTGAGCTTTTCCTTGAGTGGGGCAGGAGAGCATTCCTCAATCATTGGGGCATGTAC
This sequence comes from Coreoperca whiteheadi, assembly GCA_011952105.1. Lineage (NCBI taxonomy): Eukaryota > Metazoa > Chordata > Actinopteri > Centrarchiformes > Sinipercidae > Coreoperca > Coreoperca whiteheadi. The sequence continues at coordinate 14,502,826 of CM022480.1, read as the reverse complement.
AACAGTTCCCTAATCCTACTGTAGACCCCCTTTCATCTACAGGCTAATGCTTTGTGAAGCACTGAGCTGTGATCAGGCTCAGTGCTGGAGGAACGATGAGCTGAGCAGGTCAAAGGTGGTGATCTTACAATGCTTGATGGTTATGTGACATGCAGCGTAGGATGGAGATGGATGAAGACAATAGAGGCCTCATAGTGTGTGTGAAAATTGATTTGTGAATCCTGAAATGGTAATTTCTCAGGAGTCTTTGAGTGCGGTGGCTTCTTTAGGATGAAGATGACAAATTACATTCTCTACACAATCAATATTTGGCTGCTGATTTGTTGGTGTTTTCTGTAGACTTATAAGCACCAGATGAGTGATTTTACAACATCTGCCTTGATTCGTCCAGGCCATCAGCCTTGCAAATGATACTTGCTTTCTGGCATTTCTTTATTGACTGATTTTTCACAAGCTGAGAGGGAGTGGTAAGTTGAGAATATCATGGATGACAACAACAATGCTGGCCTAACCAACCACACTTGGCTCTGACTTTGTTTTCTCCAAACAGAGTTGCCTGGATAATTAACCTGTACATTAACTTCCCAGCTGATAGGAAACGGCATGTGGATATGAGCTCAGTGAGTCATGGAGATTGATCCTGAGTGCGATGGGATGGCAGAGGCAGGAAGCCTCACAGTTTGGCAGACGCTGCCATACCTGTCAATTCTCACATTCTGTTCAGTCTACCAGGTTCAGAGAGAGTCTCATTTCCTAGTTTGGCTCGGGAAGGAGTTTGGCACAGGAACAGAATAAGAAGTGAAGTTACAAGATGCTTCCTCACTGGGATTGTGTACCAGCAAACTTTCTGACAGCTTGAGCAACTGACTCGTTCTCTGTGATGGACTGAAGTCACGGCTGGGTTGCTGTTCCAGCTGACAGTATGCACAATTATCATATCTATTGAAAAGTATTGTGTTATTTTGACAGTTTGACAAAATGACGGCAAGCTTGTCTTATAATATTACTTTCCATTTTAAATCCTGTGACTCCTCATGATGAGCGAGGTATGTTTTCCATCCAGGACAAAGCCCTCCAGTTTAGTTTTTCAGTCTTTTTTGGAAACCAGATTGCCAATCACTGCTGGCTCCCTGTACTGTGTGTATCACTGTTTGTTATTGTGAAGTTGGTGATCACTCCTCGCAGCTAATGGTGCACACCACTGCACATCTTTAACTGTTGGCACAAACCTTTCCTCTGTGCTGGGTGAAAGCCTGTGAGACTCCAGGTCAACCCACCGCTGGGCGCTGGGCACTGGGCACAGAGTAATGGGCTATGGGCAGCAGGCACTGGGCACTGGGCGGTGAGTTGGGACACAATAGTGGAGGGCTAGTCCAGGCCAAAATCAGGCCAAGTAGTTGCAATCAGTGGTGCATGAGGAGATCTGGCACAGGCTTTCAGCTGCCTCTCCTCTCCACAACAGTGAACTGCGGTGATGAGCACTAGGACCAGCTACTGTCTGTCCTGTCTCAATTAGCACTGTTCTGTGTTCTCTTTACCTTAGAGAAGAGAGGCAGAGTCCTCTGTCTTTTCTACTTAATTTAGAAATACAGTTTATTAGTGTGTTGTATTTGGTAATGCTTTATTTTATGGGTCTTGTAATATCCTAACAGTTTCCAATGGAAATTCCTGGAAAGGACTATAATGAAAACACAAAGACAGTACCTGCGGCAGGTACCCGCTCATTTATAAGAGAACCATGAACGTTTTGTAGTGCTGTGTTGTAGTTACACCAATGGGAAGAGTTTGTCAGCCATTATTTATATTCAGCGGAATTTCCATGAAAGAAACATTTAAATGTATGTATTCATTTAAACCATATGTGCTTCCATGTGATTTAGATTTACACACAAAGACAAAGTTTCAATTTTTACGTGTTAAGCTGACGTAATAAAAAAAGTTAAGCTACAATTTCGATCCAATTAACCGAAAGTTTGAAAATTCACTCTCAAGAATTCAAACATACTGCAAAATTGATACATCTGCAGATTACTTTGTTGATTAATCGATCAATCGATTTGTCTATAAAATGTCACAAAATAGTGAAAACTAGCAATTACAGTTTTCCACAGCTGACATATTCAGATGGCTTTTTTTTGTCCAACTAACAGTGCAAACCCCAAGGATATTCAATCCTCACATCCGAGAAGCTGGAACCAGCAGATGTTTGGCATTTTAGTTTGAAAATGGATTCAAACAATTAATCGATTATTAAAATCGTTGCTGAAAATGTAACAAAAGAAGTCTCCTAATTTCTAAAGTTACATATTCCTTTCTAGGAAATCATCAGGGAACTATTGGACCCATAGAATACATTTTTACCTTGTAAGGTAAAAGAGAATGAAAAAACAGCATCCTCCTACAGAGTAATTGTTTCTCAGAGTTGAGATGTTTTATGATGAACAGTGCAAATCTCTTTATGTGCATTTGCAAACTAATTGAGTTTCTGTTTCCATACTTGATTTAATTGGTGACTGCGTGGATTCTTTGGATGCATTCTTTAGTATGCAGCAACATAGCGCAGCTGCATTTTGATCTACATTCACATGCTTTTGGCTAATTTCACCACCATCTATTTTTAATAAGCACACCACTGTCATGGAATGGCAATGAACAGGACACCTCCAATCATCAGTGTGGCTTGGAGCCCCAGCAATGTTAAATTAACTATGTGAAGGCAGCTGCTCTTTGAGCTCAAACACTTTTGTTGTGTGCTAAAAACAATGAATAATTCTCTTTACACCCCATATGTGGGTGTTGGGAGCAGGGCAGCAGGCAGGAGCACCATCCCCGGCTCAGATCAGAAGCCAGGCAAAGTTTAAAATGAACACACACATCAAGCGGAGGGGGAGGCGGGGAGGAATGCTTGTCTGTGTGGGGAAGAGAGCCCCCCTGTACATTAAGGCAAAAGAACACTAGATGTGTATTCGTCTGATTGAAAGGGTGAGGATGTTTACATTTGACAAGTTTGTGCATATGTGTTCACCTTCGGAGATGATATCTGTGTAAGTGGCTCACTGTTGTTCCCACTGTATGGTACAATGCGCTGTGCTGAGATCTGCAGCAGCCCAGATGCATTAGAGATGGCACCAGATTGTCAGCAGTTACAAGAGTAGGTGGGAGTCACACATGTACATATAGAGACACTTTTGGATATCGGACACACCTGATATTTGCATGAGTGGGCCTGAGGTGGGATAAGCCAAACACAATTAAAAGCCCATTTATTGTAGTCAGGTGCAGCTTCTTTTGCACGCATTGAAAAAAGACCCCACGATATTTAAAAAAAAAAAAGAACAAGAAATATTCAGAGGATGTTTCCTTCAGAATAGCTTTAAAATAGCATTTTGGGACCATGTAAACACACCTACGCATAATGTAGTTTTCTGTAATAACTTTTTGTAAAGTGGTCATGGTCGAACAGTTGATGGTATTGATGCAAACAATGCTGAAAATAAAGCCTTCCTAAATTTTTTTGATTGCACCAAACAGACAAAAAATGTCTGTTCAACCCACAGGAAACTATCTCAGCAGCTCGCTAAGGAGAAATCATTCCCTCATAGTAAAAAACTGAGGCAATTTTCATCAAAACAGTTCTGTGTGCAACCTTGCGTGCTACTTACCACAACCTCACCGTCTCCCTCAGATCTTTTTCTCTCTCTCTCACTTCAGCTGTGATTCCTGTGAAGCTTCCGCCAACCCAGAAACACCTTCAGAAAATAAAGTCAGCCTGTTGGTGTGTTGTCTGCAGGGCATTCACTTGTCTGACAGAGAGCGGGAGAGAGAGGGAGAGAGAGAGAGAGAGAGAGAGAGAGAGAGAGGCAAGTTGTTACCAAGCTCCTCAGCATTGATCATGACAAATATTTTGGTTTTGCATGGAAAGTAAGCGCAGCGGGCTCAGTAACTCACTCAGGAACGTTTCAAAGAACGGACGGAGAAGTTTATTATTAGCCAATAATTCCAGCAGCTGCAGTCAGTCTATATGAGAAAATATGGGAAAATGATGCAGTGTGTGTTTACCATGATTTGGTTTGGAGGAGGAATCCAATAAAGATGATGAAGAAGCCTCATCTCCGCACCTCGCAGGGCTGGGCTGGGTGGCAGAGTATTCAGCGGAGTGAGGGGAGAGGGAGCAAGGGGAGAGGGAAGTGATTACTGTCGTTAAGTTGACAGGAAATGTTGCATCTCCTTGACGTTTAGTAATGATCGCAGCAGCTGGGAACAATAAAACTCCAACATTGCGCAATTATTGGTCTGCCTCACTTACATTGGATAAAAGTAATAATGCACATTATCCCCACATCCCCCTTTATAGTCGCACCAGCGAGGGAGCAGAGGCAGCAAATGAGATTTGCTGCGCAGGAAGCTGAGTAGGCTGACGGTTATGATTGACTGGAGGAAGACTTCCTGCAGTGTTGTGTGATGTGACCACTCTCGCTCTCGCTATCAATTCATCTGTTTTCTCTCCCTCATTTTATTTCTCATGATTCGACTGTGTGCCTTTGGGACAGAGAGGGAAGATTAGGAAGTTAAAACGACACCCAGAGAGTGTCGACAGCAGCTTGGAGTCATGAAAGACAGAAACCACAAACATTCGCCACTGGCAGCAAGTTAACAAGATGTGAGGGAGAGAGAGCGAATGTTTTCACATTACCGTTACATTCAATTATCAAACTATATTTTGTTTTTAATTTTGTAATGATTTGTTTGCAACTATTTGTTTTTCTTTCGTTGTAGTATAATATGTAGCAATGTATAAGCCATTGTCTTTTTCTCTTAGATTCTACATTATGTTTAGTACATTGTAAACCTTGTCCAACCTGCTTTGGCTTTACTCTACTTAATTATGGCCATGCCACTACCACAAATTTAAATTTGATTGGGAATGAGAGAGAGAACGAGGCAGAGAGGGAGACATTTCTTTCAGTGTGCTCAAAGAAATGGACATCACTAATAAACAGCATCGTGATAAGTACTGGCAATATGAGATTAAATTGCAGTGGTACTAAGTTTGTAATCCAGAAACCGAGCTATCCAAATAATATATAACGCTGCCATTTATTGATTGACTTATTTTATATAAGAAAAGGAAAATGTACAGACACAGAGCACAGATCAGCTGACACTGACCAACGTTGCTGCCCAGGGAGTATGCACGCCTAGCGGAAAGGACAAGCAGCATTCTTTTATTTTATTTTTTTTACTTTTCTGCTCAGTGTATAAACATATCAGAGAAACTGATTTCCTAAAAGTGTGAACAAATACCAAAATGCATGCATTTATCAAAAATATATTTACATAAGTCTTATGTTAGTATCCTATATTTCCATTTGACCCACTACTGTTATCGATTATTTATTTATAATGCATTTAATTATTAAGGATCATGCATTTATCATTAGATTTATTAATGTTTCGAAGAGTATATGGCTCATATCCATTCATACAAATAAAGTGTATTTGAATTTGAGAGAGAGGTTCTAAAGTATCATCTTCCATATTTAATTGAGGCCTACAGATGACAGATTGTTTTGACCTTTCTGCTCCGTGTGAATGTGTAAGTGTGTGTGTATCTGCATGAGCTTGAGGAGGATAAAACCAGTTGAATACTAATGACTGATTAGGCATGTCATGGTTGTGCATAAATATCAAGGGTACGTTTGTAGTACGAAGTGCAAGGCGTAGTACTTCTAGAGGGAAATTAAGTAAATGACTGCAAAGGCCAAGCCTCGAACTGAAATAATGCATTAATTTGTTAAAATTTAATTTTAAATCACCAACAACGTCAACAGCCTCCTTCATGAGTCCTAAATATATGTTGCTGAGGGCTGTTGTGACATTGCGTAGGAGCACTAAAACTTTGACATCTTAGAAAGACGCTTTCTTCTCTGAAGAAGGAAACAGGTTTATCTTCATCTCGTGCCCCGGCTTCCTGTCTGGGAGGCATTTCAAGAACAAAAGAAATATCTCGTTCTGTTGAGGAGAAGAGTGAAGTGGAGTGAAAAAAAAAAAAGAAAAAAAGTCAGATGTACCACAGAGTGCCTTCTCAGAAACTCCACTGACACCGGATGCTTACTTCTAGATACAGCGAGAGTGTGGTTGTGTGTGTCTTCCGGGATACTTTTACCTTTTGGAGGGCCTTTTGAAGGAAGTTATCAAAACCTCACTCTTTCATCTTCTCCGGCCCCAGCGCTCTCTTCTCCTCCGCAGGTGGTTTCCCCTCCGGTCCCGTCACTCTCTTCTCTCGCTTACTCTTGCCTACACCTTCTTCACCCTTACCTCAGGGAAAAAACACACACACACACACGCTACACTTTACCCTCAAATAGTTTTCCAATAACACATAAAAATAGGGCGTACAATGTGTGCATTTTTAGCATCCCCCTCTCATTTCTCACTCATCTTAGAAGGTAGAAGTAGGTAGATGATAACACAGAAAAGCTGGGTGCAGGCGATGATGCCCGCGATGATTATGTCATGTTTATTTCTTGTAGGGTTGTATCACTTGTTATGAGTCATTCTAGGGTGCTGACTCTGTATGCTGATGGTGGAGAAAGAGTTCGCGTTCAGTGGGAGGCTTTGGGAAATCACCTCTTTCTCTCATTCCCACAGGTTTGAACTGTTGGAGTGTATATTGGCCAAAGCAGTAGCAGCTTTCCTTTTACCGTCAGATGGTTTCATATGGTGTGATAATGTTGGTTCGAGATAGATATTGCGGGTTGTGTATGATTATATGATAAACCTGCCCGTCAAAATGGCTAAATGCCACCGTCATCCCCATGCCTGTTAAAATGAGCCACAAAAAATCTTAGCACTTGGATTTTTATCAGTCTATAAATGACTTGCCAATCATTTCAGGTCACTGTTTGTCGCACGTCTCACCAGTCAGACAGTGAGACCGAGCGAGATGTGGCAAACTCCTGAAAATCCTTCTCTGTGTTTCTGTTTCTCTCACCCCTCTCTCCCAAAGTTTTCCTCTCTCTGGCTGGGCAGCCGCAGGTTTCCAAACAAACTAGCTGAAACATGTTGTCTGTGAGTCCGTCCATCCAGCCCTCCTGCTGGGCACCAAAGCTGCCATCCACAATGTAAGCAGGTGGCGCTGGCATCCCAGGGAGAACGGGCAGAGCGCGTGGGCGTCACACAGGCGACGCCAATCCAAAATTCCCAGCTGACCTCCAAACCAAGGCTATGGCTATGCTCGCCAATCTTTGACAAATGCTAGTTTCGGTTTGTTTGCATGTATCTTTCTCTTGCTATCGCACTCTTGTTTTGTCAGCTGCGTTCACATACTTTGTTAAATAATCTTAATTTTCTACGTTTTGTGTTTCACTTTGTTTGACTGTCTTTCTTTTGCTTGCATGTCTGTCTCTCTCTGTGTTTGCTTTGTGGGGGTGCTGTTTAGCCGAGTGGGACTAGCAGCAGGCCCCAGGCCAGCCGCCTTCGGTTGGACGTTAATGAACGGAACAGGAGTGGGCACATCTGATTAAGCTGGCCATGCTGTCAACTGATTTTCATCTGGTGTGTGTGTGTGTGTGTGTGTGTGTCTGACAACAGGTGCAGACCAGATCTCTATGCACTGACAAAATACAGACTCGGCTGTGCCAACACAGGTGATTTCCACCTAGAAAGGCACACGCAAATACACATCCTTTCCACTTTCTGCAGTTTTTCTTACTTTTTTCCATTCTGAAACAGAGAATGCCTTCAGACCTAAATGACAGTTTGATTACTTAAATTATCTTGAGAGTTTGAACTTACACTATCTCCACTGGGTCCCTCTTTGATAAATTATAAATCATTGCCTTTGAGCTGACAATGTAAAACCAGTCTGATAGACAAACAAGGAAACACCTGTCACATACAGCCCTCAGTCAAACGACTCACTCGTGAGCAACATACACACACCCAGTGGAAGGTCTGAGTGACAACATCCTGTTCCTCTCTGGTTGTCAACAGGCCTGAAGCAACAACAGTATAAGCATGTGTGTTCATTAGAATAGTACCTGTCTGGGACTCCCTTAGCCACCTGGCTTTTCAAACAGAAGCAACTAACACTCCTAATCTTTCTTTCTATATGCCACAGGCAGACAAGATCCAAATCTGCGTCGAAACAACAAAACCAAACATCACAGCGTTCCCAAATGTCACATTATTGTGCATCGTACATGGACAGAAGCTAACGAGACGGGGAGACGGGAACGTGATTCTCCTTGGAGAGAGACAATTTTTCGCTGCCGCGTCCGAGTCCAAAAATAACAAAGAACAAAGGCGGATAAATGAGTGAGTTTTTGAGCACAGGCTAGTGGGCTTTGGCAGCACCGGCCAGGCAGGAGGGGAGGGAGAGACAGGGAGAGCTAGCTAGCGGCCCGTCCACACATCTGTCCACACAGCACGGGGTGGGTTCCAGCGACACCCACAGAAACAGGCTTAACCTTCTCTTCCCCCCACCACCTGTTCATTACTATGGGCCCCCCCACCGAGCCACCGCCACTCTGCTCTTCTCCTCTCACCCGCTCCCTTGTTCTTGTTCTCTCCCTCTCTCTGTCTGTCGCTACTCGTTCCAGTTCTCTCTTTGTTATCCTGCCGTTTTATAAAAACCCAATCTTTCTTTTAGTTTTTTCTTTTTAATTTCTCAGCAGTGCAGCGTTATTTCTCTTCTCACTGTTTCTTCCAAATGAGGCTTTTAGCTGAAGTTAAAAATCTGTGTGACTAATAGAAAGATGGTCTCGCTGTAACAGGAAGAGATCATCAGACAGGTTGTTTTAACTAGTGCGAAGGAGAAAGAAGTGGCTGGCTTACGTGAAGGGGGAGAAGAAGAGGCTTTTGATGAATTGTCTCTGAAAAGTGCATCAGCCTACCCACATCTTCAACCCCCCTGGTGCCTCTTGTCTGCTTTCAGACCCATTTTTCTCCACATTGTTGGTAATTTGAGCATTCTCGCCCATGGCATCATTCATAGTTGGCCCACTTAAATCCCCTTAGAAATTCAATTTGGAGAAAGGAAATGACAAGATTTAGCTTATTGAGGTATGCCAGAATATCCATGAAAATCCGACATGGGAATATGTGAGATTGTAAAACCCTCATCATTGCACCCCTTTGTTACTGTGTGGGGAAAAAAAAGCACTGAATATTCTCTGTACTTGTTGGGGCTCATTTGCATTGTTGATCATTTATTCAGCCAAGGTGAATCATGAAATAGCCTCTACTTCTCACAGTCACAGAACTATCACTGTAACTGGACGGACATTATCTTAAACAGTCAGAACAGCCAACAGGGATTTTTGTTTTTAGCTACATTTTTTTCTGTACCATAACTTCCATGCCAAACAAAACAAAAACGGAAAAAAGAAATTGCACCCGCAGTCTCTCGTATGGTACCAGAGTGAGTGCAACTCGGCATTGGCTTATGCTCTCATTGTACATAATGTGGTACATATTTCAATTCAGCCAATTGTTATTTTTAACTGTGGGAGTGCAATCACGTTGTGGGAATGCAAATATCTGTCATGAAAACGTTAAAAAAAAAAAAAAAAAGTGTATTATTTTTAAATAATTGCACACATGTGTTTGAGCCATGTCCACGCTGTAGACAAGAATAATGATCATCAAAACCTAATTTCAGTCTGGGTTTAATGAATAACTAACCGGTGGGCCTGTAATAAGCTCTTGCTTGCATTGTAATTTCAAATTGGAGACTGAAACGTATCAGGGAAAACAAGTAACTATAATCTGTCATTCCAGTCCTCTTCTTCTTTGGGGTTTGTGTTTTTGTGTGTTTTGTGTGCACAAGGCACCTTGTTGACTTGCGTTCTGCTCTCTTGGTCTCTGCATAACTCCAGATATTCTTTTTGACTCTTTAATTGCTTTTGCACAGTGGCCCTGATGATGATAAGGAGGACTTGGTGACAACATCTCAATTTCTCTCCCCAACTGAACGCTCCCCGTTTCAATTATCCTCGCCGTTTTCCTTGCCGCCCTCACTCTCTTGCCTCCAAATAAATTTCATTTCCCTTAAGCCCGCTGCTTCCAATATCTGATGGCGTCTCACTCAGTTATCCATGCATGGTATTATCAGGAAGACAGGCCCTTACTGCTCACTGAGAGGGAAAGGCTGCAGGCCCCTTATTACATACCAAATATCAGGCACCATATTCAAATCCAAAGTAGCTGGCTGTGGGGAATATGCCTAGACTGATTCAGCCTGTGAAGAGTTTTGCACCAGCCTTCACAGATAAATGAAGTCCACACACTGTATGAGATGAGGGAATTTGCTTTGAATGTTACAAATGTAGTCATTTTAATGTTTTTACGTTTCAGCAATTTCAACATATTTGTTAATTTGTTAAATTATTTTTCTCTGCTCAGAATGTGAGTCTAACGGTCGCTCTGGGAGCAATTTGCGGTCTGTGAATGTACAGTATGTGATGGTGTGCAAAAGGAGACTAAATCCAAAAGTGTCATTTGATTGTGTTGGGAATGTCTTCTGAACTGATCAGTGGATTCAGAGGAGAACTTGCCTGAGCTCTCCAAACTGTGAAATCATTACAAGCAGCTTTTTCAGGTTGCCTACCTATTAAAGAAAGGGAATAAGGAGGTAAGAAGTTGGATACAGCTGCTGGGTATTGTGCATTGATACAAAGAGATGTAATGAGACAAGTAAACAGTGTGATATCATATTGTTTTATTGCCTCCCACAAGCTCAAAGTAATATTCTCCTTTAGAAAATGATATAAAAATCTCTCGAAGGATTATGGCATCACAATGAGTCCATGCCATGACAATTTTCCCACAGAGAAGAAACTCGGAGTCATATAATAATTACAGAGCAATGAATGCACAATGAACATGTAAACTATTCAAGGCAGCTGAGATAAGATAGCGTTTAAGCACCTTTTTATTGCCAGGGGTTCCCACCGTTCAGGGTGTTCAAAGGTCTGTCCATAAAAACCAGCAGTTCTTGATCAAAGCAGAGAGGGAATAAATATACAGAATGTCAGAGATGAGCCACTGGTGATTAGGTTTGTTAACAGAAGGCAGCCCCTTTCATTTTCAATTCAGCCCACGCAGGAAAATAAACGTAAAATTAATTTTTCAATTTAAAGAACACCCACATCTTGCGATTTGGATCTGGTATGAAAATCTCTTTCGTATTTTGCCTTTTAAAATAATTAATTATTGTCGATAATCCAACTTTGAGTGATGATTAATTAGATCTTGATAAAATGTTTTGCAATAAATAGAAATATGGAAAGAAATCAACATAATTGTGTAAAACTGTTATGCGAAAGTGTCGTGACAGAGAAGTTAATTTACATTCTGCAACTAATGATTATTTTCATTATTGGTTGATCTGCTGATTCTCTTAAATGTCAGAAAATTGTGAAAAATGTCCATCCTAGTTTCACGGAGTCCATGGTCCTGCCGTTCAATGCCTTGTTTTTTCACCAACAATCTAAAACTCAACGTTATTCAGTTTACAATGAAATGAAAAAGGCTAAAAGCAGGAAATTCTCATAAATAAGAATCTGAGACGGAGAATGTCCAGAGAATGTTTAAGTCACTTTTCAAGCAAAGATGTCAAATGATTAATTGATTATCAATTAATAATTATGTATAAATTCTTATCATAGTCTAGTAGCTTCCTTGTATCATTCAAAAACATTTCCTGTGTAGTGACTTAGAACAGTCATAATAGTTTAGGTAATGAGCTAAAAGGGATCCGCTAACTGCATATTGCATATAAATTCTGTAATTGCACTGAGAGGACAGTGTGTAAGTGTTTCATGAATGGTGGGAACTCTTGATTTTATAATGTCTTTGATAAAAGCTCAGAGGTGGGCGGATTTTAGTGGTGCAACACCGACCAGCAAACTCTTTCATGTGTGGACTTTATGCTGTGATGCAGCTCTATCAATGTGTGTGTTCCCTCTGTTATTGAACACTTATCTTTGTGACACGAAGCCACTCAATACCAGAGCAGATAAAGATGAAAAGCATGGAAGGTGCTGTTTTCTCCTTTCTGTTTCAAAGCCTGCTATTCAGTGTCAGTGGACTGAAGAAAGATAGAAATGGCTAGAAATGAGACGACCAATGTTGCATGGTCTGAGTTGTCTTAATAACAAAATGATCTGCCTTCATGGCATGGCATGCTTTATAGAGATTTGGCAAATCACTTGAATAGTCTGTAGTTCAACCATGAAGAGTGAGACCCTTCGCTGTAAATTCGAAAGTCATTAGACACGTGAGAAAGGTAAAGAGTTGTTATCAAAAGAAGCGTTGTAACACCAGCTCACATTATGCTGGTTGCTGTACTGAGATGCATCAGTGTGCTACCTCCGCCAGTCTTCCTCTCCCTTATTTTGGGGCTAATTCAATTTCCCTCAGACAGACTCTCACACGCTGACGCCGTCTACATTACCACTTGCAGCCAAACACAAGCATTCATTAATTAGTGGCATCGTTGTCTTTTAATTATGCATGTGGCTTATTAGGCACCTCACCCATTCACCCAAGCTTTCCCGTCTACACTCCCCTATGTTCCTCGCTGTGCTCATAAGGGACCTTTAAACTTCCACCTGCACATGATATCTCTAATAAAGCTGTTATCAGCCCATGAAGGAGATGGCAAACAGGTGAGAAAGAAATAGAGGGAGAGAGATGGCAAACAGGCGACTGAGGGTTCTGATATGTCAGCAACAGAAATTAGCTAACTGCACTCCCGACTGTGACACAGGCAGGGAGAGAATAAACCCACCAACTCCTCTCTCTCTCTCTCTCTCTCTCTCTCTCTCTCTCTCTCTCTCTCTCTCCCTCTCTCTCTCTGTCTCCCCTTCTTTGCCTCTACAAACCGCAGACACACACGGAGAGAGCGAGAGAGAGCAAGTGAGAGGGAGAGAGCGTCAGCCGGTGAATTTTTACAGCTCTCCAAAATCATTATTGGCAATTAGCGTTCGTCAGGGAAGACAGCAGCTGCTTGTAATTACAGGTAGCCCCTCATTACTTCTCAGTGTAGGGAAGAGGAGGGAGGGAGGGAGAAAACATGTTCCAGAGCCAGTGTTTATATTTATTTATATATTTCTTTACCTGTGATGTTTAGCCACATAATGTACACCAGCTATAGCAGAGGGTTGGAGACTTCAGCAGGTGCAGCTTGGGAGGAGGAGGAGGAGGAGGAGGAGGAGGAGAGACTAAACTCATTGTAAACAGCCAACGTTATCATACAAATATTGTGCTATTGCTGCAGTGCTGCGTGGGTAAGAGTGGATATGATTGGATATATAGGCGTCGGTGCGTGCTCATAACAAGTTTAGTTCAAATAATTTGCTTCCACTAATTCTTTTTGTTTTCCTGCTGTTTGTGAGCTAAGTTTTGCTGGGTTGTGGCGAGCCTCTGGTCTTAGAGCTGTGAGGGCGCAGCCTGACACGGCACAGGTTGAGGTTAAGATGACCTGACATCTTAGGCCACCCCTCACTGTTACCATGCCCTTAAAATCAGCACTGCATGGCACGGCTGGAGTGTTCATTGCCCCGAACATCTTGACTAACTCATGCAGGAGTGGCTGCTGCCTGATAGGCCAGAAACTCCTTAGAGAATAAGTGATTTAAGAAGAGTCACTCCTTGATGGAGGAGGTATTTCTACCTAGTCAGCATGCCGAAGCTTAAAACTGGCATGGGTCAAAATGTGCTTAATTTTAAAAGTTTAAAAATGTTTTAATCTCAAGGCAAACCATCTCATTAAATGATAACTTATCCCTTTACTCAGCATCAGATTCAACCATCAAAGGGTTTGTTGATACCTTTCCAGTCATGTTCAGCATTTCCTCATGTTTTGTGCTGCCCATTTTTATTGGTTTTTTTGAGGGTTTGGGAAAGTTAAATTGTTGAGCTTTCATTCTGACAGATCTGTCAAGTTAACATTTTCTTTTTGCATAGCCAAAAAAATGTCATTTGTGTGAATGTTTGTACCAGACTGGGCAAGGTTGACATTAATTTGGCTGCATAGCTGAAATAGTTAAACCTTTACTCATAAAAGGTGGAGAGGTGTAGCCTTTAGTAACTATAAAAGGAGATTTTTCAGGGGGTGATGAAGATGAGGTAAACACATACCTCAGGCAAGGACTAGATTCCTATGAATAGTTAATTCATACCATCTGAATGCTTTATGTGCCCTAGCGACTGCAAGGCTTGAAGTCACCCCGCAGAATCCACCATAGCCTACGGCAACAATCAAACCAATTAACCCTGGGCCGAAAACAGTGGAGGTGGGGTGTTTATGCAGCTAATACAGTGGGCCGTTGCCTCTGCTGATCCCTTACCTCAGACAGAGCGAGGTTGGGTTCAGGGGAGTCAGGGACGGCCTGCTCCGTGTCGAGGTGTAGCTTTCAACATGGAGGTCAGGTCTGCTACATGCAAGGCCCCTCTGCAAGACTAAAAGAGGGCATGCTAATAGCAGCCAAACATTAGCCTCTTAGCCTCCATGGAGGGGTTTGGCTTGTTCTCAGAGGAAAGGAACGTCTGAGTTTGTTTTTCCTCTTTGTTGCTGAATGTAATTATTAGTCTCACTTACTGAGTGAGTCATTTTGGTTCATATGTTCCACAAAGGGAAAAAAGTCACAACTGTCAATCTTCAGCTGACTTCCATCACAAGCCGTCATCCTTCATTTCCCTCCCTGTTGATCAGCGTCAAAACAGTATACATAACAGTCGATAAACAGCTCTTTCTGCCAGCAACATAAAGCCCCTAACCATGTACTTGCTAATTCATAAAGCATTGCCATTTACAGTCTCTTTCAATAAACATATACTATGATTGTCTGTTACAAATAAAAAAAAAAAAAATCTCTTTAGACCTTGAGGATATCTGCAAAGCTTTATTCGCTGCGAGGGTGCTGGTATTTATTTTCTGCACACACACAGGCTCCTGCTCAGTTACAGTAGAACAACCGGCATCCTGGCAGGAGAATAGCTCACATTTGCAGGGCATCTCTCGTTTCCACTGTAGACCGTCCAACGCAAATACAAAGAACAACTGTCACATTCAAACTGGAGCTGAAATGACTGGCTGGGTTTCGATTCATCTTGTCTGTCCGGGTCTCTCTTTTTTATTCGCTGCCATGAAAAGTTGGAACTGTATGAGAACCCCGCGCTAGAGGGAGAAGATCAAGTGTGTAAGGATTTAACAGATGGATTTGGGACTAAATGAAGCGCTAATGCATGGATGGTATGAATCCACTGTGCATTTTTTAGCAGGGACAAGGAGATGAGGTTCTGTTCAAGGTGGAAGTTAGTTTTTGATTTAATTTTCACTTATAGTTGTAGAATGTGTACATATCTGTGATATTGTAATAATTTGCAGATTATTTGCAGGAAATGTTTATAGAAAATCAGGGATGATATATGTAATTGAGTCATCTTCCCCACTGTTTAGAATGGGTGGATTTTTCCATTTACAGTGACAACTATGCAGGTGCTGAGAACTAGTACTAGTGCTCGGTTTACAATCAGGATGAATAGTCTTCACGTGTGTTGAAACCGCAGCAACTATTACGGTGAATGTGTCACCGGGCACCTGTTTCATGTTAATACTTTATTAATTGGTAGACTAAAGAAATTATATTTTGCTTTGTGCACTTTGGATATGTTTTTGCGGTCTGATGAATGCAACTGTTGTAAAATAAATGTGAGTAGCAGGCTTTTGAAGACACTTCACATGTTGCCCAGGTATTTTTTACAGCGCTGCGACTTTACCATACTTAACCTAATGCGCTACCACTATTCTAAAACAGGGAAAATTATACTGTAAGTTTTGCACTCAAATACATTTTTAAGTTGCACAGAAGACATTCCTGCTCACACATCCGTACCAGGCTACATGCAGTATTCATGAGAAAAGCGAGATCTTAAAGCAAACCCTTATTTGGATGCTCCTGCTGGTTGTTACTGTGGCAGCCTTGAGAAATTCTGGCGTTTTGTTCTACTGATGCTCGCAGTGCTGCAGTGCTGCATTTTAAAACGTTGAGTCAGATTTCATTTACCAGCTCTTTCATCTGTTTTAACTCAGTGAGGCGAGGTATCGCACAGAGTGTATCTGTGCGCCTGTGTATGTGTGTGTGTGTGTTTGGGATTTAGCAGTGAGAACATGTGTATATATTTACGTGTATGAATTTGTGTGGGCCTGTCTGTGAACCGTGTTGTTTGTGCTTGTTTTTTTTGCGTGTGTATGTGCACCCTGTCGCGTGTGTATCCAAATGTGTGTGTGTGTGTGTGTGTGTGTGTGTGTGGGTGGCTCCCAACCCAGAGCTATTATGTGGAGACAGCAGGTATAATATCTGCAAACCTTTGCCGCTGTGCTGGATAAGTAATGGCCTCAAGACGTCACCTTTATCTGTAGCCACACTCCTGCAGCTGGGGCCGTGTATTCCCTGCCTCACACTCCCTCCATGATACACAGGTGTGGCATTATGTGTATGTGCATGCCGTTTATCCCCCCCACCCCCCATATATTTGCCACACACAAAAGTGGTCATGAGGAAGGCAGATAAGGCCAAGACTGACACATTCATTTCCTTAACGGCCGTGGATGTGGTGGCAGTGCTGCCGCCTTTTAAGCAGCTTTAGCTATATATCCCCTACAGACGTAGACACTGGGTGAGCGCAGAGCGAGGCGCCACTGGGAGCATCCCATCATGCCATGCAAACGGAGAAAGGGAGGCCATGGTGGGGACAGATAGGAGGATGGAGGGGAGAAGAAGGAGGAGGGCGCAGTTTAGACAGAGACGGAGAAGGCAGAAGCAGAGAGATGCGGGAGAAAGAGACGGAATGACTTGTGAGATAGATAGGGAGAAAAAATTGAAATGAGACAGAGGGAGTGAGCGAGAGAGGTGAAACAAAGGAAGAATTAGACGGGGAGTGAGTGAGCTTTGTGGTCTCAGGCTCCATGGGAGGTTCAGCCCAATCATTTATAAAAGGTAAATGCTGTCAGGACGCAGGGCGTTTAAAGGCGCGGCGCTGCAGGTGTGATTTATGCTCTCAGTCCGGGGCTATAAATCACCCTGCCTTTGTTTCCACAGGCTGCTGCTACTGCTGCTGCTGCCTCGTCAAGACATAACCATCCCTGCCTCATCTATAGCGGGCACACGCATCCAAACACACACACACACACACACACACTCAGTGGAAAGCAATAAAGACCGAGCAAAGACACATGATGATGGGAATGGATGGCTGGATGGAGAGTGAGGAGAAAAGGGGTGACCGGTTGGAGTCTATGATGAGATGTGTCGAGTCAAAGAGGAGTGGATGGGCTCACACACACACACACACACACACACACACACACACAGACAATCACATACCGCTATCAGTGCGGAGCAGGGAGAATCTACTCTGACACAGAATTAATGTTTCTCCATTTTTGTAATTCAAACAGTGTTTGTGAATGTGACTGCTGTCTTCTAATGTTTGACTCCAAAAAAACAACAAAACAACCAGACTCCAATCTGCGAAGCTGTCAGAAAGCAATTTCTGTTCTGTTCTGATTAGGGATGCGCCGATTGTAAAATTCTGGGCTAATACCGATGTTTAAAATAACAATTTGGCCGATGCCGATACCGATGTTTTTTTGTTTTGTTTTTGTTTTTATTTATTCCACCTTTTGTGCCAGGGAAACAAATAAATCTTCATTATTTAAAAAAAAGAACTGATTTAAGTCGTAGTGATTTAAGCCCTTAATTACACTATCTTTGAATGAGCATAAATTCAATCATACAAATGTATGAAACAACCTTTAATATAATCCCTAGTTCTAGTCTGTTATATTACTTTGAGCTCTTTTAGCCAAATTAACAAAATACAGCCACGTTTTAGTCATTTCTGCTGGTCTAATCCAGATGTACTTGAATCAGTAGAATGATCTGTATCTTGCTTTTCTCACAAAGTCTGTCTTGTGTACAGACAGGATTCTTGTTCATGTGAGCTGTCTTAGCGCAGATGAAATGGATTTCTAGATCCCACATTTCTGTGTGTAAAATAGCTGTCATTTAAAGGATTCTGGTTCTTTTCACCATAACAATGCAATCATAGTTATACAATCATTTCTCCGGTGGATAACACAGCATCACTGTATAGCTACCAATGTCTTGCCCTAGCCACAAGCCATAGCTGACCAGAGTTTGAGTGGTGAGGACATAGGCAGTATTGATATGATGGGTGTGTGGGAGGGAATGGCACTTCAGCAAGGTCACAAGTCCTGCTCATGACAGTCACATTGTCAGCATTCTTTTACTAGCGCAGATAAAGCCCTTTGTTCTCCTCAAAACACCCACCACTTTTGATGGGGTCAATTTCTGTCAACTCTGATTATTACAGAACAGCAGCGTTAAGCAGTAAAAATAAGAAGAAAGAAAAGCAAGCAACATTTATGAGGGTGGGAAAAAAGCATCTTTGGTAAGATTCTCCATGTGACAAATGGGGAGTGTGTTACTCATTAGAGTGAAACTGACTGAAATCAATATCCATCACTCGTAGTGGAAAATTCTTATACTATATGATATATCATCAGTCTAAGATATTTCGAAGCATTTCAGTAGTTATGCTATGATGTGGTGTATGATTTACTTGTCGCTGTACCCTGAGTCAATCAGCTCCTACATTTCTTTGAATGATTTTCAACAATGCCCCGAGAACAAGCCTGAATGTGTTGCAACCATTTTGCTGGTTCTATAAGATGGAGAGATCAATGGCAAGCGTTATAACAATAGTGAGTAACAGAAAATGAACAATAAAGTGCACCTTGTCTTGCTTGCAGTGTGCAATATTGAGGTTAACGTTGGCTGCAAAATCGTATCTCACTATCTCCCCAATTGCTGGTAGGAAATATTTTACTGCTGATGTTTTAGATAACTGAAAATTGTTCTGCCAGTAAACTCATTTGTACTATAACTTACTGGAAATACATTGCAAGTACATGTTTGGTCGTTTGATTTTCCACAAGAATCTTTAATGACATAATAATAATTTAAGATGGACACACACACACACACACACACACACCTTGCCTAAAAAATATCAAAGCTCCCAGGTAATGGAGGTCACACACATACACACTCACACACACACACTGGTGACCTGGGGTGAGGAGGGCTGGGTGGGAATCATGATTGAATAAAAAAAACAAAAAAACAATAAAGGAAAATAAAAGGTTTGATTCATGCTGCCAAAGTGGACTCAATACAAAATCTGAACCTGTGGCCCCTGTGTTCAGTTGTAAAATGTGCCTGGCATGGAAGTAGATGCTCTTAATGTTTCAAGAATTTGAGTCTTATTTAAGAACTGTAGTAAGATGCATTGTATTGTGTCTCTTGCGTTGTCTGAAAATTGCTTTTATGGTCTAAATCATTCTTATACTCTTACTCTTATATAGTCTGAACAAAGTCTAACTAATCACATTGGATATTATTGTTATAGAAATTGTTATGGAATAATTGTCTGTTAATTGACCCATCATTTTAGCACCACTTCCTTGCCTTCTGTTGCCCCTGCCTTTTTCCAGTTCCGTTTCCAAGAAAGCAGAGATACTGTACTACCACAAAAATGTTGTAAAAACACTCCTCCAACAGCAAAAGCTGCACTTCATCTTCGCACATAATCAATCCCTTCACCCAAGCCATATTTCAGCCATGTACGCATCACTCTCAACAGAAACCCAATTGTATTCCAGAAAGCGGTCAACAATGCGCTCCACTCAATACATAATACACGTGTATAAATTACCTCAGAGGAGGGTTTCTGCCTCTCTGGCGGTGAGGGGTGGGGGAGGAAAATGGAGCTGTAACATGCAGCGAACACGTACAAGCTGACCTGAATGGTTGCTGGTATTCTGATTTCCCCCAGGAGCTCCTCTCTGGCCTGTGCCGGTGTTTTAGATTCCAGAGGGAGGCCATTAATGCTCAGCCTGTCGACCTGATCCATATGTATGGCTGGCTGTTCCATTCTGTTCAGCTCCTGCCTCCCTGCCTACCTGACAGTCTCAAGGCCTACTGGAGCCCCAATTGGTACCTCGTCTCGCAAAGATAGAATAGCAGACAGGGCCACACAATGGACAAGCAAGGCTGGTTTTACAAGGTGATAATTCAGACCATGAGTCTGGATGTGTAGCAGCAGCTAACGGGTTCCTGTCCTTTTAACTCTGGGACCAATTGGAATAGGTTATCCGTACATGACTGATTACCACGCTGTCCTGTCAAACAGACCAGCTACCCCTCCTGACACTGCAGACTGTACTGCAAACGAGGAATAGAAATGCTTTTACTGCAGCAGTTATCCCAGCCTTGTGTGGTGAATATGGTTTATCAGTTTATTGGTTGCAGCTCACTTGGTCTCTCTTTTCTTACCCTTCTCTCTCTCATTCCCTCTTTACTCGCTGATACAACAGGGTGTGATTTGTCACTCATGATGGGATTGGCCTGATATCCCTTTAATGGTCACATACACTTATTTCCAACAATCTCCAATTGGCCAGCTGCACTGAGCGCAGTTGAACAACGTCTAGACAGTCTAATTAACAAATCATCTCTGAAGCACTATTATCCCACTTGGTGACAGAACAGAGAACACAGAAAAAGGAAAAGAGAAGGCCACTGCTTCACTGTATGATATTTGTTTCATTGCTGTCCTTTTAATTCATCTTCCATAACTCTTTCTTGCTCATGTGCGTCCATTGTGCATTGCCTTGTGTTGATTCACAGGTTTAAAAATAATTTTTGAGGAATGGCTGTGCCTCACTTGACAAAAATGTATAATGCTTGCAGTGGAGGGTCTCTTTGTCTCTCTAATACTGGGAGCGGTTTTGGCCTGTGCTAATATTAAAAATTAATAAAGCTAGACCAGAAAATAAAGTGGATGTGAACTGTGCTGTCCAGATATAGCGGGCTCTCATCGTGTCCATTAAGCACTCAGCATGAGTCTAAGTCATCTTCTGGAACAAATAGTGAGCCCAGCTTGTAGCACAATGCATCCCATCACATTAGGGTGCGCGACAGGGACAGGGTCTCTGTAGGATGGAGGAAGAGTCGGTAGGTAATCTTTTGAAACCAAGCAGAAAATTTAATTAAGACCTTTTGTTAGAGGGGGGTGTACTCAATCATATGGAATATACAACAAATACTGTATTTTCTGGTCTTTTCTCTGCCACTGCAACACAGAAATACAGATAAATAAGGCATTCTCTGATCAGTATTTACTGAAAATATTTTATGTCTAAAAATATTAAGTCAGCTTATATATAAGAATAGATGCAGGACTTCCATATATAATGAAATAAACTCTCTATATTAATACTGTTGCATTATTATCACAGCATTTTGAGCAATAAACCGCAAAAATAAAGCGAAAGCAAAATACTATGCTAGACTTGACTTATGTCTCCCCTCTGTTATAATGTGTAGTTTTACGCTGCCTACTCTGTAATGACTGAAAAGGCTGTGTGTGCATGAGAAAAGGTCCTAAGTTCCTTGGCTTTGGTAAGTAAAAAATAGGAAGCTAGACAGAAAGATGTGTATTCAAAAAGGAATCACATTTCTCATGTACTGAACGGTAGTTACTGCCGTACCATGTGTCTAAGATCTGGATACTAATGAACAGGAATCCAGTGGCAACAAATTGCAATGAAAGTTTGCTATTTATGTATTGGCTCTTGAAGTATTAAATATATTAAGTGTCATTAACCAACAGCATTTTCCAATATCCTTTTAAATATTGTAACAATAAATGACACACAGCTATTCCTCTTCTTCTTCTTCTTATTAAAATCTGCACTTATGAAATATCTTGTACAGATCATTTGGGGAATGTTGAAGAACATTTTGTCCTGAAGCCTTCTTTAGGATTAGGAAGGCTTAAGGCAGAAACATTTCAGAAATATTTATTTTTTTTAAATCCCATTTTATTGGTTGATTCAACAGTATTGAATGAAAGTGTCCACATAAACTAGTAATGCACACAAATGTTGAACATGGAAACTTTGAATACTTTGATATCATCTATTCACATAAAGGGATTAATGACAGCAGACATTGTCTTTAATTTGTATTAATTTAATGCTCATAATTAGATGATTGGATTATAATGAACAAAGTGGGAACAATTTTAAACTGAATAAAAGATGGTATGTTATTATTGAATAAAATTTCATAAATTCACATAAATATTCCCTATTCCTATCCCCATCTCAATAAAAAAAATTTATTTGAATTTAAACTCAAAGTGTACATGTTAGTTTAAAACTAAGTGATAAATAAAAGGCAGCTATATCACCTAAAGCTGACAACTCTGGACAACATGTGATTTGTATTTAATTTATTTATCTCTTTTCATATAACACTAGTATTATACTATTATTATTGTTGTTGTTGTTATACTATTAACACTAGTATATAATATTACTGACATACTGTATGCATTTATCAGTTTTATTTTGATTATCATAATTGTCACGAATCTAAAACAATTAAGATTTACAAGTCTTTTGCCAAGTGGAAAAATAAGGCTTGATGATGAACAGTTTGCCCATCACTTGTTGTTGGCTAGGGGTGTAATCCTAATGTTGGCAGACTAAAAGAGCCGACTGCCTTCCAGTCAAAACTCAGGGAATAAAACTCTTTTTTTTTTTTTTTTTTTTTTAAGATGTGTGATTTTTGCATTTAATTTAATTGTTGAAACGGTTTAATATCAGCATTAAACTTATAATATATTAAATATATGCAATTGAAAAATGTTTTCTGCTTGCGGAAACATTCTAGTCTTCTCTTGACGGATAAGAATGATGAGAGAATGTCTCGCTGGAGGAGAGTCTCCTGTGAATTACCCTGTCAGACTTTCATTAATGACAGCTATAAGGCAGAACATGTGAAGAACACACACAGTGGGCCACAGCTACTTACAGAGTCTCTCTCTCCTCCCGCCACCTATCTTCCTTCCCTCTTATCTTTCCCTTCATTCTCCATCAGCCTCTCTCCACCTTGTATAAAGCGCTAGTAACAGTTTACTTTTGTGCTTAATGGAGGTCTCTCTTGTGCATTATGTGCTTACGAGGGTGTAAGAGCAAGTTTGCAGATGTAGCTACTTGTTTTGACATTGTGGCTGCCTTAACGGATTTTTACTGAAACACAGTGTACCCTACTTAGACTTTTCCATAGTTTACTGCACATTGGAATAAGGCCACCCTAAAGTAAAGTGTTTCCAAGACGATCCCTAAAGCAAGAGCTTTGAGAGCTATAGTGCATACACGCTATCATCCCTGGTTAAAAACAAGGGGATTTATCAGGGTTGTCTCTGCCTCGGCTGGGGCTATAGGGGGGCCAAATTACAACCCCAATGTCTGGTTGAAGGCAGGGAAGGAAATAGATGGGTCTAGATATAATGGCGATGGCCCCTGGGTGGTACTCCTGTGAGGGAGAAAGAGGAGATTAGAGTGGAGGTGTGAGCTCGCAGTAAGATTACATTTTCCCTCTTTTTAATGGATAAGTGCTTCTCTTTTTTTTTTTTATTTCACTCCTACTATTCTGCTTCTGTTTCACAGTGTTCAATCTCTCTCTGCCCTCCGTCACCACACACGCAAAAGACACACACGCAGCAAAGCGTACACATGCATGCACGCTAAACACACACACACAGCTCCCTTCTCTCCCTCTGTCACCCTCTCCCTCCGTCCTCCCTCACTTGATCCTTACACCTACGTCCTACAGATGGTTTCATTTTATAAGAGATAAAACCACATTTGGTGGAACTGATTAAACAGAGGGAACAACATCCCCATCTGCCATTTATTCCAATCTGAAATTGCTTGGGCAGATGCTGACATCTTTGGAGATGATTGATTCACCCCGTCTGGCCAGAGAGGAGTGGAGAGAAGAGCGGAGCTGGGCCCTGGAGTTTCCTGCCGCCCTGCCATGGCACCACCACAGTATCACCACAGTGCCCCCCCCCCCCCCAGTCCCCAATCTCTTGTCTCCAGCAAGCTGCTGCAATCAGCACAAGCCCTGATTGGACTTGGGCAGGTGAGCGCAATACCCTTTAATCATGGGGCCAGTACATGCCAGATCATCCCCTCTGTATCGGTGTGTGACATTGTGGTGGCAGAGGGAGGGTGGCCTATGTTTGTGTGTGGATGCAGTTCACCCAAATTACAAATAAACATATTTTCTCACTTACCTCTCTCTAGCCGTGCAGATAGTTTGGGTTTTATTTGCTTCGATTTAAGATACGTTTCTCTGTGATTTTTGGTTTCCACACCAGCACAATGTAGAATACAATCGAGGCAATGGAATTTTCTTTGCAACGCTCACAGCACTGAGAAATTACATTAAAACAAGACTAAGAGTCTATAGCCGTGCTAGCAGCTTTGTAAGGCTGTAATTATTCACAGCGCTGCCATAAAGTAAATACTAATGTCAGCATGCTAACATGCTCACAGTGAAATGCTAACATGCTGATGTTTAGCAGGTGTAATGTTAACCATCTTAGTTTAGCATTTTGGCACGCTAACATTGTCTGGTTAGCACTAAAGACAAAGTCCAGCTGAGGGTGATGCCATTCATTTTTTTTTATAGGTATTTGATCATAAACCAAAGTTTTGGACAAATTTAAATTTTGACCTCTTGATGATGCTATATGAGATGTCAGGTGATGAGCATGAATGTGGGTAACTAATTTCATAGCAATCCATCCAGTAGTTGTTGGGATATTTAAGTCTTGACCAAGGTTGTGGACTGACAGACTGACCGACCTACCAACAATGCCATCCCTAGTGCCGTGGATGAAAATTCAACAGCAATGTGTCTTTCCACAAACCGTGTTAACATTAATCCGGATACCCACAGTACAGTACCGTACTTTTCATAGTTTTTTATTGGAACTACTTTCTACTAAAGAACACTATTTTTTTACGTGATTCACTGGAATCTCACAGTCCCAGAAATGTGCTAGTAAAGACCTTTGGCCTACATTAATCCCTAATTGTTTACAGTAATTATTATCAACCTGCGACTTAAACCTGCCTGACGTATTATAGCCTTTGATCAAATCATCAAGGCTTTTTCCACCTGGTTCTGTTTGTGAACTTTCCTGATGGCGCCGAACGTGAACTAGAGTTGTTGCCGTGCTCTCTACCACCGAGGCCACGTGGTATAACAGTTGTATGAAAAGAATACCAATGGGTCCCTGATGATTACATGAAGGTTGAGTGGAATATCTAATCAACATTTATAGCGTCCTGCCTGTGGAATTACACTGCCCTCCACTAAAACGACTCTGCGTCATCACTTGTAAACACTCAAGCATTTTAAGATGGAAAACTCTTCCTGCAAAAGTGCCATCAAAGCCAGCGGTGTGTGAGTTTGAGTGTGCGATCAAACACGCATAGTCTCATAAAAACTGCTGAGCTGGGCTCTTCAATGCAATCAGGCACCGGTCTCAGCTCATATACTTGTTTGATGATAACTGAAGATGGAGGGAGAGTGATGGAGCTCTCCAAGGGACCGCAGCAATAATTTAGCTCGGGGAGTGGGTGTGAATCATGGTGAAGGCACAGGGAGGCTGGAGGTGGTGGATGAATCATTAGGGTGGGGGCAGGGGGGGATAGAGAGATGGAAAAGAGGGTTGAGTCCTCGGGGACTTAGATCCATCAGATAGCACTGCTGTGGCCTCCACTGCAGCATCGACCCTTAGGACTGCAGTCCAAACCCGTCCATCTTTCTTTCTCATCTCTCCCCCTTTTGCAAACTGTTGGTCTCAATATTCCTCTATCACTGTGATTCATAGCAGTCTCTCTTTCTCCTCTCCCTCTATCATGAGGCATGTCATTCCACATCAGAGGCCTCATCTCTCCCTTCTCCATGTCTCTCGTAAGCCTCTTGAAGTATGACTGTGCCCGAGAATGGCAAATGAATTCCCAATCTGAATGCATGCTCTCACCCTCTCCTCTCTCTGCTGCCCTCCATCTTCCGCCTCAGGCTACTCATTCTACCTCTCCTCCCCTCTACCCCCCCCCACCACTCATGGCAAACTCTGATGGGATTCAGAGCAAATTGCTCACCCCTGGAAAAAAGCCACAGAATAGCATAAAAGGAAGAAAGTGAATTGTTTTAGTTAGCTGACTGCCATTTTGCATGACTGTGTGACATGACGAACAGTGTGCGCTCTAAAACATAGCCCTAAACTGCCCTACTTCTCCCAGTGCAATAATCCATTACCAGCAACATCCACGCCTTTTCAAGAGTTTCAGCTCCCCAAGGCTTTGACTTTGGACAGGCAGAGGTTAGAGGAAAACAACCTGAAAACAGCCTTATCTCCCAACACACGAATGTTTGTTAAGGCTCCCCATTAAGTCTCCCCCTGAATTTGCATATTAATTGCATTTTGGCTCTACTTCCCTCCTTTAAGGCTGCTGTTTATAGGTGCTTTATTTCTTTGAGAAGACACAGACGTCCGCGGGGAGCTCACCTGCAACGGAGGACAAGAATTGAATTCCGCAGGAAATTGCTTTAACTAGAGTGTAATCGAATTTGCACCCACACACACGTCGACTCGAAGACCTGGAGGTCACGCATGCATGGAGATATACAGTACAGTACATAAAAATCCGCACACCGCATACTTATCAAATACAGAAAGAAAGCCTTCTAAAACAACCTGAGAGAAATGAACACTTCTACAATATATGCTGCTGCGTATGTAGATACACCAGCTGATAGCTCCTTCAAACTTGCTACATTTTTGTTTTCAATTGTTATTTTTGTTTCGGGCTTTATTGCTGAAACATCATTGAATGACGTCTGATTGGATTTGATTTAAAGGGCCGAGCCAAAATTGTTCAAATCGACTGGATCCACGTCGTTATCATTGGCTGTGAATGTAGATGCTGCGGCCTGTAGGCTAGCTCCTTCAAACTCTGCTACATTTTTATTTTTAACTATTATTTTTTTCTGCTTTATTTCTGAAACACGTTATTACCTATTCATCAAAAAAGGAAGCCGGGATTTGGATTAAAGAGCAGCGGACATTGAGACGATCCACCCAGCCAGATCAACTGGACCAGACGCCATGGCGGGTGCTGTGTGATCGTCCCGGGAGGAGAGGAAGAGCCGGGATAGCAGCGAAGCTGGCCCAGTTTGGACTTAAGGCTGCTCCTGGCTAATGTCTGGTCTGGACAAAATGGGACTCAGCATGGCCAAGAAACAGGAAATCTGAGACTGTTGTGCCCACATCTTTACAGAGACCTGCTCCACCAACATCCCAGATAAAACACTCAACGGGCGGACCGTGTTCTGGGCTGAAGAAGTGCAACACTCCGGCGGGATGGGAGAGGGTGGACTTTATGTTTACATCGATGGTGCCTGGGGCTCAAGTGCAGTCGATGCTCCCCCATTACCTCTTACATCTTTCATATATTTCCGTCCCTTCTTTTTCTTTATTGTGAATTGTGTTCACTTATCAGACATCAGAACATAGTTTGGCATCCTTTCTCAACAAATGTTTGAATAGATGTGAAAGTTTTAATGACTGGATTGAGTAGGGGATAAAGGAACAGCTGGAGATTCTGTAATGCAGTGGCTATTCTTATATAGGAGAGGAACACTCAAGCTGTCTCATTTCAAAACCGGCGTTGCAGTTTTATCCATACTTCAGAATAACAGGTGATTGAGCATTCTCTCATCCCTATCTCCAAGACAATGTGACCATGCTTATTTGAATATGATGTACTGAATGGCACTCCATATGTGTGATATCACATTATGCCGAGTGGGCCTATTTATTATTTTCAAGATTATAGTTTCATTTCATAGATTATTATTTTTTTCCACAATCTTGGTTTCAGTGATAGCATGCCATTTAATAGAAAATACCAGACAATTACTATTATAACTGAAGTAGTCATTATTTTGATTATCATCCATTGCCAGTAACAATGTTTGTGATGATCTGTATCTTGAACATAACGATTATATTCCTTGGATGCAACTAAATTCCACCACTAGAGACTTGATTTTATGGTAATGGTCCTTCATTCAACTGAAAATCGAATGATCTGCACTCAGCTCATCGGAGTAACTCAGTTCCAGGGCATTGATTTCCTTTGTGTTGCAGATTGATCTGTGGCCTGTTAGAGCTCAATATGTCACAGCCTCCCTGCACAATAAAAAACAGATGCAGGATCACGTACTAGAATAAAACAGAGTAGACTAGAAATGGTTTAGAGTGGATCAAATATCATACAAATATTCTGTTCAATGCACATTTCAGCACGTATCACCAACTACTTACACATGTTCTAAATGAACTACAGCATGAAACAAACGCTAATGATGCCACTGGATCTCCATTTGGACATAATCATTAATGTGCAGCTATGCCATTGGCCCTAATGCCTCTGCCCTCTCCGCTCTAGTGTGAATAATATGAGAGCAGTTGCCTGGGAGAACACAGAGTCTCATTATGGCTCCCATTGCAGTGGACCGCTCCCCAGATCTCCCTATAGCAGCATCATCTCCCTTCAGCCGCTGGACCACAGCCCCCTAAAGCAGATGCAGGCACACACACATGCGCTTATTAAACCCTTAATCTTTCCATTAGGCCATTTACAGTAGCACCCTTCTCTTAACATGGTTTTCTGGCTTCTCTGTCTCGTCTCGCTAATGCAGACTGGGCACAGACCCCCCCCCCACAAACATCTGTTTGAGAGAGAAAGAGATCAGTGTCTCATTTCTGGAGCATTTACCGATGAGGAAAAACAAAAAGAACTGCACAGGAACCTTGCAGAGCAGTACATGTGATGTGCAAGAGCCCCGCAATAGTATGCATGCCTGTGCCCATGTGCGTGCACTTGTTCAACTCTGCTTTGAGGAGGTTTCTATGTGATATGTGTGTATAATGTGTTCTAAGGGGTTCAGTAGGCACACGATGGGACACATAGGGCTGCTCTCCCGCAGATGCAATTAGGCTAAATGGGATTATGCCTATCACATTTCAGACAGGCCGGCCCCACGGCCACCTGGGGGAAAGGTTGATGGGTGGAGGATGAGGGGGGTGATGAAGAGGGATAGCGAAAGGGGAAAGGGGGTGGAGAAGATGCAGAGAGGGGAATGTGGTCTCTTAGAGACAGCATCCAGTGTAGTTGTATTGCAGGCTGTAGCAGAGCACAGTGATGCTATGCTGAAGGAGAAAACAGGTCTGGCTTCTGCATACTGTATCGAAAAGGTTTGTGACCAAACAAAGTATGAAACTGGGTCCGTATCAGGTGATTCAATACATTTCTGAGCCTGCATTCGGTGGCGTTGTATGTTGTCTTTGATGTGATGTACTATAGCGAACCCCCCCCCCCCCTCTGGTATCAGGCTAAATGTCAGCATCAACAAAGAAACCGAGGGATGGGAGGTTGACATTTTCACACCGGGTGATTGTGCCCATAGATTCTCTCCATGCAAGTGTTACTCATTATTGAACGGTGTGGTCACAGGGTGAAGGATAGGACATGGCTGAAGAGGAGAGGCCGTACATGTTGCTCAGGCACTGAATTATCACAAGTAGCTGTATTTCAATGTGCTGCTTTCTTACAAGTAAAAAAACAGGATGTTTCGCTATGTTTTTAGTTGTGACAGAAGTATTTGTCTCTTCAGTTCTCCTTCATTCATCACCCTGAAAGACAATAAAGTATATTGAATCTAGCTTTAGCCCACACAGTATTGTACGGTCAGAATTCAGAGAGACCTAACAGTTATCAATTAAATGACAATATCTGGGGAAAACAACCTTCTTTTTAGCTAGTTTGCTAGCTACCTATTAGTTAACAACCCTACGTAATAGATTACTGTTGCAGCTGGTACCGGCCAAATCTTAAAATCTGAACCTGTATCTGTGCAGATTATTGGGGCCTATTCATGTTATACATTTGTCAGGCCCAAAACAGGCCAGTCCACGTCCCTGGTTTCCACCTTAAGTGTAAGCTCAAAATGGCCTTGTCAGAAATGAAAGGTCAAGGGACTGAATGTTTAATTAAACATGTGTAACTCCCTACTATTGTCAACCCTATCACAACTCACACACATGCACACACACACACACACACACACACACAGAACAGTGAGACATTTGGGCCAATGGTGGACCTTCCTCACCTACATGCACCTCCTTGGCAGGAGCAGAGCAGAGCGGGGCACAGTGCCGCCGTCCTCCCAGTCTCCAACACTCGCTCTCACATTAATCAAAAGAGATGTGGTTCCCAGCTCACCTCGCAGTCCCCTGGTGCCAGCTGTGTTTGGGACGGGCCCTGTTGGCCTGCCTGCCCCTAATCACACACTGTCATTGTTCCTTCGGCCTTGTAAACACAGATCCTGCTACAGCTGATCAAATCCAGGGTCACATACGCTCAGACTCACATGCACAGATGAGTGCACGCATACATAGGCCTGCGCAAAACATACATCCACGTTCTCACTTCCACGCATACAAATTCACATTATCAGAGGCAAAAATGCACATATTTCTTACTGTGTGCATCAGACACAATCTTTTTCTTATTTTGGGAGGTTTGTCTTATATAATTTATTAATCAGAACTCAAATTAATTC
The DNA here is from genome assembly GCA_011952105.1 of Coreoperca whiteheadi. Classification (NCBI taxonomy): domain Eukaryota; kingdom Metazoa; phylum Chordata; class Actinopteri; order Centrarchiformes; family Sinipercidae; genus Coreoperca; species Coreoperca whiteheadi. Next base: position 14,472,164 of record CM022480.1, on the reverse strand, counting down.
ATGACTCAACGCAAACTAATACAAAGAAAAATAATGAGTTTCACCCTCTGTGCCAAAGTACATGCAGATAATGACAACTGCATTTCACATGCTGGTTTTCTGTGGACTGCATGCTTCATGGGACGCCCATGTGAATTTGAATGTGTACATTTGTCATTGCGAACAAATAACTGTCTGGGTGCAACTGGACATCTCTTAATGATGAAGAATTAAATGTTCATGGTAGACCACTGAGAGAGACTACAATATGCTCCTGAACACGGGGGGACAGAGAACTGCGACTGGGGTGGGGGGGGGTAAACTGGAGAGCTGTGATAGGATACGGCCCATTAATTATTGAATTTGCTGACGTTATGACAAATGGCGTTGTCCTAGCCCTCACTGGTGCCTGTGACTTTTACAAGGCCAGCTGGACAGAGTCTCAGCATTTCTACTGTTAAGCCACATTACCAGGTGTAAAATCGGTGCTTTTTTTTTTTCTTCAGGCTAAGAGAAATTTTCTTCTAACTTCTGCAGTGTGGCAGAAGTTAGATTAAGTAGCTGGAGTAAAGTATCTCTAAGCTGAGGCCATTTACGCTGTTGCCGAAACTGAAATCCTCCTTGAGAACCACCATGCAGGTTTGCTGTTTTGGCAATGAGAGTAATTGAGTGAGGGTGCATGTAGGTTAGACAGTAAGCAAGCCAGTGTGGGAGACAGTTACACCTCCGTGTCGGGTGTTTTTGCGATGTGAGGCCAGCAGAGAAAGAAAGGCAACAGTGTGCTGTGTTTGCACTGTGCGGGACAGCCTCCTGCTCCTGACGTGTATGTGGTCAACTGTGCCCTAAGGAGGCGTGCACTATGAATTATGGGCTAAAACCCGGGAGGCTCTGGAGTGTATATAAACCTTGCAAGTTCTCCCATCCATGCCCGTGAACACAAAATACTGTACCTGAAACAGTAAATAATTCGTGCCTTCACTGAAAACCTGAACTACTGTCCAGTGTGTGTTTGTGTCTGTCTGTTTTTTGTTTTTCTTTGTCCGTGTCTCTTCCTGCCTCCGGTCTATTGTGAGCAGTCTGTCATAGATGCATCATTTCACTGTGGTCTGTATCTGACTGCATCTAACCTTCAAACACCTCCGACACACCCAGTGAGAAAAGCGAGGAAAAATGTGTAAAACAAAACAAGACGGAAAGAGAAAGCGAGAGATAGCTCTCGGAGAACATGCTGTACTCCGCACTGAATACAAATGGGTCTTGTTTGGTTTGTCTAAAATAAGCCCCATTACAGCTGTTAACCTTTAATAGCAACGATGTATCACCTGAAGAAGAAAGAACACAACACTGTTCATCTTTATCACGACTTTTAATATCTTGCAAAAATGAGTCTCTGGTGAATTGTGCAGGGCTAAAGTGTTACCAATTTAAATTACTAAACAACTGGGTACCACATACTGAATAATGATTCCTTTTATATGAGACACTTAAGATTGACCGAACTGGAGCTAGAATAATAGCACCATTTATGAGTCAAACGTATGGTGAGAAGTCACAGAGGGCATTCTCGGTGTATTTGTCTCCTGTGGTGTTTGCCTGTCTCAGAATAGAGTGACTGTCTATGAGGGAGCCAGGGTCTGCAGGTCTTATTTCTTTGCTAGCTACACCATCGTTAATGGCTATCCCTGTAGATACAGCCTGCTGCCAGCTGCTGCTCTGGCCCTCTGGAAAAGAGGCTGGCAATTAGACCTTGCACTTAAAACAAGGTGAGTCAGGACCTTTTAATGGTGCACTATTTCTGCGCTCCCACACATGTGGCCGCTTAGATTTTTGCTGCGCCAGAGAACTCTTGAGTACTGAGGCGTGGAGGTTACTACGTCCAAATAACTGAGGTAGTGGGTGGCTCTGTAATGGTGTAGAATTGTTCTGCAGAAATAGCTTTTTGTGGAAGTGTACGTGATGTGCACTTTTACCTTTCCGCTGGAAGCCATTTGTTCAAAGTGTTCTTTCAGCATCTCTAAACCAACTGCTGATTTAATTCCTGTTCCAATTTCAACACAGAAGTGTAATTTTTCCAGCACCTGCTTAAAATGAAGACCACAAAGGGTGCTGTGCTGGAATACGCTATAGCTAACATTATGTAGAAGAGCTACAGGGCTACTGCTGCTGAATGTTAGCTCTGTATTCGCTCCCTGATGCTTTCTATCTGGAGGGGGTGAGGTTAACTAATTCCGTCTTGCCTCTCATCTCAGACCTTGATCAGATTGAGGGGAAAGGCTGCCTGTGTTTAGACTGCTGCACCTTGTTTCCTTGGACCTTACTCAGCTGACCTTGAGTCTATACGATGATGAGCACAAAGCAGGGAACACACTGACATGCATGCTCTCTCTGTCTATCTTTCTCTCTCTCTTAGACACAGAGAAAACATACACGAACATACGCACAGCATGAACAGGTCATATGAACATGAGCATGGAAATGAATTATTTACTGGCGTGGCCGTGGCTTAGTGGCAGAGCGGATCGTCCACCAATTGGAAGGTCGGCGGTTCGATCGCGGCTCAATCCCACATGTCGAAGTGTCCTTGGGCAAGTCACTGAACCCCAAATTGCTCCCAGGGGCTTTGTGTGAATGGTTAGTTCCTTTGTACTGATGCCATCAGTGTATGAATGTGTGTGAATGGGGTGGATTCGGTGTGTGATATGTAGGGTGTGAAGCGTGTGAGTGGTTGGAATACAAGTACAGTCCATTTGCACAAATAGAACAGCGTAGGCTGAAATAAGAGGGCTAATATCCCTGCAATTTTCTGCTGTGTTTAAAGAAAGAAATCTTGTAGAACCTCTAATATGCCTATTTTAATCTATCTTTAATTTCCTTTATGGTGTTTAAATGGGACTCAGTGTGACAGCAACATATTTTCCAACAAACTATTTTTAAATACAGATGCTTTCAACCTCTGGGGAATGGGCTTTTTCAAGGAGTGGCATTGAGTGAGAAAAAGAAGGCTGGTGTTGACTTAGTGAAATCTACATGTCCGCCAGATCCTTCCTCGTGCTGTGAAATTTTACACCTCGGACCAGACTGGGGAGATTCACAGTCATCCTGTGACAGACGTAAAGGCCATTGGACTTTGGACTCTGGTTGGCTGGAGCAGTCAGACTGCTATAGGAGGGGCAATGCACTCATGATAAATGACAGCCTTCAACTTGGCCAATCTAAATAGATTATGTTGGCTGCATCCTCCCCGACCAGGTGCCGATGTGTAAAATGGACCACTATGTAAAAACCGTACAGTCACCTGCTTTATGCCACCTATTCATGGCAACATTAACACTGGGAAGGAGCAATGAAAGTGAAGACTACTACGTTCATACTATGAGTATATCCTCTATTTTAAACAATGTTAAATCTCAGTATTGTTTGTTTCCGCCAGGTCAAAACAATCTTCAATATGCAGGTAATAATGTCTACTTGCATTTACTTGAGTGTGCATGGATACATACTGTGCACATGTGTGTGTCTGCAAAGAGCTCTGTCTTTTGTTCTCCAAGAGATAAAGAGCATCCACTGCTCTGTAACAAACACATAAATATGCATTAATCTGTTCTGGTTGGGCGAATCTGAAGAACTGTCAAGCGTCAAATGTAAAGGTCATGGTTTGCTTGCTGTAAGGGGAAAATCCTGGAGACCATGGTTAGGGCACTATTTGAATAAACTATGCAAGGATTTACAAGAAGTAACCTTCAGGGGTAAACACGCCCCCTTCCCTCAACAGGGAATAACTACCATTATGAATGCGTTCGATCACCAACTTCACCATACTGGATAAAATAGATGTCACACAGATCATGATAAACAGTCAGCTGGTGGGCACCAGTATGGTTTATATTGAGAGTAGATTTTGTGTTTTCAGATTTATGTGTCAGGTTATACTCAGATGATGCAAATGCATCACAAAATCCATCCCTTCTCTCTTCTCTAATGCTTTATACATAATTATCACATTGTTTATTTATTAGATGTATTACTGCAGTAAATAATATTGTGTATGGAAACAGTGTTCACAATGGACTACCTTTTGAATTTTGAACAAAGTGCCCCCACTCCAACCCCCACCCCTCTCTGTGTAGCATGACAGCCGAGCAGAATGTGGCAGGTGGAGGTCTTTCAGGCAGAGCGAGGGGTGACCTTGCTTGCCACTTCCTCTGTAGAATTGGTTTGGTTGGTATCACAGCGCCAGGTCCCAGAAATGTGCTACAGCTCTATAGACAGGCCTGGTGAACAGAGGGCCAGTCCCAGCCTCAGCCTCGTGCCCAGCCCCATGGCAGCAGATGCCACATGGCGGCCCCAGAGCCTTCAGCCAGCGAGGAGACGTAGGCGAGCGCCAGCCAGGTCACCGAAGCCCATGTCCATGTCATGCACAGAGAAGGCCTTCTCAGCAGGCAGGCAGGCAGCCTGCCGTCCTCTCCTGTCCCCCTTTCTTGGAGGCAGAGTATAACAGCTCGTTTGCACGTGCTTTGTGTAGATTAAAGCAAGAGGCTGTCAGGAATAATTAAAAGTAATAGAGCTTAGTGCTTTTTGGATTAGTGTCGTAGACAGTGATACTACTGTCTGGGTGAGTGTGTTTATTTATGTTTCCTGTGTGTGTGTGTGTGACTGTATGTATGTCCATATGTGTGTACATACAGTATGTGTATGTGCTACTTTTCAAATGGATGTTCACAAAACATACTGACATATGATACATAATGTTGAGAGCTAATGATAAAGTGTCTTGTCTTAACCTTGTGTGTGTGTGTTTGTCTGTGTATGTATATATATATATATATATATATAGACACACACACACACACACACACGAGTGTGTGAAAGAGAACAAGACAACAAAGTCCTCTCATCCCATTAAGTCTGTTCTTCAATCACCCAAATGGTTGCTTGGGCAAAGTTAATTGCGACTGTGCAGTAACCCACGTAAAATGCATAACAAAGATGGAATAATTAATATACAGAGGACATGTAAAAAACACGATGCATAATTGACATGGCTTTGCTCGATCATTTCAACCATCAATCTCTCCTCCCAATGCAACCAACTAAATAGCTTTTTGTTTTCTCTCTATGAGTAGTTTTTTTGTTGGCTATCTTGAGCATTTTAAAATAGGATTCTAAGATTTATGCTGAGTAAAATATTTCTATTACTATTATTATTAGTAATATTCTTTGGCATCACATATGTTTCTACTGTCCCTTTTTAATCCAACTGTGGACCGTAGACTGTCAGTGTAGATGGATTGGGTTAGGTTCTTGCACATCAAAACATTTTAAGATTAGAATTATTTTTTGTCATCTCAACAAACATGAGTAAAATGTGAGTTACCGGACAGAAAAGGAATGAACCAGTGCACTGTAAAATAAAAATGTGTCGTTCTGTAGCTATTGTGAGGGATACGGTATGTAATGTTGTTGGGGTGTGTACAATTGTAATAAGTAAACCTATGTGTCTGCATCGCCAGTATTCTTCACTACAATGTGGTTTGTATAGAAACTGTTGTATGATAATATACACATTAAAAAGCTACAACCAAAAGGTCAGTCCACTCCACTCTGGATTTAGATGTCAAACTTTTCTTGGCAGAACTGGTTGGAACTTTAAAAAAAAAAAAACATTTGTAATTTTAAACAAATTACTTTGAATAAACTAAATGGGGGGATATAAAGGAAAATAATAGGTTAGCAGAAACAGTGTGCTTGGATGTGGAAATGAGTGTGCAGCACATTATAAAACCAGCTGATGATTATCTCAAAAATGCACGTGTAAATGCTTTAGCAAAAACAATTATTAGGAGGTTTCACTAGACTCTAGCCATTATTTACAAAACATCTCTAGATGAGAGTCTACTTGGATCTTTGAAATACCTTTTCCCATAACAGGATCTTTACTAGTGACCAACACTCAGGTAACATATGTTTTGGACAAAAGAGAGGTGCATAATCCAATCCAGATTGGAGCATGGCTGTTTTGTTTGAATATAAAATGTGCTCTCCCCAATTATAAAAGCATACAGGAGGATGAAAGTGCACACCATAATGAAATTAGAGGGGACGGAATTACTATTTGGACTTGGTACAGTGCTAGCATGATGAATTATGGCACATTTCCTTCAGGGGACATTGCTTGAGGAAATGTTATAGAACGCCCATGGGAACCGGCAGTCATCAATCACACATGGTGTGGTTGGGGGTGTTGTGGTGGCCCTGAGGACTTGGGTCTGCACAGCAGCCAGTAATCTAAATGGTGACACCGAGCTCCAAGGCCTCCATGGGGCTGCCCGCTCTGTCGCCTGCAAAGAAAACAGATCAGGGGAGAGGGATCAAGGTTTGTTTTCTCCCTTTTCTAGGTCATTATTTATTATGTGAAATATCAACGTCCTTGGCTGCTGCATGGGATCTTCTTCCCCCCAATTGACAGATCTCATTATAAGATAAACGTGACAAAGATAGCTCATAATGCTTCAGAGAAATGTAACACCATTAGCGGGTCATTGTCATCGTTCTAATGTGTCCTTTTAAGCCGCTTAGTGAACTGGTGCTGAAGTGTGATACAGGGATTAACCTATCAGAGAGTTGCTGCGGAGGAGTTGAGCCGCCATTGATGGAAATTTTTGGACGTGCGGCGATATCTTCCCAGGCGCTACGCAGAGTCATGGTGGAGCCTGATTCCTAAACACACAGAGGTTTCTGGGACACGGAGGAGGATGTCTGGAGGGTATAGGCATGCACAGGGCTGGGGCTGGCATGTACTTAGTGTATGAGTCCCTTAGTATTGCAGTGGAGGGAATGCTTTGCATCAAAAAATATGGATTTTTTTTCACCTCACGTGCCTGGGAATTATTTTTGTTATTTGTTTTTATACATCACCTACTACAGGCTTCTTACAGTGATACTGCAACAATTATCTTCATTACTGAAATGCGCAGCAAGCGCTGGTAGTTGCACTGCACACATCAATTTTAATATATTGGCAAACTACATCTCATTTCTAGAACAACCCTCTATTAAAGAATGTGCCTATAATGAGTTGACAGAACTGATATACTGAGGTTGAGCATCTGCCTCAGTGAATTAATGAGTGAATTTCACATTTGCGTTGTGGAAATGACTTCAAAATGTGAATGACAGCAAATGCTTCCAGGGTTAAATGGTTATTTATGAGGCCATTGTTTAATTCTACCGTACAGTAGAACCATCTGCAGTCATGAGGACACATCGTTATCGTTCAGTCATTCATTGTACTTTTTGTGACTGTTGGCTGACACAATTTTACTGATCAGTTTCACAACCTCATCAATCATTCTATTAGCTCTCAGCATCACATTAGCATCGTATTAAAGTGAGTGAGCAACACAAAAGATGCGTGTTAATGATGATACAACACACGCTAGCTGGTGTATTGTCTATGGTGCACAGAAATATGCACACACTCTACAAATGTGCTGAGATGTCTATTTTTGTTCCCTTGTAAGCTCCGTTATTCTAGAGATGGAAATATTCTATTTACAACAAAAAAAATCTTAACACAAAAAGTTACAATAGTGATCAGAAATGAGAAACCTCAGGTTCATAGGAAAACTGAGTGTAATGATGTTTACTGTGCGTAGCGTGAGCTATTCCAGTCAAGTTTAATGGAGGTAAGACATTTCAGCCAAGCTTCCCTATTTCATTTTCTCATTTCATGGCTCAGCAGGAATTATCAAAGCTTTTTTGATTACATTTTCATATGACCTTGATCTCAAAGGGCAGAGCAATCAATACAATAGCCATTAGCATCCTGGTAATTGTTAGTGAAATAGTAATCATTTCTTGGGCCCCAGAATCTCTTTTAGCTTCTTATTTATTTATTTATTTATTTATTGGGCATATGGAGGGAGAACGGAGCTGCTAGCCGAGATGGATGTGATGAATAGAGCTCCGAGATGCAAATTAAAATGTTTGTAATTAAACCAACTGATCATAACGGCTTTCTTGCTGCAGTCCTGCTGGTTCTGACTGCAACAGAAATGGATTTTAGTGGTTGAATTGTTTAATATAGGACATGACACATTACCTCTTGAATTGTGCTATTTTCTGTATTAGTTTAAGTTTTTGGTGTGTTTGCATTGCCATCCGAAAGCAGGCTTGGGACGGCATACTCGAGCCATCTTGTTTACATTCGAACATTAGACAACATATAAACCGGCATTGCACCAAATCACAACGCAGTAGTCAGGGTAATGGGACTATTTATTCAGCTTTGTTAGGAGAAGAGGTCATGTGATCAGGGGATAGTAATTATAGCATACGCTTAATTACATTAGCAACCTCCTGTCTTTTCATATTATCTCTGACGCAAAAAAACACAGAGAGAGATTTGATTATGTTAATAAGCAGCATTTTATACATGGTAATGGAGGCCTAGTTCAAAGCCATTAGTGCTATGAGGAATATCCATTTGAGTGTCGGAGCTCTCGAACGCAGCTCGGCTCAAAGTGCACATTGTTTAATGGTATTGATCAACGGTCTAGCGAGCTCCGGGCTTTTGCTCATTACTGTGTCTTATTCATGCTTTCTTGGGTAATGATGCCCACACAGCAATTACTGCCACAGCCATTTAGATGATCTAAGAGAGAAATCATAATCATAAAAAGATGGAGGAGAAACAGAAGAAAAAAGAATCATGTGTCATTATCTGAGAGAGAGCGAGAGAGAGGAAAAATTGCTTATTGAGAGGAAACGTCAAAATTTCAAGTACATTGACTTCAGAAAAATCCCCATTAACTTCCATCAAACTCTCATAGGTGAAGCTAGTGTAGAGTCCTAAAATCTTGGTTTTCCAAACACAATTGAGAGTAACCTTCTTATAGGTTGAGATAAGCCCCTACTTCCAATATGAATACTTTTTAAAACGAATGTACTGAAATAGAGTAAATTGGTTCATTTTCACTGTCCATCGGTTATCTTGTTTATTTATTGAACCTACTGCTATTACTGCATGTTTAGCAAGACACTAAGGGATTAATAGAATTAAGAATGTCTAAGTATTTGTTCTCCTTTGTGTTGCTTTAAGTGCAAACACGTGAACACTGCCAATGCAGACATCCAATGCAATATAAACAGAAGCTCAATGCGCATACCCTGTCTGTGTCTGCATCCTTTTTGTAGCAGATACGGCCCTTTATACAACCACGTGTTGTAAAATGATCAATAAATCTATCTTCAGGCTTTCCCGTTGTGAGGCACATTTGCAACGTTGAACGTGATTTCATTGACAAAGAGAAAAAACACTTTTTAAAAACATTTTTCTATTGCTATTTCTGTTATGTTATGTGATCTCAGAATTAATTTGAGAATACAGTCTATTTGGCTCTATTTTCTGCTTATAGGCGCTTTATAAAACCAATCAAAGGTCAGTTTCTGAATTAACGTTGTTCCTGTGCCTGTCTGTCTTGCATTCCCTTTCTGTCTCTCTTTCTCTGTCTCCCCCGCCCTTTCCCCATCTCTCCCTATCAATGAGGCGGCAGACATCCCAGACCTGCTCAGTCAACTGCTTCAAGATTTATTCTTTGTAACAAATCTGCAACAGCTGGAGAGCCGGGGAATGCATGTAAACTTTGTGTGTGTAATTTGGTGACAAGTCAGGCTTAATCAAGCTCCCAGTGGCTGGATGAGAAGAGCGCAGGGGAGCGGCATATGGGGAGCTGAGTGGTGAACAGGCAGTGGGCAGGGAGGGAGACACAAAGCTCTGTTCATGTGCATTAACATGCTGTACAGTAGCAGTGGCAGGCACACAGACAGCCAGCAGTCAGCCAGCTCCATCCCTAGTCTACATAGACAGGTACTGCACTGGCTGTATCCAGATTGACAAAAGTTTTTATTTTGTTAAGAGTATATAGAACTGAACATTTCTTGTTAAACTTATGATAACACACACACACACAAACACACATATATCTATATCTATATATATATATATATATAGATATACAGCTCTGGAAAAACATCAATGTTAAGTGGTTTCTTTTTTTTTTCCAGAGCGGTATATACACGTTTATATCTGAATTTAATGTGCATAGTCAGAAGCTAAAATCCCTGTCACTAGATAGTCTACGTACTAAAATGTCAAATAGCGCTATCCAATGTTTTCTGCCTATCCTTACAAAAATATCTATAAAAGATATAAACCACTGCTATTGTGTTCAACATCTTAAAGGGAAAACAAAGACATTAAATTCCACCATATTAGTGTACGATAGTAATCTGCTCTTTCCACATTAGAACGCACTAACTCATGAGTTTATTGCGGACCATTTATTGTATTATCGTCACAGATATCAACTTTCCTCACATGGCCGTATTGTACAGCTGTCATCTAAAAATCATTTTTATGTGTAACTAATTTGCAAATATGTTTTGTCGGAAACATCATGCTAGACTGATTACGTTTTAAATCAACATACCAAGGAAACAATTATATCCGTAACTTAGTGCTAATACAAAATGTTTCTAAATATACATCTGATAAAATCTGGCTAGGACAGTCATTTAACAGTGATCAAAATCGACCGTTGCCAGCGAAATCATAAGCCTGCTTTTGTCTACCTCTGTCTGAAGTCAAAGACGCATTGTTTCAAAATGTACTTATTACAAAGTAATACAAATCATATTATATGAACAAATTTTGTAGGAGATAGGTTTGGGCCATCACATCATCTAGAAGAGGCCGAGCAACACCATAATCTGACCCGACACGAAAACATACATAGAAGCCATTGGAAACGTCCTTGCCGCTGGTTTATTGTATGAGTGACACACTAACACACACTCTTATCTCTTACAAACTAACACACACACATGCACAATGACCACAGGCCCCAGAACTGGGCCACTCAGGGGGCTTAATGTTAATGGCAGGGTCTGTAGCTGAACTGATCCCAGGTGCCCTATGCAGCTGCAACACGTGACCGAGAAAAGAAACGCTGAAGAGGAGGAATAAGAAGAGAGAGATGAATATGAAAAAGACAAATGTCAAGATAAATGTAATAGAGTAGAGAAAGTGACAAAAGAACAAGAATGAAAGCATTGTGAAGACGAGACGAGTGCGCGGTTTGAAATGTTTGTCTGTTGGTGGGGAAAGTCATGGGGGAGGCCAAGGACTGTCAACATTATATGGCTACGTCAGAGCAGTATGACAGAGAGATAATAGGGAATAAAGAATAGTGCTTCATATAGAGACTGTGATCTCTCAACTTAGAGGTCCCTATCGAAACATCCATCCACAACATTTCTGCATTGTGTCTGAAATTTGTGTATCTTTGTCTCAGTCAATTTCCTATTCTGTTGGAAAGTGAAAAACTGGTCTTTTTTATCAATGTTACTAATGTTTTAAAAGTGGAAATAGAGCCATTTTTCATTTAATTTTGTGTTTTCTTATTACGGATTTTCATATAGTGAGTCAACCACTATAGTGGGTCCATCACTATAAAATGCCAAATTGGGGTGATTTTAAATGATCTTTATCAAAAGAAAAGAATTCGTTTTAACAAATTAAATGGCTAGAATTAATGATCATAGTCATTAAGTAAACAATTAATATAAAACAGTAGTCAATTCACACTATGGAACGCATCTGCATCGTTCCAGAACCATCCACCTTTGTCAGTGTGAAAGCTAGCGAACGCTCACCATCCGGATGCGTCCGATTGAAATTTTTATTTCTAGGCTATAGTAACAATAAAGAAATGAACAATGATTTGTTCATAATTTCAGCTGAAGGTATGGCAGGTAGCGTTTCAGGCTTGCGGACTGACGAGGAGACCCACATATTTGCTGTGATCTTAACAATATGCTTTCATATTTATCGAATTGATCACATGAATAACCACGGGCATGAGCGAGCACTCTTCTCGTAGACCTGCTCCGAGGGCCACCGAGGGGGGCACCCCCCCAGCTTAACGCTTGCCCCCCATGCAGTGAACCAGTATCGGGTTTCTTAATCAAGTTTAATTATTTTGTTTGTATAAAATCTCTTCTTTACGTCACTGGTTAGATAATGCAACCCAAATTATAAGAGTAAGACAGGTTATGCACAAGGACTCTGACTGCATTATAACGTAAGCTGATTTACTTATTCTACGGTCAGGGATTAAGATTTTTAATTGTCCGACCTTTCTGTTTTGGCAGATATGTCTGAGATTCTGCAGCCATGTGAGGACATTAACATTCCCAAAACCCTAGCCTATGTTCTGTTAATATGTAGGCTAGCCTACAAGGTTTTTATTTCTAGCAAACTGGAAATGTTTCCACCTGAGAGGATAATTATTGTTAGCAGCTTTTTTCAGTAGGCATATTTTCAACCAAATAATCAATAACGGACTGTGTATTGCCAGACCTATTCCACACTTCTATCAGTGTAACAGTGGACGAAAACTCTCCTAGATGTAGGTAGAGTCCTCTATGTGCTGTTGTAGGCCTAAGTGCCGTATAGCTTATTCATTTGGCCATGGGATTAGGATACTGTTGACAGATTAGTGGATGTGAAATATTAACAGTGGATGTGCGATCATTTCACTTTTTGTAATTCATGTTGATGTCATGTTATTTTTTAAAAGAAAAGTTTAGAGTTTGAGAAATGACAAAAGTGTGCACAGGCTATTAAGGTTGATAAAATAGTCGGCAGATGACATACATATTGTAGGCAGACCACTGTTATCTTGCACTTATTCTGTGCAGGCCATTCTATGCTTATTTGTCAACTGGACACAGCCTACATATATATGTGAACTGTCAATGCTGTAGCTGTTGTTAATAATGTTGGAGGGTTAGGGTTAATATTAACCCTAGGTAGAGGGTTCCTTATCAAGAAAAATGTGAATGAAAAAACTGAATTCCCAGCCCTCTTCTAAAAAATTCTATTTCGTGTCAGAAAAAGCTTTAATATCAATTATTTTTTCCAAATTGAGTTACAAAACCATTTTTTAAAACAGCCCAGTTTTTCATTTTCCAGTTTTTCTTTCAGAATAGAAATCGATTGAGACAAAGTTACACGGATTGTCTCGTCAGCCAACTTGTTTGTGTCTCCGCTGTGTGTCAGTTGAAAAGAGCTTTTGTGTGTCTCTCGTGGTTCAAGGCATTTCGTAAGGCACTGCATTTTCTCTACCCTTGGAAATATATTTTTTTTAATAAAAAAACCTTTGGCTGTATTCTGTACAGTATGTACAAAATGGTGGTAACCATGGTTACGCAATTAACGGAATTGAGACCTTTGGCTGAAGCTGATTGTTACAAAGGAAGACTGTGTATTACATTCTCTATTAACTTTGGAATGGCCACCACTAAAGTGATTCTGAAATTGCGAAACCTTGATACATATGCAAGAGAACACTATTTAATTATTTTTTTTATACAAACAAGCCGTAAATAGGAGAAGAGGGAGGATGGCATAAAGAAGGGTGGATTATGTGAATTTGGTGTGTGAGCTTGGGTGAATATGTGTGTGTTTTGTCATGATGCATTATAGTTTCTCCTCAGGAACACATGGCAAGGTATTTACCAAGCCATCTGCTAAAATCGCCTGGCTGAATTGAGCTGACGTCCAGTTGCTAAGGAAATGGATGCTTTTCAAAGGGGCCAGCCAGTGTTGCACACCTGTCAGTGTAAAAGCACCCAGTCTCTCTCGCTGTCTGCCTCTTTCTTCATCTCTTTATGCTTGTGTGTCTGAAGCTCATCAGTCACATACTATAGTCAGATGTGATGAGTCTTCCTGCCTTAAAGAAAATCCTTAATATTCAGTTTTCTGTGATTTGGTGCTCCTGTGTGTATGTTTGCTTGTACTGTATATTTTAAGTGCAAACCTTTACTGTTGGTAGTGCTGACTTTATGTTACAGTTAAACTGCTAAAGCTGGTGATGATAAAAGCGGCCCAATGAGTGAGCTGATGTGGATCAGCTCTGTGAGAAGCATGACAAATCCTGGCTCAGAAATAAACGTGAAAAAAGGAGCATGGTGCACTTCAGCACAGTTGGGCACACCAACGAGCAGGTGGTTATGATTGCTTTAGTGTCACAATCCCACGGCCTGCGGCTAGACACTTTTCCCAGAAGAAGTTAATGCAGTTGGAGAAGTGTGTCCGGGGCTTGTGATGAGTCTCAGAGAAAGTGGCTGCAGGGCAGGGCATGACCTTTGGAGAGAAGCTTTGTCATCTCGGCCTGAGCGCCACCTCCCTGTCTGGGTGACACCTATAGAGGTCACCACAGGGGCAGACTTCTGGTCATAAATCAACAAGGTAACTTGGGACGTGGTGTCCTTTTGGTCCCAATTCTACTGTCCTGCTTGGGCCTTGCCCTAGATTCAGTTGGAGAAATGGTATCATACAAAAAGGAGGGTTTCAAAATAAATGAAAGCTTGAAATATGTCTCTCCCTGAAAGCTTAGAGAGCTTTATGAGTTATAGGTACAGCTGCTGTGAATCCTGCTTATGTAAAGTACTTGGATCTTTTCTTGAATTAAAATGCACACATAACTGCTAGAATTACATGATTCTCTCATGTCTTCACCTATTAAGTCCACTTCAAACATGAGGCGGAGAACTAGATAAAGAAAAGGTGAAAGGAGAATGAAAGAGGGACTTGAATACATACAAATACATGATTTACCAGCCCGTTCTCATTCCCAGGGCGTCAAATACTGATGTTTTGTCACGCCCCCCGTGCTATACAAACACACACAAGGTACCCTTTAGTGTCTGTATTAGACGCACAGGGCTGCCAGAAAACCTTTATGAAATCAGGTGACTTAATTTAAAGAGCGACAAAGAGTGACGAAGTCCACTTACGGAGGAGGTGGGCTGGTTGGATGGGTCAAACATACCCTGGACAAACTCCTTTCACCCAGGAGACCGGGGTTCGTGTCCCGCGTGACTCATGTGACTTCCTACAGCCTAACCAAGTTTTTTTTTTTGACCTAAAACTAACCAAACTTTTAAGTGACTCGTATGTTTCAGAACGCCAAGGCGTGACAAAACGTTGGTATTCGACGCCCTGGGAATGAGAGCATGTTGGATGGATGTGTGTGTGTGTGTGTGTGTGTGTATATATTTATTTTACTAGTAATTAAAGATTTTTCACCATTCATCTTATTCAACTTTGCCTGCTATGGCCTGAAATTCCATTTTTTTTCATTCGTGTCCTTGTAACCGAGCTACATAAGGTGAATATTCGAGTACTAGATCAGAACTTTTGCTTTGCCTTTGTACTTAACATCAGCTTTTGTATTCTACACTCTACAGTATATTATTACTTTACCAAAACAGGACCATCAGCCTTCCATTACTGAAATATTAATATGCATCTCAGAAAGATAATTGCCCTCACTGCTCTCATCACCCAGACACCATGTGAACTTAGAAACAATCCCTTCTATCTCTCCACCGCAGAACAAAAGGGCCTTGGATAGAGGAGGAACATCTTCATTTCCCTCACAGAATACATTAGGCCTGTAAGTGGGCTTGGTTATTGCCGATGCCTGCGTTTGCGTCGGGCACCTGGGATTCTCCAGACCTGTTTGATGTAGCCCTTTTCAAGCACTCTGATCATCCTGTTAAATTGCGGCTAATGGACAGGGCCTGCCACTCGGAGAGGCCCAGACAACGGGGGGACAATTTAGTGACACGCACACACCTGTCCTTTGTAGTTGAGCGAGACATTGTGTGCACAGGCGCATTAGTCTCTGCGGTGCTCATACAGGCACTTTGTGTGCCGCAGTGTAGCCAGAGCTGCCATTTAGGCCTGAATAACCCCAGGTGCCATTACCTTGGGTACCTGAGTATCCCCCCACACACACACTCTGACCAAACAATACACAGCCAGTGGGGGCGGAGGGTGCTTGCACATATGATTGTGTGTGTTATATATTGTGTGACATGTGTTTGTGTGACTGCGTGTACACTGTCTTTTTCACTACGGGGTAGAGCTGATGCATAGCTGCACCTGTCCCTTCAATGGAATCCCCTCAATGGAGAATAATAGATGGGGGGAGGTGGCAGTGGGCCGGCATCGCAGAGACAGACCATGTTTTCCGCTGTACAACATATTGGTTCATGCCAAAATGTTTTCCCTTTTTTTTTTTTTTTTTTAAATGTTTAGTATTCCCTGGTTTGTTTTCAAATGTTGCCCTTTTTCTAGCAGGTCCTCATTATTGGTTTATTGTGATTTTGTGGACTTAGGATCTGTATTCTGGACCTAAATACATTAAAATGTTCAAAATGATTTTAATGCTCCAAATAACTTTCTTCTTTTTGAGATTGAGATTGTGGGTCAAAATTGTTATCATATTAATGAAAACACCTACTTGATAATTCCTAAGTGTTAGCCTAGTATGTGCAATTGGCTTAATTTGTGCTTATTCTTTTCATTTTGTATGAAATGTTTGCTACAGCCATGACATGTCTGCTAATTGGCGAAACTTTTAACCAAGCATAATCCCCTCTTTGTTCCTGATCGCTAACAATCTTTTTAAGTTAAGCAGAGGTAGCAAAAAAAATGTTATTCCTCAACAACAACCAAACACTGAAATGCAAGGCCCAAGTAAGGAAATCGACACTGCTCATGCAAACACACCGCAGGCTACTTTTCTGAAGTGTGCTGGAACAAATAACTGAGCAGGTAACTGAGCAGAACCTTTGAGAAACGTCCGAGGCTTGGCTCCAAACCAAGCCCATATTGAATGGCACCTAACAGTTTTAAATCAAGTCTGTGTGCCCAGCATCTGATGTGGGAGGGACTGGGAAAGGCTTTCTGTGAGCGCACCGGGAGATTTTTATATTTGAGCTTAGTATTTGTGTGTGTGTGTGTGTGTGTGTGTGTGTTTGTGTTTGTGTTTGTGTGGACAATGACAGTATCTGTTGTGCCAGAGGAACTGATGAGCAGGTGGTCTGAGTGGGATTCAGCATACTCTCTCTCCCTCCTATTCACACTAGCACTCGTATCTCTCTGCTTCTGTATTTGTGCGTGTATGTGTCTGTCTCTCGGGCGGTCGCACTCAATTTTTCCGTTTTTCTTGTTTTATTTCATTTTTGTTTGTTGTATGTGAATCAACGTTTAGTGTGCTGCTTGGGCTGGGCAGAAAGTAATGCAAAAGCTTTCTTTTGAAAAATTGTAGAAAAACGAAGCTGTGGGTCTCCTTAGAATGGGAAAAAATGCAGAAAAATTGACACTCTGTGGAAATGACATGCAATATGGGAGTTTTGACACCTGTGCTTGAATGTATCTTTGATGTTGCGATGAATAAATCATTACAGGAACTCTCCTCTTCTATTACAAAGGCAGTGCAATGTTACATGACTCAGAGGACTCTGGACAATAACCTTTGCCCACACACACACACACACACACACACACACGTCCCGACAAGTTCAGTGTTTATACTGGAAAAGCCCCCCCATACACACACACACACACGCATACTCTACATACCAACACTAACCAGATGTCTGTGTCTATTGATTGCTCCAGTGACATGGTTCAGTGACGTTCCATTTAACTGTCCACACACACACACACGCAGACACGCACACTCGAGCAGCCCAGGATAATTCACTGCACGTTGTGCCTTGCGACATTCACGGTAGGTCTAATATGACCCATATGTTCCTGCCGCTTTGTTGACCTGTTTGGACAGTGACACAGTGTTGAGTATCAGAGGATCAGGTTGTGGATCTGCATCTACAGCCTCACAGAGACATGGTGTCCCATGTCTTCCTTCGTCTCACTCGGGATCATGCTACAAATTCAGCAAAGCCAATTTTAAGAATGAATTTCTAGTGTATCAAACCCCAATAGTGTTTTTTTTTGTTTTTTGTTTTTTTTAGTAATGACTGTAGTGAAAAGTGTTTACTCAAATATTGTCCTTAAATACAGTTTTGAGGTACTAGTACTTGCGTATTTCTATTTTAAGATACTTACCCAATAGTATAAAGATGTAACATTGAAAGGGGCCATTCTGAATAATTAGCAGTTTTAAGTACATTTTATTACTAGTACTGATGTACCGAAAAGTGTAAGATTCATAGTCCAATTTACTAATTCATAGATCAGATAGTTTCTACTTTTAAGCATTATTTCTACAATTTTGGAGCATTTTATTTTGGCAAAGTTTTGTAGTTCTGTAGAAAAATAAATGTTTATATTCCTCAACGCGAGAGATCAAAAAAGTATTGGTTTGGTATCAGTACGGAAACTCAGGTATTGTATTGGCAATTAAAAATGTTCAAATGATACGCAGCCGTAGTGCCTTAGTCCTGTAGTTTCAAGTAAAGAAAAAATAGTTAAATGTAGAGCTGAAATGATTAGCTGATTCATTGATTAGTCTATCCCCAGAAAAATCATCAGCAAATAGTTTGAAAATCGGTTTATTGTTCGGACTCGTCAGACAAAGCAAGAAGTTTGATGACGTCACCTTGGGCTGTAAGAAATTATGATGGGCACTATTTTCTGACATTTGACCAAACAGTTAATCGAGACAATAATCAACGATGAATAGATTCTAAAAATAATCATTAGTTGATGCCCAAGCTCAGTGTTAGTCTTGTGTTTTCATATTCAATGTCTTGGGCCCAGTTGTCTGGTGTTTTTTCTATGCCGAAAAAGTGATTCACATGATATATATATGTGTGACACATTCTAGCCAGGCCGTGGCCGCACTGATGACACTTAATATCTAATGTCATGAATTATAAATAATAGAGGTGAGCTTTCTGCTGACCCGTGGCAAACATTCCCACAGGAACATTTAAGTTTTGGGGTCGCTGATACTGCGTCTATCGCTGCACTATATGTGATGTGAACGATTTCTGCAGAATGTTCACTAGTAGCAAACCGTTTTTCATTTGTCTCAGTATCACTGCGACTTGTGTCAGCCTAAGGCAAGAAAAAAGCCAGCCAGTTTTAAAATATGCAAATATTTTAGGAATTAGGGGCTTGATTTGAATAATGATGCGAAACGATGAACTCATTTTTACTGGAGAGGAAGAGACATGTTAACTGTGGTCCACTGTCCTTTCTCATTAGCCACAGCACATCAAGCCTGCAGTAGCTTTGTTACTCTGTGTGTGTGTGTGTGTGTGTGTGTTTGGACGTGTAGTACAAACCTTCAGTCTTCCTCCATGGCTCTTTAATTAAGGAGTATTTTTCAGCATTTTTTTGTCAGCTCTTTATCAGTTATGGCACCACAACTGAAACCTCCAAACCAAGGGGAGAGACGGGTGTAGGGAGGAAGATAAACAGTGAAACTGCAGACTGGATTGTGAATGTACAAATTAATCTGAAACACAATCATTTTTTGTTTTATCTCCTGCTTTAATCTTACGTGAAAAATCTGCTACTGCAGCACCGTTTCATCATTTATGCCTTTACGCTCTCAGAAGATATTTAATTGAAAGCTTCAGTCTGATGATCATTGTAAATAATACTTTTTAGTGGGACTAGAAAGTGTGAGAGAATTTGTCATTCGTGTTTGGATACATGGCTGTAATCTGTTGATAATTTCCATCACGGCTGGGGTGCTTGTTAATATTTATTGGCTGTTTTGTTAAGTCGTAAACCGTAGATCAATAAAGGGTGCACTTAAGGAAATTAGATAGGATAGGATTTATTTTTATTAGTATTGATTATGAAGTCTGGCAGAGAGAGAGAGAGAGAGAGCGAGAGTGAGAATTGTCTCTGCATTAACTTTGTGAGAAAAGATTGAAGTAGAAAAGCTGATTAAACGATTGACTAATTTGTCTGATTATTTAGTTTTTTAGATTGTATTTTATGGCCTTTTGATTAGTTCCAACAAAAAAATGTGATACAAGCAAACACGAATTATAGAGGTTTTATATATATAGAATTTTTTTTTTCATACGACAGCAGAATCTTGAAGACTGAGTTTTTCCTGCACAGACTTGTATAATTTAATTTATATTGTGGCCCTTACATGTAATAAGAAGAGGACGTGTGTAGAGGAATGTACTTCATTAACAATGCTTGTATTTCGAAAAGTCAGGAGGTATGTGCGTGTGAATTTAAGAGCAGGAGCTTTGTCCATTTACCAGAATGAAGCACTACCACAACAATGACAACTTCACGCTTTTTAGTGTTTGTTAGTGTGTTCGTCCTCTTGCTGCTCATGCACATGTGCACGCCCCGGTGTGTGTGTGTCTGTATTTGTGATTATTGTGTGAATTGAGCTGCGAGTGGGTGTTGTCCATTGACCAGTACATAGCAAGCTATGCCTTGGCATGTGTGGGATGCTACGTGGGCTAACTGAAGTCCCTCAGCCAGCCTGTTAGTCAGTCAGTCAGTCAAGTCAGTCAGTCAAGTCAGTCAGCCATCCAGCAAGACACAGGCACAGAGAGAGGCAGAACACAGCTGTCTGAGCAGGTCTCCATTATCCAGCACTATCTATTGATTCACCCTGTGGGATTTTTCCTCTTTGGCACGGGATCATCTATGAACACACACCAGCACACTAACACGCACGCCCCCATACAGACACAGGCATGTACATAAGCACACCGTCACACATGTATGCACAGATGCAACACATACAAAAATGGAACACACACATTTGGACCACCATGGGCTGAGATCGATAGCCAGGGGGGATCTGGGATCTTTTTTTTTCCATTTTCTTATATATTTATTTTTTTTTATTTTATGATCTCGTCTTCTGACATTGGGGAGTACCCCCCTTCCTTCTGCTGGATGCTGCTGCTGTGCTGTTGTGTTTTCTCTAATTATAGAGCATGGCAATCGGCAAGGACCCATAAAGAATATCTCTGACGCTATAATTACTTTGGCTGCTTGCAAAATGAATCAGATAGTGTCAATAGGATTGACAAATGGTTTGGGTTTTAATTTTGTCTCCACCATAGGGCTGGTTGCCTCTGTTTGTTTCATATTTTATTATTTCCCGCCTTTTAAATCAAGTTAATTTTGCTGAAGAAATATGAGGATGATGTTTGAAACCAACTTCAATTCCTGCTCTATGATCGTTTTTGTTATTTGACATACATCTAGTAGATTACAGCATTCAAAACAAGCATTATGTTATTACACAATGCTTCACATGGAAACAACAACAAAAAAATGCAAAGAACATGTTTACATTTTCATCCTCCCACATGTAATCGTATGGACAACCCCGGCAGTAATGATCAAACGAATAAGCATCTTATTTAGCGAGTGTACACAAACAAACCAACAGATACAGTATAAGCAAGTGTAAACTCCAGATGATCATATGATTAATGTATTCGTCCTATGCGCGCGCTCTTCAGTATTATTGCCAATAAATAATGCATGAGGCCCAGCCTTTGTTTATGGTAAGATGTAATGCATGGTACTGAGTATTCTGCTTTCATGCCAGGAAATGCCTCTCAATACAACGTACTTCTCCATCCTCTCTTCCCTCCTCCTTTCCTCTCACAGAACCTATACTGTATTCTGTTAGTCTCATTCTTGTCATTTCTCTGCTACTCTGCTCACAATGCTGGCAGCAGGCTAAACAAGGCTGTGAGAGCAGGAAAAAAAAGTTAATAGAATAATAACAGCCGTTAATCTCTGATGGAAAACATCTTTTCATATGAAAATCTCCAGGTTGATCTCCCAATCCCACCACATTGTCAATCCGGAATATGGAGGCCCTAGAGGGAAAGGCTCTGTAATCTGCTTTTAATCTGTCTCCCTCCCCTCCCCTCGCACAATCTCCCCAACAGCAGCTGTTTAGCACGCTCCGCTTGTTTTCATCACTATGGATTGTCTTTGAATATCACTCTAATATTTAAAGTGTCTCTCTCTCCTGAGATTGTCTCCGGAGATGATAGGACAACCATTTAGGGCTATTGTACAGAAAGAATGTGTACTTGGCCAGCCTGTATCTAATTTGGAAATTATAGTGATTACGAGCTAAATATAAAAACCCGGGATTTTGAGGTTCTAAGAGGCCTGCAGTGAAGGCTTACTGTATTGTTTGCCAGATGCACACACACACACACACGCACACACATGCAGGAAATTGCACAAACATGCGTGCTCAGAGGAGGAGAAAGCCGTCTGATGCGCTAAGTGCTGTTGTGTTCTGTTGAGTGCGTGTCGGCCTCTGTCTCCACTGCCCTCTCTCCTTGCACTTGTTCTTTCTCGGTCCGTCCGTCTGTCTGTGCAGAGGAAAACGTTTGGAGCAGCACCGCTAAAAGCCTGCGAGTGGGGATGTAGGGAGCCTCCTCAGGCTCTTAGTCCACTCTGGACTTTAAATGGAGCCACACACATGATGGCTAACAGATGTTAGCCAAATGACACGCAACATGGCCTAACCTCGCCTCAACTGCCACTGTCTGTTTGCCTCCACTCAAATGCTCCAGGTTCGAGTCCTCCCCTTTCTCTATCTGCTTCTCTCTCAAATTCAGTGGTTTAAGGGTGTTCTGCAGGGTCATGGATGCTGTCTAGTGGACCCCTGGTTCTCGGCTCTGAGGGCAGTGCATATACAGTGTGTGTGCGTGTGTTTGCGTGTGTGTGTGCGTGCGAGCGTGCGTGCGTGCATGCGTGCGTGCGTGCGAGGGGTTGTATTGTTGGGAAAAGGGGAGCGTGACGAGAGTCTGCTGTGGATATAATTAATAGGCCACATGCGGCTGCACCAAATGTGTCACAGTGAGGGGAAATCAATCGATGGAGTCTGCCGGCATAAAGGGTGTGTGTGTGTGGTGGGGGGTAGTTGATGGAAGGGTGGAGGGGGAGGGGCAGGAGAAGAAGGTGGAGTGGGAAAAAAGAGCAGGACCCTAGAGGAGAATGAAAGAAGGAGAGATGGGGAGAAAAACATGGAAGAACCATGGGAAAAGGGAAGAAAGACTCTGGAGGGGAGCAGAGGAGTAAAAATGTTGCAGAGGTAAAGGGGAGGGACGTTTGAATCTCCCATCTCAGCTGGATAGAAATCACAGCCTTTAGCAATATCCTGCTGAGCCATAAGACATTGAAATTCATGATCATGTCAATATATGGACATAATGTAGATCTAACACATACATCACAGGAAACTCCCCCGCTGCATATTTAGCAGATGCTTTCATCCAATCAGATTCAACTTGCTGTGAGTCCATATTTTTAGGTATGGCAGTCACAAAAATCAAACCTTTATTCCTGTTCTGCTGCAGATATCGCCAAGGCTACAGCACCAATCGCACCAAAATTAGGATTGCTAAATGCAGCAGCGTTGGAATCATCAACCAAAGTAGTGAGATATCCTTCCTTCTCAGGGCCCAAACTCTGCAGTTGGCCTGTTTTTAAAGCGTGCATATCTAAGTTTGGAGGCAGGGGAGGAAATCAATGAAGATAAGAGTTGGATAGAGAGCTGTGTGTTGAACAGGCTGGCAGTAGACTGAGAGAAGCAGCCTGTCACCAGCTGCAGGGCCCTCTCTCTGTGTGATGGTGTGTGTGTGTGTGTGTGTGTGTGTGGGGGGGGGGGGGGGGGGGGGGGGGGGGGGGGTGGGGGGGGGGGGGGGGGGGGGGGGGACACAGGGACACATCCAGGCACACAGTCACTGATAGTGCTGCCAGGCGCCAGACACCCATAGATGAGACAGGGGGCGTTATCGCAGGCTGCTGCTGCTGTTGCCCTTGGAACTTTAAGTCATGTGGGCATGTACACACAACAGCGCATGTGCATGCACATCCACACACTGACATGCATTTCATGCACATCGCTTGTCTACACACACAAACCTGAACTTCCGTTCCTCCTGTACCTGTTAACTGTCTGTGAGCTTGGGCGAAATGTATCCAACAGATTATTGAGTGTAATATGCACTCTGGGCCTAAAACCTTCAGGGATGAATAGCGACTGCTTAGCTGTGTTGATTGTATTTCCAAAGATTCACTGCAGCAGTCAAGGCAGCCATTTAAATATGAATGTTAAGCTTGAATAAATCCGTTTTGAGGAATTTCATTTATAATCTACTTTAAATAAATAGTATTTCCCTAAAATAAATTGTTATTGCTGCTCTACCTTTTATTTCTGCACCCATGTCATTACTGTTTGTCAGTGAGGTGGTCTGAAAAATCAAAGCCAGGCCTTTTCCTGCCCCAAGTCTTTTAATGTCGTATTATAGGTTTCACTGAATAACATTCTTGATTCAATGATGTTACACCATATGTGCTTTTATAATTCACTGTGAATGCAGTTTAATGTCACTTAATAACATTTTAATGTAGAGCCCAAAAATGTCTGCATAAATATTTAAATGTCAAATTTAAACACACTATAATTTACGTTATGTTGGATGTTTTCTTAACCTTAACAGGAACCGTATATTTTCCAAAAAAATAACTCAAAATTGTCTCCACAATTTCACAACATGCATTGTGAATTATTTGTAATATTTAATAAATATATGGATACAATTTAAGTTCCTCTATGGTGCAAACAATGTTGAAAAAGGGATAAAGGCCAGACTGCAAACTGTAGTTGGACAGGAGTGTAGTGATGAGTTCAAAACAGGACAGGCTTTGGCAGAAGATGCCTCGTTGTCTGCAACATCTCCTTAACATGTCTGTGGCCTTGTCAAATGGGGCAAGGCAAATTTCGCATGACTCTATCTGGAGTTGTCCACTAATAGTTAAAGGGCCCTGCGTGTTTGTTGTGGGGTGTCTGGATGCTTGGATGACAGTTTCCAACCAACACAGCACTACAGGCATCACATGGTGTATGTCCTACAGTAATTGAAGTTACTGAAAGACTTGCCTTTGTTTTTACATCTTTTGATCTCCATAGTTTTCTTTTCCCACGGATTAGCACTTTTTAAAGCTTGCGTCTCCTTTTAAATCATTCCTAGTGCTTTCTGTAGCTTTGAATATAATGTAAAGTTTTGTCTTCCTAACCTAGGGCTGCAGCTATCGATTATTTTTGTGATCGATTAATCTAGCACTTTAACGGATAATTTTTTGTATGTGTTTTTAAACAGCCAAAACAAATAATGCATGACGAAAATGATGTGGCTGTAAAATGATCAAGCATTTGGCTTTTATTTCTAAAAACATTTGGCTCCAAACTAAGCCTGTTTATTGCAATTTTTACCCATTTTGTGTTTATAAGTGCCAGTGCCAACAATTCTATAACAATACAGTTAAGTCAACTTACTGTAAAACATGTGAAACTAGGAATACAAACTTAAATAGTAAAGGCCATTTGGCCTTAGTTTTGTCTTTTTAATACAACATTACAAAAAAAGGATTGCACCTTCTGCAAATTACCCACCTGAGAACAAAAATAAATGAATATAAAATATCAAGCCAAACAGGTACACTATACAATTTTATAAAAAGAAAAATACAGATAAAACGATTGCAAATAAGAATCAGATTTTTTCAGCTGTAATCTCAAAACAAACATCAGAATGTACCTAGATGTGTGTGTGTGTGTGTGTGTGTGTGTGTGTACGCGTGCCGTGCGTGAGGAAGAGTGACGCCTGTGTCAGACCAGTTGCTTCATTGCAGTTTGGTACGGCAGAAATACAGACATTCATTTTCAATAGAACGCCGTTCTAAAACACATCACACATCACGTCCCGGTGTATTCGGTGACTGCATTCTGAAATTATTGTTGCATGGCTACATAAAAGTTTAAGCATATGTGATGCATTGGCGCGATTGGTCGGACTGCCGCGTGAGAGAGAGACGAGGGAGCGGCGCGCGCGCGTGTGTGTGTGAAGGGGTTCTCTTTTTACGCTATACTCTCTTGCAATTGAACGTGAATACGTTTACTACTTATAAAACATCAAAGCTAAACATCATATCTAGTCAAACCGCATCATGACATCGCTACAAATACAGTATGGGATTAAAATCAGCGAACATCAGTGTATAGGCTTGGGCCTTGTTTCAGCTACACTTGGTGAAATGTAAATGTAATGATCCCAAACTTTAGACATTTTCTGCAGTTTATGGACATCTTTACTCTCCGTCATCACGCCAACTAAACTCAAAATGTATCACGCGCTATGTTGTGCGGTCCATGTGAATGAGATCCCTTTGCGTGTGCGTCACAGGAATTTAACAAGGCTTCGAGGCAAGCGTTTTTGCCTCGAGGAATTTTTGTACTCGAGTAACTCGATGAATCGTTTCAGCCCTATCCTAACCTCAACATTCATTTACATTTATGTTTATCATATTGCTGCTTCATTTTTAAAGATTCTGAGTAAGAACTGCCCATAAATATTACAGTGGCTTTGGTGTTTTTGTACCTTAGCTTCACTTTTCTTAGGTCAGAAACTTGTTGCAGCGGCATGTTTATACCTCATATATGATCCCTTTCAGCCAGAGGATGCCCATGATTAATGTCCTGCATGTATTGGGATTAAACACTGGAGGGAAGGGATGCAGCATCATGCCACGAATACTGAAACTGGACAGGCTTGCTGAGGGGGGTTCTGTGATTTGGAAAGCAGTCAGTTTTTTAAGAGCTGATTAGCCAAGACAGTAAGCTAGGTTAAAAATGAACTATATTTCTAGTTTGCATTTTGGATCAAAAAATGGGTAAAGCAATAAGTTAGATTTGGATGCAAAGTTACATACTGTAGCCATTATAAAATGAAATGTAAAACTAAATCTGGCAAACGAACAGGACAAATAACACCAAGAGCCTCCTTACAGTATGTTAAAGGCTTGCTGACAAGAGGGAGAAGGTCTTCCAATCCAATACACAACCCTTGCCAACCACTGCATACAACAATTTACTTGACCTCAGAGTAATCCAGTCATGTGTCTTTGCATTTTGGTCCTCCATCTAACGTCTTTATGGGTGACAGCCACTCTAGATCAGGTGGTTGGTGGTTTGTTGGTTTTGTGGAGATGGGGGAAGCAAAGGAGCTGTCATTTGATCTGTGGAACACACACCCCAGACCCAGTGCTGCCTGGTCTCTGTAACACCCCTCGCTGCCTCCCCCTAGTAAACAGTCCATTAGCGTAGTGCTCCAAGGTAAACATATTTACTGGCTGGTGACGGCTTGCCAGTGTGGCTCCTCAGGCCCCGTGGCAGAGGGGATTTCATTAGGCAGAGGGCAGGGGGAGAACGGAGGAAATTAATGTGCCATTCAAGATGATTTCTTTGTTTCCCATCAACATGATCACAGACAGGCCGCAGGGAAGAGATGATTTACGCACACAAAGGAAAGAGACAGGGAGAAAGAGGGAGGGAGAGAAAATATCACAAAAGGCTCCCAGTGCGTGAAATGTCTTCCTTTTGGTGAAAATGCTCTTGTCATGATTTTTGTTATGGCTTGAAGTGCTGGAATTGTTTTCAATCAGAAAAGCTTTCTTGTTTGTCATTAAGGATTGGAAATAGAAGTATTTCTGAGCAAAAACACCAACAGGCACAACAATATAATGCTATTTTTTCCCACACTATCTACACACAGTAATCCAACCAATTCGGCAATGTCCTGCAGTCTTGTTAAGAACCTGTTTCACAATAGGAGTTCTTTCATACAGTTTGCTTTGCAACCTGGAGGATATTATTCTGTGGCCTGCCTCGTTTATTAATAACTTGCGGTTCACCAATTAATTATCTGAAAAGTACATACAGCTGATGGCAGAATATTGGGTATGTTGGAAGACACTTTGTAGTGACTTTGCTGTATTGTTTGTTCACAGAAGTAAAATTGTACTTAAGCTTGAGCTAAACTTTTCTTGAGTGTTATTTTTTTGATAATGACATTGCCACACTAAACAGTTACATACATACATACATACATTGTTATTGCTTATTTATAGGCACAGTATGTTTAACACTACATACAAAAGTCTTATTTGAAGAAAATTGGTGCTTAAAAGTAAATTTTATTTTTAAATTAAACTAGATTTGCAATTTAAATTGAACTTAAGCCCTGAACAGCAGCATTTATGTTAATGTTAAGTGGTGTCCTGCTGCGGTCATTCGACATTTTTGAGTTGAAATGAGTGAAACATAAGGGAAGGTTCTGGTCAAAAGCAGACGGCTTGGACTATAACAAACACAGAAAGTGACTCCAAAAAACTGGATCCTAGCCTGTCTTTAGCTGGAGAGTATTCTTCAAAATGAGTAAGCTCTAGTCACAAAGACTTAATAAACCGGGTACTCTTAGAAAATTAAACAAACAACACCCAAAAATACATGCTTTCACTTGTATCAGTTTTGGAAGTTTTAAAATGTATAATTTGTAGGACTTTTTATGTACACCTACTTGTACAGTAAAGTACTTATTCATATTGCCTTCCAGATTAAGTAAATTAAAGTATTTCTATATAAAAACACAAAACATTTTCTGGGGTTGCTTAGTCTCAGGGCCTCTGTTGCAGTGAACCATACCTGTACAATCAGGTACAAGCTGTGACTGCATTGTCGGTCTAAATCAAACTCCTTCTCTGTGAGTGCTGGACACTGCCATGGTTGTACTTTTGTCACCTATCACGTCTCAGGTTTTTATGCATGGGGTTTTGGTTGACAGCAGGAACTGGAACTGGAATCCATCCAGAATGGTGGCTTCTGCTTTTTTTTTTTTTTTTTTTTTTTTTTATTTTTTTTTTTTTGGTTTGTGTTGTTTTTTTTGGTTTTGTTTTTTTTTGTTTTTTTTTTTTTTTTTTTTTTTTTTTTTTTTTTGCTGATGACGTAGTCCTATTTCAACAGGATAGGACCTCTGCTGTTAAATGGAGCAGTGTGCTGTTTAAAGAGGTTGGGATGAAGATCAGTGCATCCAAATCTGAGGTTATGGTTCTCCTTTGTAAAAATGTGTATTGATGCATAAAATGGAGCACAATATTGGCAGGTGGATCTGTGCAATGACTGCGCTCATGTGGACAATGAAAGACCTTTTTAATAAAGATGCAATGCTCTTGAATTATCGCTTAATCTACATTTTAGCCTTAAAATATGGTCAGACGCTTTGGAAAGCAACCAAAACCATGATGATGATATACTGTATATGCAGGTAAAGTTCTTTTGTTTCTTGGCTCACCCTCATGGATAGGGTGAGGATCTCCGATATCTGGGATGTCACCAGGACACCTCGTGCTTTTTGGACTATATCCACCTGTCCCAGGGTTGACTTCCCAGATTGGCCTGAAGAACATGCACGAGAGTAGGACTACTGGGGTTACCCAGCTTAGGCACTTTGCTGGTGTAGACAGAACTGAATAATGGATGGAAATGGATGAATGAAAAGAATTTCAGTCACATTAGAATTCACTGGGATATTTGTTTGCTCGTTATTTGAGATCGGCAAATTGTAATTGAGCTTTCCTTCTTTATTATTATACAGGCATTAAGACATTCAAATGTATTGTAATATTAACTCTGTTTTATTTGCAAGACAGTGTTTTTTACTACATTTTGTTTTGATTTGTCTTTGAAGTTGAATCAAATTGAATGGTACAGTAGGTAAAATTGCCTTGTTTTCACTATAATTCACTGTATTATCATTCAGCAACATCTATTTCTGTTTGAGCAGTGCTTATGTTTTGTTTTAATTGTTTATCCTTGTCAGTACCTTTTCAGAGGTGCAGATTTAGTACATTTAAGCATATTGCCATTTTGATTGGTTCTTTCTTTTGTCATCATAAAGATGGAGACTTTATATCACCTGGATGCATAATGTGTTGTAAAAACAGTTGCTGTAGATATTTGAGCATACAGCCTATGTCTGTATGTCTCTCCCTTCTCTCCATCCACCTCTCCTTCAGTTCAGGTCATATTCAGGGTTGTTTGACGCTTGTGAGCGATGTGCTTGGTGACATGAGCTGCATATGAATTACTGTAGAAGGAAAAACATTATTTACACACACACACACACACACACACACACAGTGTATTTTCAGATGCCCGTCTCACTGTGCTAGGAGGCAGTTTTATGTAGTTGGTGACCTTAGACTGTGGAGCAGGTGTTTAGGGTCTGATAACATCATGACAGAGCGTACAGGTGTGACTACATACAGACAGGAAGGACACACTCACACGCAAATAGACACCCGCACAGACACATATTGTATGTCATACTGGATGCAACAGCTCTTTGTTCACTGACCAAAAGACAGTAACATCATACCGCAGAGGAATATACTCACATTTGGATACAATGTGCATACAGCTGTGAATGAATAAAATCTATTTAAAGTAAAACTAGCAAAGACATGGATCTGTCTACGCTGTACTACCCACTCAATATAAGCCTTTATACAAATATGCATCTGCTCAATGCAAACATAATTAATTAACAGTGATTATTTGGATATTTTGTTTACTTCCTGTGAAATCCAAACCATTTACATACATGTCACTTTCACATTGGCAAAGAAGTGTTTTATGTGTATTTGTATGTTTTACATGGTAGATGTTCTGTTGG
This sequence comes from Coreoperca whiteheadi, assembly GCA_011952105.1. Classification (NCBI taxonomy): domain Eukaryota; kingdom Metazoa; phylum Chordata; class Actinopteri; order Centrarchiformes; family Sinipercidae; genus Coreoperca; species Coreoperca whiteheadi. The sequence continues at coordinate 14,441,759 of CM022480.1, read as the reverse complement.
TGCAGCTGAAAGCGATCGGAAAGCCCTTTCCCCCCTATAAAACAGCAGTTTTTGAGCATGTGTGTATCTGTGTGCTTGTGGACATGCACATCTAAGAGCCTAAAGGTAAATGTCAGCTTTCATGCCATCCGGGGGGGAGAGACTTGTCCTCTGCACCATCATGTGGAGAGATGCAGTACAGCAGTGACTTCATTGACATTCCTCTCATAAAGGCTAACCCAGCCTCAGAGAGTAATCCTTCTATGCTGAGACGTGGTAAGGAGGAGGACATAGTGTAAAGCTGATCGATTTGATCCTAACCAGGAAATTGTACATGTGGTTTGAGAGCTAAGAAGTTTGTCGGCTATACTGCTATCCAATCCCATACATATACCCTAAGGATGAATACATAAACTGTTTCTGTATAGCATCAAACCATGAAGAGTTGTTTATACATTTAAACTATAACGGAAAGTGCAGGATTTATTTATTTTTTTTTGAGAAGTCCTAGCCTGCAGGGTGATGTTTTGTTGATATCCAGCGAGGCCCAAGGTACAGCCTTGATAAGGACTGATATACAGACAGAGAATGTTTTGTCTCCCCAGTTCTCATTGAGCATGACAGAGAGGATTTTAGAGAGACTGCACTGCCAGATGGGAGATTGTTCCTTCATGGGTATTGTCTGCGAAACGCCTCGGAATATGTCAGCTTTATCTGTGTTAAAACATACCAAACATTTTTGCATGCGATACTATGGTACAGAAGCTATAGCCTCTCCCATCTGTGCCGTTGCAAACTGTATCTCGGCCCTGCAGCATCCAGTACACGAGGCAGAAATAACTCCACTGATCTGAGGAGAAGGCTGCCACTGCCAAATTTGTGATACGTAAATGTGTGAAATATTGTGATATTGAGACATGGTTCCAGATAGATTATGTTGTATCAGTGAGCTGTGTTTTATCCCTCTCCCTCTTTCTGTCTCTCTATCTCATTCACACACACATACACACGGACACACATAATGCTCTATCATTTCCCTCATCCCATGCAAGAGGTGTGAAAGGCAAATATATGCTCTCCTTCACTGTGGACATAATACTGAGGTCATGAATGGAATTTTAATGAATGTTTTACCACATACCTCCATCAGTGGACACACACATGCACACATACAGAATCACACTCGCACACCAGGATTTGCCGAGCGAGTACCAACCTAGCCAAAACCATAACAATACACTATTTCAAATATGCATTCCTTTGCGAGCGAGTGGGTGTTTTTTTTTTTTTTTAGACCACGGCAGCTTGCTTTGACTTGTATGCTGCAAGTATGTGAAAAAGAATGAAAAAACAAAATCTGACATACCAGCTAAAATGTTGCAGCATTGCCAAGCAGGTCCTTTTCTGAATGCGACCTGTGAACTTCAAATCCGTGTCACATTGGGAATTGCAGTAGAGGAAACAAAGGGGACAGAAGGTGTGGGAAGGAGAGGTCGCGGCTGGCAGATCACTAGGCTCTGTTTGAGTATCTTATCGTGGCTGTCGCCAGCTCAACCTAGCTCCATTGACTTTGTGTGGGGATTAGAAAGGCCCACAGCTTCTGATTATTTGGGTGAGTGAGCGGTTCTGTGTAAACAAACATTGTGGCCGGGATTGTTCCAGTCACAACACGGCTGGTTGGCCCCTGACAAACCCCCCCACCCACACACACACACACACACACATGGAGAGAACACACACCGTGGTGCATCATCCTCCTCAATCCTCTATCAGTTGTGATTTCTCATTGATAGTCAGGGATACTCAATTTAAAATTCTAGTTCAGGACAGAGATGGATGCAGTTCCTTTGCTTCAGACCTTTCTGACCTGAAACATTAAGACTGTACGTCAGGATATTACGATTGTATTTTTACTGTGAGAGGATGCATTGTTCCTTTTCAAAGTGAAACATACTGAAAGGTGGCGAACCAGACTGAAGCTACTGTAACCAAAAACTGTTGGCATCTGTACACTTGTTAAAGCCAAGAGGAGTCAAGCGGAAGCATATTGGAGGTGAAGGGAGTCTAGCAATTCTAAGAAAAAGAGTATTATTTTGTCAACAGCACAATAACATTGTGCCAAGCAGATGGGATACGGTGCGAAAGAAAAACTTTGAGAAAAACATTTTTTCATAAACACAAATCCTCGGTGAGACTCTCATTTTATTTTTACCGCAACCTTTCCCTCTGCATTTTTTTAAAAAACAAAGGTAGAGTGAGAAGCACCCATGAAGGGACTGTGAAGTCGGCTGCATCTCCAGATATCCATTCCAGATGCTGGCTAGACTTGGTGGAGCCGGGGCCCGCCGTACTGGGGGCTGGATTTAGTTGTCTATTCCTCCAGGTGTGATGCCTCATGCTGATTCCCCCACATGTTCCATGGGTCTTATCCAAACACGCCGGGGCTGGTGACAGCGCCGGTAGGCCTGCCCTCCCTCCTGCCTGCCTTCCTCTCTCTCTGCCTCCCCTGGTGGGCCACCCACCCACACTGCAACAGCAGCAACCACCCAGCCCTCTTCTCCTTACCTGTCATCAGAGTTGCTGCTCTGAAGACCTGTCTGGTGCAAACCTGAGAAGCCTCCTTCCTTTACTCCTTTATTTCACGCTTTCCCCACTCCTTCAGACCTCCGTCTCCTTCTTGGTTTGAACCCCTTTGATGATGGGTTATGTTCACACTGCTGCTCCACAGGCTCTGCTGCAGGCCGGGACAGGCCAGTTGTTGCTCTAGTAACTCAGCCGTGCTCAGCGGTGATGTAGGACGTATTAAACTTGTCATATTTCAAGCCTGGTCAGTTTTAGGACGATACGCCATCAGGGAGTGTTAGATGGTTAAAAAAAGCAAAGTGGAGTGGAAAAAGAAAACAGAAGCTCTGCTGTTTTGTGTATTTGTTCCCCAGCTGAATGTTCAGCGTCTGTTTCCATTAAAAGTGTGGGTGAGCAAACTTGAGTCTTTATCCCACTGAAAACTAGGCTGGCTAAAGGTCTTTCTTCTTTCAGTCTTATTTTACTGTACACCATGACTCCATTCTTCCATGACTAAATGAATGTTTCCCCTTTTATGAATTCCACCTACTCTTAAAGTTTTTTTTCCCCAGGGCAGAAACAGATACATGCAATGGGGGCAAACATTATTAGCTAGCCCACACAAAATATGTTGTCTCATGGCTCAAGTTGGACGCCTTCCAGTTTTGGCATAACTGAGGATAACATATTTATGGGAACAAATAACAAGCCTCCTTACTGAAACATGTTGGCCTTCGTGTCTTTGAGAGGAATCTGTCTTGGTTTATTAGTATTGCAACAAATACTGAGCTGATTGATTGTTTCTTTCCACTTGAAGTTTTTATCACTGAAAAAATGTTTTAGAACTGATTCATTACAAGTCAATTATGGAGTTACAAAATTAATTAGAAGGCAGGCATATGTGCTGTTTTTCTGAATAATGATGTCAACAGATTAAAATGAATCTATTGACTGTTTTTCTACAGAAGCTTTGAAATGAAATGAAATTGTTCTGTTTTCTAATTCCATAAATCTACGGAGTTCCCTCAAAGGCTCTATAGAATTATGAAACTACATTTTAAGTCGGATCGTACAGACATGGGTTAGGGTAGTGTGTGTGTGTGTGTGTGTGTGTGTGTGTGTGAGCAGTCTTGTGTTGTCATAACTTTGCTGAGATACTTTGAAACTCCCTATGAGCCAAAGCAATGTAAATGATTTCCTGATGTTTAAACCATCATTGCTGTGATTAGACTCACAGGATCAAGATTTCAGCGTATAAACTGCTTGGACTGTCCCCAGAGCTCATTACTAAACACACAGGCGATGGTAACACTTAACTCTTTGCAAATGTGCAATGACAGAGTGACTGTGATGTGATGTGATTTTATTGTTTTTACAGCATAAGCACAACAGTTCTGTCCTCAAACTGGATGACTGAGGACAAAACGCATAACATACATGACGAGCCTAATGTAAATAACACAGTCATCTGTGTCTTATCAAGCAATTTTCTCATCAAGTTTTGTCCAACAACTCATAATATTGCAATTTCCCATGGGGGTGATTAATATGTTGTGTCAAACTGAATCAGTGTTTGGCAACTTTAGCTTAATATGATCTGTGCAACAAATGTCAGGAAGCGGTGGTTTGGTTTGGAAGCTGTGGTTCGGCTTAAACTCTTCATCATTGCCGTACTTCTCCTTCCTTTCGTTAGGATGGCTTGAGGATGCGTTGTAGTTCTGCTGCACGGCAAGGTAATGTTTGAAATAACAATTTTCTTAGTTTGAATGAAATCTGATTAACTGGAAAAGGCTGATTGATTATCTTTTATGTAAGTTCCTTTTATAACATATTTTACTGTGCTGAAAATTCCAATCTCTCTGAACTTGCCTGTCAAATTCTCAGCGAAGCAAAGTCTGAGGGTTTTGCTCATCTGTGGGAGCCAATGATTGCCCGCTGTTAGTTCCAGGTGTAGCATCACTAGCAGTGGCGCAGAAGCCACCTTGTCTCGTGACGTCATTGCCATTCATCCATTTCGTCTCTTCTCCTCCAGCTGGAGCTGGATGTTGGACCTTGGTGAGGCCCCAGTGCTGGTATTAATTTCTTGGGCCTGTTGGCATCCGTCCCCTGGCAGCCCAGCGCCAGCTCCAGAATCAGCCCCAGCCCCAGCCCCAGCCCCAGCTCTGGTTCCATCTCCATGTAGGAGTGTTACTGGAAAGCTGGCCAGTGGGATCTGGCTCTGATAATCATTTCAGGCTAGACCTGCCAGCATCTGTAGCAAAGCTTGCAGGAGATGGGCTATTAACATTCAGAGAGGACAGACGTGAAGAAAAAAAAAAATCAGTAATAAAAAATAAGAACACACATCTTGGAATCATACATCATCTTCAGAAAATAAAAAAATAAAACGTTTTTCTGTGGTCAATTTTTCTACAATATGGCTTTATAGCTCAATACCGATATGGTGAATGCGTTTGCGGAATTTCAATGTGGTTTCCAAGATTTTGAGCAATTTATATTTGCAAAGGGCTGTTTCCAATTGCAAACCGAGGGAATAGCTGAATAATGAAGTGGGACCTTTTAGGTTTTCTACAGGAGATAAGACCCTAAAGTTCACAAGTCGTTTCATGTTTAATGCATTCACCACTTAAGCACTGTAAAGTCATACACTGAAAAACACTTTTGGATAAATAAAAACACATTTGATGACCCGCATGCAGCATTCAAATGTTGGAATGAAGCCTATGTACTGCAGCCACTTTGGATTATGTTACCAGAAGACATGGATTCCAGGCAGAACTCTGTGTGGAGGTTTATTCCTTTCAAACAAGCCAAGTTAATGAAAAACAAACTTGAGCGTTTGCATCACTATGTGGTCAGCAACCGTCAGTTTTTCATTTTTCACTTAAGCGGATATTTTTCTAGTTGCTGTTCTTTTCATGAACCAGTTTTAAGGTTCGTCTTTGTCTCATTCTGTCTCCTGCTACTCCTGTCCTGCTTCTCAAACCTCTTTAAGTCTTTCAGCCGTAACAGCATACTTCCCGGATCTGCTAATGATTGCTGCATGCATCTTATAAGTGTACATTACTTGTGATTGTGTGTCTATGTGACTCGAGTTGGCCAGAAATTCCCACTGGGTCCGATTCAACTAGTCGCAGGATTCCAGTGGCTATTAGTGAATGTTTAACCTTGAGTCAGTGCGGGAAAACTGTACCTTCCCTCTCTTTATGGGACCAAGATGCAGAATCATTAAACCTCATCTCAGACAATCATTATAAAAAGGCGTACTTGGACTGGAGAATCTTATTTTTCTTCATCTCCTTTTCAAATGAACGTTTATGGGTGACTGATTTACATTATTTTCTCAGCTAGATGTGCTGGCTCTTCTAAACATTGATGTCCACTGGGTTTTGGTCTCGGATAGCTCAGCAACCCCTTTAACCCTTAAAGTATTTAATTCTGAAGACCAGGGGTTAAATACAAGACATGGGGAAGTGGAAAATGAATTCTGTATACTTGAGAATCGCACAAGAATACTAGGAGTCAAATCCGTCACTGTTGCTACATAAGGTTATAAAACTCACTTGAAGTAGTATGGCATCTTACTTTTTGCATGCTTCAGATATAAACCACACATCACAGTTATTCTTTCTTTATTGAAGCTATGTGTGCATGAATACTTCACCACATGACCTGCTGACCCTCCACCATGATGCCCATGAATCTCCTCTTTTCTGGTCTAAGATTTCCTGAGAGGTTTCTCCAACAAGCTGTTGTCCCTTCTGTAAACACAAGGACTGTAGAATACTGTGTGTGTGTGAATCTGTGTGTGGATGGGGTTATTCAAAAGCTGTTCCACTTGCATGGCAACGCCTCATTACCCATACTGCCTCCTTCTTTGCCCCGAAGTGGGGTGCGGCTCCCCTTGCTGGGCCCAGTCGTCAAGGTGACCCAACATGCCCCAGGATGGCAGGCAAGCAGACAGGCTGGGAGAGAGGGGGCTATCCACTCTGTCTTTATTGTACTGGGGCCACCGTATGCTAGCTGGTGCACTGGGCCCTGGGTAGTTCCAGACTGCCGCATGCGTCCCGGTGAGCAAGCAGCTGATCTCATTTTTCAACACACAGCTGCCCCAACATCAGGCCCAGGTGAAGGTGACCTCCCTTGCCTGTTGGAGTGCCTCTTAAAGTGGTGAAGTGCAGTCATTGCTGTGCCAAATCCAAAATATCTTAACTTCTGGGGATATAGCATTTTGTTGTTTCGATTTTAGATCTGTTTTTTTTTTTCTTCAGTGCAGAGGTATTAAAATCACACAGAAAAACACACATGTGACAAATGTTGATGAGTTATTGCAGCAGGCTGTACAATGTTTGAACCTCTCTACTTTGCAACAACATACATCAGAAAGCCCGAACAAGCCTGTAACTGTCTATATCACCGTTTTATCTCTCCAGGCATCCATCTCTATTTTCTGTGCATTCTCACTCCATCCATCCATCCATCCATCCATCTATCTATTCCTTCCTCTCATTTGTCTCTCTCCCTCCCTCCCTGTATCTTCCTGTCACCCCCCACCCCCCCACAACACAGGACAGATTGGGAAGCCGTGATGGCGGCACAGAAGTTGAGGGAGAAGCTATTTATCCCAGACGGATCAGGAGGTGTGTGACGGAGGTGTGGACGGTTGCTGCAGGTCAGTGACGTTGGCAGGCGCCAGGCAGGCCGGCCCACATGGCTCAGGGACTGTGGGACTACAGACAGATGGCACCTGGTGGGTGACAAACAATTAACAAACCAACAAGAATAGCTGGATCGGCAGTATACCCAGAAGCACAGGAGATAGCAAGAGAGCGGGTGCATCTGTGCTCTGAACACTTTCACTCTTTACTTTTCCTCTTCCCGAGTCTTGTTTTGTATAACAGTTGCAATTTACCCATGTGTCTTTTTCACAAAAACACTCTTGTTGTCATGTCGCTATAGAACAGCCTAAATAAAGCGGTGTTGAGCATATGCAGTGAGCATATGTTTCTGTTTATTTCAGTGCAGTTTTGAGAGACGCAGTGGGTTATTTAAATGTACAATACATTTGAAATCGACTTACATGTTAAGCAAAAGTAATAAACAATCATATAAAGCTTTCTTACAGTAAAAGCATCACCCGGCATCATAGTCCTGTGTCTGTGCATGTTTTTTTTGCAAAATTCATGCTGCAAACTGATTCATTGTGTTTGTTCAAAAGTGAGCACGGTGGCCGATGGTATTTCACCGCCTAACTACATCCAAATGTCAGCGTGATAGGGTGTTTCTGCACTCCACTCCCACTTACTGTACAGTGAAGATGTCTTCTGTTGGTCATAACCAAGAAAATCTGCAATTTTGTAATTAGTATCTTTTTCAAGAGTGGGTAAAGAAGGATTATTATCCATACCTGTGTGTAAGTAAACAGCTGTCATCTGGTAGAATTATTGCTTTGGCCTGGGATTGATCCTAGTGTGTGTGTGTGTGTGTGTGTGTGTGTGTGTGTACATGTGTGCGTGCGTGAACACATCTGGAGTCTAGACTCTGTGGCTCTGTGGGCAGGGTCCTATCTGCGAGCAGCATCGGGTCCGGAGACTGGCCATGTTGACATAGGTGGCACACACATACCGGCATCTGTTTCAACAGTCAGTACTCACACCAGATACCCCCCCTTCCACACACGCACACACACACACACACACACAAACTGCTGGACACTTTTATCCTCCACTGAGGGATGGAAGGGGGGAGGAGGGGATGGAGAAGGGAGACAAAGCGGAGGTAGAGAGGGGGGAGGCAGGGCTGAACCTGCAGAGGTCCCTGGTAACCAAAAGCAAATGCAACTTCTCAGAATCAGCACTGTAAATCCTCCAATCGCCCTTTTTCATTGCTGCGTCAGGATATTAAGACATGGAGGGGAGGACAGCATGTGTGTGTGCTTTTGTCTTTTTCCCCCTAAGCTGGTTGTGTATTTTTGGTCATACGAGTGTGTTTAAATGGTAACAGACAACATATAATGAATTTCCTCTTGAGGAGTTATGGTTAATCATGAAAATGGCCCCACAGCAGTCTTGGGGGGGAGTGTGTGTGTGTGTGTGTTTTGGTCGGGGTAGAGGAAGAGAGGGAGAGACTGCCAGTGGGCTGCATTGCAGGGTGTATGCTGAAGGGGCCTTTAGCTCTTCCACATCAGGGAGTTTTATTAGCCCATATCAGAGGACTGCCACTTGTGATTTACATCTATGTGATGTCAAAACACATACAAACACACACACATAAATCCATGCACACCTATTCATAATCACTGCTTAATGTGCAAACTTACACAAATAACAATAGAGTAGGACAGAAACACTGCAGTGGGTCAAAGTAAGAACAACAGGGAAGACAGATGGACAGAGACAAAAGAGTAAAAGATATATAAAACAAATCTAAGTAATAGAGAGCCAGTCAAAATGATCACTGCAGTCCGCTGTACCCAGTTTACATAATGGTTTGACGTATTAACGGGGTAAACACAACGATAAATCTTGGCCAGAGAAGGACATGCGAAGAATGCGGGAGCAATAGGCTTTTCACAGTAGGAAAATAAACACTGATAAGACTGTGGGAATAATCATGAAGAGGTATGACACTGGGTGCATGTGTTTGTGCGTCCGCAAACACATACACAGCCGTACACACGCGCAGAATAAACACGGAGAGGCAACAGCAGCACCTACAGTGCAGTGTCTTAGATTTCATTTAATAGATACGAACTCCTCAGGAGAGGATGGAGAACAGTTCATATTAAATGTATGAGTATTTCAGTAGATGGTAGCGGTGGCAATAGAAGTGTCCATTTTCATGCTAACTCTTTCTATTTTTAAGCCATCTAACAAATGGAATATCTAATGGCAAACTGAGTCCGTACAAGCATTAAATCAATGAGAATGAAAGAGCTTCTAGAAAGAAAAAAAAAATCAATTTTCATATACTGTGACTATTTTAAGAGAGCAGGGCTGAATGTGCTAAGCTCCAGTGTATGTCCCTAGTCAGAATGTCGACAAAAACAAGAGGCCTCTCTTCAATGCACGCAGCAAGTAGAGATCCGCTAATAGAATCAGGGATATAAATTTTCTTGTCACCTTCTCTACCTCCAAGGAGCCTCTTGGTCGATAAGGGAGAAAGATTGGGTTGAAAATTGATTTTCCCGAATAATTGCTATTCTCTTCATCAGGGGGACTCAAGTGTCTCCAAGGCTTTTTCCTATTACAGCTGCTGGCTCTCCAATTTACCTGCCCTGATAAAATACATGAAAGGGCACAGCCTTTAGCCCCTGCAATCATCAAGGTTGTGAAGCTTCCAGCAGATAGGTTTTACGGTGAGTTCAGTGTGATTGGCCAGCGGTATTCTGTAGATAGATGGCGTTTGACCTTTACGACACAACATCTGACAGATAAATGACATGTTAACTTTTTATTTTCCTGTTGTGCAGTGCCATGCGGGCTAAATGGAATCTGCTTCTGTACATTTCTTTGCAGAAATGTGACAGCCTCCACTCCTCGTGTTAATGTGACAGATATTGACACAAACCCACTCCTGTTTTGCCGACAGCAGCCCGTCATTGTGCCGCATTTGTCATCACTACTTTGATCTCCTGTGCTCCTTTAAGCAGCAGCAAGCCGGCAATTTGTAAGGAAGGTGATTAGTAGACAGATCTTTACTGAGCCAGATCTAATTTCCCATAGCTTAGCCAGTACCTGGTCCAGCCCTCATGTGGTTGATCCCGTCCCTTTGTACCACCCAGCTAACAATGACAACTGCCATTTATCTGAAATAATAGCATGGCATTGGAGCCTGTGATGTACATAGCCTGAACCAGACACGGTGGGCAAGAAGATATTTGGAAGCATTTCAAAGTCCAGTTGAAGAGTGCCAGACACCATTAACTGCCTCCAAAGTGAAAACATTGCTTGTAAAATAGCTCCAGTTTAAACTAAAAGTAGAATCACTCATGGTTTTATTTAAACATTTGACATGGACTCATCTAACACTGTATCTTGCCCGTGACTGGTCTGTGCAAAGAGCAAAAGCAGTGTGTATGTTAGATATGCCGGGTGAACATGGAGGTGTGCTTCATTATTAGAGATGTGTGGCGTGTTGCATTGTACCGTATCATTGTGTGGAACAGAGGGAGCGATTCTCTAGCCCTCTGTCCTCCTGCATATCATACTCGGCTGCCATCTGAAGCCTCCTCGCTTTGCTCTAGTGTACAAAACCCTATTGTGGTTTCCCTGAGATAAGCAGAGAGCATGAGAGAGAAAGAGAGAGAGGGTGAGAGACTCCTCTGGAGGCGCCAGGCCTATCTCCTCTATCTCCTCCAGGGAACATGCCGGCATTCCCAAAGACACTGGTGCTAAGAGCCTCGTCGCCCTGCTGCCCACCTCATGCACACACAGGAGAAGGAGACGTGGAGATTTATGTCATGGTAACCCAATCTCTTCCCCTGCTGGACTCTCCGTCTCCCCTGACTGCCCGTGAGAGCGAGGGAGAGTATAAGAGTGGAGGGAGACTGTGAGGGCTGCTGATGTTTTTGCTGAACAGAGGTGGTCTGAGATAGACACAATGTTCCCTTTCTGTTGTTTCAATCTGATACGTGAGGGCGGCAGTGATTTGTAAGTGTCTTCTTAGTGCTTGTGCGTCAGTGTATGCATGTATCTGCGTGCATTAGTGTTTGATATCGGATACCAGTGGCCCTGCTTTATTTGGGACTGAGTGGGATTGACTCCCACGGATGGCTATGAGAAGAGATGCGACACTTAGAGATAGCAAAAAAGGAGGAGGTCGTGTAAACACATTCACACACAGTCACTCACATGTTAACACATTTCAAGCCAATATTCACACAGTTACATTTTTAGGATGCCTTCCTAATGCTCTTTTAACATTTTAACATTCACCAGATTTTTATTTTCATCCAGAAAACAACTGAAAGAAACGGTGCGAAAAAGTTAAGACTTTACAAACTAAACAGATGCTGGGAACAAGTTGTAAAGCCAACATGAAGATTGCACTACTTCTTCCTATTTATACCTATTAGAATTCAAAGAGTCAACAATGTAGTGTAGGTGTACATAATGGATGAAACACAGAATGTGACATCTCCTTGAATTCATAGGTTTCATATTTAATGGTTCAGAGGCACACCTGAGAGCTGAACATATGACTGAATTAAAACTTAATGTGAAACACGCAATATGCTGAAATGATGAAGTCAGGGGGAGGAGGAGACTGAATAATTGCATCAAGGATGACAGAGTTGCATAGTAAAACACTGAACTGCAGTCACTTTTTATTTTAAACTTTCTAAAGGATTTAATCCCTCTCTGCATAAATAACAAATTAAATGATTGTGTGTAGTGCATGTTCGTTTCTGAATCTACCATAACTCAATAACAATCAACACAAACGCACTCCGCGTTATCAGTCTTAATGAAATTCTTTGGAACCACAGATTTCTTAAAGTCTGTGTGTTTCTCACCTGCACAAACTGCAAGAGAGACTCCGTTAAATTCGACTCCACACATTCCCTCTCACCTCCGCAGCATCTTCCGAACATGTGTCGAACCCACCAGGAGTCGGCCTTATGGAGATGTGTGTACGTGCCTATATTTGTGTGTGCAAGAAGGCCTTCCCGCGTGTGTGTTCGGCATGACGTGGCAACCCCCTGCCCTGTTCAAACACGGCGTTGGCTGTGCAGGCAGCCTCATCGTCAGGCTTGGCTTGCCACTGGTACACGCTGTGCCTGGCACCCTGCGGAGGGGGAAGGAAGGAGCACAGCGGGGCCAGGCCGCCTCCAACACCTCTCCCACCGAGCCAAAGGCCCCTCTGGTGGGGCTCTGAACATCAGAACAGGCCCAGGGAGAAATGATAATGAGGACCAAGACTGTGTTACACAGCATAACACGTAGGGACGCCATCGCAGGTTTTAAACCACAAACACACACACACACCAAGACATAAACATGCAAATATAGAAACATATGTGCACAAGCATGTCTGCTCATAATCAGGCTGGCAGCGATGCAAACAATCGAACACACACAAACACAAACTTGCAATCTAGTTTAGGAGAAGACTTGGTAAAACATGTATACATTTACATTGTGTGTCATGTATTTTTGTTAGCAGTAATGTTTGAGATCCATGTTTTCTTTGCACTGCTGGAGATCACTTGGAACTCAGTGAATATGGCCAGCACTGTGACATCTTTTTCCTTGGATTTATGTGTTGATGAAGATTTAGTTTCAGTAGCAAACAGTCTGGTCGCTGTCATTCATAACGCTCTAACCAAAGATAATAATTTGATTCCAAGCTGCTGCCAGATTTCTAAGACCTAACCGCTGTTACGTACAACAGATGTGGCAAATGTAACAGAGATTTTGAAAAGTGTAAATCTGGAATTGTGCTAAAAAATATCTGTCCCTAATTTTTTGATAAAGTTGTACCGATGTTCTTAATACACATCATAATTTGTACTGCCTGTGCAAGTTGTTGACAGAGACAAAGTGAGAAATTTGAGAACAACACAAAGCTTGGCTTCAATTACCACAGTATGTGCCAGGTTGCAGTCTTTACCACCAGTAACTGGTCAACAAAATCATGTTTATGTTTGTTTTACCCATGTTGTTTTGGCCACAGTTTATTCTTGTCATCAGAGCAAATCTGTCAAGTATGCCTTTTCTACAGATCCCAGCATTAGGTGGTTTTGATAATTTGATTGCGGAAACTAACCTTTAAATACTAATCTGGTTGCAATTCTATCAAAGGGCTATGTACAGTATGCACATAGCCAGACAACCTACAGATGATTAATTGACATGGACAGAACATACAGACTCCACGCAGAAAAACCCCAGCCAGCACTTTCAACCTTTTTGTTGTGAATGCTATTGGTGCTAACTGCTAAATGAGCCACTCTGCCCCTTTTAAATTGAGGGAAAGAATTAAATAATTTAGGCGATAAAGCTAGTCATTTTAAGCCATGAATGAATCATTCGTAGAAACAAATATGTTTGTTAATAACTTAAATTAGAGGTCACAATTTAATCATTTGAAGGTACGTGTTAGTAAATTGAAAGCACAAATGATTCATTTGAGAGAAATTGGTCATTACAGGGTATGAGTTATTAATTGTTAGGAAATAAATTAGTAATCACTACATTTATCAAAAACAAATGATCAAAACCGTTACCCTTGATATGTGCCCTCCCGTACTTAACATGTGGATATGTTTCCTGACCCATCATTTTCATGGCATACAAGGTGGACAGAGGTGCATCTGTGAAGTTCAATGCAAATTCCGGTGAATTTGAGAATGAAAATGATTGTCTTGATAATAGCACTGTGCTCCATTTGCACCAAAGATCATGGTAAAAGGGTGAGCGACCTGAAAACCAAACCAAAAGTGATGTCAACTCAAGTGTTTACAGAACTTTGCAGATCCAACGTGTGATTACAGCACCAGGGTTGTAGATATAAACCATAGCATGCATGTGTGACTGCTTTGTGAGATGTTAAAGATGAGAGGGGTTGAAAATTGGATTAAATTGTGTGTGGCAGCTCACTGTAGGGAGGTAATTAGGGACAAACATTGAGACGCAGAGTCTGATCTCTCCTGCTGGAGGTTAAGTGAAATAGGAGCTGTGAGTCCCAGCGTCCCGGTGGCACAGTGATTAGAATTTCCTAATGTGGGGCTAATGGGATGTCAGCCGGGAGCAGAACCCCTACACAGAACCCCTCATAACAACAAGTGGTCAAAGATCAAGCCTGATTAAAAAGATAGAGAAGAGAAACAGGAAGACATTGCCAGTGTTGTTGAAGAAGTAGGCACTTCTGAGAGTTACGAATCCTCAATATCGGCTATATTATCACACCGTTCAGCAATGGGAAGAGGAGAAGTGGGACATTACTGTTTAGAAATTAGATACGCGATTGGGTGTGGAAAAACATTGCTAGCATTTTATTTTAATAACCCACAGATTGAAAATGCTTTGCTATGTTTCCACAAACATGTTATTTTACTACCAGCTCTTTATATGCACAACTCAAGTATCAAGGAGTTGCAAATCAGCAGATTCATACATCGTTAAGATGAACCACAAAATAAAAACAATTGTAGACAGATGTCTGAGTCATATTTTCAACTGATTTGAATGGTATGTTACTATTATTACTGTTCTTCTCTCTCCATTATCAGTCTTTTATCATTTCCCTAAAGCTCACATACCTGCTCTTTCACCACTTTTGTATCTCTTAATCAGCTCGTTTGTTTTGTGTGTTCACCCACTCCGGCCCCAGCTTGCGTGTGCATATTTGATCAAACTCTGGTGGGGATTTGATAGTGTCGCTAGTTGCCAGTTTCAGCGGGGCCTGTGGTTGAAATAACAACAATAGCACCACAACTTGACTGCCAGCACCTGATGATGAAACAACAGGGGGAAACAAAAGCAGCCCCCAGAGCTGCAGATGTTGACGCTGGAAGCTGTTTGTTGTGTGGAGGTGTTTGTGAGGTAGAGGTGGTGTGCTTTTGTGTGAGTATATGAGTGTGTTTGATTGTCTGTGGGTGTATGAACACATGCACTTGCACATTTGTGTGTGTGTGTGTGTGTGTGTGTGTGTGTGTGTGTATGCGTACTGTATATCTGTCTGTGTGCATGTGTGTCACTGCTGCGGCCCTGTGGCTATGAGGAACCCAGCTGGGAGGAAGAGTGAGTGCATTCATCCTGGCTCTCAGGGGCCGGGGGCCACACAGGTACCCAACGAGGGGATGAAAGGCTGCTCTGCAGATGTCACCCGCTGGGGTTCAGTGGCCTAGCCAGCAAATGTCATGTTTGGCAGCTGGCACGCTGCTGCTCTCCCACCAGTTGTTGGCAATGGCGTCTTCTAAAGGATGCTAGAGTGGGATGCAAGCACCGGGAGCGCCCTAATGGGAGCAACATTAAAGAGAGTTGCTGGCTTCTGTCTGTCATAGAACATTAACCTTGTCCCGTTTCCTGGTTCTCTCGGGCAGCTGACGCATATACTCTCTCTCTCTCTCTCTCCCTCTTCCCCCAATAACTTGCAAACATGTGCGCATGCATTTCTGCACACAGGAGTGCTCTCCATTGAGCTTAATATCTGCTTGTTTATCTGTTTAAAGGGTCAGTTCACCCAAATTAAAAAACACCAACCCATCACCGTCTTGGTGGGATTTCTGCCTCTACCCCAATACAATGGAGGTGAAAAAGAAAATGTATTTTTGGTGTTTACAGTTTGAAAAATGACATTTAAAAAAAAAACAACAGTTTTTATATGGACTATTTCTTCAGTAGAAAATAGTTTTAGTGAAAGGTTTTGTCATTTGGGTGAACCAACCTTTAAAGTTACAGTGGACTTATAGGAACCATAATTAACAAGTTGGTGAAATTACATATTTTTTAACAGTGTCTGCCTTTCCCTATTTTGCACAGCACATGTTGTTTAGTGTCAAAGGTCACATGACCGGCCAGTGGTTTGTAGACCCTCCTGCCGTCCCACAGCGGAGTTCCCCGAGGTTACTTACACACAGATGCATACACACATGCACATTGTACACATACCCAACACATAGCTTTTTTAAGTAACACATCCACTACAAAACATTTTGTCTGTATTCCCAGAATAAGATACAAGTAATAGTATATATGTATATACAGTACTTTAAATAGGCCTACATGTCAAGGTCTGCAGATGTTACTCCCAGCTTCTGCCAATGATTTTATGCCAGTATTCCAAGTGTGTACAATAGAACAGGGTGGCGTGTATTTTTTCCTGCTAGTCACGCAGTAATTCCATTGGCATTGACAATACTGTTCCAGTTGTTGGCCTTTGTGTTAATGCTCACCAGGGCCTGCATGAAAATCCCATTTGTGCAAATGCTAAAAGAAAGCATTAAAGAAAGGTCAATTTCTCACTGTAGATTGCTTTTTAACAACACATCAATCCCTCCATAAAACGAGAAAACACATGGGGAGAAAGCTGCCGCTTTTGTGTGTGAGGGTGACTACGTGATTGGGTGAGATCATTTTTCTGATCATTTTCTGTCAAGTCACTAATAAAAACATACATACTGTATTTGGAAAGAAGGATGAATCAGTGGGTTCACTTACTCGTCAAACTACATGGAAGAATTGCCTGACATTTCCATTGACGCTCGATTGCTTTATTTTCTTTACCCTGCCAGTCTAAAAGAATGGTAATGTCTAACTAAAGGTTTGTGTTTTGCAACATCTGTGGATTATTACTCTGAATTTGACTCCCACAAATACAGACAACTGGCAGACAAATTCTGCAATTTCTTGTCCACTTATTATACTATTTAAAAAGGCTATGTTGTAGTACAGTTAAATGTCTCTTTCAGTCTGCTCCGTAACAAATCCATCGTTGGAGGCAAAGTTACACTTTGACAATTTATATATAATCATTTTCATAGCTGCATTTATATGATAAATGGTGAACAACAAAAAACGTGGGTGTTTGTAAAAAAAAAAAAATCTAAATGCAACATCTTGTGAGCACCACACCGTGTCTTTACGCAAACAAATCAGAGGGTTCTTTATATTTCAACATTCCCATTGGAATTTTAAAGGCACATTTTGGTTTGCCACTAAAATTTAAAACGGGACTGGAAGTTATTGTTCCCAAATTGATTTATAATTAAATTTAAGTCATCATAATTTTCTCATCATGTTAAAACAATAGTTTCATATTTTGGGAAATCTGTGTATTTCCTTTCTAGCCAAGGGTTAGATGCGGAGGTCAATACCACTCTCATGTTGGTACGGTAAATAGGAAGCTATCGCCAGCAGCTGGTTAGCTTAGCTTAGCATAAAGACTGGAAACAGGTGTATACAGCCTGGCTCTGTCTACTAGCACCTCTCGCTCTCTATAGCTCACTGATTAACACGTTATATCTCGTATTTGTTAAATTCATACAAATCCCAAAGTGTAAAAATGACACTTTGTGGTTTTACGCGGGGTTATGTGCTGGACTATTGCATGATCTCCAGGACTCTGTTAGGTGCCGTCCAAGAAAAAGCCTTAAAGTGCTGGTCAGATTTTGTTACCTTTTTTCAGAGCCCTGTTTCCAGGCTTTGTCCTAAGCTAAGCTAACCAGCTGCTGGCTGTAGCTTCATATTTATCATAGCAACATGTGTATCAATCTCCTCGTCAAACTCATAGAAACACAGCGAATAAGCGCATTTCCCAAATTGTCAAACTTTTCCCTTAAAAGGTTTGTTTATAAAATATTCGGAATTACAGGAGAAAAACAGATCCATATTTTCAGTTAAGGTCAGTTGAGAAGCATGAAAACGTCTTCTATTTTATTTATATTTAATCATTATGTAATCATATCTATAGTTTGTATCTTCAAAAAATGACTCATTGGGCCTATGAAGACCCATGTGTTAAGAGAACTGTTATACTCAGCTCAAACTCCTCTGCTCTTTGTCTGAAGGTGTATGCCAACTTTACATACACAAACACACATATGTACTGTACATGCGCGTTCACACAATTAGACACGTGCATACAGAAATTAACTCCCGCACACACACACACACACACACACACACACACACACACACACACACGTGCCAAGTGGACAAATCACACCCAGGGGATTTGGATGCATGCAATTAAGATTATGATCAATGACAAGTCAATCATGTGAGCCTGTTCTCCTCTTGCTTGCCCAACTCAGCAATTATTCTCCAGCTGGTGGGGTCGGCCCTGACCCATTGGAGGAGACATTATACTCCTCTTTTTCCATCATTTCTTTTTCCTACTGCCTCCACTCCTGCTCCTCCTCCCTGTCTTTCTCACCCTCCCTTGCCTGACTAACCATACAGTGCAGTTTGCTTTGTCCTCCCCTGTTCCTCCTCTCCGTCATCTCTGTGGAGCATTTCGCTCTGTCAGTCAGATCTGACAGCTAGGGGCTCTTCACCATTAGCCCCTGCCCTCCCTGCCTTCAGACTGCATGTTAGGTCACATGCCCCCCCAACAGACAGATGAGGGACGGGTTTAATGTTCCCCTGAGCTGAACGTTGAAACTCCAAACTGCCAGCTTTGATAGGCTGATATATGGTTTGTTTTCACATATTTGCGATGGATAACTGCCAAATATGGACAAACTTACTTCAGTTACTATTGTTTTCAGTGTTGTCACTTGCTGCTACTCATTTTGTTGACCAGTCGGAGCTGCATGGAATGTACACAGACAACAGCAGGAGAGGAGCTGCACCTGTCCTCTTGCCTGTTTTGTTCTTTTTTTATTGGCAGCCCAAACACGCTGGATTTCACAGTTTCTCAGGTACATTTGCTACTGTGCTACCAACTGCACTGAATAATAGTGTTCTGTGTGGTTGTGTACGTTGAAGAGAGGCATGCGCTCGGCTCTGCCCATTATTCATAATAGAAAGGCTGGCGGTCCTGCCAGCAGACCCCTCGCTCCTGTGCTATCTGGGAGCAGATAAAGGAGGCAGGTGTGAGGAGGAAATTAATGTAAATCTATCAGTCTTCAATTAGAGCTCTGCTCACACCCAAAATAAAGACTCCATCTCAAACCAATAGGACCCCAGCTTTATTCACATCCCAACCCCACCTGCACGACCACAACAGCAGCAGGAGCAGCCCTACTGTGTAAACACTCAGGAGCCATATAATGCAATGTTTAATGATGAGTGAGCATGGGGTGTGTGATATGTGCAGGTGCAGGATGTTATCTAGCTCGCAAGCGGCGGCCATGGTGTGCACGGTTGTCCATTAGGCTCCCAGTGTGTGGCCGAGCTAATTCCGTGTGCCTGGAGGTGCAGGGTCAGGGACTCTCCATGGACTGCGGGCTGGGGGAAGAACTGCAGTTTAACCTAATTTGGTTCTAATTACCAGGACAGGAAGTCCACCTGCCACACATACGGCTGTGCTGTCCTCCCCTCCAAGGGTTGGAGAGAGTCTGGGGGGGTGGGAGGAGGGAGTGAGAAAGAGCTCCCACGATTTATTTTTCTTTTATCTTGTGTCCTTCTGCGTGGTACAAAACGTGCCGTCATCACACATCATATACAGTACTCTCATAGCAAATACCAAGTATTTTAAATATCTGTCTCAACAATAAATATTTGAAAAGCAAATAGCCCATTAGATAAGGAGTCTTATAAATGTCGAAATGAATGTTATCTGACAAGAACGTAACAGTATTATCTCAGCAGTATCATTACAGCTATGCCAAACACTGAAGCAGCCTTGATGTGTATCTCTTGGTTGGTGACTTGGGAAGATTTACATCTCATTGTATTAGTCTCAGGAGTTTGGTTTGTTGGGAATGGCTGGGACTGGTGTTAGTCATAACAGCTTGCCACACAGAGAATTTGTATAGTTGGAATATGATGCTGGAGTTCTCATTTAACACATGACATCATCATAGGGAGGTTTTAGTAAACCAAGGAAAGAACTGGTGAATGAAACCCAGAGAGTATAGTTACATGCTGTCACCCTTGCTTTTCTATGCTGCTAGTGTCATGTTTACAGCATTTGGCTGCATGACTCGTAGACCTCTACTTATCTCGCATCTGAACAGCAGACTTCCTCTTACCTTTTCTTTATCTGTGGTGATATTATTGTACAGGAATAATGGGCGAAGAGAATTAAAGCTAGGGTAGGTAAATTTGAGAAACTAGCAAGAAACGGCTAGATTTTGAAAGTATCCAGCTCAAAAAGTCCCATCCCCTCCCTTCAGAGCTCCTTCCAGAGCCACGCCCCCAAAACACGTGAAACCACGC
Source organism: Coreoperca whiteheadi (assembly GCA_011952105.1). Lineage (NCBI taxonomy): Eukaryota > Metazoa > Chordata > Actinopteri > Centrarchiformes > Sinipercidae > Coreoperca > Coreoperca whiteheadi. Next base: position 14,421,387 of record CM022480.1, on the reverse strand, counting down.
TTTGACGGCGTGGAAGTTCGTGCGTCTTTCTCAAAACTACAAAAACACACAAATGAGCTTCACGTTAGCTAACGTTAGCTACAATGTAGGTGTACGCTAAGTAGGTAACTACGTTGGCTAGCAATACACACTTCACGAAAGTAAGAAATTACCATCAAAATGAAAAAAGCCTGATTACCTGTCTAGCAGAAATAAAGCGACCATGGTGTCACTTGTCAGCCCCGTGTTCCCTCCGTTGTCTCCATCGTTGAAAGGCCATGCCGATATTGACACTGGTCTGAACTCTTGCTTTATCCCAAGGTCTTTTGGTCGTTGCCTTTTCAAATTATGTCTTCCTTTTTATTTACTTGTTTGCCAGTGCTGTCTGCAGATGCAGGTACAAGTGGTACTGGGAGTGGTGACAGCTCTTTCTCTGCCATAATTGTGAGACTAGCTTGGTAGCTTCCGGTGCTTCCGGTGCCCAGCGTCGTCAGGTATGAGAGTGCTGGCTGGGTGCGCGCATGTCTGCGGATCATGTAGCAGCAGGGCAGGTAGCCATGTTAGCCAGGTAGAGTAGCCGTAACCCTGCCAATCACTGCATTACTGCAGGCCTGTACTACAGCCACTCAAAAAAAATTTTCTCTGATTTTCAGAGCATTTCATTTTTTGATTTGTGTATTTTTGTTGTTGTCAACAAATTTCATGAAAAGATTCAAATTAACAATGCGCTGGCCCGTCTCTCAATACGTTTCAGCTTTTCCAGCTCCTCTGTGACTCTCAACTCCAAGCCCATTCATCTCGACTGAAGACATACATCTTTAAAGCTGTGTTGCTTTATTTAATAAAGCATAAATCATTTCCTAAAATAGCTGAGCACTGTAGTTTTTTATCAAATGTTACTCAAACAGGAGTAAGCAGTGCAGTTTTTGGGGACTATTTTCAGCCGCAGATTTGGTGCACCACAGTGAGTATTTATGGCGGAAGGAAGGTGTGCGCGGGAATGATTTAAAATAAACTACAGTGCCCATGGCTTTGGTTACACTTGTTCATAGAATCAATTCATTGTTGGTTTTGGTCTTCTCATGAGATTTTTTGACAATAAGAAAAACATAGAATATCAAAAGATTTATTCTTTAAAATCAACATGCAGAGATTTGAAACATACTAAGCCACATTAGCAGCGTGTGGTTATGCAGTTTCAAGCAGGGACCATTTTGAAAACTCTCCCTGATTGAGCTCTCATATGCGCTGACATATCACATTTGAGTGTTGGCTGCTGAACAGAAACCTTTGTAATTCAAGACACTGATACTTGTTGGCATATTCAATCCAAAAAATTCAAATTAACACAGCCATCTCTGGCCTCAGTTTGAGCCTACATCGCTTTGCAACCTGCAAAGCCTACTGTGGCTTTCTTCTGTCAGGCCTTATCAACTGACCAGATTCCCTGCGGTGTTAATGGCAGGCTCTGGCGGTGTAAAGCTCCCTAACAAGGAACGTGATTGTTCTGTTAATGTGTTACATCCTGTTGGAGTCACTGCTCCGGAATGGAGCCGAGTGGCCAGTGCCGGAAGAAATCTCCACATCAGAGCGATCACAGGCCGGCCAGGGTTTCACTTAGCCAGCCAGCTAGCCAGATAGTCGGCCAGTCAGCCTCCACAGCCCGCGATGGAGGAGATGGATTTCACTAAAACAGTCTGTGTAACCTGACACCCTGTCTAATGGACCTGGTGGTCCAAATCAACTTTGGCCACATCGCACAGAGAGTTTGATACCAGGAGTTCACAGACATTACACAAGTCTATATAGTACTGCAGTTATAAATATGGGTTATACAATTTTGCATGAAGTCTATGTTTTTACATTTTTAATCACATGCAAATATGTGCTTCATCTAATACGGTACAGTTTACCTCATTTTCTGAAGCAACATAGCATTGGCTTACAAATGTCTTTTAAGTGTGACTGCTATGTGGCATCTGAGTGTTAGCAGTGGTGACGGTTGCCTCTATGAAATTCCTCCAGCTTATTCCTCCACTCTCGGATTTACACTCTGTGCACAACTTTGATCTCAAGGTATTAAAGTCAATAGTAACCAAACAGGGTGTGGAGTAGGGGCTTATAGGGCTTTATACCCTACTCTACATGCAGGGAACTATCTGAGACCAAACAGAAGCACTGTGGATGGAGGTGAGGGGATGATGGGGCAGAGATGGTGGGAGTAAGAAAGCGAGTGAGCGAGACAAAACACAGACAGAGACTATCTGGCTGATCATGTGAGTAGCAGGTCATTGCATTAGCAGAGAACGTGTTGTGTTGATGTGGCAATATGCCGTTTTACCCACCCAAGAGTCATGGGCCAGGGCACCATCAGCGGTGCGAGTGTTGTTCAAGAAGCAGTGGAGATCAGGGCCTTAATCAGTCAGCACTGATACAAGGGTGAAGAGTGGGAATAGAGCTTGGGGCTATTTGGAACAGGAACATCAGCACACACACACACACACACACACACACACATCCTTACAAACACAGCATCTGATGCATGAACAAATGAAATGAAAGCCAAGCAGAATTAGTGATTTGTGTCTTGCGCGATTAGCTGAGATTCAGCATCATTCTTAGTTACGAGGACAGGAATTTAAATAGTAGATCCCGGCAATAATAGCTCAATGCATTCACATTTAAGCCTTATTTTCCCAGTGAGGAGGATCAGCACGTTGCTCATATGGTTCAATATGTGCAACTCCTGTTGGCATCATGTGTAGCTGCAAGAAGCAAATAAGGAGAAACTTGTATAGTGTGCCCAATTTAAGTCTTTTCCCTCCAAGGCTCTTAAAAGTCTGAAGAGAAAATCTATCCTGAAGTTATGTTACAAAACTTAATAACTGACCGACCATCTGATTCACACCCTATCTGTCCAAAACATGGCACATATTTATTTCCAGCAAGTGATTGCATCAAATTTGTCCTGTTTTTAACTTTGTTAGAAAAAACATGCTTGGCGGATGCACGGCACACACTGGTGGCTGCAGGGAGCCAAAAGCACTTTATTTATGTTTGGATGGCAGCGGGCGCTCAGTTCTGCTTGGCACAGACAGTGTGCTGTGGTCTTTGGCACCTCTTTGCATCCCTCCTGTCCCCCTGACATACACTCTCCCCATCTCTATTGGGCCTCTGTAGCGTCTTGTGTATGTGTGTATGTATGCATTTGCATGTGTTTGGAACTATGCATGTGTGCCGTGTGCCCCTGTTAATAAGTTCTTTGAACTACAGTTAAGATATTTTCTACCCTGAATATCACATAAAAGAGGCAGGGAGCAGCAGTGCTTTATATACATTTTTCATGGAATCTTTTATCTCTACTTTTTTCCAGAAAGGACTACTACCTCCTCTAATTAAACATGAGAAGTTTCTCTGAAAGTGGTTTTGAAATTGAAACAAATCTCCAGTGCACCTAAGGTCATGGGACTGCAAAGCTCAAAGTTCCAAGAAGAAAAATACTACATGAATTAAGATGAATACATATGCCAGTGGCTAATCTTCTACTTTGAGACTTTGCTACTTGAAAGTTACTTAAGACGTCACATGCAGGGCATGAGTGACTCATGTAGTAATGCCAGCCAAGTGCAAATTCTAATCTTCCCTCAGCTCTGCTTATGCGGGAGAGAGCACTCTGCCAGGGCGTCCACTGAGCACAGCTATTCCAGAAATTCAAAGTTACAAGGACGGTGTACATCTGCTGCCGGCAGAACCTAAAGTAAGCAAATATCCCCAGGTCTATACCCCAACAATCTCATTTATTATTTTTCCTCCACCGTCCCAGCGCTTTTCATTTTACCTCAGGGAACCGACTGACCCTCACTTGGTATATAAATATATAATTTATATCTCATATATTTATAAACCAAAGCAAGGCCAGCCACCTTAAAAGGAAGCAAGGCCTTTTTCCTTGTGCCGGAGCTCTTTGGAGTCTGTTGAGGCTCAAACCCAGGATCCGTAGCCTGGGTTTCCTCAGTCCGGAGCAGCCGGTGTAGCAGAGGGCTGGGAAGAGAGTGATTCTGGTCAGGCAGGCAGGCCATCCGCAGCCAGATAACGGCTGATACTGGGACTAATTTGGTCATGTGCAGGGCTGCCGGATGACGAGTGGCTGATAAAGAAAACATGGCAGATAGACAGCTGGGCTGCTGGAGGAGGATGTGAACTCTCTCCAGATCCTAGCTGGAGGATTTTAAGTGTCTTGAGCCTGCCTGTCTGCCTGTCCATTCATCTGTCCACTGAAATCGTTCATAAGGTATATGATAAACATTTCTTGGTGGAAATGCTTGTGTTTTTGATATTGTGGCTGATGAATCTGAGATGGCAACGTGTTTTCTCAACATAGATGCATACATTTTTCTCCTTCACATGTTGTGCCGTTCGACCATGCTGTGGGTTTGCCTTTTGCCAACGCCAACAAGCAGCTGAGCAAGGACAGCATATAGAGCACCACAAATCACAGAACAAAGCTGATGGATGGATAACAATCCCTAGTGGAGGAACTGCTGTGCTGGAAACATACTGTGAACATGAGCAGTCTTGGCCGGCGGAGTATGATTACAGAGCAGCAGCACAGTTTGAGAAGCTATGCCGGGGTCACATGGTTCTGACAGTCCTGGTCTGCTTAGGCTAACACAGAGCCTGTTGCCTGGTCTAGAGAGGGGAAAGACAGGGAGATAGTGTGTGGTGGTGGTAGCGCTGTGTGTGTGTGTGTGTGTGTGTGTGTGTGTGTGTGTAGATTGGCTCCCGGAAGAGCAGCAGTGGCTCAGGACTGCGAGGAGGCTGCTGGGAAATGTCTGTGTCACTGGTGTCACCCAGGCAAGGCAGATACACAGAGCAGCAGTCACGGACACATTCTTGGCCCAGGCCAAACTCCAGACACACTCGCTACCACGATTCCCCTTCTCCCACTTTCGAGCTCTCACTCTGCTTCCTCTCTCTCACTCACAGATGCTCTCTGTCTCTTTCCCTCTGGTTTCTACAACCCTCTTGCTCGTTCTGCCTCTGTCAACAAACACACACACACTTTCACGTGGCTTTTTGTCTGGACAGCTCAGCAAAGAAGGACATTTTGAGATACAGTGATTAACAGAGGAAATAAATCAGTATAAGGACACTCAGATGTTACAAAATCATCCAGAAACATTTTGATAGAGAAAGGCTGAGGGTTATTATTTAAAACATTATTTTTAAAAATAAGAACACTTAAAAAGCATTGTCTTAGTGTGTTTAGCTTTTAATCATTTGCATTCTCTATTGTTATACTCTGTCCTCTGTAATTCATTCTAACGAGGCTTGTAACCCGTTCAGTGTGCTGCAGGCAGAGGAGCCAAATGAAGATAACTAGCACCCCCTTTTGAAAGTGCAGGCTTGACCAGAGAAACAATCTTCTATCATTCTCTTTTAATCATGTTTGAGGCTCATGAAGCAGAGGAATTTTGTCACCCGTGCAAATCTAGATTGGATTGTTTCACTGAAATGATGAGCTGAATTAGCGATTAATTGGGATTAAAATGTTTACCACAGGAGGCTGTTTTGATGACCTTTTATGTACAATGTGTGTGTGTGTGTGTGTGTGTGTGTGTGTGTGATACATGCTAGAGAAAACAACAGCTCAGCTTTGATTAATATGGATTAGGAGTCTTACAACTCATAATTCACACACTGAACAAAAAACATGTTTGGTAAAACCATAATTCCTCTCAAATATGAAAACTATAGACTAAAAAAAACTATAGAAAAATAATTACTGTCTAAACATGTCCAGACTTTTTTTTTTTTTTTAGTGCTTCCCGAGGAGTTGGTTAGTTAATCCTCACTATGCAGAGGAGTCAGAATTAAAGCTGCCTACTAAAGTTGCCACGAGCAATAGTATGTGATTAAAACAGCAGATTTAGAAAGTGAGTGCAACTCATTAAGGGGTTTAATGTGACTATTTTTCTCCTAAATCTCCATGCACACTATATAATATATGTGATAACTCAAACGTTCTGTCTTTTATGATGTGATTTCATGATGGTGATTTTGAAAAGATTTTAACAATTGTTTGTTCGTATACATTGTTTTCTAATGTATTTTAGTGTCAGACGTTAAATGCCTGCCTCTGTCTTGATAAAAGTTGGTAGACTGTGTGAACACCAGGGACAACATCGTTGATTTTATTGTTCTATCCCTGAAAATGTCTGACATGTTGTATTTTTTGAGTTTTGTTAGAAAACCAAACCAAAAGTAGTTGGTCTGAATGTATTAGACCCCTGTCGATAAATCTCCCAGCCATACACACACTGTATCTAACATGTCAGTCATTGTTTGGCCATCACAATACACATATACTGTACATCCATCTAGTCACTCGTTACCGTCCAGCCATCCATAGATGCATACTGTACATCCAGCCAGACGCATGTCCGGGCAGCTAGTCAGAGCCCCAGGAGTTTGAGCTGTTACACCAGAGAGCGGTGTGGGAGAGACCCGATAAGCAGCTCAGACTGGATCAGGGGTAGCAGGAGGGGAGCACTGGGATCTCCTTATGCCCCCTTTCCTCAGTATCCTCCATTCATTCGCTCTTTAAATGTGTTTATAACCCTTCTCCTTGATCTATTTCTGTTATGGACTACTGTATATTTCTCATGTTTTTCCATATGTCCATATTAACTGGGTTGCCTTGATTACTTGTTTTTTCCCGCTTGCAACATCATCAGTCTGGCTCAATGCTTCCTCCACCTATTTTTTCTTCCCCATCACTTTCATATCAACTTCTCCCCCCGCCTAAACCCCATCTGTTTTAAAGCACCTTCTTATTTGAGCCCCTCTCCCTGCTTCCTCTATGCTGTGTGAACACAACTAGTTTCTACTCGGAGTTGGGAGGCGTTGGAGGTCAAAGAGGAGACGGAGGGCAGGGGAGTGGAGGGCCGGGGAAGGGGAGGGCTGAGTGAGTGTGGAGCTGGTCGGTCGGTCAGGTGCAGCGCCACCAGTGATCATTAGGGTTACAGCTGCCCGGGCCAGATTGTGTGCTGCCTGCACCAGGCGAGATGTTTTGCCCAGGGAGAAGAGCGAGCATCTGTCTGTCCCTCCCCGTAGACAGCAACCTCCTACCAGCCTGTCCAACTCAACCCAACTGGTAACAAGGTCACCCAACTCTTACTTTCTCTCGCTCACGCACACCCACTCTGAACTACTCTGTACTTGTCTTCCTGTTTCACTCACTCCCCCATTTACAGACAGCTCCTCTCGCTCACTCTCTCTTCAGGACAGGTTGTGAAAGCAGCAGGCCCTTAGTGCATTGCAGGCTGCAAAAAATGAGTGCATGTGGTATTTGGACTGGAATGAATTTTATGTGAGTGAGCAATGCCAATTCGCATAGCACTGCAGAACATTTTTTTCCTTTTCAAACTGTAGACACTGTTTATTCGTTATCTGTGCCCAATGTTAATTGCATAGTTTGATCCCAGTTGATAAAGGGACACTTTCATCATACGAAAAGAATTGGCTCCAGCAACTTGAGAACTCATTTTTTAAACATTTTTTTACGACCAAAGTTTCTCCTTATCTCATCAAACTAGTACAAATTATAATTATGCACAAAGCCCAAAGGGGAAGTTGTAGCTAAATGTGTATTCACTACAGAACTGACATCCTTTAACTCCTATTTAAAGACTTAGGCCTGATGAGAGGAAAAAATAGTAAACCCCCTTAAACCAAAATGTTTTTTTGGACTTGTGGCCCATTGTAAGGTATGATGAAAGCTGTAAGTCACTATACCATCTTTCCTTAAAAATAAACAGGTTTTAGATTATTAATGAAATTGGTTTGAGAGTTAGATGAGAAGATCGATATCACTCTTATGGATGGATTGAGCGGGCCAGTTAGCTCAGCTTAATGATTGGAAACAGGGGGAAGCAGCTAGCATGGCTCTGTCCGAAGGTAATAAAATACATCTGGCAGCACCTCTAAAGATCACTAATTCACATGTTATATCTTATTTGTTTAATCAGTACAAATACTGAGGTGTAAAAATGACAATTTATGCGCGGGACTGTTTCTTCACCAGGTGCAGTGACTTCCTGGAGTCTTGTCGTCATTGTGAGGTTGCCAAGCAACTAGTTGAGACTCCATGAGAAGTGCTTTGATAACGTAGCAAAGTATAGAAAATCTCAAAGTAGATTGTATTCTCTAAAGTTCTACACTAAAAATGCGCATATATCCAGGAATTTTCAGAGGTTCTACTGAGTATTTTTGGTTTTAAGACTACTACAGATGATTATCAATGATTTGTAATCTAAAGTATTTTGGATATCTTTAGAATATTTTTGGTTACAGAGGGTCGGCTGTTGATGCTCAAATCATCAGCTTTCTACCAGATTCTTTGGTTGGGTGCCAGATGTCAGTATTGTTTGATAGGGTTTGAGATAATTTGCTGATTAAATGCATTAGGTGATGGGTGCTAATCTTTCTGATCTAGCTTTGTCCATAGACTAACAACAGGATTGTATGAGGAGAGAAAATCCTACTAGGGAACAAATAACATATGGTCTCTGTTGTTAATCTATCAAACGCAGTGCCCCTTGACAACAAATAGCAATTAATGAAAATGTAGAATATTTAACAACACGTGATTTTTCACACTTATCACAACAAATACATACACGTAACACTAACTTCTAACAAGCAACACATTTGCTTTCAGTCATTGGAGTGGAGGGGTTAGAAAGCAGTAAAACCTTTAATTCATTTTGACAGCATCATCTGTACTCAGTTGTCAGCCAGACTGAAGGAGCTGGGCCAGGAGCTGACAGAACGGGGCTGAAACAGGTGTGACACCAACTTTCTGCCTCACAGGAGACGATAAAGCCCTTGGTCAAGGGCACAGCACCTGGGCCATTGTTTTATCACACAAAATAGCTTTTAAGTGCAAATTTCCACTTGGTCCTAAAGGAGACCTGGCCTCTGCACTTGCTTTACTCATCTGAACCAATATGTGAGCCGTCCTCATTTGCATAATGGGCAGAATGGAAATGAGGAGCCAGCTTTGTTAGCCCAAGACAAAAAGAAGAAAGAAAAAAGGAAGGCAGACTGATGCCATTCTGTTGAACTGCATCTGTACAACACAAAGGTGTGATATCTTGAGTCTCATTTGACCACTTTTAATTATGATCAGAGGTTATATTGAGCACTGCCACTCTCATGGCTTGACAAAGGCCTTATAAGTGGCTGCTAAATGGTGGATCATCAAACAACATGCAGACAGATGACATAAGCGCGCACGCCTGTCTATACATCCTTCTCTATTGTTAGCTGCTAATAGGATTTAAACAGTTTTTTAATTACAACGCATCATTTTCACTTTTCAGGCTACTGTTTGAGACAGAGTTTGAGTTAATGAGATGCCGACAGCTTTCAGTCTTGTAGAGGGCTGGATTGTCCTGGTTATTTTATGCTGACTGCATTGCGCTCATGTTGCATCATATGTTTTCATCAAGTTTCATCTCTCAGTCTCCCTAACAAGAGATCAGCGAGTGAAGACTTGGCAGTTGGGCTGGTATTAATCCCTATGATGAAACTGTTTCTTCTGAATCACTCAACTATCAAAACCTTATCTGCTGTGTTACTGCAACTGACCAAACTGTATATGCATACATCACAGATGCTAATGTGGTTTACATCTTAAGCTTTCCCTCAGATAAAGTGACAGATTTGTTATTGAGATACATTTGCATTTGTTGCTTTTTAGGATGATTACCCTTAAATTAGCCACTGTGTTTGGACAATCTGTTTGTGCATCTAAGCCTGGCTAGTTAGCTTTTAGCAAGCCTAGTTTATCTGTGTTACCTTTTTCTCTCCATTAAAATACATTTAGCTACTGCCTTATTTAGGTGGTATAACAAACTCAATTACTAAGATGTTGGAGCATCAAGAGATATCTTTCTATTACAGTAAAACACGTCATAAATAGGCCATATATTAGTTTTAGTTAAGTGGTTTGGTTTTTGTCTCTGTTTTGTAGTTCCTTTGCAGATACACATTTCTATAGCAAAGTCATTTATTTTTGGTAAGATAAATGTCAGAAAGTTAGATTATGGTCTTAACTCTGTCTCCCTACTCTCTTGGCCACCAAGCTGCCTTTTGCACCTTTTACTCCTGTTTTGTAATCAATAATATAAACCACAATAGAGTTGGGTTTTAGGTTCGAGTGATGTGACTCCGCTTCGGAAGCTGTTAAGCGCGTTGCTCTGCAACAGCATGGCCTTCTCACCACCTGCACAGTGGGCTTTGTGGCTGGGACTCCAAACTGTCAGCAGTCGTGCACTGCAAATAGCAAGACATCACTGTCCGCATCAACTTATAGGCATCTTCACTATGACTCATTTCTCTTCTTCAGTTAACCACTGCCAGTTTTTATTGTTGTGCGGGCTTCTGTGAACGGAATTGTGGTGAGACAGTGCACCCTAGATTGAAGTGCAGTAAGGATACTATTACTAAATCTCATAATAAAAAGAATTATGGGTAATAAAATGTTATTGTTTTAGCATGACATGCAGTTATAGCCATTACCTCTAATCGGTGATCGTGGATTTTAAGAACTCCAATTCAGTCCAACTATATCATGATAACAAGAACTATATTTCCTTTCTCTTGACAGTGATACTATATCTTGATATAATGTTAGATTTCATGATATTTTAGATGCATCATATATATTTTTTTATGTACAGTAAGGGAATAAATGAGGATTACACAAAACACCTCTGTCTCGCAGTCGCTCTCAAAATCATACATACTCATACGCACACACATGCAAAATAAGATGTAAATAATTCCTACTGAGAAACAAATGGACCAAAGCTCATTTTAGATGTCTGAAAATGATATCTTTGCTGTTTTCTATTGGAAACATCATTATAAGATATGTATGCCAAAGTGATATTTCCAATAAGCCTCTACTTGCCTTGCTGGCACTTAGGCGCAAAGGTATTTACTTTGGTTTAATCTTCTTGAGCTTTCTACAACCAGGCAACACGTCCACATAAATTCTTACATGGACAAATACACAAAGAAGCAAAACCCTGTCGCCTTGTTCTCTGCGAAGGTAGATTATCTGTGAATGCACGGAGAAATTTCTCGGGGGATGCTTTGGCGCCGAGTAATAAAACTCGGAGAGTGTTGCCTTTGCCAAGCTGAGACATCTGGTCACCTTATCACAGATAAGTGGGGGTTAGTCCTGGCATCTGCTAGAATTAATCCATTTTGCAAACACAGTTATCCTAATCTCCTAAATATGTCATTCCACAACTGTACAGAGCAGTAGGTATGGTTTCACTTTTGCTTCTCCAAAGTGCACACGATTGATCAAGGCACACTTTACTGTACTGTGTCATGAAACGTGAACAGTGACACAGTATAGAAGTGGAAGACAAAAAGAGATTGGAAATCGGTGTCACAACCTGCACCTGGCCAACTATTTGCTGGTGCCCAGTCTGGTCTACAGCTAGCCACCTAACATCCCTGCATGAATATTCATGTGGGCGGATTTCTCTTTTGTTGCCTGCCTAGTCAGCAGTCACAGAACACATGGTGAGTGTTGGCAGCGCCCAGCCTAGGTAGAGGGGCCGCGGACGGAGGCAGTGGCAGGAACCAGGACCTGTGAGGCTGACTGACATTTCCATCTGTGGCGAGGCCTGGTAATTATCGGGGAGAGGAGCGCCCGCAGCAGCGCGCCATCTGCTAGGGGAGATGGCTCAATGAGGTATGAGCACGAGCGGCACTCCGTCGGGCCACTGCCTGCCTCTGACATGAGGGCTCGCATCTGCTACCGAGGAGCCGGGCTGCCCAACACAGCCTGCCTGCCTGGCCGAGAGAGGGGGCTGACAGGAGGGAGGAGAGCAGCCAAGAGCCCCCCTGACCCCCTCCACACCCACCACCACCCACCGCCATCACTACCACCACTGCCCTGCCAAAGGCACACTTGACAAACAGCAGAGCCCACTCACAAGTTTCCATACAGATCTCATCAAGTTGTTGGTTGGTTGTAAAGGATGCCTCTTAGTTCCAGTTCTTGCCGAGGAATCCATCATTATGCCAGTGTCAATGAATGTTGGAACAGCCATACAGTATGAGGTGAAATTGAGTGAACAAATGGATTATACAATATGCATTTGTGGCAGTGGATGGCTTGGCTCAGTTGAAATATTCTCTACTGGTGTGCTTGTTACCAGGATTTGCTTCTGACTCATTTGTGAAACACAGCTCTCTGAAACTGGTCGGTTGTGGCAGCCCGGCACCATGTCACACAGCCTCCTCACACACCTGGCAGGTGTGTGTGTGTGTGCGCGCGCGCCTTTGTCTGTGTATATGTTATCCTCATCTTGTCATTGTAGCTCTCATTTTGTGCTCAGCATGCTTAGTCCAACTGTGGTCCTGTTATTACACTCTGCCCACAGACATAGGCACACACTTTCAGAGCCACACATTAACATCCCATTAACAATGAGCACAGAGCACAGGCCCACTACTCACTGAGCAGTCAAGATGGCTAACTACTGAAAAAGACAGCTGTGTGCATTATTGTGTGTTTGTGAGGTGTGAAAACAAGATAGTTTCTGTTGTGTGTATGCAAATGTAACCTTATTTTAAAGAGAATTTACAGATACAGATGTATAATGATTGTTTAGGGTGCACTCACCCCAGCATTTATAACAGAGACATTTTTTTTAACCAAAATCAGCTCATTTCAAAGGTATCACCGTGTTCAGTGGATTTGCTGCGAGTAAATTCGTGCTGCACAGACTTCAGTCCAGAATGGACTGGTGTGTCTGTATCTGTAACTTGCTAACTTTAATTTTATCGCCTCCTGTTTTAGTTCTTTAACATCTGTCAAGGACCTGACAAGTTGCTGTGGAAGTACCTTTTACCTTTGTGGATCAGTGTCTTCATACTGTCCTCATGGCTCTTGCATCACTTATTACCACTTGAGAGGAGAGAAAGGAGGCAGGAGAGGTAGGGAGTGAGAGAGCATGAGCGAGAGAGGTAGGAAGGGAGGGGCAGAGAGAGTGAGTGAGAGAGAGAGAAGTGCACCTCTTCATCGCAGGATTTTTATCTGACTGTTTGGACAGATTGGTAGAATTCAAAATGCAGCAGGGGCCTGTGATGTGGCAATAAAGCGTTTGCCTTTGATCCCGCCTCACAATTTTTTCTCCGCTGCACATGTGCACGTCAAAATCAATTAGATCAACTCTGAAGAGGCGAGGCAGCTGCGCATCCGCACAACAAACCTTTGCGTCACCTTAGTTTACCAACAATCTGGTTATTATTCTCATTGTCAACTCATTGATACAAACTCCAGCACTGCCATCACCTGCATACACAACAAACTTCAAGGTGTGTAAAAGATGAGATGGTACACAAATAGAATATCCATCTTAACAGACAGAAACACATGCTTACATCCTAGCCGCAGCTGTCAATTACCTACAAAAAACCCCCTCTTTGATAAGGAAAATTTGAATTTCCCCCCTCCCTGCACTTGGAGTGGCTTTTTCAGATGTCGTAGCACTTATGAGAAATTTGTGACAGCATCAACAGCGCCTATTCCCCATTCAGCAGCATTAACTCTGTGCCATGTGTCTAACAAACGGAGGCCATTCTGGAGTCCTTAATGACAAGGCTGCTCCGCTCCTCTCCTCTCCCCCTCGCTCTTTTCAAATTGCTCTCTAAATGAAGTACAGCTGTGTGGACCAGGTGCTGCCATCCCCCTTTCAGAAAGAACAGGAAATTATGAAATCCCCAAATCCTTCACAAATGGCGGGCAGGAGGGAAGGTTGGAGAACGTCATCTCGGCTTGCCTGGTCTGTAGCTACATGTCTCTTGTCGGTAGATGATCTTTCATTCGAGTTCCTCATCAGGCTCCCACCATCCACCGCTCCGTACCAGAAGCTATCACTTACGAGTGTCAGGGCATAAAACGGATGTGCTAGTTCATTCAGTTACGGCATCATTTTGACTGTTGGTATCATTTTTAGGAACATGTATTGATACTGGTGGATGCATCTTATCCATGCAGACATTGGAGAGCAGCACTAGATTGTGTGCATTATGCCTGATGTTAGGTAGGTTTTTTTTTATCAAGCCAATAAACTGTGTTAAAAGGTTTATGTCTAGGATGAGTAAATTAAAGAACACTGTGTCATCCTTCCTCTTCCTTTCAAATTAAGGTTTTACTTTCTTACTGCAGTAGCTAAAAAAGAATCCAGCTAATATTCAAAGCTCTGTGTTTGTTCTCTGTGTTCTAGACAACAGAAAGAGCACAACTGCTGAAGTAGGCCTCCTGCTCAGGAGACTGTCAATGTGCAGCTGTCAATGTCTCCATAAAGCCCCATATCCATAATAGACAAAGCACTCATCAAGCCTCGGCTTCATCTGGCCTCCCAGATGCCCTATCACCAGGGGCAAATCCCATTCAGGACTAAGCGCCGCACCATGCAGCCAGATGTGAGCTGGCAACATGGCCGTGGGGTCAACACATGGCAAAGGTAGACCCAATAAATGAATTATACTCTGATTATCATAAATGTGGCATCTGAGCATGGCGCTTGTGTTAGTGTTGTTTGGAAGGGAAATGCTAGGACATACTGTATCAGCTGCACCGCTGCCTCTGAAACACACATACAGACAAACAAATGCACAATATAAAGCAAAAATACAAGGTTTATATTTTATCATGTTAATGTAAAAATTCAACATGTAGGACTCAAGTATGTGCGCATGCTTTTTTTTTTTGTATAAATTTACATGTTACTCAAACTTTGTGCAAAAAAATGTAATTATAGGGGGTAACATGATAGTGCCAAAACATATTTAGGATTCTCAGTATGATTTCATGCCATATGCCCTGTATTTGTACATAATTCCACAATGTTCTAGGTCGCTCCCCCAAACATATTCTGTTTCGTCACATGCCAAAAAGACCTTTTTCCCCCCATCCCTCCCTTTCTCAGTTCGACACGTTTGCATGCAGTATCTGGCTGCCCTGGCTCCCTGTCTTCCCCTTTAAAATGCCATGCCAACTTCAGAGGACCCAGGTGTATGGGTCCGTTATCAATTCCACTAACAAGCGTGCTTACTGGGATCACAGGACACGTTGTGGCTTGCTTTAAAGTCCCCGTCTGTAGCCAAGGCTGACCTGAATTGGAGACATGCGGCCCCCTGCTGATAGCAGCCAACCTCTGATGGGCAGTCCCTCTCCCAGACTTGGCCAGCACTCCGCCTGGGAAGGAGGAGGGGAGAGAAGAAGAACTCTTTGAAATGCTGGAGTTCCATGAAGAATTGAGAAGCAGGACAGAATCAAAGACTTCTGATATAGGAAAGGAAGAAAAAAATATAGAATCAAGACTTGGAGATGAGGAAAAAGGGAAGATAGAACCCCCCCCCCCCCCCCCCCCCCCCCCACCCCCCAACCCCCCAAAAAATCACAAAAAAAACACCAAAAAAAAGACAAAAAGAAGGTGGAAAAAAAAAATTAAAAATTTTTTTTCCCCAA
>CM022480.1:14380416-14405815 GCA_011952105.1 Coreoperca whiteheadi | reverse complement strand
CCCCCCCCCCCCCCAGACGCACACATCCGCACATGCACACACATAGTTCACATATACACTGCGAACAAAGGACATATCGGAAGTTGCAAAGAAAACTTCAGTATCTTTTTGCCACAAAGGCCTTCACATGAAACCTACAGTTTAAAGAAAAATGATGTCTCAGCAGCTCTATAATGCACAGTAGCACATTCACACAGACTGTTGTATATCAAACGACTAACCTTTAATATTGATAATGCACAGTGTGTCTTAGAGAAGTATCCACATTGAATTCTGTGGTCACAATGCCGTTTTGTACACATAATATTATTCTTTTAGAGATATTCATGTACAGTATGTGTGTGGGCACAGAATGTGTGTTTTTGTGATTGTGTGTTTGCATGAATTGTTTGTTTTGCTCGTGCACACTGCTATATGAGCAATAGTATAGGTTTGTGCATGATAAAAAGAAAATGGGTACATGTGTCTCTAACTCAGCTCTTGCTGCTGCTTGTATTGGTGGTGATGGTGGCAGCTGAAGACCATTATGTCCAGGTGGCCTAGAGGATGCAGAGGCTTTACTGAGAGCTGTACACACCGTACACACATGCACACACACACACACACACATGTGCATGCACACACAGCTTCACAGCTGCTAGGGCCCACTGCATGTCAATTAGGACAGCAGAGGATGTACAGGGACACATGGACATTCACACAGCACATGTATAATGCATGACAGGTTGGATGGACTGTATTAAGGTCTACCAGTAGATTGGATCCAGAAGTAGTGGTGTATAACAGAAAAAAATATATATATGTACACCTGAGGTCCTTACTGGCAGGTGGATTTGATGTCAGTTGGCTTGTGATGTTTGAGCACCATTTGTGTATATGTGTGTGCATGAGTGTGCTTGTAATTGTATGTGGGTGTGTGCTGTATATGTAGTCAGTCAAGCTTCTTCTGTTGCTCACTTGTACACAAAATGAAATAGGGAAAGGAGTGTATTGCTTAGGGAGGTTGACCGAAAAAAAGACAAAGTCAAATTGTCATGACAGCCATTAATTCCCCAATATCTACCCTCATTTCCATTCTCACCTGAACCTAAACAATTTCCAAGCTTTAATGTTTAGTCTGCAGCAGAATACTGGGTGATAAAAGAGAAATTATTTTCCTCCTTATTAAATTTTGTCAAACAGGAAAGGCAAATTACCTACCAATATCACAAGATTCAATACGAAAAATGTTATTTTTTAACATCAGGGTGATGACAACGGTCTTACATCTCTATGCTTCTATTCTGTGTCTGCATACCCAAATTGTCTACCAGTATTTTTGTTCAAATGCAATTTGAAGTTTTGCCCCCCTCACAAAAACATTCCTTTTAAGGTCAAAGCAACTCAGAAGTTATCTGCAGAAGCTAGCACATTATGCTGATTACTCTTATGAAAATTGCATGTATTGGGGTGAGGGGTCACCAGAGCTTAATTCCGTTTTCATGTTTTGTTTCACACTAGCCAAGCTGTGGGTGTCTGTGTGTGAGGCGCTGTTTGCTATTGGCCTTGACAGCGCGCAGTGTAATTGGCTCACTAAGGTGATTCAGTAATCGCCTGAGTGACACTTTCCCTGGCAAATTTTGACTTTGGAGGTGGATTAGAATGTGGTGGGCTTCAAGTGCCAAGGGAGCTAACCTTGTAGGACATCCAAATTTACAGAAGGGAAATGTGAAGGAGACCCACTTCATTCAGTGTATTTGCATCATATTAAGATAGAAAAGAGGCACTGATTTCTTATCCTCTTAACCTTATTGACTTCAACCAAGTTGTCCTTGTTCTTGACTATGTTTAAAATGGTCATCTAATTTCATCATCTGTCCTCTTCATTCCTTCCTCTATTTACTTCCTTTTTGACCTCCTCCTCATCATCACCTACGTTCTGCACCCTTTTGTTACTTCTCCTCCTTTCCCCTCAGTTGTCTATGGATCGTCACTACTGTTGCCCTTTCTCCTCTTCTTCCCACCATCATCGCCGTCACATCTTCACCCCCCCCATCCATCTCCTTAACTTCTCTTCTCCCTTTCTTCCGCCTCCTCCACTTCCTTCTCCTCCCTTTTGCTCCTGGCGTAGCTCATGGAGAGGAGGAGCAGCCAGCGCTGTTCTGTTCCTCAGGACTGTCCTCCTCGTGCAGAACACAGATGGTTATTATGGAGCTGCACATAAATTGATTATGTTGGAAATTAACTGTTGCTGTCAAAGGCAGCCGCCAACCTGTCCCAGTGTGTCCCTGTGCCCGCTGATGCATAGGATCCAGCTGATGGACCAGATGTTTGCACAGTGCGCCGCTCCTTTTAAGGTCAGCACAAAAGTGGTATGGGGGGCTCTCTGATCTTCTTCTTTGTACTTTCAGCCTGTGCCCACATACCTCTTGACATTTTGAGGAGGTAAAATGGGAGTTTTCAAATGTGGATTAGATGATTATGATGTTGCAGCGGTTGCTGTGTTTTATTTCACATCAGAATGATTTTTTATTTCATTGAATATCGCTCGTGGTATTCTCTGGATTCATTATCTTTCCCAAAACACCAAACAAGAAACGCTTTTTTTTTTTTTTTTTTTTACTATGTGTGTGCAGGATTTGTGTGAGTTCTTTCAAGAATGGAGGCTTCTGCTAAGTAACATTTAATCTATGGGAGGTGGAAGTAGGCCTTATGTTTGTGCCAAAAGACCATGTAGTCTCTTCAACAAAACCAGCATGCCAAGAGTCTCCAAACGCTGTCCCTAAGTAGGACTGTCTTCCAGCAGCTCATTACAGGTTGGTCTGGATAAGTATGATGGGTGACTCCTGGCTGTGGCCTCGGGGGACAGCTAGCACAATGCCAAACTCAGCAGAAAGTCAGGTCTTAGGAGTGTTGCTACATTGTTTTCCAGGCCTGACCTTGATTCCAGGCCCACTCCTGCATGTTTCTGTATGCATGGCAGAGTACGGAGTGGCTGCCAAAATCTGAGCCAAACAGGGAAGACACACACGCACACACACACACAGACACATGAGTGAACACACACAGACATGGGCCAAATCCCATCACGAAGGTTAACTTGCATGGAAATGTAAGCTGAATACGTTGCTTCATTTCATATAAAATGGATTAAAAAATAAGAAATGAACTTTCAATTATCAAGATTTTGTGCATGCAGTACAGCACATAATATTGTACATAATATCATAATTTTAGGCATTTTCTGTTTCTTTCCTGCTTGTGATCACCGCGTTGCACACTTTCCGGGATAAGTCATGCATAGCTAGCTTTCCATATTAATTAAAACATTTGTTCTCGTTTAATGTAAAATTCTGGTTTGTTTTTATATTCATGAAAAGAGACATCATCTCTGATGCACCTCCACCCTTGTGTTAGGTATGTTAATACCTCTGCAGTGCAAAAGTCTCTTGAAGCATTTTGATTAGCACCACTCAGAAGACGAAGATCACTTTAAGAACCTTTCTGGTAAAAGCTATGGGATGCTTTTAGCAGCTTTTAGGCAGAATAAAGCCTTGCTGGTCAGTGAACTACTGAATCCTGTCTCAGGCCAGAGAGGCATAGTGACATGAATATGAATGTCAGCAGGTGATAAACAGAGTTGATTTCTGGGACGTGTGACTGTTTGCAACTCATACCCCTCACACCCCAGATGTAAGCGAGCAGGGAATGCTGCCACTCAATTTGACGACATCTGAGCAGCTAGCAGCAGTAATTGGCTACAACAGCCTGACTGTATGGCTGCGAGTCTCATAGGAAACTTTACAGAAATATACATATATAGTATGTAAAAATATTGTTTACCTGAACAGAAAATGACTAGTACAGATATACGGTAAATTTCTCAGTGTGATTGGTAACACAAGTGTGAAATTGCCATCACTCCACTCCACTCCACTTAATCAAATTACAGATAGTTGAATTTAAATATTGCCTCTAAAGTCTTCTGCATAACTTTTGGATCTTGGAAGAGGGGGGAATTTAGGCTAGAGAAGAGAGGACGCGAGCACACAAATCAACAAACTATTTAGAAAACAATATTTCTTAGAGCTTAGACTTAACTTTTATCGGGCAGAAATGGGGACAGAAAACCTTCCAACTAACTAAGGCCTACACCTACTTGGGTACAGGCCAGTCCGGGATCATGAACTCTCAGGATAATCAGTCCCAGAGCTTTTTTGTGAATGGCTTATTAGAATGCAAATCCCACAACCCATATAGACCATGCTATAATGAGATAACACAAGTAACATCTATAAGTATACCAGAACATATATATAATATATACAAATATAATTCTAGTAGTCTGTCCTGAATTAAATGCTGCATAACAAAATTTACTGTATGTCGCTATGATCTCTGGGTTAAAGTGTCAAACCTTTGTCCATGTGGCATATCAGATCTCTATAACTCCGACATAGCAATTGGCGACCACCCTAAAAGATCGAATCGTCTAATAAGTTAAGGATATTTAGCAAAGAACAAATCATTAGTAAAT
Organism: Coreoperca whiteheadi; assembly: GCA_011952105.1. Taxonomy (NCBI): domain Eukaryota; kingdom Metazoa; phylum Chordata; class Actinopteri; order Centrarchiformes; family Sinipercidae; genus Coreoperca; species Coreoperca whiteheadi. Next base: position 14,401,299 of record CM022480.1, on the reverse strand, counting down.
AAATTCCATTAATGTCATAGAACTGATTAAAATGGGAATCCACACTGACCATTTCCAGATAATATTCATTCCATAATATTTACTAGCAACTAGCACAAGATTTTTGTGAGTCAAAGTATGCAATGAAAAAAGCGCAAAGTGGTTCAAAGTATGCACAAAAGAGGTCCAAATGCCTTCGATAACAAATTGTGGTTAGCACATCTACTAGACGGTAGCTCTACCCAATTGTATATCATGAAAGTGTCATGGAGAAATTTCATTATTTGTATCATTACAGTGCATATGATGATTACATATGATTTCCTGCAGATATATCAGCTTGCATGCTACAGACAAGCAAAAGCCTTCCTTTTTGAAGAATGTCAATAAGCCATTGCTTGAATAAGACATATAGTACCACTCCAAGCCAAATTATGCTTAACTGGAAAGTAACTTCAAGGTGAGACAAAATTAGATGTTGCTCACTGAGCTTGATTCTCTACAGACTATGAAAATGATAACGCTAGTACAGCAAGTGTCGAGATTTCCACTTTATACAAATGTATGACGAAAACGCAACAAGTCCACAAATTAAACAATCCTATGGTCGATGGAGACACTCCCCTCCAGGCAGGAGGCTGTAGCCATCAGGACCAAAACCTCACAGCAAAATAACAGTTGCATCATGTTACATTAATGTAAAGTCTACACATCTGACTCAATGCATTATATTTATCTCCATCTTTTACTTTACTATCTTGCACATTGGAAATATTCTGTACACTTCATACTATGAAGTTTTGCACATTCCCTGCTCAATATTTTCCACATCCCTGCACAAAACCATACAGCTGTTTCATTTAAATAAGAGGCATATTGTACATATTTTTAATAATATGTTTTCACATTTTATTGCCAATTTTATATTTATGCAACTTGACTTGCAGTACTTGTTTTCTTCTTCTTTTCCTTTCGGCTGTTCCCTTTCAGGGGTCGCCACAGCGAATCATGCGCCTCCATCTAACCCTGTCCTCTGCATCCTCTTCACTCACACCAATTAACTTCATGTCATCTCTCACTACATCCATAAATCTCCTCTTTGGTCTTCCTCTAGACCTCCTGCCTGGCAGCTCCAACCTCAGCGTCCTTCTACCAATATATTCACAGTCTCTCCTCTGAACATGTCCAAACCACCTCAATCTGGCCTCTCTGGCTTTATCTCCGAAACATCTAACATGAGCTGTCCCTCTGAAGTACTCGTTCCTGATCCTGTCCATCCTCGTCACTCCCAAAGAGAACCTCAACATCTAAAGCTCTGCCACCTCCAGCTCTGCCTCTTGTCTTTTCTTCAGTGCCACTGTCTCTAAGCTGTGCAACATCGCTGGTCTCACCACCGTCTTGAACACCTTTCCTTTCGTTCTTGCTGATACTCTTTTATCACACAACTTGCAGTACTTGTTTTACTTTCTTTATATTGTACTTACTATGTTTATTGTTATGCACCAATATACCAAGGCAAATTCCTTGTATGTGAAAACCTACTTTGGCAAAAAACATGATTCTGATTCTTAAGGTTTGGTTAGGTTTAGGAACTTAAATTACAAGGTTATGTTTAGGGAAAGTTTGGTTACAATAAGTACTTTGTTAAGGCTAGGGAAACATGGTTTTGGTTAAAATGACTACTTTCTTAAGGTTTGCCATGGTTACAATAATAAACATTCGGTTAAGGTTCCGGGATGATCGTGGTCATGCTGTAAAAAACAAAAAAAACATTTACTGTCAGTTGGAAAGGTTAAACGAACAGAATCCTCTATATGTCAAAGTCTGGTGTTTTGTTGATCCATCCAAACACCCACCCACCCCCGACTTTCTTCCTGCGCGGACTTTGTCAATCTATAATATAGTCACCTGAATTCCTCTTTTGCTCCCGTCATAATTACTACGGCACTTAGAGGGCATAACATAAAACTGATGTCATTTTGGGGCACTGGCTGAAATGACTGATGCTGTCGTTCTTCTTGGGACACAGTCTTACTGAATCTTAGAGTGGCACTGTTTATTCTCGCTGGTCTTGCACATTAAGCTAGCAGAGGATTTGCTACCTTTCCTAAGAGGAGGACCCATTGCATATGAATTATGGTTTTGAAATGTTTTAAGAAGTTTATCTTCTTTTACATCATATTTGTGTATACTATCTTTCAACAGCCAGAGAGTAAAAAAACAAAAGTCAAAGAAAACAAATTCAGGATTTCTGAGCAATGTGCGTTCATTGTTCCACTTAGATTATAAGAAAGAAAGGATTTCTGGTGATTTACACTCCTCTGTGTGTAAAAAAAGGTAGAAATCTCCTTTTCTTCTCATTTCTATCAAGCTGGAACACCTTGGGCTGATAGGAGCTCAGAGGTAGCTACAAACTCAAATGAAATTTTCCATTTTAAGAGTGTGTGTACGCATTGGTGTGCATGTTCTTGTACACATCTGTGTGAGTGTACGTATGTGCGTATGTTCATGTATGTCTGTGTGGGTGTGAGCATGGTAGTGGTGGGAGATATTTTCCAATCACCGCTCTGCCGGTTTTTCATTGTTCTGGGAAGCTGTTTGCCACTCTGCACGATTAACAGTATTATCTGTACCTAGCCCAGTCAGCCAGCCAGTCCTTGGGCCATTGTGTTCCCGTCAGGGGTGAGTGCTCTCGACGCTCCGTGTCACGCCTGCCCCCCGACAGTAGGGACAGGCTTGGCTAGGCCCAGGTGGGATGTGCTGGCATTTGGGCACTGTCCGCTGCAGGAGGGAAGGGGTGGATGGAAGTGGGGAGGGGGGGAGTAGCCTCCACAGCAGGCAAGAGGCAGGAACTGGTCCCTTTACCCAGCCAGGACTCCAGTGCAGGGGTGAGGAGGGGTGAGGACAGGAGGCCCCCGGGGGCCACCTTTGTGTGCCCTGAGCATCAAGCTCCATCTGGTCACTCTGCAGAGACGACAATGTCTGTGACAAGCCTGCTTTTAGAAAAACAGAGTTGCCTTATAGTTTTTTGGTACTCTCTGCCCACACCTCCATCGCATTCTCTCTGTGGCATACTTAAGTACATTTACTTAAGTACAATTTAATTGGAAGTTAACCTTGAGTTTTCCCATTTTATGCTTCTTTATAGTGCTACTCCTCTACATTTCAAAGGGAAAGTTAATAACTACTTTTTAAGACTTTAGAAACAAAACATGATTTCTTTGTAAAATGTGATTGTAATTTGTTATTTATAGATGAAACTACACAGCAGCTGCCGCAACAAAAAACTGCTTACTCATTATTGCATAAATAATAATGAATAATATACTATATGAACAATCAGAGGGTTCATTCTGCCTACATCTTGAGTACTTCTACTTTTGATACTTGAACTTCTTTGGACAGTTACTTCACAGAGGAGGAACCCATCCTCCAGAATGGACAGACAATGGACAGCGTAGACAGAAGTGGAAGTAATAGAATTATAATATGGGGAAGCAGAATTACAAACATGAATAACATTCAACCACTGCTGGGTTGTTTTTTTTTTGCATGTTTATTACCTGTAATACAATGAGAAAATGTTTGTGCAGTACACGCCTATGAAAAATAACAAAAGCCCAAATAAAATAAATTGTTATTGACCTTCATTTTTAGCCAACAGAGCTAATTTACAGTACAGTGACTCATAATGAATTAAGAAGCAAACACTTGTATGGAGCCTTTAAACCAAATTTGTGTCTTATTTGATTTTGTGATGTGGTCTCCTCTGATGTAAATGTCATATTAGCATACCATTGACAAGCTACTGGACCACACTCCATCTCAGTCCCTCCTTCTTTTGCTTCCTCTGAGCCTCCGTGTCCTCTCTCCCCTCTGACCTCTCCCCTCTCTGCTTTGATGAACTCATGAATTTATTGCCCTGGTTCTTGGGCCCTTCTCTCCCTCTCCTGCTCTTTACCCCTATTCCCTATGATGTATAATTGACTCAGCTGCAGCCTTTGTGATATAATAGCTAGTTTACCTGGCAGAATGACATTTCACAGGCTCTGAGCCACCATAAAGCTAATTGTTCGAGAGCGGAGAGAGCAGTGTGTATGTGTGTGCAGCTGATGATAACAGGAGCACGGTCACTCCATTTGTGCTGTATAGGCCAACGGAGGGTTAGAAGTGACATTTATCTCCACATTGAGCCTCAGACCCGAACCATGGCCTGATGTACTCTCTCTGTCTCCCTCTCTTACTCTTTCTTGCTCAAATTTAGTCTCTGTTACCTTCCATCGACGTTTGTTTATAGTTTTATTCTTTTTTAATAACTGTTGCGTATGTGTGTGTGCATGTAAGTAGTTAGTACATACCTCTAGACCTCAACCAGTCACCCTGCACAAGAAAGATAGGGTCTTTAATTAGGCCCAGTGGCTCTATTTCTCCACTCAGTATGCAGCATAATGTAGAAGGAAATTAAATATAAATGTCGATGGAGAGGAAAGGCAGGTGGTTTCTCTGCAATGTAATTCTGACGTGTTGCTTCTGGTTGCTCGGTGCTGTTTGCCCTGTCCATCTGTCTTCTTTAAAATGAATATATGGTATGAGTCCATTTGTTCTAAACAAATGTCAGCTACCAAATAAGGCACTGCTGTGTTACTGAAATGTAGTACACAGTACCGTTCACAGCACAGATGAAATGAGGTCCTTCGTCATCTTTGATATTTAATTTAAATGGCTACCAGAGATGTTAAGGTAATAATGACTGAGCTCTCAGACTATAAAAACTTCACATTTTGAGGGAAAATAAGTAAGTATTTAGGCACATTGGTATTACTGTTAGCACTAGGCAGCAATTTAAGTTGCTTTGTCATTGGGCTTTGATCTTCCACTGTGACATCACATTTACATTTAGCAGACGCTTTTATCCAAAGCGACTTACATATGAGAGCATTCACAAACCGAAGGCGCAGCTTCGGGAGCATTTTTGGGGTTCGGTATCTTGCTCAAGGATGCTTCGACGCATGGCTGGGGGATCGAACCACTGACCTTCCGATTGGCAGGCGACCGTTCTGCCACCAAGCCACGGCCGTCACTGTTGGGTGTGAAAATTTAGCGTTAATGGGACTCATTTTCAATAATGGGTACTGGCCAGAGGTTTTGCCAGCACCACCACCCCACCACACAAACGGGGTAAGATTAGATTTTTTGTTCCAGTCACAAACCAATCACAACATGCTTTAATGGTTGTTGTTTTGCTTTCAATGGGACAACCAGAAATCCAATAATGAACTTAACTAAATTTAAATATGAGTATTTTGCTTGGTATTTGATGAATATTTCACTTGTAAATATTGTCAGTGTCCTTCTCTTGTGTTTTTTATCGTTGCGTTGGAAATGTATAATAGTTTCTGTTACCTCAATGTATCTTAGGTAAATGTTGTGGAAAATAATAATGTGATTCTCATTGTGGTTCATTGTAAAATAGTGTATCTTGTGGGGTCCAGGAACTGAGATATAGCAGTCTGACGCTGCCCATCATTCCAATGAATCAGATTCTTTATATAGAGTCTGATAACACACCCAGAGTAGAGACCTGCCACTGACATGTTTTGTATTGATTCTGTCTGTCTGACATTCAGATAGCCCTGTCTAGAGTTTCAGCACTGAGAGAGAACGAGATGGTGGGACAAATATATAGAGAGAAAAGAAAGCTCCCAGAGGGAGAGCAGCTGCTCAGCAGTGCAAGAAGATACATTTGATAATGAGAACATATTGCAATTGATTCCAAGTTTGAATGGGAGCATTGATTTGATTGAACAGTCATTACATCGTGGCCCTTAACAACCCTAATGTGATCAGACTAAAAGCGTGTCTAATGTTATCCACCCAGGGAAGGAGTTTGTATGTTGAAAACATTTTTTGGGGGAAATTCACTTATTAAAGCTGAGAGTTTGATGAGAAGACCGACACCTCTCTCATGTCTTTGCCTTAAATATGGTATTAGAGCAAGTAGGTGGTTAGCCTAACTTAGCATAAATACTGGAAGCAGGGGGAAACAGCTAGCCATTTTGACATTATAATTGTATATACTATGATTTTCTGTTGTGAATCTTTTCTGTACAGACAGCATCTATTGCATGTCTGTCTGTCCTGGGAGAGGAATCCCTACTCTATTGCTCTTCCTGAGGTTACTTCCCATTTTTCCCCTGTTAAAAAGGTTTGTTTTGGGAGTTTTTTCTTATTCAAATTGAGGGTCTAAGGACAAAAGGTGTCGTATGTTATACATTTTGTAAAGCCCTTTGAGACAAATTGTGATATTAGGCTATATCAATAAAATTGAATTGAATTGCATTGAATAGCCTGGCTTTGTTCATAGTTCAAAAATATGCCTACCAACACCTCTAAAGCTCAATAATTAACACATTTTATTTCTTGGTGAACCTCGACCAGGAGCATCAACTTCGTCACCACGAGATTGCAAGCAAGCAGCGGAGACAGAGCTCGGCCCCAAGATGTACCTCCCCATAAACTTCAACTTGTTTTTAAATTTCTGTTTGTGAACTGATGTGAATGGACGAGATATAAAACGGAAATGAGTGAGCTATAGAGGTGCTGGTAGGTGCATTTTTTTCAACTTTGACAAGACAGTCTAGCTGTTTCCCCTTGCATCAGGTCTTTAAATTAAGCAAAGCTAAGCTAATTGTCACCTGGCTCTTGCTCCATATTTAACACACAGACGTGAGAATGGCATTGCTCTTCTTATCTAAGTCTAGGCAGGAAAGGGACTTTTGTTAAACTAAACTACTTGTACTCAGTTGGACTGCGGTTTTGAACTGGCAATGTTTTGGTAACGAGCCCTGTTCACTAATCTTCAGGCAATCACCGCATCTCAAGTTTTGTTATTGTAACAGTGGAATGAAATTTGTAAAGTAGAATGTAAGCTGAGACTGAGAGAAAAATAAAATATCTACAGTAATACCACAAATTGCATCTGAAATGCCTACATTTTCAGTTTTAGTCATGCTCCAAGTAAACATCCTTTCATGTCCATGCTCTCATATTAAATCTATTGCAACACATCCATCTATCCTGGCAGGTTTTGAGGAGGCATGTCCGCCTGTGTTGAACAGACTGTGGGATGTCTATGTAGCGTCACTAGGTTTCTTCTGCTCTGTTCCTGTCAAAAAACCCACAGGCCCACCCATCCAAGATGGCCTCTCTTCTTCCCACTTAGAGAAATAGATGGAGTGTTTAAGTGTTTTTGTCGAGTCAAATGGCACCAGGCAGATGACTGCATGCCATTACCATAATTTACCCTGATGCAGGCTGTCAGGGTGTATCATCAGCAGGTCTGTTTCCTGCCCTATGGAGCTTATAGACAGGTGTAGCACTTCACAGTCACTCTGTGAAGCTCTGTGCAGGTTTAGATTGTTGCTTAGTTTGGCAAAGTTGTGTTTGTTGTCTGCCACAGCTTGTCCCCAGTAAAGTTAGCTTCACTTCCTCCTCTCTGCTGACAGCTGAGGGGTGATGAGTGGCACTCGTCCTTCAGTCTGTCTGTCTGTCTGTCTGTCCATCTCCACCTGTCTCTCTCTGCCAAAGCTTTCAGGGGCTGCCCGCACAAATCTGTCAGGCAGATGGGGGGCCGGCTTTTTACATGTCACTTGAGGGACACCCAGGCAACACAATCTGCGGCCCACAATGCAGTGTGTTTGAACCTTCTGAAACCCAAATGGAGAATCGATGCAGCGCCATACATGGCCCAGATTCTCTGAAGAATCTCTCCATATCCTGCCTATCTGTGTCTACCTTCTGCCGGGCTCCTTTAGAAGAACTCTGCATCTTTTATTTATCCCTTGAAATAAGGCTGGACCCTGACGAGAGCATAGGCTGCACAGACAGACGCGCTCTCTCTCTCTCTCTCTCTCTCTCTCTCTCTCACACACACACACACACACACACACACAAATGGGCCTCCTTCTGTTACTGAAAAGTCGGCAATTATGGAGAGAGAGGGGAGGGACAGTTGGGATTTGCATATGTCGTTGAGAGAAGAAACTACATCTCCCACAAGGCCCGGCGGTGGAAATGAACCAGCTGTCCATGGTTTGTAGATCAGATCCCATCCTCTTGATTACGAAATCACAGAATAATAAGGACCAAAAAGTTGTGGGCCACGCTGTTTGTTCCTCCTTTGTTGTTCCCTAGAACAGAAGTTATTTTGCTTCCGCTGCCTCCGAGCTGTTTGCCATGTGCCAATGTTTGGTGCACTGTGCTCCACTTGTTCTCCTTCTCACACAGAAAATCAGAAGGCTCCAGCCCTGCCCCTCCAAAGCTGTCATGTGAACTCCCGCCTTTTGTTTAATTTACATTTTGAGGCACAGCCCATCAATTCCCCCTCTTCCCGCTGCCCCCTGCCAACACCACCACCCCACCATACCAACTGGCTTCATCAAAAATGCAGAGTTCAAACTAATTAGTGACATTTGGCCATTTGTGAAACTTTTTCCTCTCCACGCTCGGCTTCTGTCAAACATGGCCTCATAGCTCATAGAAGACTGGAATACTTTTCATCACTATTAAAAATCTGAATACTATACATCGATGACAAAAAGCTATTTCTACCTCTACATCTGTGCCGATCTGATGCGTATTATAATATGCGTTACTATTTACTAATCAGGTGTGAATAAATAAATGAATACAAATTATGAAATTATCCTAACACAGCATTGAACAAATAAATACTGTTTTATGATGCTAAAAGTAGACATACACTTTCTCACTGCATAGTTTAATTTTGTCAGTAGGTTGTGATAGTCTGTGCTCATCCCCATTAACAGCTCATGTTCCACATTCCATTTCTCAAAATTCAACATTACACTAAGTAAGGATTTATTTAACATTACAAACTTCATACTTACATCCACAAAAATAACAAATTGAGTTATGTTAATTGTTTGCGTGTGTGCATAATGTATAGTATGTGGGTGCCTTTCATTGAATTTAAAATTTAGCTTTTGTCATGATGAGAGACATCTGTCTCACTGATTTAAAAATAGCTCTCAGTATGAAGGCAAACATCTGTGGGGACAAAAATAAATAAATGATGTGATTAAATGATGACATGAAAGCTTAATTACACAGATAAGTATTGAGGTTCTAATAACAGCTTGTGCAGAGGTGTAGAATCTGGGGACTGGAGATATAACACACACACTGGCCTATTCAGTGTGATTTGGCCAGTGCAGTGATATTTTCAAAGGGCCCATGGTTAGGTATCTCTGTACTGCCAGCTATTCTTCAGCGAGGATGCAAACAGGTGCTGTGTATATAATTTTTTTTTTTCTATAAACAGTTTTGTTTTTAGCTTGACCACCGTCCATTTTTGCATTGAAATTGTTGACTATCTCAGTATATATAAGGAATCTGAGGTGAAGTAAAATATCCTACAATCAATATTTTTATATTAACAATGGATCACGTGACTACTTGTACTTGACCAGGGTTGCTCATAGTGACGAACATATACGTGTCCCCCGACTCTGCAGTCCCCCCCCAGTTCTCCGGAACTTCGTAGCATCTTTCAGCTGTTTTTATGGCCCACAACGTTACTGTCTCATTGCTCTCATCAGTGTTGTTTTCCACACAGGTAGCTGTTTTCAGTGAAAAAGCTCTAAAAACCTGCTGTAAGCTGTCCAGCACCAAACAGACAAAGTTAGCAATGAGCTAGGAAACATAGTGGAGCATTTAGCATCTCAGTTGGTGGAGACAAAAATCAGAGCTAAAATGAAGCTCAAAACAATGAAGATTGGACTGGCATTCACCAGGTGACCAGAAATTCTGCTCTTATAGGAATGCTGCGGTTGGTGGATGTGTAAATAAGCAAACGTTTTCTAACACGTTCGCAATATCAACTTAAAAGATGATGATATGTCAGCATTATGTTCACAGCTTGTTTCCACTGCCCCTAAGTGGACATAAATTGTTATTGCAGGTTTAAAAGGACATTCCACTGGTCAGGATCTGTAGTCCTACTCAGCTTGTGACAATAATTGTATAATGTCTTCTGTGGCTCTGGAGGAGCTTTATCTTGTCTGAGAAAATAACATTTAGAAATACAAAAATATAGTAGAATGCCTTCATTGTCAGGCATGGAGGGTCTAACGAAAAGATGCAATTGGTTGTATTATGGGATATGGAGGATCCAATGTTATTGGAGCTAGACTATTAGGATATCTCTTTTGCTTGTTTGATTTTTACCATTCTTTTAAAAACTGTTTCTTGTGAGTTCCCCAAATTAATGGAAGTTCTATCCTCGTCTATAATCATATCTAACATATCCGACTTATTGACTTGGTATGTGCCCTCTTGACCATTGAGATCCGCAGATAGGGGCCCTGCTGGTTACTTCCACATCACGGTTAGTGACAAACGGTGGTTCATTTAACATGACTCCTTACTCTACACCTATCCTGCCTCACTCACCGCTGCTGCTGACCAAGCTTTGCCTCCACCACCCCAGCCTCCACCTTTTTAGTTCTAAAAAGTCCTAACATAATATTGTTTCCCTTGAGTCCTAACACGCCTCAAAGGGAAACAGTATTATGTCTTTTTAGGCTCACTCTTGTATACCCGGGGGGTTTTGTGCTCCCTGTTTGGCTTAGCTTGCTGCTTGGCTCATCCACGGAGCTTTTGAGAGCGGAGTCTTCAGCGCCCAACATAACTGTGTTTCCATTTGTGGCGATAAATGGTTAAATGTATGACGAGAGTGTTCCTGACTGAATGGCAACAATATTTCTTGTAGATTGAAGTATTTTCTAATGTAGCAGTTGTATGGAAATCTGTTTGTCAGGATTAGAAAGAGCTGCTATGATTATCGAGTTGTAGTCCTGTTTGTTATGTCATCCCCATGAGATGTAACATCTGACTCCCACATGACACAAGTCATGACTTTGTGTTGTGTCTCTACAGTTGTTATCACACAGCTGCCTATTATTCACAATGTCACAGCACCCCCTTCAGCTGACTCACCAGAAATGAGTGGCACCTTGTCAAAAAGTATGTGCACCTCTGACATTCACCAGCAGCGGTGTACTAAAATGTATGTTGCTTTTAGCCTTGATTTGATGGTAGCTTGTTAGTTGTCTCGATCCAGAACTTCAAACCTATCTCTAAAATTGAAAAAAGCATGGCTGCAAGGCTGAAAGTTTCTGCCAAACTTTCTTCTACCGCTATGTTTCCTGTAGAGTCTGGGTGAGAGGTAAGAACATGAAAATGTGTGAACAGCAGAACATGGTGAGGAATGGAGCAGTGCAGGTGAGGAGAGGGGAGGTAAAAAGCTGACAACGTTAATATGGAACCAAAAGGAGAGTGCAACCTGGCAGTCACTCAAATCCTGCACCTGCACCTTTATAAAACAAGCTCTCCGGTGTGCCTCTCTGGCTCCTCTCTCTTTTTGTTTCCCTCATTTCTTTCTCTTTCTCCTTCTCCCTCCTCCCCCTCGCTCTCTTTCCTTTCCATGTGCTGTGGCTTGGGGCGTTGTCATTTTCGGCATGTTTTCTATACACTGTGCGTGCGCTCTGTATGTGCGTGTGTGTGTGTGTGTGTGTTAATTGCGGCCATCCTTGGGGAAGGGGAGAACGATGAGAAGGACCTGTTTGAGAGCAGCCGTGCCAGGTTCTGTGCTACGACTCAGCGTGGAGCTACAGACACCTGGTCTGCCTGAAGGGCAAGAGGAAGGTAGACTTGCTTTTTCGCTTCACCCTCCTTCTGCCCTCCCTTCGCTTTCTATTCGACCTCTCTCTCTTTCTTTCTCTCTCACTTTCACACACTGTTTCTCTGTCTCTGCTCTCCTCGAGCTTGGAGAAAACAGCTGCTCTACAGCCTGCGCAGAGGCATCCCACCTTACCAGCCCAGCCTATTCCATCAATCATGGCACACTACTCACCGCTGTTTGTATGGATCCAAGTGCGCTACACAGGGAGAAACTTAGAACTTTGTGGGTCAGTGACTTTGAAACAATTTATCCAGAAGGCCTGAAGCCACCGTACCAGCTGATGATGTTTCATAAATTACAACAATATATCACTGACCATCCTCAACAACTCTTGATCAAAGTTACCCACAGGAGCAGGCAAAGGCTTAACCGCTCTCTGAACCCAAGGGCCAGATCATTAATATCACTTATAGGTGGGGTATGCAATTCTAATCCAATGCACGTCTTTTTGTCAAATTCAGCTAATATCCCCTTAAGGTCCACTAGCTGTCCGTTCTGTATGATCGCTAAAAAAAAAATCTGGTGGCTCGGATCGAGCAACACAACACTATGATTTGTGTGTCAGGTAACGTTAAAACGACTTGTCCACGGACATTCAGCTTACTTTCTAGTTTGCCAATATGTGCTGCTGTTGTGATGTTAACTATAGTAGCAGGAGAGTTGTGAGTATCACTGTCTGGAGTTGGTTTGCTGGTTTGTCATGGTATTGGAAGTTTCCACCTTTAAAGGTCCATTCTGGTTAATTACTTAACTTTGGTCTTATTTTGAAAGTTTTGGCCACTTATGATGATCTGGGAACATGGCTGCATCCCTACAATGAAGTCAGATGGACACAAGTGACACGATCATGTGATCAGACAATTAAGAAAAAAAAGCATAGATTTTTTTAATTAAACCCGAAAGTGAGTACACCTGAAATGTCGCAATAATCCCTCTTTACATAGGAAAACTGTGTTGCAACGTCTCTAGTTATCCGTAATTTAAGGAATAATTCAACAGTTTCTTACCATAAGTTAGATGAGAAGATTAATATCACTCTCATGTCTGTAGAATAAATATATGTATAAATATGAAGAAACTGCTAGCAGCCGGTTAGCATGTGGTTTTATAGGGGGTTATGGGCTGAACTATCATACTTATCAACTCTCTGTATTTTCGTTATCACAACTTGTTTCTGGCTCTGTACGGCATGTATAAGTAGGCTCGCGCCCGCTCGCTCACACGCGCCTCGTCCTCGATGAGTGAGAGACGGAGAGAGAATGGTTTTATGCCAGAGATTCACGCAAGTTCACGATATTCTCGATGCAGGAAACCAAGTCTCTGAAACTCAAATTTTTCTGTGGGAGGATCCCCCCCAATGCTTTCTTGAGGTTTCTAAACCCTCCCTATTTTTGAGGTCTCAAGGTTGGCAACTATTTCTTGGCCGAGCACTTCCTGGAGTCTCAGGACGTTACTGTGCCATAACCCCCTGTAAAACTACAATGTGCTGTTTTGCTGTTGTTGATTTTTTTTTTTACAGATTTAACAAACAAGATATAACGTGTTACTTAGTGAGCTTTAGATGTGCTGTCAGGTGGTTTTTGTTACTTCTGAACAGAGCAAAGCTAGCGTTTTCCCCGTTTACAGTCTTTGTGCCAACCTAAGCTACAGGCATGAGAGTGCTATCAATCCTCTTACCGAACGGATAGGCGCATTTCCCAAAATGTTGAACTTTACTATTAACAACATGTCTACAATGTTATAACCTAAATTAATGATGGCAAAACTTTGAAAATAAAAACCCAATTAACTTGGAATTACTTTAAGCAAAAATCAGTATATGCAGATGACTGGAATCTTTCTGCATAGAGGGAATCTAATAAGGTAACACTGACACCTAAGATAAATGCTTTGCACAAACTCCACATTTTGACACAGTATTTCAATACAGTCATATCCACTTATTTTTTGTGTGAAATAACATCTGTAAAATTATCATAGTTAACATGCGACAGATAACTCTAAAACTGGACTGTGTCTGTCACCCCAGTGTGGCTTGGATTTACAGTCTGGGGTGCTTTGTCGCTTTGTCACTGCTCCTTGGCCTTTCCACTCAACTTTGACATTCACCGTCAGCTTTGTGGCCATATGTGCACATGGTGTTTGAGTGATGAAAAAGTTGCCCATTTTCATATTCAAGTCTGACATATTGAGGAATGGAAAGATGCTCTTGGAGCGCTATTGGGCAAAGACAGCGACATACGGACACAGTCTTTCTCTCTCTCTCTCTCTCTCTCTCTCTCTCTCTCTCTCTCTCTCTCTCTCTCTCAGATATGCACACATACGCACACAACTCTTGGTCAGCAGCACAGATGAGTTCTGGGAAAACAAGCAGCTGCAGGAGGAGGAAAGGACCATAAGGCTGGACGGCTTGCCAAATTTCATCATCTATTATGGATTGCCTGAGATGTACACTCTACTGCAACCCAGGGCATGTCTCAGATTCACATGCAGTCACAAATCTGCGTGCACACACATATGTATGCACACATGCACACCTCTATAATCAAACCCGCATAATTTCAGACCTCTAAATCCTATAGAGCCAGGACCTTGAAAGGCCAAACTAAAGCTTCAGTGTTACATTGACACACAGTCATGCGTTACAGGAAGTTAACTCATTCATAATAATCTCCTTGGTAAAGTTGTATCCTTAGTAAAATGGGGTTCAAGAGCAAAAGCCTATTCACTTTCTATTAGTAAAATAAATTATTGTTATTTGTTGTAATTCTTATCATGCGCTAATAATTTATGACATGTATATGGCTTGATTCTTTGTCCTTAACTTGTTTTACTTTGAAGTGGCATGCATTGTTATTAACAGTGTTTTCAACATTACCACTAGGAATTGACCAAAGTCAGAAATTTTCTAAATCTACATACAAAGCCTTAACGTGAAAATTAATTGAAGCATTAAATCTGCAATACATAATAAATGTGTCCAGACAACCATTCTGAAAAGGACCACTTCCCATGAAGAAATAGCAAAACACGCACATTAGGATTCATGATGTTAGGGAACCAAGAAAATAGTAATAAGTGGGCTATTCATTGATAAGAGAAAACCTGACCTTGTTGCAGTATTGTACTATTATCACAGCAAGCCAAATTAGATGATATAATAAACATATAGTATGGTAGGTGTGAACGTTGTTTACATAAAAGACGAGTATCTTATAGAAACAAGAGACACTAGGGAAATGTCAATAGCTGTCCTCGCAGATGTTGTTTGTGGGCAAAGTTATGATGTCTGATGGTGAGTGATAAAGTCAGAGCCTAAATGCAAAATATCAACGTTGTACATATTCTGCATTTACATAATGAATCTGTTCTACATGAGTTGGCTAACTGAAATGTAAAGCCTGTAAAGTAAAGAGTAAGGAGAAAGTCTGCAAGCTAGTTAAAGCAGACATTTTAAGTTTATATATCTATTGGACCCTTTGTGATATTTAAGCTGTCTATTCTCTACTCACTCTTTTACTAAGCTGTATGCTGCTGCTGCAGAGCTCATTTGCAAACACTTGCAGTGGCTGCTGCAGCTGGTTTTGTGCTGTGTTGCGCTTATTATAGCTTCTTACTGTATATAAGATTTCATAAACCCCACTCCCATCCCAGAATCCACCTGTAGGCTCTGAAGGATTCATCAGATGTGCTTGCAGCGTCCAGCCATTTCTGTAACTTTCAGCAATGGCCAGGTGAGAGAAGAGAAAGTAAGCAGTTGTTACACAGCTGTTGTATGAAAGTTTTTGTGTTTATAACCGAGTGCAACACTATGAATGCCCTCCAGGAGAAACTGAAAATGTGCCCCATTATCCCCATATTTAAACAATCATCAGGTCTCGCCCCTCTGTGTGATGGCTGTTCAAAACAACTATAAACACGTTTTCCTTCCTAAGTGTTCGGAAAACACGTCGTACAAACTAAATCTTTCTCTAGCATAAACCAGCCTGAGTCTCAGTTCTCATAGGGGAGGAGTTTAACATCACTCCCCAAACCCTGAGCTTGGTGAATGCTTGCGGGGAGTGACAAGGCCAGATGCTTGACACTACTTTTGATTCTAGAGGGTCTTCACTTTAAGAAATTGTCAATTTGGGTTCTAATTCAGTGCAGCTAATCAGCACATGATGCACTCAACCTTTGGTCTCGCTGAGATTTCTATAGAATACAAAAAAAAAAAAAATGTTTTCCCACCAAACCACTCATGAGATGTTCATGGCAGTTTTAAAAAAGAAATCCGTTTAATTTTATTTGGTATTGGATTTTCCATTAAGTGGAAGATTGAGGCAAGTACCTCGAACATACTTTAGTTGCCTTGTGGGCCTCAGCAACACAATCACTAGTCCTGTGGTTACATTTTGGAGTGTGGTCTTGGCATTCTTGGTCCCATCTTCAGGAAGGGAAATGGGATAACTTGTTGTTGTGCATGTTTGTGTATCTTTTCAGAGGGAGCACTTTGGCAGGCACCATTACCGCCCAGCAGTAAATTGCCTTGTAAATTATAGTGCCGGGGTAATAAAGCCAGATTTGTATATCACCGGGACTGGAGACTGTGTCTGTCTTGTAAATTTAATTAAACAGCAGGTGCAAAATCAGGTCATATGGCTTTGATGTGCCCCATGTGAGAATGACAACCAGACAAAGATTCTAATACGGGGAGCATTTACATATTTTTGCATGCGGCGGGCGGCTTGTATGGAGGTAGGGGGAGACTCGCCTATCAACTTGTAGTATATTAAATTTCCCCCAAATTAAAGATGATTCAAATTAGCTGCCACCTTCAATTTTAATAGATCTACAGCAAAATAAACGGTTAAGCTCTTTAAAACACAGCCTCTTGCTTGGAGAGTGTGCATAAACTCAGCCATTACCAACACCTAGTGCCGACTGAAACGCTTTCAGACTAATTGGTTTTTATTGCCTGTCTACTGTACATTACCCAACATCAGAACTAACCCATTAGAATGCAATTAAAATACTTCTCAAGAACTTAAGATAAATAAAATGTGACATCAAGCTAAACCAGCGCCTGCAGTATAGTATATTACCAAAACTGTGATTTTCTTGCCAACTAGAATTGTGTTTTAATATAGATCTCCGTCTGGCTGATGTGCACTGAAGCCAAAAATCATCCTCTTATGGCTGTACTTGACCTGTGACACTGTCAACGTGCTGTCTGGGTTCCAGAAGGCCCTTTCCTCTACGTCGGTTTGAGCTCACTGCCAGAGAGCCTACGAACGTGTCAGCGGCATCAGTTGACCTGACGGCAACACCTTCGCTTGTTTCTCTTTTTTTGTGTTGGGAGGAAGTGTTGATAATTACCACCTAGGATGTAGCCATCTGTGCCGCCCTTTCACGGCCTGTTAAGCTTGCTTTTCAGAAAGTTTACTGTTGACAGAGGGCACGCGAGAGAAGTGAACGCCAGAGCGCGTTAAAAAGACTGCACACTCAAGCAATATTAAAAGCAGCGCTAAGGAGCTGATTTACAGGGAGAAGGTGGAGGAAGAGGCAAAGGGGGAAGAATAGAAGAAGAGGGGTGGGGGGCAAAGATTAGGTGCAAAACTATGGAGGGGGTCTTGGAGGAATTGTTGAGGTTGAGTGCGCTCATTAATAAACTTAAATCAAGCAGAGTAATCGTGAAAACTTGCAACTAAGTGCAACTAGTGAACATAAAATCATTTAAACCAGACTGAAGTGAGTATTCTCATTACTGAGTCACTTTCAAAGTGACCGCACACAAGATCACAGTCCCTATCTTGGTTTTGTCCCAGCTTGCAAGATTTCCACTTGCTCCAGCTCAGTAACTTTTCATCAAAACCATCCATCACTCAGAGCTGCCTATTGTCGTCAGCCATGAGGGACACCTGTGTTTCTGCCATAAGGCAGCAGTTATCATGAAGCTGTCAGATATCTGTCACTATGGCAGGATCTATGTGGAAACCTTCGCTGTCAAAACCTGTCAAATTTCACTGAGTCTTTAATGAGAAAAGCCAAGTTGAAACCACAGGCACAGACGTCTGTGTGTTTGTGAGAGTGAGAGGTAGAGATAGAGCAGGCTGAGGGAACAGGTGCATGGCTGGAAGCTGTGGTGGTGGTAGGAGCAGTAAGGGCCCAGTACAGTACGTCATCTCTGATAGCTGATGGTTCCAGTCCAACTAATCAAACACATCAACTGCCAGTGACTAAAAGACACACGACTGACATTACATAAAGAGCAGTGGGCTGGAAATTGATCCAGCTCCACACAAAGTTCATGTTAAATCAACAGTCAAAAATTCTTCTTTTCTACTGTAGCCTCAGGTATTTTAAAAAATCTATTTGTTGGCTGTATAAAAAGAAAACGTTTCTTACTAAACCAAATGTAAATAGAACTTGAAAACATTTCTTTGAGTAATTTCCCTAAAGTTCTCTTTGCACCTGGCAATATCATAATCAACTCAAGCCTGTTTGCATTTGACTATGCACTCTTTTGCAAACCAAATCCCTAAGGTCTTTGCTGTTCTCCGGTATGTCATCATGACAGAAAACAGTGTTTGTTACTTCCCCTGCAGCCCTCGACAACCGTTATCCTCACCAGGCAGGCCTGCCGTCCCAACAGGCCTGTCAGAGGCCAGGTGAGGAGGCTCAGGTGAATGACCCCAGGCAAACTTCTCCCAGATAAAATCGAGAGGAGGAGGAGGGAAGTGGAGCAGGAAAGCAAACACAGGGGGTTGTAGAAGAAGTGGGATGATGTAGATGAGTTTTATTAAGGTGCACAGCATGGCAAGAAGGTAAGTCAAGCGAAACTAAAGGTAAAGGGAGAGGAGGTATGGAATGACACATGAAGAGGGGTAGAAAGAGGGAGGAGGGAAGATTGAGGGTATGCAAGTCAAACATTGACATTTTCTTGTGCATCTGCAAATCAACAAAGACAGACAGATTTTTTTTTAATTATTATTAAAGGATTGTTGGACATTTCGGGAAATACACGTTTTCACTTCAAAGTGGTACCCATGTTCTCATCTAACTCTCAGCAAGAAAACAAATGTGTTTTTAAAAAAAGTAGAACTATTCCTTTAATTAGATAAAATCTTGCTCTAATATTTTGATAAATCCCAAAGATGTTGTCTGTGACTTTGCTAGAAATTAACCTTTTCAAGTCACAATCTGTGCAGTTGATTTTTAGAACAACAAATGCTATACATCCCCTTTGTTGTTGATCTTACAAGCCAGCGCCTTTTCTTGCTGAACCAGAGGAAGCTAATGAGAGCTAATAGGTGTCATATAAGGGACAATGAGAAGTACAACTACATGCTGGGATAAAACAGATCAGAGGCGGGGTCCTGTCATTTTATGTCAGTCACTGGCTGATGTAAAATGGCCCCTGGTCACAATTAGAGTCATATGTGGAAGTATGAGTGAATGCACATGCGTATTATTAACCCTTAACCCCCATCGAGAGCTAGCATGGAACTCTTTTGTTTTTACTGTCAGCGTGTGCTTACTCGATTCTTAAATGCTGCCCATCAGTGTGACATGTCAGGACTGAGGAAAGAGCCTCTAGACTGAGCATTCATAAGAATGAATGAACAGGAAACAGTATATTGCTGTATACTGTTTGCTGAAGACTACTTCCTGCCTTTAATGACGCATGAGTAAACAAATAAGGTTGCTGAACCATACAGAAAGAATCCCTGATCTTCAAGACCCTAGCTGCTTTGTAATTTTGTTGCAGCCTTCAAAAATGTGCAGAAGTGGACTCTATAGAACCTGCATTTTAATCTTTGGACACTGACAACATTTCAACTCTCAGTATTTGTCAGTGTGTGTGTCATTATTGACAAACAGGCTGTTTTTGCAGCACTCTAGTTCCCTCTTCTGGCAAGCGGATTTACCATTAACATCAAGTAAGTCATTATATTACTTACAACACAACTACTTAATGACCTTCTGCTATACCATAGTGCTCATGAGAATTTACCTTTAGTTCCTGAGATGTCTCTCACTACTGAGTTCTGCTGAACTCAACAAGCTATGCTGAGTAAGATGAAGCAGAGACATTTTAGACTAGAAGTAGCATTACTAGTAGTGTAGATACTGTAGTGTGGACTCACACAGAGCAACACTTATGGTGATGAACACAATGGTACATTTAACTCCACGTGTTCTTTTTAAAAGGTACTTTTCCTGTGCAGAGGAAAGTTTTTCATGTCTATCAACTGAATTTGTTTTTTGTTTTTTAGGTTCTACAAGGACTAGACCGGAGGTACAAGGGGTCATGTGATGAATCTAAGGGACTGTTATAGGTTTACTCTGGTAGGAAAAGAAATTTAAATTCTGCTACACAATATTATGTTTATTTTTTTTAGACCTTTAATCTTTTTTTCTTGTGAAATACTGGATAGTTTTAGCTCTTCGGGCCTCCCAAAAGTAACAAAAAACAGAGTAAAATTAAAAACATGCTCACGGTCATGCACCCTGTGATGAGGGGTCGTGAGTAGATGTTGCTTCATATTAAGGGGTCACAAGCAAAAGAGGTTTAGGGAAACACTGGACTAGAATATATCAAGAAAATGTTTGCTTGGGCACTTTTCCACTGAAAATTCTACTGTTTCAAGATATTTTGTGTAAGAGACAGACACACCTCATGCGTAACACTAGGAGAGATCAGTTTTAACATGCATTGTGACTGTAATAAGATGTTCTATATTCTCCTGCATTGATGCTATAGTATTAAAGGTTAAGAGTTTGTTGGTTAGTTGTTTTGTAAGTGCAGAGCAGCAGAGGAGAGGATGCTGATGGGGAGCAGGAGAAGGACTTGGCAGCAAGGTGTTGGAAGGTAAAGCCAGAGCAGAGCAACCTGATCGGCCTGCAGCCAGCACACGTGTGATAGCAGAACCTTGTGTTCCATACAGAGCAGGTGCAAAGGCCTTGTCTCTTCCCTTTTCATCCATCCGTTTCTCAGTGATGGAGCTTGGCTCTCTGTCTCCTGTTTCTCTGAGGTTCAGCTCTTTGTCTTCCAGGTGATACACTCCTCCCTATCTCTCCCTATCAGCCCACCCCCCCCCCCCCCCCCCCCCCCCCCCCCCCCCCCCCCCCCCCCCCCCCCCTCTCTTCTCTACTTT
>CM022480.1:14296939-14375547 GCA_011952105.1 Coreoperca whiteheadi | reverse complement strand
GATGGCCCATCCTTGAAGCGGCTCTCCGCTCCAGCTCTGATGGTGTGTTTAGGTTGGCAACGGGTCGTCATCGCCTTTGCTGCACTTGCACTTGCAGCACAGGACGATGGGAGTGGCCAGAAGGAGGAAGGGGGAAGCAACCAGCAGGAGCAGCCCGAAGCCAGCAAAGATCCCCACAACCTGCAGGGAGACATCAGCAAAAATGAAATACACTGGTTTATATACACACTCTTGTACATACAGTAGCAGGTGCATGTAGGGGTTGGGTGCAGTGATGTTACACCCCAAAATCAAAAATATGTCTTTTTCTTACCTGTTGGGCTATTTATCAGCAAAGTCTCTTTCCAAAAATCATAACCTGGTTACTCAAAATAATCCACAGTCCTTGTTGCCAGTAGTTTCATGTAGGAACTACTGCTAGAAAGAAAATAGTCCCTCCATGCAACTGCTCGCAACAAGGTCTGTGGATTATCTTGAGTAACCGGGTCATGATTTCTGAAAAGAGAAATTGCTAATGAGTTTTTCAAATGTATTTTTTTGCGCTTTGAGCACCACAAGTTGAGTGCCACATACGGCCAATATCTCCAAAACTGCAACTCACACCAAAACAATCTAGATGGATAAATAGCACTACAGGTTAGAGTAAAAGTATGTATTTTTGATTTTGGGGTGAGCTTTCCCTTCAAAGCTTATTACTTGACAGTATCATCCTATAGAACACAAGTCCACAAAATGTATCAGTGCCTTACTTTAGCATGCCTAAAATATCTTTGATACATCACACATAAGAGGTGAGAACGTCAGTTACTTACAACTTTTTAACTATTGTTTGTGTTACTTTTTATTGTGCAAGACGACAGTGGTGATTTTTTTTTTTTTTTTAAATCTGTTTCACATGCTCTTGCCTTGAATTCTTCCAATCAACTGCGATACCACATGTTTGCCTGCAGATGGCACACAATGCCTCAAAACAGCAAACCTTTTTCAGCGCAGTTGCTTCAAAATGCTTCAGAACTTCCAGTAACTTGACAATTGGCAATACGGAATCATTTATTTTTTAAAAATTAACAGCATATAAATTAGGTTCTCACTTCCTATCGCAAACTACAATGGACGGTGACGGTCATGTTTGAGATGATGTTCAAGACACTGGCAACTACCACAGATGATCTTGACAGATGATTTTGTTTGGTTGCAGTGAGGGTGTTGCCAAGGATCACCCACATCTTGTGACATAATCATTAAATTGCCAAATCAACTGACACATTGATTGGCTTGTAAGAAGCTTTACTGGTTCTCTGTCTCAGCATGAACACCAGGAAAGCTGTTGATGGGCAGTTGTAATGTGGGTAGAACATACGATGTTCAGAATAAGGGATGACGGGATGGTCGGAACAACTATTAACATATCCTAATCCTAACTAATCATGGATTAAAACAATAGTCTGTGCAATGCTAACATTACCAAGGTAAAACTGATAACAAAGTTGATGTTTTCAATAGATTCATTACGGTTATAAGCATGGCAAGTTAATTAGTAAATTCACCACATGGGGGAGCCAGACACCAGCAATTCAGAGCCATAAAATGGAATACATAACATCCAGTCACATGCAACAGTGACTTTTAATAGCACAATGCGTTTTCTCCGGTTTTGGGGTATCACTTGCAAACAGGTTTCTGCCTGTTTTTTAACACATTACTAACTGTCCTTACAGCTAGAATACAGGCTGTGCTGTAGAGGAAAGTACAGTATATTGAGCGCAATTTGCTCTAACTGACGGACCCTGATGATGCTTACATGTTTAGGACTTGACCTTCCTTGTAAAGGATGGTATGGCTCTTGCGGAAACATAGACCCCATGTCATCAGATACAGACAGGGAGAGAAGATGTTTTTTGCACGAGAGGTTTGCCCTGGTGCATCTTGTATTCATGAGGAAATGAGAGGGAGGCTTTTTAGACGCGAAGGAACGAGGGGGGGGGTGAAATGAGGAGAGCAAGAGAGAAACAAAGGCACACAGAGCAGTGAAGCTATAGCCGGCTTCCACCAGCTGAACTGTAATCATATGACTAAGCCTGCCCCACTGGGCAACAGATGCCAGTGTGTATGCTAATGTTGACAAAATAACAAGTATGTTGGACAAAGGGACGTGCCACCCCACAAATAGATTATTTGAGTGAGTGAGTGAGAGAGACAGGGGGGGTTTCTCACCTGTGTTCTGTGCCAGATAACAGATGCCCTAGAGTGGCCCAGTTTGTTTCGACAGGGCCCTTTGTCATAGTGGATCAGGAGAAAGTCATCCTGACATGCAAGCACACACAATACAGATAAAGATTGACCATTATCAGTTTGAAAGACACAGACAGCTGTTCTGAGAAAATTGCTTTTTAAATGACCTGTGTGGTGCGGTCCTCTGCGCTCACACAATTAAGATTACATAAGGCACCACAGCTCATAAAAAAAACAAAACAATACATCTTATTCCTTTCTTGTCAAGGTTAAGCTACAATTTCCTGATAATGAAAGCCATTGCTGACGCAGGGAGACAAATGTCTACATCCAGGATTATCACAATGTGCAAAACACAGATCCATTATAACATTATACTGTATAGATTTTTAGAGCTGGAAAAAAATGCATTATCTTGCTCTCTATTGCAGTGAACATCCAAGAATAAAGAAATTATGAAGACCAAACTCACATCCAGGGACTCCAGACAGTACCAGCAGAAGGCATGTTTGCAGTTCTTGCACATCATCTGTGCACAGCCCTCGTCCCTCTCGATGTAAACTTTACATTTAGGACACCGCTTGATTGGTGCGTCATCCTCTTCGTTCTTATAGAAAGAGCTGGGAAGAAGCGAGACACAAGCCTGATGTGTTTTTTTATTCCAACCATGACATAAAATCCCAAATCACTCAACGTTCACTTTATGAGAAGTGCTTGGGATGAGACTGCTTCAACGCAGTAATCAATATTTACAATCGTTGGCGTTAACAGGATTGTGTGAAACGGTGGATAGCATTAGTTCAGGAGCTGACAACTCTTTCTAAAAACCAGAAAGTAAAGTGCTGACTCATGCAATCTGGAGGCGAGCAGGGAGCTGTTATTCTGGGCATTGTCCTAAGACAGCCAACAAGCCCATTCATTTTTAGTGGAGAGGGCATTCAAAGGAGGTTTCTCCAGCCCTCTTCCTCAAAGCAATAACAAAATGCTTGTGGTGTAAAGAAGAACCAGCTTTTAGAGACATCCTTACAGTGAACAAGTGTAGTTCAAACACTGGAGGCTCTTTATAACTAAGAGTAGACCGGTTAATCCTCTCTCACTCCACTGTGGCCTTTGAGCTTGGTCCTGAACCTGTGCAGATAGAGAAAAGCTCTGGAGAGCTAATGACGTTTCCAGAGTAAGAGGATATCATAAAGAAACGGGTCAGCTGCACGTCTCCGGGCAGCCCACTTCTGCCCTCACAGACAGATCCTGTATCCTTAAAATGAATAATAGGCTCATCGCAGACTGCTTTACGGCAGTTCAGTTTCAGCAGATTTTTTTAGATCTGCCTATTACTTTGTGCTTGAGCCCTGGCTGATGCTCAACTGAGCAGTGGCTGCAAAACAGCCAACCAGACTGGCTGTCAGTCCTTATTTAAGGACGCGCTGAATGAATCCTGCTGTATATTCACAAGTGGCTCTGAACTCTGGGTCTATGGGAGCTGAGCATGACGTGTGGATTGCTACTCCAGTTCTGAGAAAATTAGTATCATTTCCAGGTATCTGCAGAGGCTTTACAGCGGTTGATACTGTCATCAATTTATTTACTTGTTAAAAATGTCTAATATTTTTGTTAATACTTTTGTAACAGCTAAAAATACACCTGGTTTAAGTAGGCTAATAATCACTTATGCTAATAAATTTATATCTACAATTACATTCTTGACCAATTTTAAGGGTTATTTTGATTACATTTTGTAGCCAGTAGCTTATACTAGGGCTGCAACTAACTATTATTTTCTTTACGGATCTTTTTCGAATTATGGTCCAACTTCTAAAAGACCTATTCAAATTGTTTGCGAGCAAGAGTCCAAAACCCAAAAGACATTTAGGTAAGTATCATAAAAGACCAAGACACATTCACATTTCAGAAGCTGAAATTCTATTCTGGCATTTTTGCTTAAACAATGTCTTCAACAACGAGTTGATTATCAAAATACTTGCAGATTCATTTTCTGTTGACTAATTAATCGTTTCAACTCTAGCTAACACAGCTGCTGAATGGGTCACCAGAAGAGAAGCACGTATGAATGTGTTGATCAGATTATAAAGTAGAGAGAAATTGAGAAAACAGGAATTTAAACAGCAACTGTACGTTAGATCTTAAAGGGATAAACACTTGAAAGGCAGTACCTGTTTTCTCCTGGTAGGAAGGAGGTAATGGGCAGGTTGTGCTCTTGGCAGGCCTGACCGGGGTGCCAGTTGGCCTTGCAGGCTGAGCAGAACTCGAGGGCACAGACGGCGCACTGGACCAGCTGGGGTAGCGCTGGAGAATCTGCTTCCTTTAACTGGCATACAGCCTGGCAGGTCGAGGACGGGCACCACGTCCGGCACGGGTCCAGCAGCACCTCTAATGGCACAAAATAAGTGCCAGGGTCATGGACAGTATCTCTCTTAAAGGGTTAGTAATCCAAATCACAAAAATCATTTTTAGTCGAACCTCTATTTTTTGATAGAAGGTAGTTGTCATGCTGGTGTGGAATTTTTAAGCATCACAAGAAATGCTCCATTGTTGCGGTGGCAGCTGATATTTGAGTGAAGAGACAATTTAAGGAAGGGAGAATTGACGTACAACTTGACATGAATTGGTAAAAGCCGTCCAACACATAGATATTTGATATAATGTACAATTTTCAAGATTCATTTTGGTACCAGCTGTTCTAAGTTCATAGATTGATGCATTTGCCCTTGTATCCTCTCCTTCTTTCCCCATGCCTCTCTGCCAAGAACTCGGAGCACACATTCCTCATGCACTCTTGTCTCAGCCTGAGAAATATGGAACGGTTACAGCAACTGTTCTGCCTGACTGGACTGGGACATTGATGAGACGGCTGACTGCCCTTATCCAGGCAGCATCAACAGCTATTTCTGAGGCATTCTGGGGATTTTTATTCATTTTTGGGACCCCCCTCTGTGTTCCTATACATGTGTTTGGCTTTGTGTTTGTGAATTTATTTGGGCAGATGAGATCTGCATATATTGTGTACAGCTTGTGCGTCTGTGTAGGTGGAGAACCTGCAGGGTGAGTACCATCAAAGAATGATAGCACGGCTTGGTTACTGCGTTCTCTGTTAGCGAGGGAGCTCTAATATTACTGATTAGCATGTCTACATTGACAGCATGGAGTGAAGGGACACAGGCCTGCCATTATCTTTCCAGCACTGATATCCAAACCGTTTAGCAGTAGGTTAACATTTAATCTACAAACCGTATCAACTGCAGACATTGAATACATAGCTGCACACTGAGGCAGAGATAAAAAGGATTTGACTAAAATATCTTGCTATGCTAAGAGACCTGCCTCCAACAGAGTCAGCCAGACAGTTTACGAGTCTAGAGCCGAACCAATCCAATTAGAATCTCTTTAAACAAAGTCTGGGAGGCTTTCCCCTTCATGTATATTTGATGGGAGCTGGTGTTACACTTTGATGAGGATGACAGGGTTGAGTCAGAATACTACAGTACAAATCAGACAAATGTTAGGCCTGAGTACCTGTCACGAGAATAGTCCTTGCCTGCATGATGATTTGCAGTTCATGAATGGTATTGAATCCATAATCTTTGGTGTCAGAAGTCAAAATTCAAAACACTAAATTCTGAATCAGTTGACTGTTGTTTAGAGTCGACATGATTAACTGCATGGAGAGAAAACAGACAACTTAACAACACCTGTCAGTTTTGAAGATTGAAATTTACTGAGCAAACAAGCATTGCTCAAATCTTTTCTATTAGCTTTCCACAGATACCCCATGGCATAATTCAATAGCAAAAAGGTCCACAGGGGGTAAATGATTGATTCCAGACCGAGTGAGCAGCAGTTCGGCTACACTTGCAAGACAGGATTTTCGTGATGCTTGTGTGTGTCACAGTAAAATACAGTATCCCTGGACAACAGAAGGGTCCACGTGTGCCTGTGACACACCGTCACTGCCCACACATCACCCACTGAGAAACTCTAGAGATAACACCAACATACTTGGGATGCTTTACATTGACTCACCCCTTTCAAACTGAAGCTTCTTGTATCTCTGCATCATCTCCGTGGCCACCATGCACTCAATCTGGAGGGAGAGAGGAGAAGAGAAGTGGGAGGGAAATAAGCAGGTCATTGTGCATATTTATAGACAGAAGCTGCAAGGAGCAATTACACATTCAGTATGTGGACATATTCATTTCCATAACAATGTCTAATTAAGATTTCTTCAAGACCAGAACTTACTTACCGATAAGGCCTTTTATTCTAGTCTCAGGTAGAAAAAGAGAATCCAAAGGCCAAAATGTATTCAAGGTTCATACACAGGCCCGCTCAAGGTTAAATGTTTTCATCTATTGGGCAATGAAATGAGCATTCGGGCTTTGTAAAAGACCAGTCGATTACAAGGTGAAGGCATTGCTGTCTGAGCAGACCGGAATGTGGCATGCTCTGCCTGACTGGCAGCAGTAGCTGGGGTTCCATTAAGGGCCAGTGACACTGTCGGATTAGAAACATACGGCCGTCGTGTGCTGAACCGTGCTGTGCCCACGGGCCTCCGAGACCAAGTGAGAGAGTGAGCGAGTCCATCAACCAAACTGCCGGGAGGATGAGGAGCGCTTTGCCCTGAGACTGACCTCTGCTAGGAACGCAGGCACGCTCGTTATAATGAAATAAACACACTGGCAGGTGGAGCGCAGACTCATCTTGAGTAAAGCTAGAGCTTTGAGGGGGAGTATAGGTGCAACTAACTAACTTGTTGGTTTTACCAACACAATTATGTACACCACTGTGAAAAAAAAAAAAAAAAAAAAAAAGAAGTGGCCTAAGACCTAAACCGAAACATACTGGACATTATTATACAAGTTCATGAGCCTGAAGAGCTGCAGGGGATGTTCTGATATTGGCAGCCAGTCACCACCTAATAGACAAATTCATCTAATGAAGTAAAAATCTGACATTTCCTTTTCTCAATACCTCATTTTCCTGCAAGTGTCCTCTTTTGGGACAGGCAGAGTCTGGACAGCTAATTGCAGTTTCAAGGCCTTCTTTAATCAGGAGTTCCACATACTGCTTCAGGCACTAAGGGAAAAACAGACAGACAGACAGACAAATACAACATTGACCTAGTTCAATATCCTGTCAGTCAGTTGAAAAACAAAACAAACAGACCACGCACCAGAAAAGTTGGTAAACAAACACTGCTCTATGGGTCTCTTTATCGTTATCTCGGTCTGTCACCTCAGAAAAAAAAGGCGTGAATATGTGACAGTATTTGTTGAAAAGATTAAAAATAAAAGCAGCACTAACTTATATTTTTACTCTAACAGTGGATCAAATGAATATCTGTAATGTGAAAGGGCTCCCTGGCAGCGACGAACCCACTAAAATTATCACCTGACTCTGTAGTTCTACGGAGCAATTTAGCTTCTTTAAGCTTTGGTTCTGGTTTTTACGGCCTGCAACTTTACTGCTTTGGTTCAGCCCATTTCCAGCCACAGCAGGAACCTGTTCTCAGCCAAACCAAACAAACCCACTGTATGCTAACTGCCTATTATCTCTTTGATGGGAGACCGTGAGCTGTCTTTGTTTGTAAATTTACATTTATGAAACAACCAATGACTGATTCTTTAAGATGCTGAAAAATTTTGAAGATTGTGAGATTCATTAGAATTTCCATTTAAAAGACAGACATTAACTGGCTTCTATTCAGTTTATTTTGCTACACTGTGTAATTTGTGTTTGTAAAAGAGGAATCGGTATCAAATATCAACTGGTTGATTAAAAAAAAAAAAACAACAAAAAAACAAGCTTAAGTGAGACATCACTCTTTGGGTTTACATTGTAGTTGACCTCTGTGGTAACTGAACTTCGGTCATTTGTGCCATCACCCAGACTGCGTTTTAGGAAGTGGCTTCTATTTTTAATGGTCATTGTTGTATATTATTTCCTCATCTCTGGACTAAATTGGTTAAGATCTGAGAGGCAATTGGTCTTATTGTTCCTCTGTCCCAACCTTTTCACATGGGTCCAGTGTTACATAGGAGGGATGTGAGATTTGTAATAGATCTAGAGGCCACTACTGATTTTAATAGTGAAAATCCTGTGTGGCTCTTAAGTTAAAATCCATCTGAATGTCACATTTCTTTAAGTGTGGAGACAGATTGTGCTTGCAGCACATAAACAGTCATTTTGGTGACTTCTGCTCTTTGAATATTGCTCAATAAAAAAAATAGTTTTGTTTGATACAGTATAAACTTGATTTGTGGATCTTTTTTTTTAAAGTCATCAGTCTGTTGACAGCTTCAGGAAACTTGTTGCTGTTTATAGAGTGTCCTGCTCACCAGTGTACAGAAGACACATTGGCACTGTGTGATGGTGGTCATCTGCTCCAGAGGGAACTCTCCAAGGCACAGCTTACATGAGACCAGGGGGTCCATCGCCAGCTCCCAGGTGGGACGGTACCGTGCCGTCGTCATCTTCACCGCCATCGAGCTTAAACACAACAGAAAGACAGAGAGAGGGGAGGGAGAAGAGACGGTGAAAGGGCAGAGAGCTACAGTTAATGAAGCCAAATGCATCCTGAAATAAAGTGAACAAAAGTAGACTGGATAGTGCTCATCATCCTGCTGATGACAAAGGAAGTCCTTAAAGTGAGAATATATGTGGCCCCAAGATGTGCTTTATTTGTTGTGATACAAATCAGCATGACAGTATGAGCGCAGACTGAAAATGCATTTTCAGGGTGCACACACACACAAACAGGCCTGCTGTATGCAGAATGGCACCAGCACTCAGGATAAATGTCTCTGGTCAGCTGCATTTATTTTTATACCAGGCCTCATGCTTTCTGGCAGTGAAAAAGCAAAAAAAAAAAAAAAGCACAGTTCAAAAGCTCCTGTAGCTATCAGCTATCTCAGCTCCTTGGGAAATTTTCACTTGCGATAAATTAACTCCCCTCTCACTGCGCGTCATCGCTTCTCTTTCGTGAGAGTCAGAGAGGGTTATTTTAGGCCGTCTCGTCTCACTCTCTCCTTCCTTCTGCAGCTAAGAGCAAAGAGCGCCCACTCGGCTGTTTACAGGAAGTGGTCCACACACACACACAACGTCAACACTGTCAAGCTCTCCCCGTGCTGCTTAGCAACCGGCTGAAGGAGGATTTTGGAGGTGGATGGGGCAGTGGATAGGAGGGAGAGAGAAGCATGGCCGAGGAGAAGAGACGGGCAGAGATCGCGGTTTGCTTTCACTGGTCAGCTACAGTCTGCCGCAGTGTGCACCTGCCTGTTCACAGAAGCACAAGAAGAGGACAGCGAGTAGGAGGAGAGGGGTTGAAGAATTCACGTGAACGCTCCATGGACTCTTGTGCTGTCTACATGTGCTACCCAGAGAGGGGAGTGGAGAGAAAGAGACAGTGTGTTCTGGTTTAGCAGAGATCACACCACCCCTCTTAACAACACATTTAATCTTTTAAAAAGGAGTAGGAAAAATGCAGGCTGTTGCATCCAGCATGGATCAACTTCATTAGGGTTCTAGGTGAAGGCAATCCTCATGATACATGCTAGAGAAATAAAATAAAAATGAGACAGACTGATCTGTTGGGGTAATGAGGCAAAACCAGGGAGTCATGTGATGGGCTGTAGCCTTTGGTGCAAGGTGATGCATCAGGAAGGACATATCATTTCTTTCTTATTAAATATCGTTATTTGGCCCCACGTAACACGGAAATAATGTTGCTGTTTAATGGTGCACCAAGAGACGAAAGAGGAACGTTCTCAAAGGCAACGTCAGTGAGGATACATGATACATGAGCATCCTATGTGGAAGTTTATTATTAGAAAGACACTTAATTGGAAATCTGTGAGTGATTGAATACTGCATCAACACTCTTCATTGTAGTTTTGTCAAACTAGCAAAGACAGCAGCAGAAATGTAGACGTCATAAGATTTTTGTTTTCTTATTCATCATTTAGACAAATTTATTGGATGTGTGTTCAGTGATGGTTTCAGAAGCCAGATGGCATCGTATTTTCACAGCTTTAACATGAATGTTAGCAGTCAAGAAGATTAATAGAGTCCATGGATATATTTTTTCCCCCCATAGGCAAATAATTTTATTTAGAATCTTAAGCTGGTCTCATTGCTGACTTGTGTCTTCATCAATAAACACATTTTCATTGTCAGCAAGTGTATTTTCATGTTTAGTCACATAAAGTGATACAACTCAGTCTAGTGCCCCATTTAGACATAGATTCGTAGAATCCACAGACTTGTTGTGAGCAGTTTCATGTAGCAAATATTGATAGTTCCTACATGAAACTGCTCACAACAAGGTCTGTGGATTATCTTGAGTAACTGTTTTTGATGTACAGTGAGCTGAACCTATCCGTTTGCAATTAATGAACGTGAACGTCGTTAAGTCCCGCGAGAGTTACACGCTATGTTTTACGGCACCAGGCATGCCGATGTTTATGGTCACAGATTTTTGAAACGACACAGCGAGCTGAAGCATCCGACCAGTCTTGGGAAATATCGACAAGTGAATGATGATCACAAGAAATCATTAAAAAGGGTAAGACCACAAACCACCAGCCGCGACGTTCCTCCACCCAAGTCAAACATTTTGTAAAGGAAAAAAACGGAAGAAATGAACGTGAACTAGTTCATTTTTTGGTACTGTAAAATTCTAAATTGTGAACTAGTTCATGTTACTCTGTGTGAACTGAGCTTTGAGCTAGCTCTTGTGAAGTGTGAACTTGCACAATACTGTCTACACCCGATATCTCCAAAACTCTGCAACTCACACCAAGACTATCTGGATGGATAAATGGCACTACAGAGAAGAGGAAAAATATGTATTTTTGATTTTGAGGTGAACTGTCCCTCGCCTGTAAATGAGCTACAAACTCAGTTATCAGTAAGTGACGTCCATTCTGATGATGCTCGACTAGGAATAACGTCATTTGATCAAAACCGATTGCCTCAATTCTGCCTCCTTTGCATCTCTTCATCGTGTCTTAAGTAGGAGGAACGAGGAGGAAATTGAAAAGTGAGAAAAAGCAAACAGGATAAATAAGAAAAAATGAGATGCACCTCATATCTGACTCACTCCGATCACCTGGCATTCATCCATCTATCCAGCATCCATCACACTGACCAGAAAGAACTGAGCTGTGCGGAATCTCTATTATGTAGGTACTCAACTTGTATACGAAAGCTTAAATGGCAATTTGTTATCAGGATGGAGCCAAGGACTTACAAACATGACCCTCAGGGGAGTGTGTGGGAAGCCGTGTGTTCTGGTGGTCCACAATAATACATGAAAGTCTTTACCACTGAAGTAATCAAATCACAATTGGAAATACAGCCACACAGGTGAGCCAGAAGTACAGGTTACAGAAGCATCAGTCATAAAAACCTCCAAATGATTTAATGTAGCAGTAGAAACAGTCAAATTTGCAAATTTGAAGTATATTATTCTGCCAACGTGGACAAACTTCACAGGCAAAGAGGAAGACGTTGAGGGTTCAATTATAGGACTGTGGCAGACCCTTCACAGGACCAGTGCTGAACACTAAACGATATCAACATCATCCTTTGTGGTAGAGTCTCAAAACTGTACAGCTGACGCAGTCCCACGAGGAATGAAATTAGTCTGATTCTTTATCTGCCTCCTTGTCTGAGCTACTGAACTTCATTAGCCCTGTAGCAAAAAAAAAACAACAACAAAAAAACACTGATGGCAAAATGTAATTCACACTACACAGAGCAGGACTTTCTAATAGATTTGAATCTCTTTCTCTCCTCCCAGACTTTATATTGGCTGTGCAAATGCTGACAGGCTGGGTCGATAGGATACAAATGAAATAGTTTGGTAAGGATGGCCTGAGGACAGGCGAGCAAGGGAGAAAGAAAGAGCAACAATCGAGAAATCGAGTTTTCATGAGAAAAGGTGGTGCAGTGCCACCCCCCCCCCTCGCTGCATGATTAACTAGATGGTCCAATATTACTGAGAAACACACACACACACACACACAGAATATTCCAAGCAATGGGAATATTTCATGCAGGCCTCTGGTAATACTATACGTCCGAAAAGGTCGGGTCAGAGGGCTAAAAATCAATAAAGAGGGAGTCAGAAGTCAAACATCCATCCTGAGATGTGGTCACCACGTGTCAGTCATCAGTCTGAGGAGGCTCCATTCATAGCTTACCAGGCTACAGCAGCACTCATGCGATAAGGACTCCATATCCAAGGAACAAAACACATACACACTAACAATCTATTGCATAACAGGGGTGGAAATG
The DNA here is from genome assembly GCA_011952105.1 of Coreoperca whiteheadi. NCBI lineage: Eukaryota > Metazoa > Chordata > Actinopteri > Centrarchiformes > Sinipercidae > Coreoperca > Coreoperca whiteheadi. Next base: position 14,363,001 of record CM022480.1, on the reverse strand, counting down.
GTCATGGAGGAGCAATTAAGGAGAACGTCTCGTGGGAGCTCCAAGTTAAAAAAAAAAGAAAAAAAAAGAAAAAAGGATTTCTTGCTGCAGTATACATTTTACCACCCATAAAGCTTTTTATGCATCTACATCACATGTGCTTGTTACATTACACAAAACAGATATTATACTGAACCACACACACAAAGAATAGTAACATGCAGCAAAAAAAATTCTAATCTTAAAACTGGCCAAAAACCCAATAACATGCCCTTCCTCCAGTGCTATCAACCTTTAACTGCTACTTACAAGGACCATAATACAATACCAGACTTACAGTATATAAGCATGTCTTGCCTTATTATATTGCGTAAATGATTGTATATTGTTGCTTTCATATGTCCTCATTTTATAGTGGGTCTGATTAAATATATGGATAATATGCTGCATCCAATACATATCTCAAACTGCACTTTAAGGTGCTAAAACACTACTTGTCAACATATGCCGTTGATGGGTAAAGTGCAGATATTGCATAATACTGTAAATGCAAAAATGTTAAACCTTCACTGGTTCTGGCTTTTCAAATGTGAAAACTGGCATTGTTTTGCTTTTTTGTATTATTATTCAATACGTTTTTATTTTGGACCTGAAGAGGTCAGACTCTGGGAAACTGTAAGGGGCATTTTCTGCATTTTATAGACCAATCAATTCATTGAAAAATAATCAACAGATTAAATCAATAAAGAAAATAGCACAGCCATAGAGTTTTTTAAATTATACTTAAATTAAAATGAGACTGATATTTAATACAGCACCCTTAGTTTTTTTGCTGTTCCTCTGTCAGTGACCACACAAGGAAAAAACTGCACTCTGCATTCAAATAAAGGCTGCTTCCTGCATATAAAGAAAACAATAAAATGCAAATTCTCACCTGAATAGACCCAGAAAGAGATGGCAAGTGAGAGCACATTTTCATTTGCTACAACATGAAGCCTCACACTGAATAGTGATGCAGGCTCTACATTCATGAGGAACTAAACTCAACTAAGTGCTCTCAATGTACAATCTACTTCGTCATTTGCTCCTATAGGAGCAGAGAGAATACTTTAAAAATGTGAGAAAGAGGAAGAAAAAAAAAGGGGATGGGGGACAAACAAGCTTTCAGCTCTCCATTTTCACCTAGGTTGACAGCTTTCACCAGGTGTAATTATAGAATGTCACATCAACGCATTGCATAAGACTATTTATATGCCTCACCTATGGCTGATGTGAAAGAAAGCTGCTAACAACTGTTAGCGGATCTGGAAGTGGGAGCAGCCCACGCATTTTTCTCACTCACTCATTCTCTTGTGCGCACAGATGAACTTTCTTCCAACACATGCACAAAGCTGTCCTTCAGCTGATATACGAGAATGTGCTGTCGACCAATTAGACAAGTCGGAGAGAGTGCGATTAAGGATGAGAACTGAAGGACAAACTGTGTTCAGTTGGAGACGAACATGGAGACCATGCTGATGATATTTTACCTGAAGTCCGGGGACGATTCAGCAGCTGTTCAATTGTGTCATTATTTGCTGCAGCAGAATTAACGTAACATGAGAAGCACGATACGATACTAGCTGACTCGAACAAACTTTGTCCCGACAGGCCTTATCAGCGGAAGCTAATAAAACCTCAAGTTTACTCTTGTCAACATTTCTGTCTGGCATACTGCTATGATCATTTCCTTTTCTCTCACTGGCCTTGCAGCTGAAATTGCATTCCACAAACACATTTATGTTCACAAAGCATGTGATTTCATTCACCTCAAAATCATAAAAAATTTTAATAAAATCCTGATAGGTGTGTCTGCATGGTGATCTGATTGAGCTCAGAGTCTGTAATAAGCACTTAGTGATCTCTTCCCTTAAAAATTGAATTATTTGACTATTATTGCAGCACAAACCAAATAAACAAATACATTTTTAGAATAATTTAATAAAATAAAAACTGCTTTCAGGCATAATTTCTACTCCTATTCCATTTTGTCCTTTAAAAAAAAAATAAAAATGGCTGTACAAAATTTAAAAGAGCCAACATATCAATTTGCACAACTTTAAGTTCAGTTTAAAAAAAAATCATAAACACTAATAATAATAAACATTCTTATCCTCACAAAAAAGATTGTAGCCTACAAATACATTATAGCACTGTACTGCATTGTATTTAAAAAAGTTTTCCAATTATTTTGTCAGCTGCTGTTTTTTGTACAGCCAGTGTACATTTTTATTACTGCAACGTGTTTCTGTTGCATTATATTCTACAAGATGTTCACTTCCTGGTGACAACATGGAAGCATGGTAGGTAAATACGAAATGTGACCAAAGTAGGGCACTAATTACACCAAGATTAGACACCAAATCCTATTCAACATTATAATTATTAAAGCCTCCCATGAGCACTGCAGTGAACCAAGAGTAGACCCTGCTAATGCTCAGTCTTGCAAGAAGATAAATAATAAGCAAAAGGTTTACCTTCTGATGGCCACCTGGAGAATAAGCGGGTATGATGTTCACAACCTTTACCTTACCAGAGACATAAACATATGTGTGGAAACCAATGTCCTCTCTCATATTGAGTCAAAACTCTCCATGTTATAGCCTTAACAAGGTTTACAGCACCTCACCCATGGGCAAATACACAACAGTAATTGAAGCACAAATTCTGCCCTTGCCTGGATAGTAATCGACATCTTCTGCATTATTCATAAATGGTTCCTCTCAAACAGTTGTGCAAATGCACAATCAAGCAGTACACTTAAGGCAACAATTGAGTCACAATAAATAAAATAAATAACCTGCCAGTAAATTTACAACCCTATTTATATTTACATAGTAGATCTCATTGGTGCACGTGCACTATTAAAATACATGTATATGTGGGACATGTCACTACTAACATAACCTAAAAAAAAAAAAAAAAAAACACAACAGAGATTCCAGCATCTATTTCGAGCACGTTTATTGTAGGTCATGGCTGTATGTGGGCCATTGTTGATGTAGATCATACAGTACTGAAACAACACTAAGGACATACTCAGGATGCCCGAGCATGTTACTCTCTTGATTGACTATCAACTAACCCATATTTTCAACCAAAAGCACATGCACGGGGACTTCATTCAGCTCAATCGCTGAACGTTAAACGGTGACATGCCTTCATGGAGGAACAGCGGTTGGGGAAAGTCGCCGTCTGCCCTTGACATGGTGGGGGAGCGCTAAGAGGGTAGCTAAGATTGGTGATAGGCCTAGTTTTTCCATGCCCTGAGGAGTTACACAATCACCCAGATGTATTTTGGCATCACGAGTGGTGTGGAGAAGCTGTGCGCGTGTGTGAGTGTGCGTTATGGTGCCAAGCAAGTCAAAGTCTGTTTTGTAGTTTGGGCCAGACAGACACTGACAGTGGTCATGCCTGGGTATGTAGAGCAAAAAAAAAAAAAAGAAAAAAAAAGGTAATCGCATGTCTACTTGGTCTCTTGCCATTTTCCTGTTGTAATGCAAGCTAAATATCCTTAATCTAAGCAGTTACTGCAAGTACTGTGATTGAGCTGCTTTTTATTTACTTTACTTGCCAATTAAGTTGGGTTTGTTGCTGGTCGACGACAACACTGGGCAGGCTGAAGAACAGCTAAGTAGTCTTTTTTTCTCAGTAATGCACAATTTGGTTCTTCTGATCTAGCAAACCTTGTCTCATCCTTGCGGTGCCGTGGGTTTGTATAACAAGTGCAGCACTCCCTTATGGAGAGATGAAAATGACTCAAAATGGCAAATTCAGATGTTACGGTGGCTTATTGGTCATTATGTTTGCATTTACAACAGTATCAACAGGTAGTGGAAACCACATTTACCAGAAATCGCTGTGTGACAGCAGAAATAACAATCTCACAGCGTTAATGCCACCCAGTTATAGAAACCGCAAAATTCCCCTGAGACAAATACAGACACAAAGCAGAAAAAAGCAGACGAGTGAGTTGGGTTACAAAAACAGGAAGGAAGGAAGATGGGGAAGGAAACATCAGCGATCATGCAAAAAAAAAAATAAAATAAAAAAAAGAGTGAAAGAAAAACAGACAGTAAGAAGATAGAGGAAGACATCATGTGAAATTGTAATGAATAAAGGACTCTTATCCACACCCCTGTAAGCCTCCTAAGTAGGCTGTTAGGCAAACAAGCCGAGGCTTTGGCAATACTTAATGACTGACTGTAAATATTCATGAGATTCAGTGGCATTTTAAATGTTCTGTTCGTTCCTTGAAGTTTTAAAGAGTTTATACATTGAAGAAAAATCCAATGCTCGCCTAAGTGGACCTAAGTGGGCAACACTCAGTGACTTTGAAGTTTCTAAAGCTCTTCTTCCAGTTGGTAGTAAGATTTGGAATATACAATTTTTCTCTCTCAGTTGAATGAGTGAATTTCCACACAAGAAAGAAAACACCTTCAGACTTGGTGACATATTGGTGAGCAATGTGCATAGAGCAAAAACATTCAAACTGGGGGCTGAAGAAAGAGGCAATTCTTGCCCACAAAGTCTTATTGTCCAGGGCGACATAGCCACACTGTACTGAACAAGGGTGACAACATACAGTCCTCTGCAACACAACTAATAATAAAGAACATAAAAACAAGGATAAGATGGCTAGAAGAATGTCCTTATTTGAGACATTTGACATAATATCTTGCCACCTCCACAATTCCTTAAAACAAGGCTCTAAGCAGTGACAATAGTCTTGCTGTCCCCTCCAAAAAAGCCATCTAGGCTCACATTAGTGTCTCAGAAGCGAAGTGAAGACGACAGGCATACACACTGAGCCCATTTCTATTGACAGATGCAGATAGCGCGAGCAAAGGGTCGACTCTACAGCTTCAGTGATTATGTTTACAATACACTATAACCAGATTACAGCGATTACGCTCTCCGGTCATTATTGTGGATGTTCTGACAATGTTGAATGTTACCTGTACTGTATTTATAGAAGTAAAATCTTACAAGCACCCAATCCCGACTGAGAACAAAGAAACGTTCTTTAAACGTCCTGAAACCGCTCAGCTCAGCTGGCTGCAAACATGTTTGGACTCAACCACTCTTAATGTGTTATTTTCAGTGTGTCATTAAAGACAGTTCTATCCATCCATCCATCCAGAATTCCCTTTGTACTTCCATCCAAAACAGAATCCAACAAAAATAAACTGGCAAAACTTACTGTTTCGAAATTTACTCATTTTGTTGGTTAATGGTGTTGGCTTAATTTTGATTATTTCATTGTGGTTTTTCTGCCAGGTTGGGTTTTTTTTATTTATTTTTTTTTATTTACTTTTACTGTTTACTTTCAGTTACATCTTTGAAGTAAGCCTCATTAGAATCCCTTGTGAATTTCCATCCAAAACAAAATGTGAAAAAAAAAAAAAAAAAAAATACTCTAGTGCAACCCACTTGTTTATTAATGGTAGATGAATATATTTACTAAATGTAGTTTTTTCCCACCCCTTCACAAAACAACCCAAATTTTCATCAACTCTGCAAACAAACACAAGGTCACACTCAGCGAGGGCAGTGGCTGAAAACCAACAAATAGGAGCTGTATTCACAGGCTGTCTGAAAGGGACTAACTGGTGGACAATTATGCACACTTCTAGCAGCATTTGCCAAAAAAAAAAGAAACAAAAAAAAGACACCTTATGCCAAAAAGCGATGATATAGAGACAATGTTGACTATTGGGAGTATTTCCACCACCAGTAGCCATGCTGCTATTTGTGTATGTCAATAATGCAATTCAAAAAAAATTGTAATACAGTAATTTGATAAATTCATGACTAATACATGTATCAAAATCCAATCATGCTTACTAAATCCCTACCTTAATTTGACTGTGATAACCAGAATAAATGTTGAAAACATGACTATTGCCTTTGCAGAAGACGCTGATCTGTTTTTAAGTAAGTTTGACGAGCGGAGACGATTAAACTATCAACATGGTCTGTTTTCGAATAATGAAGCAATGTGTCACCAAAAACTCTTTCATGCGTTGTTAATTAAAAAAAACAAAACAAAAAGCAATGGAGTCTGGCTACACAGTTCCTAGGATTAATCCTTGATAAATTAAATTGTTGATAATAATGCAAAAATGGCAGCATTATCCTGCAGTCATCGGACAGTTAGTCTTACTCTGACGGATGTGAAAAGCATACATGCACAGGCTCTCATAAAGACAATAATATTAGTGGAGGTCACTTGAAACAGCGTGTTAACACTCAGGAATGAGCACGTAATTGACTTCTTTTACAAGCCATGCGGAGTTTGAACAGTCAGTGTTTGACTGGCATTTCTTTACGTTTAATGTACAGACGGCTAGATCCTTCGAGACTACATCAGCTATATCAGACTCAGACACACACAATCCACTATGCCACTGCACAATACCAACTGTTGTTACACATATGGAGGCCAAAGGAACTGAGCAGGTTATGACAAGATCAACAATAAGCTTAAACATAAGTAAAAAACAATATGCCATTTCACCTCACTTTAAAAAAAGTGATTGGATAGTACTGACCAAGGCATTTAAATGGAGCTCTATCACATCAACAGTTGTATCCTTTCACTAAAATGACTTTATTGAGAACACTACATAGCTAGTACTAAACTAACAAGTGTGACTGCTGCACGGTGAGGACTGCTGTCACTCTGCTGGACAATAGAGTTTTCATGGTCACAGGAGGAGAGAGGCACTCCAACAGATAGGCACTCAGAGCCTAATCTGCAGGGCACAGTGACACTCTCACCAGCAGTGGGCTTAACAATTCACAAGCAATTTCACTAATCGCTGAGTTAGGGCAATGCAGACAAAACAAAGGGGTATAGACTTAAGGATTTTCAAGATTTGTCTGTCATCACAGGATCTCATGCACCCACTTTTGCCTCATCTTATACACCTCACCAGAACAGCACAGTCTATGTCTCATTCTGCCCTCCAGCCCTCATGCTTGCTGTTGGTGAGCTGCTGCCTTGTAAAGCGAACCCAGCCTCTGAGTCCCATTGCAGGAGAATGGGAAGGAGGAAGCCAAAACCTACCTTAGGAAATGCGCTGTTGTCCTGTTGTTGGGTTTGTGGCAGACACACAAAAAGGATAAGTGAGGAGAGGAAACACTCCAAAAGGCAGATGTCTCTGTGTGACTTTACATATCAAAAGAGTGAGAAAAAGAGAAATGACAATACCATGGTGACAAATTTAAAAGGCAGTGCTATGAGCATATTTGTATAGGTAGTGGTGGAGTCCGCCATTCCCCCACTGGATTTAGACTGCCTGCCAAAGCAGGAGCGATTCACAGGAAAACTATGTATACATGCAATCCAGCACAATTTTATCGCATCCATCGATCATTGGTAACAGCCTCACTGTTCACTCCCTTTACACCAAAACAGAGCTGTATTGAAAAGTGTCAGCGTGTAGGTATGTGTACTAAACAAGACGTGTGTACAAAACAGTCGTTTTCAGCATTTTCTGGACAGCAGATCAGCGCTTTAATTTTTCCAAGGGAGTAATGGAACAACGAGCAGCAGCCATAGTGAGCCGATAGATAGAGAGTTGCAGGTGAAAGGCTGCACACCTCCACAGCAAGGTAACTTCACTGTGCCCTGATGTTGTGTGGGAAACAACTTACCACCGTGTTCAGCATTAATCAGACCGTGGTAAAAATGATTTTTGAGTTGACTTCTTTATAAAAGACACCAGACGTTGTTTGCCTGCCCTTAAAAACGAGTTGCTCTTCTATTGTATTTCTGACAAAGTAGCTGCTCCAGGAGTGTTTGCAGTAGTGATAAACCACACTTGCTGTTACCACAGTAACCACTGGTGTTGCCAAATAAACTACGACTGAAATCTTAAGGATTGCAACTTTAAATCTTTTGTACAGTTTAAGTAGATAAGTCTGGTTCACTGGGGAGTGAAAAAGTATCTGTGCTTAGACCATTATGGTGTTCCAAGTATTAGTCAAAGGGAGAAAGCACTAGCAAGATGTTTAGATTTTAGAAGCATAGGACCAAAGAATGACAGCATGGTCGTACTGTAATCAGATCTCTCCAGAACACTTCACATAGTCACTGTGCTGCTCAGCTGTTGTCTTCCCCCGTGGAATCAGCTCGTGCTTCATGCCACGCCAGGTTGCACCAGCTTTTGGCTCATCACTGGCACTCCCAGGTCCCGGCCTACCTCCTGACTCATCCACTTCTACTTCGGTTACTGATTTCCAACATTTCTGAGAATGACTTTCAGCAGAGTACACGCCTGAACGTGTTCTATTCTACTGTTTGTATGTGTAGGTGGGGAGCGTCAGTGATAGAGACAGACGTAGTAAGAGCAAAGGGTTGGCTTATTCCCAGTCGAGCTGAAGTGTGAGTTGTACCCCTTTAATGAACATGAAACATGATTTGTTGTTGGACTGTAGTCTACTGAGGCTACCATGGGTTGGAAAACTACTGTCTGCCAACAAAATATTTCTTCCTGACTTTTTTCCAAATTAGAAACTTTAGAAAGAAGCCCATGCAGTGTGAATGCGTGGGACCTACAACAAATTTGGAACTACAAATGTTTTAGACGGCTTTTCAAAAATGTATTTCCTCCCGTAAAACTCCACTATAGCTGCACTGGAAATATCCCAACATAATGATGTTACATCATCTACATTCAGGGCATTTTCTGCAGGAGTCAGTAAAATCCACCATCAAATAAAAATGTACCCAGAGTTGCAGTGAAATCGGCTTCTAAAAGCATTTTGGCTGTGGCCCTCATTAGGCAGACAGTATTTATATGTATAGATGGAGCTAAAATATCACAGCTTGAAAAAAACTTGACAGTCAGTATAATGCATACAGAGTATGTGTTTCCTGTGAAAGTGGAAATTGCTTTTTCTTTCACTGTCCGAGGAAGACAAACACATAATTGTGAGCTCACAGGCAAAACCTGGATGTTCAGATGACGTTCAGTTTTTTTCTTGTAATGACTTGTGCTCGCTGCTTGTTTGTGTGGGACTCACTCAACCCGAAGGGCTTGCTGCAATTTACACATTCCTGAAACGCTAAATCGTGGAAAGTGTCACACGGTCAGCAGAATCTGTGGTGCATTTATTACATAACAGTGTCTCACTTTATGTTCCCTACCTGTCTGAGAGAATGGAGCCCCTGAGAACACTTCAAAATGCCAAGCAGCCATCTGGAAGAAGCACGGCACACACACACGAGCATCACATAACGCTCTCATAACTATCCCTATCTCATCCCAACGCAATCCTAACTGGCTGGATACAAGCCATAACACACAGAGCTAAAGTGCTCTCTGAGCGATGAACATCATTTTCAGGAGCTATTTAGAACTCAAGTGGTTGGACCGTTGACTGTCAGGTGTGAACACCACCCTCCCCTCAACCCCCAGTACCCTCACCCAAAAACACACACACACACACACACACAGTGCACCAGGAAACCAGCATCACCCTGAGCACTCACAACACCCTGCTGAAATGGCATTTAAGCTGTTGCATAATCCTTGACGACCTGACTGCACAAAGGCCGACTACAACCCCTGGAGTCAGGTTACACCAGAATGACTTGTGTAAACATTACTGGAATAAAGGAGTGATTCAATAAATGCACACTGCAGTAATGTACTGTAAATTTGAGTGCAGCTACATCTCTTTAGAAATGCCAGTTACCTAACCATGTTACATTGTTGGTGTCGTCCTGCCCTCACGGACCCTCCTCTAAACAAGCCTCAGGTAATGAGGAACTGAGAGTAATCGAGTTTTAATTGCAGGTTAAGTCTATTTAAACAAAATGGGTGTCACATTTCTAGATCAACTCCGTCTCAGGCTGACTGAATCTCCTCACCATTAGGTGCTGCTGTGCAGCTACAGAAGAGCTGATCAGAGTTAGAACTCTTAGGCAGAGCTTCAGGCCCTGAAAATTTGCCTCAGACTGATCCAGGCCTGGAAACCCAAAGCACTTCCTTGTTTATTTGCCAAACACACTTGTGTAATTGCAACAGAATGTAAAATGACTTCCTACAAATCAAGGACCAGAAAGAATGTAGAGTATATACAGCAGGCGAGGCAACAATATTGCAGTTACTATACTTACTGTATTATTTACATTCATGCAGTGCTATAAATCCGTCATCAAGGCCAAAAACTTCAAATGTGTTAGGTGCTTTGCAGAACACTGTTTAAAGGTTGCTTAAACCCAAAGCGGAGTCTGTGTAAACAGAATATCCAGCAACAGATCTTCCTGCAATCAGAATATCTCTTGGGTTTACCAAAGTGCCTTATCATCACCATCACAATGACATATTCAGCAGGGATCTTTTTCAAAATGCAGCAGTAATATTTTTCAGCACATGGCAATGCCAAGGTCAGGCAGACCCACGAAAGGCTTAGATAAACATTAACAGTCACAATCCCTATCTATATAAACGCGCCCTTCACATGCGCACAGCTGTGTAGTATGCGTTTCCATGTACATTCACGTGCATTTATTTTCGACCATGACTGTACTCCCTCTCGACTGGAATGGCACGCCGGGTTCTGGGCATCATAACCTCATTCCTTCTCACTCTTAAGTAAACTCATCTCCACTCTCCTCTGGGAACAGGGCTGACTGCTGCCGGTCTCACTGAGGAAGGTGTTGCTGCTTTGCACGGAAAACATCTTTCTCTTGTTTTGAACAAACCTGCAGCAGCAGTTAGTAGTGGCATGATGCATTTACTCCCCCGATGGGAAAGGGGGCTCTTTCTGAGGACAATGGAAAAAAAGTGCATCGCCAGTGGAACTCCGTGTGGATTATACAACAATCCCTAAATGTGTGTTCGTAAGGGAGTGAGAGGGAGTGTGTGTGTGTGTGTGTGTGTGTGATTGAGAGTTTTCACTAAATGGCTCCTGTAATATGGCTAGAAGCATAACACTGGAGAGAGAGAATCAATAGCGCACAATGAGAGGGATCTTAAAAGCCAAGATTTACAACAGGATGGACCTCATGTATGCATCACCATATGTTGAAGGCATTTCATGAAGCTGGCACGGGGACAAAACCAGGCACTTAAACACACTATATGGAAGTGAACCAGTTTCCCCCCTACATATTGATATCTGACATTTAATGAACATAATGTTTTCACAGGATGCTGATGACATTTTGAAAAAGGATAGAGAAATTATACCTAAAATGATCCGTCAGTCTCTGTAAGATACACACATATTAACCTACCTGGGAGGAGATGAGAACACTGTGTACAGGTCCGTGGACGTTATAAAATGAATTGCATGTACACATCACACATGCCTCCCAGCCTTGGCCAGTGCTGGCTGCAGGAACTCTCGGTTTGTCTAGTCGCCTGGTTTCATAGCTATGCCTACAACCTGACTGCGCGCTTAGGGGGACCTGCTGCTTAAAATGGAAATAGCAGGGCACCGAGTGACCTTTCAGAGCTCGGTGGAGCCATCCACTCGGGAGTTCAAATGCAACACTCATGCAGTTGGTGCATGGGAAGCAAATACGATTTAAAGGCTGTGGTAAAAAACAGTCACAGCAACTCTGATCAAGTGTCAGCAACGCGCGCGCGCACACACACACACACACGCACACACCTCACTGATGTCATTTTGAAGCAGCTACCTGCAGCCAGTGCTTTGTCATCTATTCACTACGGTCCAAAATAGGCCAACAAAGCATTAAAAGACTTCACAATTATATAGTTAGGAAGTCAGTCATCAGACAGACATCCCTGACAGTCGGCCGACTGTGAGCCAAGTACAGCACATCTTGCTGTAAAAACGAGGAAATGGCGAAAATTAAATGCGACAGCAGTTTCTAATTGAGACGGAGAGATGATCAGCTGCTACAGCTCATACTGTGTTACACTGAATAAAAGCACAAAAGCTTACCTGGCTTTCTGGGATAACGCCGTCTTGATGGTGTAACGTCAGGAAAGGTTGAGAAGATGATCTCCTGAATTGGATTAACGAAGTGGCGGCCAACCAGTCAGGCGGCGGCGGCGGCGGAGGAGGAGGATGAGGATGAGGATGAGGATGATATCTCTGAAGGGGTGATGCCCATGTTCATTATGAGTCCCTCCAACGTCGGGGTGGAAACATCTGACCCGCTAGTGTCGCCGACAGCGCCTGAGATCAGGCTCTGGTGAGACACCAACAACCATAGGCGAAACTAAAACAAACAAACAGCGTAGCTAAACAAGCAAACCAGAGGGGAGCATAAGCTTCAGCTGACACTCTTATGCTTGACAGCGGGCTTTTGTTTGGACTCTTCCCTCGGTTACTGGAGACTGCGCAACGTCCGTCAGCCCGTTACTCAAATCCGGCGAAACGCAAGAGGCTATCTTGTTGCAAAGAAATCCGGGGGCGGTGTGTTTACCTCACCACGGTTCCTGCTGCCGTGCTCTGTGGGAAATCAGCTGCTTCGCACTGGGGAGACGCCATTTGTGCGTGAGAGGCTTCCCGTCTGCCGTCCTGCGCTGCCGCTTTAAGGAGAGCTCAGCACCCGCCCCCTTTTTTCTCACACGACAGCGCCCCTTGCTGTCGAAATACTGCAATCGCTTTTTTTTTTATAAGAGTCGGTTCAAATTGCTTATAACATGTTTTCTCACCTCCCTCTAGTGGTTTCTAGCCATGCAGATACTGTAGTTTGCACATTTTATTTCCCAGGTTTTGAGACCCTGGATAAATAGCCTAATACGACCCCAATACAATGGAGGTGAATGGAACTTACTTGTTGGTGTAATTTTTCAATGTGGGCACCAAAAACTACAATTCATTCGCCTCCACTGTACTGGGATGGAGACAGAGAGACAAAGTTTTTTTTTGACGAATTTCAGTAAATCCACACCGTAAAACAAATCAGTAGATACAACTGAGTAGGTTCTCCTTAACTCCAGGGGTCCTCCAGAGAGAGAAAAGAGTCCCCTTGCAAAATCAGGTTCAGTCTAGTTTCACTATTATTTCATTCAACTCTCAGTCGGCAGACTCTGAAGTGAAACCTATGTTAAATGCATTGTATAACCTCACGTGAAAATGTTTGGAGCAAGGTTTTGGTTTTGTTTCTTTGACAACATTCTAATATATTTATAGAAAGCAACCCAGACATTTTCAGGGACAGAATAATAAAGGTCCTGGACTTATTTCTATTGTTGTCCTTGGTGTTTACACAGTCCACCTACCTTTATCAATACTAAGACAGTCATCAAAATATTGCTACAGCTTTCAGAATCAAAATCGGCTTTATTGGCCAGGTACGTACAAGGAATTTGACCCTGGTTTTTCCATGAAAATACACAGCAGCAGCAGACGTAAGTATGGCTAAAAAACATCAACAACACAGCATTTACATTTACATTTAGTCATTTAGCAGACGCATTTATCCAAAGCGACTTACATATGAGGAAGACAATGGAAGCAATATAACGACACAAGGTAACAAAAAGCACAAGTGCATAAAAAAAAACGAGTCTGATTAAGCAGCAGTAACACGTGTAAACAGTACGACATTTTCATGAACTTCCATATAAAATGTCCATTTACCAACGAAAGGAAAAGTAGAACAATAGAATGTACTTTGTATTGTCATCTACCAGGATGCTATAACACTTTGGCAAGTGGAGACTTGTCCCCAACAGTGTCGATAACAGGAGAGGCCTGATGCAGTGGCCACACACTGAACTCATGAGAGTGGGTGGACTAGTTTTTGCTCAACTTGAAGATTACCATGTTAGAATTCTTTTCAGTTGTCAAATCCATTCATGGCATCTATTCGACATGCTTAACATACTGAAACTCAAATCTTATTACAGGTGCCAGTTTGACCTGCTACTACACAGGTCAAATTAGTGCAAAACACTTCTTAAAACTTGTCACTTAAAAAAGCTTTTTTATTCATGTTAGCACAGTGTTCTAACTGTTCTATACTATTATATTATTGTTGGGTATTTTATTCCACTTTAATTTTGTATTATTTTAATTATCTAATTTTATTAGCCTCATTGCAGTCCTGAAATGTATAAACTGAAAGTAATTTTCACATCAGCTTGTAGCTGTTTATCTTATGCCAGCGTATTCTGGCTGGCCTTTAATTGGCCATAATGGGAAAAGGTGGCTTGTCATGATAATTTAGGGTGCTACATGCTGAAAATAAGATAAAATAAAACACTTTCACAATTTTTAAATGAAAAATATTTTTATTAACTTATAGATCTTTTGTAGTGCAAGGAAACAATAATATATGTTTCTATCAATCAATCAATCAATCAATCAATCAATCTCTATCTAACCAGAAAGTGCAAAAAATTGGACTTTGAATTTAACATGTCAACACTTTATTCAACAAACAAGCAGTACATTAGGTTATAAAAGTAGCACACATGAAAAAGATAAATACATTCATACTGTACAAATTTTCTGTGCAATCACTCAACAAAGGTAAATCAGAATGGAGTTGCAGATTTTCACCACTCCAGCTTCATGTCGGCTTTGCTCCACACATATTTCCCTCCTCTCTTTAGAAACATCTTTTCATCAAAGCCACTGAAGCAAATGGCCTCCTTCACACCAACATCAAGGATGGACTTGGACGGGTCCTTCCTTCCCTCCCGACAGTCCAGGAAACGCATCTGAAAAATGAAGAAAAACTAAATCAGTGACGCATTTAAATGCTACCCAGATGTTTCTTGTGTATTGTGTGGATATAGAAACTTGAGCTGTGTTATTATGATTGATAGTTTGTGTTGTGGCCACCCTGTATTTAAGATGTGTGTCTCTGTAAATGTTTCACTCATGCCACATCTCATGCCAGTAGCTGTGTGTGACTGCATCCTAGACTGTAACAAACTGAAAGTTAAGATAAGAGGAAGTAGGAGAAGGGTTAGACCAAGGCTGAAGTGAACAGAAGTGTGCTGAGATAACAAGCTGCGAAAAGTACTGAATGTTGTGTGACGGTTGTGTGTGTGTGTGTGTGGGGGGGTTTAACACTTTAGCATCAGACATAGGTCAGGCTTCACGGGGAACAGAAGCCGGTGAGGTGTTTGCGTTGTGTCTCCAGATTAATCTGTAGCCTACAATTAGTTTGGAATTTTTCATCAGTAAAATACCTAAAAACTTGCAAATTTAAATGTTCAGAATTAAGCCAGACTTAAGCCTTTCAACTCAATTCAAGCAATCACCTTTTAATCACTTAATTGCCCAAAACTCTGTTGTTACTTCAACATCGACCAAAAATAAAAACTCAATTTTAGCAAACTTAATGGCCCATTCACACTAATAGTTAAATTAAGGAAAGACTATGTCCTGTAAAAGTAGTTAGTCCATAAACAATACAAGGTACTTACATATTCATCCAGGATCAGGTAGGAATTCCTCATCTGTAAAGACAACCAAGACCACAAACTTCAGTTTTATTAGTCTACAGCCTGGCATCTGATTCCCAACATTGTCACACTATTTACTTTTCTAACAACACTGCTGATGTTCCCATCCCAATAGGAACTGTCTTATAAAAATGTTCCAGTAGTATTACTGACAGGATGAGTTGGTCTCTGCCACGGTACATTGTGGTTGAGCCTTGGTCCAATGAATATGGCTCACATGCTGCTTGACCCACATGGTTGTAGAAAACTTGACATTTTCACACACAGAATTCCACTCTTGTTTCAGTTTCTCCAGAAACCTGGAATTTTATCAGTCAGCTTTGAATCTGAGTCATAATAACCTCGTTATGTCTGTACGCTTATTATGAGACCCCTAATTTGATTTCTTGCTTACTTTGATATTTAATTATTTAACTACTATCTCTTTTCCATTCACTTTTTAACATTTCACTGACTGTGCAAACTGATGTGTACAGTGTGTGATGGGTACAGTTGGATGACATATTAGTATTGACAGTATTGTGACCACTGTTGATTTCCCATTTATTTATACCCTGGATAATAGGAATTATTGTGTAGTAATGGGCATTCATTTTCCCTTTTTCATCAAAATGTGACAGATTGTGTATCTCAATAAGATAATTTGGTTACTGATAGCACATATATAGAGAAGGGGTGTCAAAGGTTAGTTTAAAATGCTTACCCAAAATAAGATGTTTCTGAGTGTATGGTTAACAGTTTGTGAATTTAAACATCATCTACAGTCATATTTGTTGCCACTGTGAACGATCTCATACCTTCTCATTGGACTCCGGAACAAGGCAGGAGACACTGCTGTGTCTATCCAGAAACTCCTGAAACAGTTGGTCACTGATGACAAACCCCTCTGCCTCTCGCAGGGCTTTCTCTCCTGCATTTTCCCCGTCAATCAACAGACACTGGAACACCTAAACAGAGGGAGCACAGACAGAGACGGTGAGTATGTGTGTGTCAAGACACTCATACGCACCGAACATACAGTACACACTCGCCCTTTCTACCGGTACCTTCCAGCGGACTGGGCTAAGCTGGGTGATGGCCTCGCTCATGTCTTCGTCCACGTTGAAGGTGTTGATGACCGAGTTGATCTTGAATGCCACTTTGTACTGCTGGCACCAGCTGCGAATCTTGTATAGGTTGTCAATGTGGCTCTTCCTACCCTGAGCTCTGCCAATCAGCTGGTTGGTTGCTTCATCAAAACTGTCACAGGAGATGGCAAGGATGTCCAGATATTCACCTGGTGGAGAGACAGAGAGAGAGCATATTTTTTTAAGATCAAGCATAACATTTGCTTAGGTGCCAAATTAAGGCACGGTTCTCCTTCTTAGATTAAAAATTGGCTCCAAACTAGTCTACAATATGGAAAAAAAAAAAAAAAAGAGGAATAAAAAAAGAAGGAATTTGTCCTAAAAAGGTGACACTAATTTGGAGTCTTACCATATTTCTGGAACCATTTTTCTTTGATCATGCTCCCGTTGCTGACGATGCTGACACTCGGGAGTTGGAGGTCCAGTTTACAGAACTCAACTAATTTCCCCAGAAATTCCCCTTTCTCGTGCAAGAAAGGCTCTCCCCCAGAGAAGTTGATCTTTTCCATGCCTGATAAACAGAGAGGTGAATTTAACTGCAGGTTTGACGCCACACAAAAGAAAAGAGCATACTGATCCCTGAAATTTACCCGACTCCTTCAGAAGTTTGAGGCCCCTCTTGGCTTCCTCCAGAGGCACGACGAAGGAGGTTTTTGCAGTGTGGAAACAAAATCCACATTTGTAGTTGCACTTGCGTGTAAAATGATAGTTGACACTTGTCGGAGTCATCGCATTTTGGACTTTCCATTGGTCCAGTTTGCTCTCAACAGTCGGGCGAGGTGAAGTTGTCCGCTTGCAGGCTCCCGCTGTCCAGTAACAAACGACTGAAACGACGCTAGCCACGATGCAGTGCAGGGTGCTGATGCAGAGCTGCAGCAGCTGCCTCGGAGACGCGACCATGGAGGAGAACTGCATCTTCAAATCGCCCCGAATAACACCTGCTCGTTTCGCACTGTTGACAGGTCTTATATAGGGGGCTGCAGGGCGCACTGCTTTAAGGAGGGAGAAGGAAACTGGAGCAGCTGAGTTTCTGTTTACCAACATCGAAAACGAAACCCAGTTGGGCGTGTGAGTGTGACAGCACACCGGCAGATGACCGAGCGATACAGTGTGATGCTGGGCGCGAAATTATAATGCGTGCATGTACAGTAAATGTCCTTCAGCCATTATACAGATGCAACAGTAAGACGACCTTCAGGGGAAGCTTATAGGGTATTTGTGATTTTATGTATATTGGGGATATGAGCTGCATTAAATATAGGCTAATAATGCATAGTTGTAAGAGTGCATTTGAAAGTTGCACATGAGCAAAGCTGTCAAAGGTTTGGTAATGGTTGCCTGCTGACGTTCTTTCCAGTCTGCATCCTTGGCTTGTTTTGAGCACGTCTTCAACACATGCCTGTCAGTAAAAGATTATTGCAGTTTTCAGAGCTATGTGAAATGTGTTTTCTCTGCAATCCTTCCTTACGTAATAATAAGTCATTTCTCCCCAAGTTTCTTTTCTTTTACGTCATCCACAATCTATCACCCCGTGGTCCCCGTAATGCCCTAGAGAAGCTAAACACCGGCCAAAACGGTTTCAACGGGGTCAAGGTACGTGTTTCTCAGAATCAGCAATAAAGGCTCGAAGTTGCACAACCCACAGGGCAGTGATCGCAAGGTTTCGTTTTGCCTCTCAGCCCGGTAGGTTTCGTTATGCCTCGCAGTCGGTATCGTTAAACCCGATTGGAAACTGACCAAAACATCTCGTGTAAGGGATGGCACGGCGCGCAATGTCTATTCTTTCTCAGTGGTCCTCTCGAATTTTCGCAGTGGAGCTGAACGGAGCGCCCCGCTACTTTTCAATTCAAGAAGAGCAGCGGGGAGAAGAAGTGCCGCGGCTGCTCGGAGACGTCCGAAGCCGTGGCAGGTGTTACTCTCTCCTCGTCTGCAGCGACGACAGGATCAGGCGAGCTAAGTTTTACAAAGAACTGAGAGAGAAATTGTTGAGAGACTTGCCTCCAGAGTGTGATTTGTCTCCCATGTCCTCGTTTCTGCCAAATGTCAAAGATTCTCTCATCAAGGGGTACTTTTTACAAGATAATTCGGAGAGTCCATCCGCGTCAGAGCGGCTTTTGCGAGGTTTAATTCAGCACGATCCAGTGCTTGTGTGTTCATACTTGAGAGGTGAGGACGGCCAACTGTGGACTCAGCATCTGTGGTCCCATGCAGACAACCACACGATGGAAACGTCAAAGGAGTACTATGTGGTACCCTCAGAAGTGCCACAATATCACCCATCGACTCTCAACATCATCAACTCTGATGTTTTCTACAGTTTTGAGGAGGCCTATGACGTTCTAAAAAAGGTGCTTATAGTCCCATAATAATATGCTGATCACATAAACGAATAGTGCAGAACTATTGCTTTATTTGCAAGCTATGGCAAAATGGCACACTCATGTGGTAGAGGAAGGTATAGCAGTGTAAACCAAGTGGCTCACTTGATTCCTTCGTTTATCTATCACTGCCAGGTGGCCCACAGTAGTGCGTGTGCTCATGTGCACCACAGTCTATGACTCCCTCCTGCCTCCTCTCAGAGCAGCAAAATGTTTGTGTCTGTTCTGCAGTGTGGTGACATCATCCCAGAGGCGAAGTCTGTAATGGAGCTGCTGCCCAGCCGAGCGGAGGCCAGAAGTAAACCAGACTTCCCTGTTATAGTCGTAGAGGGCCTGGATGCCACAGGTTAATGCCATTACCTCATAAATAAATATGGGATCAGTTTGATGTATAGATGTCTGGCTTAAGTGATGGCTCGTAGTTCTCTGCTAAAGCCATTATCTGCCAGTGAGCTTCGCCTAATGGAATATCATGTATCATGACCTCAGGAAAGTTACATCACTGTGAAAATGGTTTATTGAAGAGCGCGCTCATCTAATACTCTTTGCAAACCTCATGAAAACTCAACCATGTAGGTAGGATGGAAGCTTTAGTTCAGACAACTTTTCAAGAGGTCACTCCCTTATTACATTTAAAAAAGATGATGAATTCTACCTTTTGCTCTCTAAACACGTACCCAGTCTTTGTGTTTCGTCTTTGTTTATGAGGTGACTCTTTCTTCCCTCCCTCGTCCCATTGCAGGTAAGACCACTCTGACTGAGTCTCTGAGAGATACTCTGGGGGCCACTCTCCTGCGGTCCCCTCCCCAGTGCCTGTCCCCCTTGAGGGCCCGCTTTGATCAGGAGCCGCCCCTCATCCGCAGGGCCTTCTATGCTCTGGGGAACTACATCACAGCAGAACAAATAGGCCAGGAGGGCATGAAGACACCTGTCATCGTTGACAGGTAAAGTCAGCTGAGATGTCACAGGTGTTGTGAAGTTTTGTGACCTGTTTTGTGATAGAGGGGAGATATATTCCACAGGGCTCTAGACCTAAAATTCAATGTTTAACATCTCCTACTCCTGTGATCATCCATCCATCTATCCATCCATCATTCACCTTTCAATCCACCATCTGTCTCCAGATTCTGGCACAGCACAGCTGCTTATGCCATTGCCACAGCAGTGAGCGGTCCAGTGTGCAACCTTCCAGCAGAGGGTTCAGAGGTTTATTGTTGGCCCAGTGACCTGCTCCAGCCCAGCCTGGTGGTTGTACTTTCCCTGGACCCTGAGGAGAGGAAGAGGAGGCTGAGGGACAGAGGTCAAGGAAAAACTGAAGAGGAGCAAAAGCTGGACCACAACCAGCTTTTCAGACTCCGGTGAGATATTTGGATGACGTATACATAATATATGTACAAGTCTGAGTTCATAAGGTAACAATTAGGCATTTAATATACAGGGTAGGGCTAATAATTTTCATCAGTAATTAATCTGCTGCTTGCTTCTTTAATTAATAGATTTATCGTTTAGGCTACAAAATGTCAGAAAACCATTTCCCCAGGTCCAACAGCCTAAAACCCAGAGATTTTCAATTTACAGAAATACAAACAGAGAAAAGCAACAAATGCTCAGATTTGAGGAAGAACACATTTTTGCGCGGTGTTTTAGATGCTTAGTCGATTATCAGTACAGTTGGCATTTAATTTTCTGGAGATGAACTAATCGATTAATAGACTTCCCGTTTCAGCACAAATACTGGGCAGTGGTTGAGTTATTTTTTCTAATTCCATAAACTGTATTGATCACACCATCAGACTTACCTGCCCCATTGGAAAATTCCTGAAACAAGTGAAATTGCACTGGAAACAACAGATTCATCAAACATTTCCACCAGTTTTAAGAAAAATAAAGTTGTAAGACTGAAAATCAAACTATATAAACTGAAAGCCTAAATAATTTGATAAGATGGACATTTTTTAGTAGGTGTAGTATTGTAACATAAATATGATTTTCATAATATAGGGATTGCATTATACGC
Organism: Coreoperca whiteheadi; assembly: GCA_011952105.1. Lineage (NCBI taxonomy): Eukaryota > Metazoa > Chordata > Actinopteri > Centrarchiformes > Sinipercidae > Coreoperca > Coreoperca whiteheadi. Next base: position 14,342,042 of record CM022480.1, on the reverse strand, counting down.
ACGTTCTATTAATCAGATTGAGGTCCAGTATGACAGTACTACTGTAAACTGTAGAAAAAGAGAGAGAGAAACACACAGTATACGCATTCAGCTGTGACGTGTGGACAAATGTTCTACAGTCTGTGATGAAAAAAGTTCCCTCTGAGTGTGAAAACATGAAAGCACAGATGGAGTACAAACTGTACTGCACGTTTCACTGAGTCCGGTCAGCTCAGTCTTAGTCTGATCCATCAAACACTTAAGAATCAATTACTGTCCCATGGGGGAAGCAGCTGATGAGAAAGAACAGGTGATTAGTTGCAGAGCTGTTGTGCTCCATTAAGCTGGTCAAAACTTGCAGGCACTGCTGGCCCAGTTAGTCGCTGTGCAGACAGGTCGATGGCTACTTTCATTCATCCTCGATCCTGACATAATGGCCTTTCCACATTGGACAGCCAGATGTTGGGCCAGCAGAATTAGAAAATGGAAGGAATTGACTGTCTGCCGCTGAGAGTTTCTGCAGACTTGGTCAATCACTATCACAAAGAAATGGCTGCGCTCTGAGCCGTCTGTGTTGTTTCTCATACAACATTTCTCCGATGTTGTGCATTTTATCACTCCCCTCACTGTTCATCAAAACTGTGAGCAGTCAAAATACTCAAAGTTGTTATGTTTATATGATTATTTTCTGTTCACCATTGTGTGTGTGTGTGTGTGTCTCTGCAGAGTGGAGGAGGCTTACCGGAGGATCATCGGCCCAGCTTGCGTCACTGTGGATGCTAGTCCTTCTGCAGACCAAGTGCTCCAACAAGTGCAGCTTTTAATTAGGGGCAAATGCCACTTGTAAACAGTTCTCCGTCTCCCCTGCTGTTGGCCAAGCATCAAGTGGATGCAGTACCTCCTTGCACCACTGGGTGCCAGTAAGGTGTTGTGAATCCTATAGTAGGCGGAATGGTGGCCAGATTGGAGTGTGGAGAAAAGATTCTATTCAGTAAAGGTTGAATGGCCAGGGGCCAGAACTGCATGCTACAATCAGAAATACATATTCATGTAGACACACACACACACACACACACACACACACACACACACACACACACACACACACAAGTATTGTCAAGAAGAAGTGTGCATTTAACTGCTGTTGTGACCTCTCAGAAATCAGGCAGTGTAGCCTTCAGTGTAGCTACACTTATCGACAACCACTTGTATTTGGACACTGAGGAAATGGATAGAAACATTTATATAAACAAGAGTCAGCTAGATTTAATTTAAGCACACAAAATTCAAATCGCAAGATTTATAATATCCCCGCAAGAATGAAAACATTAGGGGAAAAAAAGATAGGATCCAATTTATATTCAGATGAAATACTTTATACTTTATATGTTTCAAATTAAAAGACAATTACACTAAATATCTGTTTGGGTGATTATGTCTTACATAAGCCTGCCAAAGAAGTTTGTTTTACAAACTGTATGTGCCAGTATATCTGCATTCTAGCTTGTTTATTATATAAGTGCATATGAACTTTATCTGAACACACTGTTTTGCTTTTTTACGTAAAAAAGAGTTTTGCAGTGCACTGCAGATGGCAATTCCTTTTAGTTCAACAGTGTTATATTGACACAACTGATGCCACTTGTATTGATAACCTGTGTGGCTCGCAGTGGAGCTATAGAGTACACTGAGAACATATAGTGCTGTTTGTACTTCATGTTCTCTTGGGCACACAGGCAGTCACACGTGTGCACACATAAATGTACACATGCACACCTGCTTGTGTAAACACACACACAAGCCTGCACTTTTACTAAGAGCATATACTGTAACTCATTATATATGGAGGAAGTGTATATTTGGCCTATGTGATAGGAAGATTAATTGGAGGTTTTAGTAATTATGAGCTTGGCAAAGCTGCTAGCTGGAGAAGACAGAGTGACCCATCTCTTTTACTGTGATGCATCAGCAGAGCGCCAACCACTGCAGACCCTATTCATATGGCAATTAATGGTGCGCTGTATATCAATGTCATTCCAGTGCTCCCCCACATAAGCACATGGATTACACCTACTACCAATTACAGCAATCCAATGTTTTACTGAGTAGAGAGGTGCTCTGGATGCAAATCATACCATCACATGTAATCAGACTAAAATAAGGTGTCATTATGTTTATTGAGTATGGATTTCTACATGAGGTAAGTATCTCAGAACATTTTATTGAATTCATAAGCCCTCAGCTGCCTGGTGATGCTGTGGATGTGCTGTATGACACAACATGAATGTAGCCCTGACCTGTGTGGAATTTTGATTGCCATTAACACAGTAGCCTCTGTCTAAGAGAGCCTAAAATGTCTGAAGTAGGAGCGCAAAGCAATTAGGCATTAGGGCATACATCATACCTGAATGCAAAGTTGTGTGTGCCTGTGGTGTGAGCCATATTTCCATGACAGATGTGGTTATGCTTTGTTATTCTTGGCAACAAAAAGTGAGTGGTGATATCATGGCATTACTGCCCCTTCAACACGACTGTAATATGACATTAATGGCCCATAATCACAGTACATTACACATGCACTGAAATAACTCTCTTTACATTTGTTAATAGTGTTTTTCCTCATTGAAACATAAAGGATTTGTTCAGTTGTTTTTGTCGGATAGCCAGGATACACTCAGAGGTCTTAACAATAACAACAACTCACATTCACACATTGAATGTCTGCGTTTTGAAGTTGACTGTGGTTTGGGGAAAAAGTTAATAACGAATGCAATCTGCTTCCAATCTGTGACCTCACTACTGAAGTTGCAAGATAAAAGTCCAAACCACATTTATGGAATAACTAAGATCCGTCTGAGCACTGCAGGAGCAGCTCAGCCTTACACACACATGTCCACTGTAGACACAAATATACAGTACACTTACACTACACAGACACAAAGTAGCAGACGAGCACACATGCACACACACACCTCACCCTGTATGGGGCCACTTTGCACTACACACCTCAACTTCAATATTTCATCTGCACAACAGAGAAGGAGCAGCGTAGAGGAGGAAAGCCCTCCATGAAATAATTAAAGATCCAGCAGGGATGCAGCAGCACAGCAGCCGTCGTCCCATCCTAAGTAATAGATCAAATGAAAGCTGTCCCTCAGATCATTAATAATGAGTGTGGTATGGAGACTGAGGGGGTAGGGGTGGGAAGGGAATGGGAGGGCATGGGGCTGGTACAGGTTGGGGGAGGGATAGAGGGCATTGGGGAAGTACAAGGTGTTTTTATGAATGTGTGGTGTGTGCGTGTGTGTGTGTGTCAGGAGTGTGGTTGGTTGGGGGTGGGGTTGAATAGTCTGGGTCTCCTGGCAAAGACCCCAGTGGGGCACACTTGGCAGCCACATGAAGCGGCATGGCAAGAGGAGTCATGCATATGATTTGGCATCAAGTGTGTGCCAAACTCTCAAGACCCTACAGCAATGTCTATATACATCGCTTGTCAAATAAACAACATTTCACACAGTGAATGTGCAGGTTAGCAGGGGCTAATAAGGCCCCTTTCAATCAGTGGGGCCTCAGAGCAGTGACTAGATATTATGGTGTATTTTGGTAGAGCTGAGTTTGCTCGGTAGACAGACGGGGATGGGCTGTCAGTGGGGGTGGGGTTAGGTTGGTGTGGGTTTGTGTGTGTGTGTGTGTGTGGGGGGACTGAAAAAGGAGGAGAGGATGGTTGATAGAGGGGAGGTAGGTGAGAGTGAAGGGATATGCTGCGTATGTTGTCATCTGTGGGCTCAAGTCCCTCCAGATCCCTCCAGCTGGCAGGTACAGCCGATTTCCCAAATAAAATCCTCACCTACAAATACAGTATGTAATATTCCCCAAGCAGCTTCACATACCATCTGAAGTCTTTCCTAAATATTCACCAACCTCAACCTCCTAAACATCCTGAACAACTGCCAGGGTTGGTGTGTAAAGGCATTACACCAAATTGGATTAGAAATATCTGATTTTAACAGAGTGACTGAAAAAACTAAATTCCAAAGTACATTTAAGAGGGCATTTAAAACCTAAGATTAAAATAGCAGACTCAAGTAACCTCACATTTTAAAGATTTTTAAACAACATTGAGAGAGAATAATCAGATTATATCATTATGTTTGAATTATCCAGTAGACTAAATTAAAGAACATGATCACAATTATGATTTCTCAGTCTTCTCTTGCCTTTTTGACCCAGTCTTCCTACCCCTCCCCTCCCCCGCCACACACACACACACACACACACACACACACACACACACACTCTTCCATAGTTGCACACAAACACACCACACAGCACTACTTCTTCCCTTTTAACACAGCGGGTGGTGGCAGACACCTCAGTGCTGTTCTCTGTGAATGACGGGTGGTGGGATGTAAAAACATGAAGGGTGCAGGAGTTGAACTGATCGGTAGTGAAATGTTTGTCAAAAACACACAGCAAATCTCATATTGAAGTGTAAAAGGCAAAAGCGAGGCAGAGATGGGGGAATTACTTTATTGGGAGAAAAAAAGTTTTGAAAATATCCCATCAAAAAACAGATGTATAATTCAACAGCTTTTCATCATCATGCTCACCCTTTGTCATGGGGTCTGAATTCATATTTGCAGGGGCAAAGACAGCGTCTCTGTCGATAGGTGTGGCTATTAGGCACAGCAGGCTGTGTATTCAGGATGCCATTATATATTCAGGTTGTGCTTATTTTCTTATGTTTTCAGGGATAGGTGCTGTATAGTCTGTGATGATTGCATAAAACCTCACCAGTTTTGCCTGGCGGCTGTTGGGGAGGCTTCACCAGGAACGGTTAAATATTTAAACACAGCCGTGAGATCTCATTAAAAACGGCACATCAGCCCCCATAAGGCCCCTACAGCACTCCCTCACACACTCCCGAAAACCCAGTTAGAACTCAGTGGAGTGTGACAAAACAGTTATTGTCTATTTACTGTGGAGAACTTGCGATAAATCATCATATCCTGTCAAATAAGGCAGCTGGCAGTGGTGTTGACAAGTGGTAAGTTGTCATTTCATTGAAGAGAATGATTGAGATTCAGTTCTGTTTTGACAGCTGCAAACAAGCAGAAATATGCCAAAAACAAAATAACATGACAACTCGACCAGGCTAATATTTCCATAACACACATATGAAAACAAGGCAGAGAACAAACTTTGGCTCTCTGGAGTCTTCTTGCCTTCTAATAAAATCTGGGCAATTAATTCCAACTCTATTGTTGGGGCTTCCCTATTTTTAGCCTAGCTGCCCTCTCAAATAAATTGATTTCCTGTGGCGAACATGGAATGTTCCTTGTGTGCCATGTTTTTTCCCCCTCTTTCAAATACACAAATACCGTCCTTCGTCCCCCAGAGGAATAAATCAAAGGCAACACTGCCAAGTTCTACGCAGCTGTGTATGTGTATCTTTTTTTATACTTGAAAATGGTTTATTTTTGTTTCAGTTCCATTAATGCTTAGACATGTCTCCTACTTCATCCGGCATCAGCAGACAGCTGAGAAGCTACTTTCTTGACAGGCAAGTGGCTGACTGACTCTCAAAATACCTAAACTGACTGACTCTCTCCCTTCCTCTCTCTGTCTCTGGTCTTACTCTTTGATTTGATATCTCATGAGACACAGAGGTCTGGTTTTGTGGTCCCCACCATAGAAATAATGGCTGGGTCAAAACAGACTAAGCTCTCAGATCGCAAGAAGATATTTAAACACGCAGCACTACACATAAATAAAAGTAGAGCAACTTGATCCTGGATTCTTGTAACGGTGTCAGGGGAGCCACTGGTCTTTGATGAACACTACCAAAGACAGATGCATGGCGGCTGGGAGAAGCTGCACTTGCAAGCAAAGAAGAAATTACAATGCACAGACTGACAAAGAAAACAGGAATAATACTGAGGAATATGAATCATTAAGCAGAGCAAATGTTTGCTCATCTTCAGTGGGACAACTCTGTAAAAGTGCACCACAGACTGTCATATATCAAACTACTTTTTAATTATAATGCTGTTAACTCCGCGTACCGAATGCTTGCTTAAATTGAGTGTGGATTGTGAATTCATAAGTGCATTTTCTAAAACCAGATGACCAGGGATTTGGTGAGGCTTACGTTTCAATTTCTGTTACCCACTGCCGTTGTCACTGACTGCAGTGTGAGAAGTAAACGATTGTAAATAAGGCCTTAGGGGTGTGAAAACAGATAGTGATAGAGAGAGAGAGAGAAAGAGAGAGAAGGAGGGAGAGAGGCAGAGAGACACAAATGAGAGAAACATACCACTAGATCCTGGTCCCTTATCCTGACTAAGCCATCTGAATCCCTCTACACCCATTTAGCTTGCTCGCGCTATGGCTCTCCTGTGTGAGAGCCGAGGAAATTTGCCTACTTTACAGTCTTCTCACTGCACCTTGGAAAATATTGAGTTTATAGCCACTCATCTCCATAATAAACACCATATACCCAGCAGCCTGCAGGAGGGACTGCGAGCTAACAGGGGAGAAGGATTCACACTGGCTTCAGCGCCCAAATCTTCCCACAAGTCACTCCTCTTGCCTTCTAAACAGAGTTTAGTGAGCTGTTCTCAGGGGCTGATTTAAGAGTAGAAATGTTTTCACAAGTCTCAGACTTACTCACTTTGAAGCACTTCCAATGCTGACCATTTCTGATAAGAACACTTTAATAGTCAAGCATGTGGTCAACCGTGTGTAGAAAACCATGTGGAGAATGGTATTATTGTAAAACGGCTATCATCTGATCCTTTCGGTGTTTTCTATATCTTGATTTACAGCCATTAAAACATACAAGATAAAGTCAGTTTGTTGAGTCTCTGATGATTTAGAGTGCCATGACAGAAAAGCTAAGAAACCTCACTTTCAGAAGACAAGAGTTGAGATAGGAACAGTTTCTTACAGGTAACAGGTACAGGTACCACACTGTAAAGAGGTAAACTAAAACTGCACCAGTGACAAAAAAAAAGAGAAGAAAAAACATCCTCGTCTTCCAAACACGCTCTACGAAGCCAAGTGATGATGTAGCTGGACAGAGCTGGAGCAGTTATCCATCTCGCCCTGTGCTGCCAGCTGTCAGAGTACACAGCTCCAGCTAGCCGCCAGTGGCAGGTGTAATCAATATGGACTCCACAGAGAGTTGCACTACCAGAGGCCAGTCTCCACTCTCTAACCTATCGCTGTCTCTCTAGGGGAAACAGTAGGCAGGCGAGCAGGGAGAGTGTGTTTGATGTCTCCTCCGGGCCAAGATGGAGCAGCCCACTATAGCTCCGTAGCAGGGAGATGATTAATCCTGCCTATTGGATGCAACATCATGTTTGAGTTAGGGTCTACTGTTTTTATCAGACTGAGGTGGGTATTGTGCTACTGCAAAAAGTTGTGTTGTTAGAAATACTGTATGAAGAAAACAAGAGTCACTTCTTGCCTATAAAGAACATTCAAGCTTAAGCACATTTGCAGCACAATCAGCAGTGTTGATTTTGTGATTTAGCTGTTAAAAAAATCATCACTATGATAACATTTATATCATCCTCACATAAAAACACACATAGACAAAAAACACCAAACAAAACATTTAACACTACAAAGATTTGCAGTGTTTGTTTTTTCAGAGGATGAGCATATCAGTATAAAACATTCTATTAAAAATTGCCAGTAGAATACTGAAAGATACTCAAACATTCATTATTACAATTACAGGGTCATATTCCTTTTTCAATGATGGATGCAATGTTTTTTATTCTACAGTTCATGTCAAAGGCAATAATACATATTTTTTGCAGGTTTTAAGTTTGTGCATGCACTTTAGTATTAATCTTATACTGCATATTGTATAGAGTCATTAGAATTGTTGGTAATATATATAGTGAAAACAACATATACTTTATATATACTTTAGTATAATTCACTATGCTGTCAAGTTGTGCAGGACGTTTGACTGATGCATCATTAACACAAATTTGAGAGAGGGACAGACAGACAGACAGACAGACAGACACACACACACACACACACACACACACACACGCACACACACACACACACACACACACACACACACACACACACACATACACACACACACACACACACAATAGGTCCCTGAAGGTATTCAGTTCTCCACCTAATTTAAAGTGTTCTCAAAGCAGAGCAATGGAGAAGAATAAACAGTGAATTTAAAATGATCTTTCATTTTAATGACTTGTTGTTGTCTTTAAAAAATCATTTTCTGAAATGTTTTCAGGGGATCTGTGGAGGAGTCAGCTAATTTAAAATAGTGTAGATCTAGCCTGAAGACAGAAATCTTATGTATTTGCATGTACTATGCATTTTTTCAGCATATTCTAGTCCATACACACATATAGAAGCACTTGCAGGAGTGAAACATTTAGGTAAGCTGGGATTCCTTTTCCAAATTCTAGTGTCTCAAAGGCATTTGTTTCTGTAATTACAGCATTCTTGGTTTTTATGTTTAGCAGGAAAGTTACTTCTGTTTGGTCGAGAACTTTGTAGTTTACATGCACAGTGTGACAACAGTTCTGATTTTAAAGACAGCTTTAAAGTTTACTTGCAGAGCAAATGAAGCTATTGTTTTGCATTATATCACAATGACCCAGTGTTCCAAAAGAGCACTAAACCAATGGTATTAGTTCAAAAGCAATTGAGTCATCTTTCAAGAGTAATAGGCAAATGTAACTGGTAAATCTCAAAACCACCTGACAAAGACTGACCTCTGGGTTACCCTTAAGGAAGTCTGGCAACAAAAGACAGAGATACGATTACAAGGTTCGGCCTCTCTTACAGATGCATGCAACCCTACCCCCCCCACTAACATGGACATACCTACATGAACACATGCAAACATTCATAACAAGAGCGGAAATGTCTCTGACAACCATTGCAGTCTGAAAAAGACTAGTGAAATGGTACAAATGGAAAATTGTACAAAATAAATAAGTACTAGGATTAATAATCTGCTGTAAGACTAATAACTATAAAACTGATTTTAAAATGTAAGCAAAACCAATTCTAGATCAACAGTCCTACCCTGAGGTAGTTAATGGATATTCGCCAATAGGCAAGTAACTGAAACGCCCTGAGGGTTTAATAGTCCTCTATCTTGGTGTGATTAATATGCACAGTGCAACATTTTAATTCGAAAAGTCACTGGTCCGTTGGATTTCTCTGTTACAGCCATGTCGGCCTAGAGACGCCCACACGGCTCTCCAGGAGAATCGGACACCATGTTATTTGGCCAAAAAACACTCTGTCTGTGCCTCTGACTCTTCACATGTTTTCTTTAATTTCTAGCTGTTTCTAAACCCCTTCACTCTCTCTTTTACCAAATCTCATCTTTCTTTCTTTCCTGACTTGTTGTTCAAGACCTCATGAAAGTATCAATGGGGAGAAGCAGCCAAAAAGCAATAGATTTACTGCATGCTTTGGAGAGAGGAGCAGAGAGAAACATAAATGAAGAGAGGTGAGATCACATGGTGGTAAGTAAAATGGAAAATAATCTACTTACACAAAGTGTGAAGATGTCTCTTTGTAACTGAGACTATATTATGGCCGATGAGACATGAAGACAGGAAAGTGTAGTTTAGGACACAAATGTTGCAATTTTGTGTTTACGGCTAAATTTAAGACAAAATTGTCTTTAATAAAATCTGAGGTCAGAAACCTCACTTGAAACTGATCTTCAATTTACTCTGAAGTTTCAAAACCTCAAACAAATTCATCTCATTATTACCAAAGTACTGAGGTTTAAACAGTTGATTATATTATAAACTGATCTACAATGTCAGGAGAAGGTGTTTTCAGCATCTACAATGAAGACCACCATAGATCTGTGTATATGTGAGTGCTTGGTACGTGTATTACTTTCAGTTTCACACCTTTCCTCCCACACTCCCTTTCCTCTTTTTCTCTGACCTCAATTCTCTGCCTACCTTAAACGATTATTACTTTCCCCTGACCTCATACTAGTCAGACTGCTCTGTGAATGATAGATCGGTGCAACACGGTGGCCCATTTAAAGTTAAGTCCTCGACTTTACAGTGTGTCTGATGCAATATAGCACAATGCTTTGCAGTATACAAGTGTGTCAGCTACATGCAAACAACAAGACTGAAAGTTGTTCAGTTTATTTAAAATTCAGACAGTATTTATAGGATGATATTCACAGCTGTTATCATACAGCTTTAAGAAGATCATCATTTGGATTTACTTCAAGGAGAATGTGTTGTTGCAGCCTGTAGCACAATTCTAAGCTTGATGTCTCTTATTACTTCTAACAATTGTTTGAAAGCAGAGAGGCAGAGTTCACACCTGTTCACATGGCATAAAAAGGCTTACTGGAGGGCTGTTCCTGACTCTAATGTTTATACCATCCTCTGTGTCGTCCCCACAGGCCACTGAAAACATTGTGGATTATTTAATGGTGCTGTATACTGATGGCAGGCTACAGTTTCACTGCCATTTTATGATCCAATGCTGGAAAAGCTATCTTTCAGCTGAAAAGATGGAGAATGCATGAGGCAGAGGCATCATTCATTGTCGTACAGTGTGCTCTACACACCATCGCTAGTTCCTTATTCTGTTCTGAGGTGTACACGAGTCACGGGGCAAGACAACCTCCCTGTGCACATTAAATCCGGGTCTGCAGATAAATTGGTCGGAGCTTGGCCGGAGATTGCTTTGATTTACGGTGTAATTACAGTGTTTTGCTGCAGCATTGATATGCTGGGCTGTCTGTGCCTCTGTTCTTGTGTATGGTTAATAACAATGAAGCTGTCAGGTCTCAGAGGCAAGCAGACAGGTCTGATGTTACCAGTGGTATGATGTGTGTGGTGGCATATCTCATGTAGCAACCACAAGTCATATAGGCATGTTATATTACACTGTAGTCTCCAGTATGTCTGCGCATCCTGGCTGAGAGAGTAATCAGATAAGATAATGTAGTCAGGAGAGAGCGAGCGAGAGAGAGAAAGCGAGCGAGAGAGAGCGAGAGAGAGAGAGAGAGAGAGAGAGAGAGGAATGACTATAACACTCACTGTCAGGATGGGAGTGATTCCCTGGAAGGGAGGATCTATCACTCTCAACACTCACATACACAGTCACGCCTGACGCACACACACAAAGTTGAGCTGAAAAGACGAGGCTGTGAGTGTTAGTTGTAGATAGGGAGGATGTTTATAAAGCCACCAGGCTCAGTGCATCTTTCAGGTTGCATTATGGGTGCTATCTAAATGGTGGTGGAGGCAGAGGTGGGCCTCATTGGAGGTTCAACCAGAGGCTAGCAGTCTCATAGCATCTCAGCAGCTCGTATTTCACTGCACTCAGTGTGCTAAGAGGGTCAGTCTGTCTGTCGCTATTTTAGACACACATACACACTCACACAGAAGTGTGTGCACATGCATATGCGCGAATAAACCAGCACACATGCAGATTCCCAAGTTCACTATGTAATGGATATGCAGGGACATACACCCCTGACACCACAGTCACAAACAATCACAAACAATTTTCAACAACATTCTTACAGATTTACTGTGCATGTGCCAAGATACACATGTGGACACACACCCACACACACACACACACTCAAACTTCAAATTCCACCCATTGTAAGCACTTCAGTGATCTAATGCCAGTATAGTGCTTTTCTTCATCAAGAAGATGAGTGAGTCAATCTCTTTTTAATTGTGTTACTTTCTTAGTTACCAAACTTTAATCAGTTTTCTTTACTGTAGAGTTTAGAAGTCCCACCCTCAGCAAAAACATGACAGGACCTACACAGCAAATTGAAACAATAGGATGTTGATGCTGTGGATGTTAGTATTTCACTTTAGCTTGATAGTTATGTTTAACTTCATATTTATGAGATGGCTGAAATGCACTTACTTCATTGAGCTTGCCTGTTTAAAATATCCTCTTCACTTTGCTATTAGCTGGCAATACATTGAATAATAGACTGCAACAACAATATGGTAAAGCAAACATTCAATTTTGAATAACTGATCAATGATGTATAATTTCACAGTTTTGTCTGCCTTATACTTTTTCAAGTATATTATGCTGCTAAAAATAGAGAGAAATACCTGCACCATCACCTGATGGGAGAAACAGCACCGTTTAATAGCTGTTTGTTCGTTAGAAATATTTCATGTTTATTATATTGCATTTTGAACAACACTGAACGATATGATTGGATTATTATGAATTGATATTGCCCTTATTTACACAACAGATCTTGTGTTGTCACGGCTCCCTGCAGGTTGTGGAAGATCCAGGGAGATCATGATGATGCGCTCCTCGAGTCAAAGTTCTCACACTATGGAGAAACACTGGTGGGAACATGAACGGTGAAGATGGTTCTGTCCACACAATTGCTTTTTTTTTTTTAAAGAAGCTTTCTGTCTGTAATTAAACACCAAAACACAGAAAAGTGATTAAGTCTCTTCATGTTTTCCTTCTTCCTCCAGAACTGTATATTACAGCCCTTGTTGTGACATAGATACTCCATAGATATAAAGGGAGAGCTAAAATAAAAAACAGATTCTTACTGTTGCTGTTACTGTTTGTGGAAAAAGGCAAGGTAACAATGTCTAGAAGCTATCATATCGTGAATATATCATACCATATTCCCAGCCCACAAAATAAGAATCCATTAACTTTTTCAACTGGATCCTCTCTTGTCAGTTTTTTTGAAAAGCTTAGTTTTTTAGGGGCATAAAACAGCAGTTTAGGCCCAAATGAGAGAAACTGGGGGTGTGGTTCAGGAAGTAGAGCAAGTCGTCCACTAATCACAGTGTTGGTGGTTCAATCCTCACATATCAAATTGTCCTTGGGCAAGATGCTGAACCCCAAATTGCTCCTAACGGTCAGACCAGCACCTTGCATACCATCGGTGTGTGAATGTGTGTGTGAATTGGTGAATGAGGCAAATTGTAACGCACTATATAAATGCAGCCATTTACCAAAAAGATACTATTTCAAAATGCCCCTATTAGTGTGAGTCTGGCCTCTAAGCCACACTCCCACCTGTAGGAAACAGACTGCACATATAGCACTAATAGACCTCTGTCTGTGTCTCCCCTGCTCTCTTTGTCTCTTTTCAGTCAGATTCTTACACTGTCCTGTTTTAACTTCCACTAGATATTGATGAGGGTTTTCTTTGCATCAATACATCCACTATACCCTCTCCACCAATCTTTCCTTTCTCCCCACCAGCCAGTACTCTGTTCTAGTGCGAAGTGGCCAGCTTTGTCTGATCACTGGGCTGAGCAGATCCCACTGCGAGGGACTTGAGGGGCTCAACTGTGTGATTAAGCAAGCCTCGGTTCCACCAGAGGGCCACCGGAGCAGATGTTCTCATTAAAAATGCAGGCTCTGTGAGCGAAGGAGATTGCCTTGTTCCAGGCAGAACCTGGCTGGAGATTTAAAGCTCTTTTCCTCTCACTTGTAAGGCCAGCCAAGTTTCAATGCCTATACACCCTTTAAGCATGTGGCAACCACGAAAAATGAATTATTCCAACAGCATCACACAATCTTGGGTTATTCTCTTTATATTTGCTGTTAAAATGAAAGAGAGAACCACTTCAGTCTCGGTGTTAAAAATTTAATTTAACCTTAAAACTTGTGGTTTTAGAGGTTTCCCACCGTTTCTGGCATCCTCCTCCTTTACAGATCTCAGTAGGGTGCACTTGTTGAAGATCTCATTTGGTGACTGAAGAGAGAAGAGATGCAAACATTTTAGCATTTAGTTATAAAGTGCAGATGACTGAATATGAACACTCTGGGTTTTGGGGGGCTTAAGAACAAGCTGCTGATGACAGCTTGCGATATTCCATCCTTTCCAGCTGGCACCTAGACGGAGCCTGGTACAATTAACATGAAACGACAGAGCACTAAAGAGTGATGCAGCACTCCAGAGGGTACAGCTACACCTACAGTACACAGCTGGTTAATAGATTCAGGGGTATCCATCAAAACCTTGTGTAAACCCAGAGTGAGGCAGCAGCGGTCTAAAATCTTTGTTGAATTCTAAGAATAATCCCTGGGCATTAAATATTGTCACAGTTTGGCCTCTGATGCTAAAGTTGTTGGAAAGTTAAAGAGGGATTTGTGTGATCTGGTGGGGCATTCTGGTTTTCATCAAACAACAGACACTGGGCTGGGGTTTGATGCTGGGGTTACATGAGAATGTGTATGTCAGTGTGAGTGTGTTTATGCGTGCTTACGTGTACAGATGCATACTCCGCACATGGCTGTATGGTGCATATGTGGGAGGAAAGGTTACTGATGGATTATAGCTCTCACCTTTCAGGCTGACCCCATTACTGCCCTTCACCTCACCCTCCCTTAACTCTCCTCACCACTCCTTATCCCTCTGTTCTACAACCTCCTCTCTTCTGTCCTATCACCCCAACACATGCACACATACAAAGACACTGAGAAGCCTGCCCTAACAGTGGTTGCCTCGCCAAGCCAACATGTGAACAGCTGGGTTGAAGTGTCAGGAGGCAGAGCACATATTTCACTTGACATGCTTGTCACTCAGAGGTCCTTCCCTGCTGCTGGTGGCTGTAAAACCAGAGAGGCCTTAAGCTTACTATGTCCCAACATCATTTTCAAAAGGGTAAAAAAGAACTTACAATGACCTACCCCTTGCTATCTCCCATTTCATATATTTGTCCGGCTGAGAATGGTGTCAAAGTATCAGCTACATGTCTTGGACGTTTCACTCACACATTATGAAGTGTTGTGATAAGGCACGCAGATATTGTAATAATAAAACATTCTGAGGGTGAAGAAAAGTTCAAATTCTGTCAAGTGCTTCAGTTTTGTTTTTCCTTTTGTGCTGCATTTGTTGCCTTGTTTAATTCTTCTCCAGTTGTTTCTAGAGAGCATTCTGGGAAACACTTTCATAAAGGTTATTGCAAAATTGCTGGTTGCTCTTGTGGGACACACAAAAGGTCACGGCAAAGAGCTAATAATAACACTGTTTGTAGAATCATGTATAACTTGTCCCAAATTGGCAGATAGTGGCCCAAAAGGACACATCAGCATCATTAAGGAAGGTTTCTGAGACTAGAGTAAAGTCTAAGGATACAAGCACCCACGCGCACTGGTATAATACACATATGTACACACAATTACAGACACAGATTTATGAAACATTCTTGTTTGTAGCAGCAATCTCAGTGATGCACTCTAATGATTTACCACAGCAATATGAGGTGGGAAATACTGCCAGACATTTTGCATAATTCACTTTTTTCCTCTTAAATATGATGTGGATGTCATTTGTAGATTATTGGGGAGGGAGGCAGTTCATTATGTTCAGCTGTAGCTCTCACTGTCTGTCTGTTGCTCGTGAGTGTAACTCTAAAGCGTATATAGTTCATAAAACAAATGGCAGTTGTGTAGAACAGATTGTGTTGTTAAAGCAAACATTGTTTGTAACATCCGAAGGCAAGCAGAATTTCAACATAAAAAGAGCAATAACCTGCATGTTAGAAAGATTTATGCATCCCTGGATGGCGTGCTTCCTTCATAGTGAGGATTGCCAGGTAGTAAATTAGGAAATGCCTTTTGGCAAAGAGTGTACCCTCTATCCATACACATACACACACCACTATGTTTAGTCACAGAGTTGAGCAGCACTATTGCCAACATGTAATGATATACTGTATATACACATACATCCCACCCTCAACCACAACATGGGCTTCTCTTGTGAAATGAGTTTTCAGTCTTTTAACAATACAAGGTTTCACTCTTTTTTAAGGGCCCATGACGTCACAAGAAAAGGGGGCTTAGAATCACAGTCTGGAAAAACACTCATTCCTCACACTTACACAAACACCCACACACACATGCATGCACACGACCCTGGGAAAGAAGCCCTTATGATACCTGAGAGGGGAGAGAGAAGTTAGTGACACTTGGTCAGGTCTTAAAGAGTTTATGTTAACTGAGCGCTGTTGTCTGTCACGTTCAGATATGCACACACACACACAAATGTTTGTTTCACTATCCCTGTGGGGGACAGTCATTGACATAATGCTTTCCCTAGCCCCTTACCCTAAACCTAACCATCATAACTGAATGCCTAAACCTAATCCTCACCTTAAGCTAATTGTAACATTTACACTAAAACCAAGTCTTAACCCTCAAAAACCAGTCTCTACCTGTGAGGACCTCAACTTTTGCCCCCACAGTGACACAAGTCCCAATGGGTCCGTGTGCATTCAGGTTTAAGACCCCACCAGGATATAAGAACATGAAAAACACAAACACACATGCACACACATTCCCAGTATGACTGTGCTTTATTGATGGAGAGACAGAGCTGCATATCTAATGGGGTTAGCGAGTGAGAGTGAAGTGGCTGCTGGGTATGATCCCATTCTATGCATGCTAATAACAGAGCACATTGGGCCTGGAACGTGCAGGAAGATGTCTCTATAATCGACAATCCATGTTTAAGATGTGACTTTCTGGTCAGACACAGCGCATCATTAGTCTGCACACACCATAGGCACACACACATACACACACACAAACACTTTATCTACAATTGTTCGTTTTCTTTCACCACCTCTTCACACTGTTTATTTTTATCAGCCGGGGAGAATCAGCGGCACACAGTGGAACTAGTGAAAGTCAGCAAACTTTAACGATGGCACAGCTCTGTTCAAAAGGGCCTTTGTAAGCCAGACTTCTCTGTCAGTAATGAAGCATGTAGCAAAAGCTAGCTCCCCTCTGTAAAAACGGTGACCTGAAACTACACACACACACTCAGCCATTTGTCCGCACACATATACAGCTTATGAGATCACTGAGGGGGCTGTGAATTCCACTGCACAATAAATGCCATCCACGTGTTCCGAGCAAAGGTGGACTCAGGAGTCCTAAAGTGGTTTGGGGGTCAGGGTTGAGGTTAGGGTAGCTCGTTTCCAGTGGCCCAGTGTCAAATCTCAGCTCTCACAGCCTCTCGCAGCTCTCGGAGGAGGAGCCAGGTAGCGGGGTTTGGCATTTAGCCCAAGGAGTGAGAGCACTGTGGGGCCCTTCCCTTCTTGGAATGCCACATTTTTTAGCAGTTCTGTACACTGCACCCACCAGAACAGAGAGAAACCTAACTAACTGAGTTAGATTAAATGAGCATAGTTTAAGTGTGATTTTATCCTTTTTACCATGGCTGGTATCCATTACTGGCCTCCTTGTTATCTTTTATACTGCACAAAGGGCATTTCTCAAAAGTCATAATATCCTATTTTAGGATTATTACATTTTGTTTTTTTCCTATACAAGCTAAATGATCAAACTTTTTTTCAAAGTAACTGATCTTGATTTTTCGGCTATAACTGTCAAGTCTAAAAAGTTGACTGGGCAGAAGACTTCTTGTCTCAAGAATTCCTCTTATTAACTGCATTACTGAACTATAAATAAGACATTTTTCAGAACCTTTATCTTGAATTTCTTAAGTTTCATTGCTTAAATCAGTTTTTTAGTTTGAAGTGTTTTGAACTGGCCTGATTGTTAGGTTTGAAAAATCTCATCAAGTTGGCAGATGTTTTTGCTTGACGTTAAAACATTTGATCACAATTTCTTTAGATTACACTATGTTTTTCTCATTTGTAAAAGTTTTGCATTGTAAACCCATGGGCTAAGAAGAAATCCAGACACTTTAGTACACATACACACTCAAACATACATACATACACACATCATTAAGACATGGAAACTCACATGCACGCAGTCGTACAACTTTGAGCAGAGGCTGAGTTGGGCAGCTGGCCGGTATTAAATTGGATCCCGAGGTTCCCCACTGTTCAATGGGACTTAAAGCCATATTAAAGGCATCTCCTACAGTCCTGCACCAGTGGGAGAGCATGGACAGTGGCCAAGGAAAGCAGCCTGGTGCCAGCCACACCCCTGGAGGACAGCATCTGCTCTCACTCTACACCCTGGCCCCTTTATGTTCAGCATGACATATCGTCCATAGCGCCCATATGCCAGCGGTACCAGACTACGCATTCTTTAATACAAGACCATGGCACTTCACATTGGTAATAAACTTAAACAAATACATTTATCATTATGTGCATCAGGGCTTTGTGTATGTTTGCGTGTTTGAGATAGATGGACATGGGAGATAGTGTGTTTATGCATGTGGAGGCCACCTTTTTGCAATTTATGGGTCAGCATGTAAATGCTCAAATCACTCTGTCTGCTGAGCGTTGAGTCCAAATTTGGTGATCCCCTCCCTTCCTTTAGAATTTATGTCGAGCATTATTTAATCTGTTGAAGCGCTAGAAGGAGGGGGGAGGGTGTTTGTGCTTCCAGTGGCTGCTCAAGACTGGTCATTCATAGTGGTGCAGATTGCGTGGGCAGATGCTATTTTATGCGCCAAGCTCATTTTTATCACCGACTTGTAGTATACACCAGTGACATAAAACTAGTGGTGCAGTCATGCCTGAAGAAAGTGAGAAGGGGTGCTTGTGGAATCATTTCCCTTTGTATCTCACACATAATTGAGCTGCTCTCATTTCCTGCCAAAACAAATACGGAGGCAACATTTCAGTGGTGATTAAAAATGTTCTGTGAGAGAGCAAGAATGCTCAAATGAGTGAGTAGGGCAGTCATCTGTTTGTTTAATATATGAAAGTTGTGCGTTTTTCTGTCTGACCAGAATCAGCATGCAAAGGTGTAAATCTACAGTTGCGGCTGAGGAAAAGCTGTCTCTCAAGCTGCCACTTTGGGACAGCAGAATGGATAATGGGACTAGTCTAATAAGTTTGTTTGGCTTGTTAGTGTGATTGTTTTCTCACAAAGCTAATTAAATGTCTTGGCCTTAGGGACCCTCTGTCCTATATCACCACCCATACACACCCACCCACGCACATACATACGCATTCATCTATCCATCCCCACCTGGCTCACCCATCCGACCCTCTTCCTCTCTCACGCTCACCAGCGGCAGCCCTCTGTCTCTCTGTCTTTGTTTCCTGTCATGTTTAAATTGATGGAGGGTCCAGTGATTGTCTGTATGGTCCCAAGGTGCCTTTCTCCACCACACAGGCATCCTCCGGATTATTCCTGGCTGATTACGATAAATCAATCTGAGGGGTCAAACACTTGGCCTGGGGCACTGTCATCTCCAGTGGCTGTGGGGGTAAGCCGGCCCCGGATAAGAGGGCGTTTCCCAGAACCCCTGTGACCCCCTTGACCACTTTCGGTGAGACCTTTATTAAGGGACAAATCTGTTCACGTAGTTTAAAAAAATAGGAGGTGAAGAGAAAGGTGGGGGATCCTCTTGTTTTTCATCACATCCCTCTCTCTTCTACCGTGGCCATATTTCTCTGTCTGGTAGGGGTGGAAACTGACAGGTAATGGCAGAGCAGAGCAATAACGCCATCCTACTGGCCTGTATAGCAAATAATGCCGGAGATTTAATCAATGGCCAAGAGGAAAAGTAAGGCCAAATCAATAGAAGCCTGGCTGTTTGCTCCGCTGCTTTGAAGGTGAATCTGGGGCTTGCTACATAAATTGGACTAATTGAAGAGAATGCTAGGAAACAAGCCCCTTACAAAGCATGTCTTTGTCAGGATGATACTTGTATGTGAATATCAACTCAGAAGTGCAGAGGCTGAGATAATAAGCTGCCATAAGCCTGGAAGTAAAAGGAGAAGGGATAAACACAAAATTAGTTGCATTTGAGCTGATAACATCTGTCCACACTCATTTAGGTGAGACGCGTGGGTGTACTGCAGCATCAAAAGCAATACCACTCGATTCGGGTTGTGGAATTATAGACACATTTTATTTTCTAAGTAGTAGAAAGGATATTTTTCATGGCACTATGTATCAAGTATGTTCCTTTTCATTTATCTATCACAGAGCAGCATCAAAGACATATGTTTTCACACTGTATAATGCGTGTAAGTGTTGAAAGGGCCCCTTGCATGCTGAGCTGAGGACATAAATCTAGTGACAGTGATACATCTCATCAGCAGAGACAACAAATTAAAAACACTCACCCATGAGACACTGCTGTTCAATAAATTGGCCTTATTTTCAGGGGGAAAATGGAGCATTCCCAACACAAAACAATCAATCAAAGTAAATGACCCTGCTATTCACAAATCTGTCACTGCCGAGCATTGCCGTATTAACCATCGGACCTATTGGCTGGTCAAGTTGAAATCTTCCCTGAGATCTCATTCCATCTCAGGTCTCGCATGGGGGTGGGGCCCTTAGGTCTTAGTTCTCGGGTTGGCCTTAATTTATACGTTTTGTAGTAATGGCAAAAACAACAGGAGGTGTTAACCCTGTTAGTAGAGAGGCATGTTATAGCATTAGGCTCCTCTGAACAGAGCAGGGGAGGGGAGAATTAAAAGATCTCTCCTGTGTATTGGCTCACAATGAACCAGGAAGAAGATTTGAGCCCAAATGAAATGATTGTATCAGATAGAAATCGATAGCAATCCATGCCTTCCTTAATCCTGCACTAGCTCCCAGATCACTCCCTGGTGCAGGCAATCTCTCAGCCATCATTACGACACACAGATCGATAGCGGGCAGCAAGGCCTCTGGTAAAGTTTCTGGCTACACTGCAAAAGTATGGGAGAGGAAAGGAGAAGAGAGACAAAACAAGAGGATGAGAGAGGCCACAGGGTGTTAGTATGGCTTTGGGTGTCTGACAAAGTACAACTGTGCTGTTGTTAGAGGTAATTAACAAGAGAAGACAGCAGAAAACAGGTAATCTACCTCGCCAAAAAAAAACAACTTTAAATCCTGCCAAAGCTCCAAAGCACAAAATCTTTTGTTGTGTTATTATCTCACAATAGGGGATTTGAGTTAAGCGCCAAGCATATTCCGCTTCAAGAGATGGATGATGAAGCTTGGAACTGTGTTTTATGGTTGTAATCAGAACAGGTGCAAATCATCTATCAAGGCATAATAAAATTTTACAAAGTGCTTTCTTGTCTGCAATACTCCTGACATTCTGTTTCAGTTTATGCCTCGACCAATGAAACAGACCATCTCGTATGTCTCACTGGCAACGTCTCAGGGGATCTGCGTGAAGAAAAACAGGCTTGAGTTATTATGGGGGATTTTGGTTGTGCAGTGATTGCATTCATGTGATGTAAAATAAGAGGCAAAAAACAACAATACAGCAATGATAAATCAGAACATTTGCAGACGGAGAGCAACACCTGCAGAAAAAACCTCATGAAGTAAATAAAATAATTTTGATGAGATGCTCTCACAGGGTATTTATCATCCATTTTCTTCTTGAAAAATTAAGTGGTGTATTTATCATTACCACCAGTGGCCTGAACAGCAGGAGGATCCATCATTAACACCAGTGGCCTGAGCAGCTGGAAGCACAGAGAAAGCGCCTTTGGGTACAGCCTCTGCTTTCTGTGTTTTGTAGTCAAGTCACAGTGTCTGTTTAAAACCCCTCAATTAAAAACTGCAAGTTGGGCGCTGCTTTAATGATAGCTCTGATTTTAATCAGCAGCATGGTATTCCTAGTAGGTCCTGGAGGTCTAGAGGCCTCACTGCACACAGCAACTTATCTCTTTCTTAAAGCTCCCTTTCTAATTTCCCACCTCCGTCAAAGTCTGCTCTGCTCCCCCAACGCTCACCTCCATCCTCTTCTCCCCCCCAGCAGACCTCACTGTTAGGATGTACATATTGAAAAAATACAACGCACCACAAGTAATTAATTCCATTAGCATCAATATTCTACTCATGAGCAGCAAACACAGGCAGGGAGAGCTGGTACAGGAAATCTCAGTGATGGAAAGCATAGTAAGAGGATATGAGTGGGAAGACAGATAGAAAGAGATGGAGAAGGGTTGTTTACTCTCTCCCTATTCTCTGTCTCTGTCTTACCGTCTTTTTCTCTCCATCCTCTCTGAAGAAGCCTGCTGGCGCGAAGGAACTTCTCCCAGCAATTAAGAGGGGCCGCAGACGCTCAGCGTAATTACCGCCGCACATTGCTGCTGTCACAAAACTCAGCTTGCCCTCTGGTCATAAAAAAACACACTGAAGAATATTTAGAAATGAATTATTCAGAATGATTGTTCGTACTCAATTATTCATGGGACCCCGGCGATGGGAGATTTGCATCTCAACGCTGTAAATATTATTAATCTCGCCAATTACAAAATTCTCTGCCGCTCCAAATTCTTCAAATGATGTTCCAAATGTGTGCGGCATTTTATAGCCTTTAATGTTTAAGTGGCTTGAAATGAATGTGCTGCAGCTTTTACAAATCATCTGGAAAATAAATCAAGCTCTTTGGAATGAGATTTCCCATAGTGTGTGAGACATATTTACACCACAAAACTGCCAAATGTTAACAGCTCAGCTTGGATTTTAATTTAAACCTAATGGTCAGATTGTATGTAGCCCTAAAAAAGAAAGTAAAGAAAGAAAGAAAGAAAGAAAGAAAAGGCTGTAAGCTATTATGTTCAATATTGGATAAACCACATTTTAGAAGCAAAATAACCATGGATTATGGAATTTCAGACATTGTACTCAAGTACTTTCACATTGTAGTAACTAAAATACAGATACAAAGGCACCAACACAAGACTAATGTATTCATTTTAATATCTACTTACCACAACATGTCTCAGTCTTCAAAGACATCATTAACCACTTTTATGAGTTTTAAAGAGGCAAAAAAAGTAGCATGTTCAAAACATTCCAATCTGGGTCCATCAGCTAAAGTGTGCATATAGTGTCCAGCGTTTCATACCTACTGGTAAACGAAGCCTCAGTTCTGTATCAGTTCAGCTGATACATTATTTCTGCATGGTTGGGATGTGACCAAATACATGTGAATATGAGGCCATTTTGCAGGACCAGGTGCAAAAACCTCACATATTACATGCACATATTCCCCATTCACAATATTAAACAAAGCTAACAGTGGATTTAGACAAAGGAGCACTGGCATGAAATTCAATGGTTTCCCAAAATTACCTGGTAAAACTTTACAATACGGTACACAAAACAGAGAGTAGTTACTAATGAACAAGTCAGGAACAAATCAGGAACAAATCAGGAACAAACTGATAATTCATTAATTCTTAATAAGCAGTTAGTGAACAACTCCAAATGGAGGACTATAGAGTAGGTGATGATGACTGACTAGAGATCTGACTGGGATATACTATATTAATGAATCATCAGGTAATGATCACTTCATATATCTATGAATCAATCATACTGAACACTTTCTTCATGAGGTGTTCTTGTTTAACTCTGAACCAGCCGGTGAATGGCACAAAACTACTAACGGCTCATTCATTACTAATTACTTCAAAATTAGTTAAAGTTTTTGTGTACCTTCACGTAAAGTGGAGCATCATACTAAGTATTTACTAAGGAGTCCCTCATTACTTCATCATTATCTCAAGATTACTTACTGTTTCTATGTCCCTTCAAGTAAAGTGACGCATCATACTGAGTGGTTGCTGAGGACTGAATCATTACTTATTACCTGTCCATTAGCGCCATGAAGAAAGATAACATAGGATGACCAAGTATTCCACTCTGTGGTAAATAATGAGATTGTCAAATTAATATGAAAAAAAAGTTTGCTTTATGAGTAAAAAGATATGATTGCAAGCAGCTCTTACAAGTTCAAAGAGTAAAAACGAGCCATAGCAACCTAACGTTAGCTAAGCTGAGAAAATCAGGCTAACGTTGGGGCATAACTGTTCAACATATGTTAATATTTTCAACTCATCTCACCCTCACAAACTCATTTGAGTAAACTCATAGAGCAAAAGTATGAACCTACATCATCATGGGATGAAAGATGCTTTCAAATTAACTGAGGGACATTTTGAAATGTAATCCACGTTATTCTGTTTTCTTCTATTTTTCATAATTAAGGTTTAGGGGTTAGCCTTAACCATCTGTTTTACCTTTTTTTTTAAACACGGAATACAATTTGGCGATTATCTTTTATTTCACCTCTTTTAGTCTCTCCAAATGCTAAAACATAATCTATGAAATGCAAATCGAGGTCCAAGTCCAGACACTTAATTAAATTTATGTCACTAAGTATTCATTAGTGTATAATAACCTCAAAATAAGAATCGTTAAGTTTTCATTACCTTAGAATAGGCCGTTTTTATCTACATAGGGAACGAGTCCCCTTCCACGGTGTTCGTCATGTTGTACTGCCATGTTTAAAGTAGCCCAAATTGAACAAACCAAACACTGGCTCTTGGTAGGGCTGTTTGCATTTTTCACGGCCACTGTAGTTTCTCCTACCTGCTTGGAAAGTGGGGGTGACGCGAGCGGTATTCAAATGGTTGCAAACTACAATTTCACTGTTAGTTGACACTAAATCCTTCACAATGGACCTTTAAGACACTAAGAAAAAGGAGCTATTTTTATTTTTGAAATTAACAACTGCATACATTTCATTAATCTCCTTGAGGAGAAACATACAAAATTTGAAAACTACCGTCAACAACAATTAATAAAAGAACCAAATTAATTTGCATCCCATGTCTCCATGTGTTTATATCATAAATACCTACATTCATTTAAGAATGTATCTGATGCATAAATTACATAGAATTAGCAATGATGTATAGTACGGATACAAAAGCACACTAGTGCTATTGACCTATGGTTTGAACTCTTTATTTATAGTTAATGGTAATGCATCATCTTAAGTGACTCCATAAAATATGGCCTTGGAGGAGCATTACTGTAAAGCTAAATCAGAGCGCTTCCCTGTTGGAAATACCAATAGCCAGCCAACTGCATCTATCCATTCATAAACGCAACCATCCATTGAGCGGTGTATATCGGACATCAGCAATCGGGATTTAAATAGTAACCCCGTGTCTCTCGGTTGCCTGCCTGCTGCTTCTCTGGGTCTCAGGATGAATGGGAGAGTGACACTTTGTAATGCTTCAGGCTGAGGAGCTCACTTTAATAGGCCTAGACTTAATTAGTATGGGACTCCCCCTGTACGGAAAGATAAATTCTAACCCCCTGAAAGTAAGGCTGCTGACACACTTACAAAACAAATATACAAACATTATATACACAGATAGAAACACACTCACACACAGATTCAGTATAGATGTATACATTAACTGAGGCAATTTTCATTTTTCAATGCACTTTGAGCTCCGATGTGGTGCTGATAATACTTTAAAATTATACAGACTTCCTATCCACTGTATCTTTGCTTCATTGCCTTGCAGTGACGTGTCATTTTATAATCCTGTGCTGGCTAAATTACATTAGGAATATCCTCTCATTAATTAAACCAGCTATTGGCAGCACCTGAGATAAAACAGATTATAAGAGCTGAGAGTGAAAACACAGAGCACGAAACGCCAGCATCAGCACTTTGCGTGCGCACGCGCGTGTGTGTGTGTCAAATTGTGCATGCATGTGTTCCTGGGAATACGGGGAAAAAGAGAACGATCGAGAGAGGAATAAATGGCACAGTTAAGATCTGTTGGTGTGCTTTTGTCTATAGATGGTGCTGCAGCAGTGAAACTGCATGCTTCACGATGTGCTTTAATGTTTATCCTTTCAGACATGGTTTATCCATAACAAGATTAGTTTTAGGGTTAATGGACACCATTCACATGCTCTTTGCACTGTTTCTGACAGGTGGCATTCATAGTCCATAGAAAAACAACTCATGTCATCAACACATTCTGCACCTCTGGCACCAGCTGGGGGTACTGTAAGACTCAGAATGGTACTACTAATCTATTGGGAATACTTTTTGTGACTAAGTGCAGTGATTTGATCTTTCAACTGGATTATCTCCTTACAGACATATAATATCTGTGCAAGGGCAAAAAGTGCATTTTACTCTGATTTTCTGTGGGTCACAAAATTAATATTAAATTCATCAGATGTTGAATCAGTCTGGCTTTGGAGAGACTATTCAATTTCTTTTTTGGGCTGGGTTAGGGTAACCAAAACCGCAGTCTATGTAAGGAAAAATCAAAGCAGATATCCCATTAAAATGTATCAGAGATACCTCCCTCAAACAAAATGAATCATGATAAAAATTCCCATTAAACACACTCCTCTTGGTAGCTGTCAAAACTGATAAATGCAAAGGAAAGAGAAGAGAGGGGAAGGGAGAGAAAGAGAGAAAGAGAAAAAATCTTGTATAAATATTAAGTGAGTCCGAGTGGGAATGCATGTTGCCTTTGTATGCACACCGTGTAAAAGCCATTGTGGAGTTCACGCGGGTCCCTTACAAATGAATAAATCACTGCCTTCGGACAAATTAATCAAAGCGCCCAGCTGTTGCTGTGCATGGCTAACTGGCGACAGAGACTGAGACTCCTTCCCTAGGTGGATTGTCTACCCTTCCTCCCTCTCGCGAAGCAGCAGACCTGAAGCGGCAGATTGGGTTTGTCTCCCTCTGAGTGATGTAGTGCCACTTCCCACCTGATACTTTATCACCAGGTCAGATGTTTGTTACACTGATACGCTTCTCGCCTTTCTCCCAAAACAATTCAGAGAATGGATTCTGACTTCTGTGACCCCTTGTGAAAAATACACTCACTCGTTTCCTATAGGCAGCCAAAATACACAAACTATTTGACCACTTTGATGTTGTTATACAAAATATAAAATACAGACTTTTGTTATAAATTATGGCACCTACTTTTAAGACAAAAACTAGTATCTAGCTAGCTAAACTAGCACCAAATAAATATCAATGTTTTGCTCTAGTCAAGCAAAGCAAATGTTTTTATGGATTTGTGAAGATTTTTGCACACTGAAAGAATAGATATTCATAAAAAAGGTCAGTGCAGAGAAGGTCTTTGGAATTCAGAACAGAGGAAACATGTCAGCATCACATAAACACTATTCAAACCAACTTTTGTCCAATCCACACCCACTTCTGTGTCAAATTCAAATCATGACAGTGCCAGTCACCATCATTTAGAAGTTAGTACAAGAATAGGCAGACTGTGCAACATGTAACACTGGGGGTGTCCTGAGACTGAAGTCTCCGTCTCCTACATCTTGATAGGTATTATGTGGGAAAGACTTGAAGGAATACTCCACTGAAATATTTTGAGTATCAAATACTCACGCTTGAACTACTCAGTTTAAAGTTTGCTCCTTTGTTGAAGAAGGCAACAAAGTTAGCTTGAACACATACTGTAAGAGTTACATAGCGGTTATAGCAGTTACAAATGAAAAGGGAGAAATAGCAAAAGAAGAAAGAGCCACAGTGAGCTGGTAGATGAAGGACAGGCTCCATCTTGGTTTGTGCAAACTAGTACACCTCCAACATGTTATCAAGGTAAATAACGGCTGTTAACGTGTGCATGCATCACGAGATCTGATCATGGTTAGCATGTTCTTAGCCTGGGTATGCCAGATGAGAAAACGCCATTTAATTCTCCCCACCAATTTCAGATTTACACATTTGCTGAAATACATACATTTCTGTTACAGTGATGGAAAACTAAAAATCACTTTTACTCGTATCGTTTAGTGGCTTTTTAATATGCATAGTACACTTAAATGATAGTGTGTCTGGACAAAATCTGTAAGACTGAGGAAAGAGTGAATGGCCACTGCCTTATGTGTTTTGCATTAATTCACCCCTACCCTTGAAAAACATTGCCAGGATAACCCTACACTTGTACTCCAAGTCAATGAGCGGGTTGCCAACATCATGGATGACAGTCATACATGTGACATGGTTGTCACCTGCTCTACCTCCAGCGTCACCATGCACTTAAGGTAATGGAGACATGAGACATTTTGTTCATTGCTTGGTCTTTCTCCTCATTTTCCATGAAAAGATTTAATACCTCCCGCCAATATTCCTTGACCATGCTTTCGATGTTGCTATCTTCTTCGATTCCTGAAGTGATTGTGAACCCACTGCCCCACCCTGTTCTTTCTATTCTGTCTCTCTCTGTCTTGCTGACTGCTGATGTCCTCTGCAGGGGAAATCACTCTAAGAAGTTTACTTTGTGCTAATCTCATAAATGCCCTGCGTCTCCCCTCCTTTGTCCCCCCGTGATGCAGGCACGCAATAAACCACTTACATAAACCTCTCCTCTGAGACAGCCCAGAAAAAAAACAGCTGACATGTTCAAAGTTCCAATCTGCCTTTCTCACTCTCTCCGGATGCTTGTGATTTCCACCAGGAATGCTTTATTTGGATCCTTTATTACATGTGCTGTCCCAAAGTCTTGAAGGGCGGTTTTAATATGTGAATTCTCTGCTCTGTAGCACACTGAAAAACACTGACATTTATGAGCACAAATGCTTTTCACTGGGCCACTTGTTGTTAAGTGATCAATATAGGATGGCATCAGAGTAGGTGATGTAAGTTACTGCTATAGTGGTGAGAAAGGGATATTTTACATTCTACTTCTAAAGTCTATTATGTGATTTCTTTGACTATTCAATAGTATCACAGGAGTAGTAGTGTCACTGAAAACTATCAAAAATCTTGGGGGAAATTTTGAGTTAACCAATTTGACAATACAAAATTTAATATGTGTAAAGAGTAGACACTGTTTCAAGCAATCATCATATTTGACAGATAGTATGCTTTCAGTACAGAGCACAACTAAACCCTGCCCTTTCTTTTTCTGAAAGTATATGCAGAGCCACCTAATTAAAGCTGTCCTTTGGAATTATATGATCAATGGGTGAAACAACTGTGCATAATGTGAAAGGGGTTGCCCGTAGTGATAAATCCACAGACAATTTTCAACCAATTCTGCAGTTCTGCTAAGCTCTACCAAACATCTTTCAGCTTATTGTTTTGGTTTTAGATCTCGCAATTTTATTATTTTGGTTCAGTCCACTATCGTCAGCCTCCATTCCAGATTCCCTGGGCAGCTGTTTTCAGCGAATTAGCATTGATGAACGCACTCTACACTACCTGCCGAGCATCAAACGGCAAACAGACAAAGTTAGGTACGAGCTGGTGGACATAGTCAAGCATTTAAATGCCAGATATTTCCCTCAGTGGGGACCAAAACAGCGCTCCAAGGTCAGTCTATTCACTATTCAACATTATCAAACCAAATGAATTAATACATTTATAACCTTACAAAATAGTCTAGTTGTTGAGATTTCACAATGTAAAAATGCATCAATTACATTGATGTTCCCAAGGGCAGCCTCAGGTTGGCTTTTTGTAATGCACCAAACATTTTCCTTCAAAATATGTGAATACATGATTGTTTTGGCCTATTTAAAAGAACATTTTCAACAAAAAAATGGAACATAGCTAAATAAAAAAGAAGTAGAAGTTTACTGAAGCAAAAGCTAATATTTGGTTCAACAGGTTGGTGCCAAGAGAAATACTTAATTTTGCACAGCCACCATAAAAAAGTCATAATGTGATATGTGTGATAGGTGTAATGTGATAATAACTCATCTGTCATAATATGACTAAGAAATTGACACTTAACAGAGAAGTAAATTTCCAGTTATAACCATACAATATTATTAATTCTCAGGTCAATAAACTTTCTGTATAACACAACAGAGGTAAATCATTCATGCAAAATATTTTGTTGTTATTCTAATTCCGACTGTTTGTGTGTGTGCATTTGTTGGCATTCAGGCATCTTTCCCTAATTTCCACACTACCTTATATTGCAAAGCCTGCACTCAGACTGTACTTTCTTTTTCACTCTTTTCTGATTGGTGAGTCAGGACACAGGCATCATCATCATTCATTACCTGTTCTTTTCCACTCCTCTTCTCACATCTTATGATATACCCACACACCTATTTCCATCTCCTTTAGTCAATTCACTTTTCCCTCCATCTCCACAGAAGCTCTCACTTCACCCTGCTCCATATGATGTGCCATCATTCACATCGAGAGACCTATTCTCTCTCTGAATAGGATCATAATCGGCCCAGCTTTGCTTTTAATAGGCAAAGTGACAATACCTTGCATGTGCATATGGGTGAATGTGTGTGTGTCTCTCTGCGTCTGACACCTCTGTAGCTGCATGGATGAGCATGGACAGATGTGCCCACTGGAGCAGAACTGCCTGAGTGTGCGGAGACTTGGACATTAATGAGATGGTGACAAAAATCGCACTCTCCAATTAAAGAAAGTGAATGGAGACCATTTAAAACAGAGGGGCTGGGACGGATGAGAAATGACAAGGATATCCCATAGGGAAGCTGATGTATGGAGTAATGTGAGGAGGATGAGGAAAGTTTGAGAGGAATTACCTATTACAGTCCACAGACATTCAAGGATCAAATCTCTAATACAATTGAAGGCAGACTGTTTTTCACTCACCAACATTATTTGGATTTTTTAAACTTTGTTGTTAAACTCTAAATATTATTAACAATGGCTATATTCATAAAATACACATCATATACACTGTTCTAAACTCTTTTTAGAGCCTCTTAATGTAAAACACTGACTTATTATTTTCTGAGGTATTTACATGCTGCTGTTCTGTCAGGCTTTATCTTCAATCTTTCCACCTCAGCTCCACCTCATTAGAGGTGCAGGGGCCTTGAAGTGATAACACCACTCTCCCTGCATGCCTCTCCCCTCCCCAGAATCATGCCTATCAATCTGCGGCTATGTGCTCTCATTTAAATTACTACTGAGGGGCTGGCTTTCTTGGCCATTTCAATCATTTTCACACTTTTGTTCTCCACTTTGTCGGGAGTTGTCTTATGGGCTCCAAACATACTGTAGGTGACATACAACAAAGGCTGACAAAAAATGGGATGTAGGTCCAAAGATATAATGGTCCAGCTGCTGTCCAACCAAGCTGTGTTGATGTTATGGTTCAGGGGAATTTAAAAGACTTGTTCCTTCTGTGGAGCGTAGGAGTCAGTCACTGTTGTTTGAAATGTAGGTGCACTCCTACATTTCTGTTTCCACTATTTATCTTTGAAAGCAACATCACACAGATTTTCATCTCCTTTATGCCGCTGTGCTGTGTTGCTTAATGCTTGAAAAACAGGAGTACATGTCTACAGCCGTGCTTTTTTTGTCATTAGCAGACATTCATATAAAAGTCTGCAGCAAAATGTATGCAGATGTAGACATATTTCACTGGATAGGTAAATATATTTACCTGCTGGTGGCGCTAGATGAAAACCCAAGTGATCACCAAAGTCATTAGGATTCATCCTCTGGGAACCATGGATATCTGTACCAAATTTCATGGCAATCCATCCAAAGGTTGTCCAGGCATTTTAATAACTAAAAATGTCCACCACATGGTGGAGCTAGAGAAGAAATTCCACAAACACAACAGTTACACCTTCTCAAGTTCTTCATTGCAGGTGCACAAATCCTCTGCTACAAATCACAAATTAAGAAACTCATACCCTCACAGTTTTACTACAGTTGCTGCAGTGAAAATGGTGCAAAACACATTCACACACCCGTATCAAAAAATGTGAATTCATGCAATGAGAGTTGCACACCTGTAAAAAAAAATGTTCATGGATATTTTTCTAGCACAAACACAAGTCATTAACTACAACTGCTTGAATCTTCTGCTACGAGTCCCAAATGCTGTTTTTTTTTTACTCACAAATGACAAATGCTGCACGCTCTCACTTTTGCACCACATCTCTCAGTGAAATGAGGAGCAAACCTGATCTGTGTACCTGTAGAGCCAGGGGCGGGCACTGTTCAGTGATCAGAACCCTTTTGGCCAATCAAAGGAACTCATTTGGGCACCTGTCCATTTATCGTTTTTCCAACCTAGTATAGATGAAACCATGCCCACTTCCATATAGCTTTGAAAATAGCGGCATGAGGCACTGAATTGGATGAATTTATGTTTATCTGTTTTTCAGTTTTGAGTAATGGGAAACGTAATTCTGAAGGACTATAAGTTAACAATTTGAGTTAAGCTTAGAGGCTGTATTATGATTAGCTTTGCATGGTTGTTTCTGTGTTTTTCTTGCGGTTGGTTTTTAAAACCGCCAGCAGTGCCGACAGGCCTACAGCGGGTTGTGAGCTGTAGTAAACACACTGCTGCTGCTCAGGGTCACTCCTCCTCTGGAGCCGCTCTTCGCAGCCGCGGTGTCTCTGGGCTACGGAGAGCTGCTGAAACCAAGTAGTCCTGGCTGCAGCCTAGTTCAATTATTTTTCCAAGCTCGGTGTGCGTGGAGGGCAGACACCTGGCCTGTCCTGTTCGCTCTGCGTGGCCTTCTGCAGCTACATCCTGCTCACTCAGAATTATTAACATATACTCTCAAAAATTATAGGAATTATGTTCCATCAGTGCGACCAATAACATCATGATGTATATATTTATATAGAATATATATATATATATATATAGAATTATTCATTGATTCTAAGTGCCTAAAGCTTCATTTCAATTTTTACAATTTAAACTAGATTACACATTAAACATTTTAATGGAACAGTTCTACTTAACAGCTCTACTGACATCTTGTGTGCAGGGTCAGCCTAATAAAAAAAGGACATGCAGAGGTTTTATTCTGAGCTGAGGGTGACTTGATGTGATGCTCTTTAATATTTGAATGTGAGGGCAAAAACAGCCGTTCAAAGAAATGACTGACATAAAAGTGGTAAGCCTACCTTTACATAGTCCTGAGTAACAAACTAATATCCAACCAGAATTCTGATTCTGACATACAATAAACCTCTGCTAATTAATGCACTTCGACATGGACTCGATCAATGAGGAAATAAAACAGCGTTGCATGACTGTAAAAAGGATGAGACAGAAAGAAACTCAGGGTTTGTTGAAAACCTCTATGTTCACAGTCAGTTACCACGGCAACTGACCCAGAGTTTAAGTTACCTCTGTTTCTGGAAAGGAAAACCCGGTTTCCCTCATCTCAGTTTTCACTAAACCCGCTTTCTGTAATAGACCCCAGAGCTACACATAATAAAGTCTCTATGCTTAACTCAAACTGTTAACTTATAGTCCTTCAGAATTACGTTTCCCATTACTCAACACTCTGATAAACAAATTCATCCAAGTCAGTGCCTCATGTTGCTATTTTCCAAGCTATACGGAAGTGGGCATGGTCTCATCTAAACTGGGTTGGAAAAACGATAGACCGACAGGCACCCAAACGAGCTCCTTTGATTGGCCAAAAGGGTTCTGAACTTTGAACAGTGCTCTACAGGTACACAGATCAGTTTTGCTCCACATTTCACTGAGAGATGTGATGAGAGCAGAGGATTTGTGCACCTGCAATGAAGAATTTGAGAAGGTGTAACTGTTGTGTTGTGTTTGTGGGAAAGAAGAACAAGTCTACAAGTTTGCAACTCCTAAAGCATTTATTCTCTGTGACTTCAAATTTACTGATACACATGTGTGACTATCTTCTA
The DNA here is from genome assembly GCA_011952105.1 of Coreoperca whiteheadi. Classification (NCBI taxonomy): domain Eukaryota; kingdom Metazoa; phylum Chordata; class Actinopteri; order Centrarchiformes; family Sinipercidae; genus Coreoperca; species Coreoperca whiteheadi. The sequence goes on along the minus strand of CM022480.1, from coordinate 14,308,633 downwards.
CAGATTCCAGTGTCACAGGTGCTCAGTTGTTTTGCTCCAATAATACCTTAATATGCCCCCAACATATATAAAGTGTGTGTTTGGTATGTTGGACCCTACTGCAGTCAGCATTGATCGACCACCCTCCCTGGACACTTGATGCAGCATGACCCCTCCAGCAAACAGCCAGCAATTGATCCTGTAGTACTGGTGTGGATTCCCATGGCACAAACGACTCTACATGTATGTGTGAGTGTGTGTGTGTGTGTGTGTGTGTGTGTGTGTGTGTGTGTGTGTTTTCTACGTCTTCCTTTGGCTGGGCTCCTAGCAGTACGCTCCACCTTGCTAACCTCTCCTTTGAGTTCAGAATCTATCCAAAGGCCATAGTGATAAGCAGAGTATTCAGCCTGTCATGCATCTATTTTCACCCATCTCTCTTTCACACCTCGCTCTTCTTTTCTTTATTTTTTTCTATACAGTCCGCAGCACTTATCTACGGCCTGATGAAACCTCTCTCCTTTCCGTCAGGTTTCATTCAGACTGTGGCGCGAGTTCGCCTAGTGATCAAATAGCCCTGTGATTTTATGTAGATGAGAGTATATCACAGCTCCTCCAAGTTGTTTCACTGCTCCGCCACGCTCGATTGTCTAGTTATTTTGAGTGACCCGCTCACCATAAAAGAGCCCATTTCACTTCCATCCAATTTGAGACAGACATTGAAGAGAAGGGTGTGCCAAGTGAAAAGTCTCAGTCTTGCTTTTGGTGGAAGATTAGCAGCTGCCAGGAAGCTTTCAGATCCTCAAAAGAAAAAAAACACACACTCACACATTCACACACACACACTACACAGAGTATCTACATGCATGGCCAAATCTACACACTGCCACACACACACACATACACCTATATGAATGAATGCATACATACGCAGAGTCACACAATCAGATAGGCACACACACATACACACACAGAAACTTCAATCAGAGCCTCGTCAGAGCAGTTGTGGTTTCTTTCAGCCTCTGTAGCAGTGTATCTGCAATTCAAAGTGCCGTGGGTTTTGCCTCTGCCAAATTACAAGCTCCATTTGCCAGCCTAATTAACGGTTCATAGCATTCAGTGAAATTTATTGCCGCAGCCCGGTCACATGCCAAACCAAACAGGATAGACCTCACAGATAACCATAAACTTGGCTATGGAACCTGACACGTTGAAAAAACAAACTTGTTACAGGGAGTCTGTTTGTATACTCCTCTTTCCCCCTCTCTCTCTCTCTGCCTCTCTTCTCGCTCCACTGTCTCGGCTGACAGTTACTTGACTGTTTCACTTCACGGTCTCTGTGGCGATGGTTGTTAAAAGGGAAAACCCAGACTCACAACCTATTCCTTTTGACCGCAATTCATTGCATGTTTGTCAGCGGGTGCTCTTGTGGTCAATACTGTTTAGACGCATAGCTGAAATGTGAATCCAGAGGAGAGGACACGATAGGACAAGAAAAGGAATGAATTTCAACCTAACGCACAGAAATCACCCAAACAATCTCCTCTGTTTCTCGGGAGCAAAACAAAATCCAGTGGAGCATAAACAGCTTGAATATAAACTGACACAAACTGAGAGTAAACTCAGCCTTTCACACTGCTGTGACAAAGGTAATAGATTTTGACACACTGAAAAGAAGGGCGACTGTCTTAAAGTCTGCCATTAGTAATCTGCAAATCTCTGACACACAAAACTGTACCCACACACGTAAGATTATTATTTGAGCGGTAAAAACACTCTGCCCAGCAACTGACAGAGTGGAGGTTCCAATCCAGGGAGCACCAATTGCTTCCTCCGGAAAGATGTCCCTGTTGCTTTCGCTGTTGCGACAGAGGTGCTGAAAGGTGTCTAAAGGGGACCTTTGTCATGTGGCTTCACCGTTCTGTCAAATTCTTGCATCATACAGGTATGACATTGTCTGGCCAGTCTAGTGGTGTTTTCCTTGGTGGGTCTGTTTCTGACTGCAGAAGAGACAACAAATAAACATTTCTAGAGAAATGTTCAGTATGCTGACCTGTTACATGTCCCCAAGATGAGTCCATCATTAAAGCCAAAGTTGTGACAATTTGTTTAAGCAAGGCGATGTAAAATGTCACAATGTGTGGTTACAGAAAGCAGAGCCTGCTTTTCTAAAGTTGGACATAGAAGAAAGCGAAAGAAATCTTCATGCTCCCTTCTCTGTGTCTCTCAGGCAGCAGTTGAATAGATTGCCTCCAAGTTGCACCACATGAGTAACCCTCCCCCCAGATGTGACAACTACCTTAGAAAGAAAGCAACCGAGACAGACAGATAGATTGACATAGGGAGAATCAAAAAAATTGTGAAAAAAAAATCCTTTTTATGTTTCTCGGCTAGTGTTGCAAGTCTTTGGCTCACTTCTCATGGGAATGGCTTTTTGTTGTAGCTAGAATCAGTGTATCAATCAAAGCAAGGTCTAAATGAGACACAGAGGGATGCAAACGTACCGGTGTTGCTAATTGATCGATGGCTTGTTCAAGGAATTAAAAAGAGGAGGCTTGCTTCATTAGCACAAATGTTCTAAATCTCTAACTCTAGCTCCTTTTGGTGAATATCGCCAAAGGGCACAATTACAACAAAGAGGGAGCGAGAAAGAAGAAGAGAAAAGAGAAGAAAACCTCATCATCGAAACATTCAAGGATTTAAAGTGAATTTATACTAACACATCTTTCAAAACTGTGCAGAACTGAAATGGACTTTGTTTCTTACATTTTTGAGCTGATGCTGTTTTCAAAGAGGATTCTCTCTCTTTCCTTTTTCTTCATAACCACGCACACTTTCTAACACTAAAACTAAGTTACAGAGTTAATTGTCCCTGTACTATCTCCCATATCACACAATTGGGCCACATAAAAATAAGACTTTACAGCAGCACACAAATTCTCCTAAGAGGGTGGCCATTAGTAGAAAAGAAACTGGACCAGGTTTAACTTGTCAGGCGGCTTCAAAGAAGACTGTGTGGGCCTCTCGGAAGCCTCCGCGGCTGATGGAGAATTATTGATTGTGTTCAGATATCTTGAGGCGCTGGTGTATAACACTGGGGTTTAAATTCAGCCCTAATGCTCAGCCCATGCATAATTTATGTAGTTCCCATCAAAAGGTAGTAGCAATGCAAACTAAAGAGGTCTCTAGAAGCTTTTTGTTGAAAGTTTTCACACATCAACATGCTCAAAGCCAGTATGATTTTACAGCAAAAGGTCAGAATCCATGAGAGAAAAAATAAAAATGTAGCAACTGAGTAGAGCAGCACTTGAGTGTTGAGGCTTTTGATCTAGCTGTGAAACATGCACCAAGATTTATCTTTCATATACAATTTACGTGGAGGAATAACACCATCTGCAGAGTCTTACCAACTTATTAATGGAACATTTTAAATGCATGGTGTATTGCTTTTTGTGGTTAATTTCTCATGCACGTATAATGAGAGTGGTGCAAGTAACACAAACACACAACTGGTGTTATACTATTTTTATCTTCCTGCGCTTTCTGTCTTGAATGTAAAACCAACATGCATTAGTTGAATAATGAAAGGACCATTCACGTATTGATCTGTCTGTCTGTATTGAATAAATGCTGCTCCCGGCTATGCTTTTCCACATGGTAAAGACATTTATTTAGATAGAGAGGCACATTTACTTGTAATTACACAACACCACTGAAAAATGAACATTGCTTATAGGAATATCAGAATCATAAAATCCTTCAGAATTGTCAGTGTTGCAAAAGCAAGTTACTGTCAGTTAAGTAGTTTCTCCTCCATATTAGAGATGGCAGAGGTGGAGGTGGAGATCTGCATTCTGTACAATAAGGTAGGTGCTGCCTCTCTGCAATCTGCTTCTCAAAAATTGTCTTACCAAACTCCTCATTGTATGAATTATTCAACCTTATTATTATTATTCAATTCAATTTATTATTCAATTTAACAATTGACTCAAGGTTATCACTTTGATAATTAAATATGTTGTGTTGCTTCTTGTATTCTCAGTTTGGTCATGCTAGGGAAACAAGCCTAGCACTTTACCTGAAATGAAAATAGAACACTGTAAACGAGAAAAGTGTCCAAGTTTAGAAGCGTACCATCTACATTACATTTACATTTAGCAGACGCTTTTATCCAAAGCGACTTACATATGAGAACATTCACAAACCGAAGGCGCAGCTTCAGGAGCATTTTGGGGTTCAGTATCTTGCTCAAGGATACTTCGACGCATGGCTGGGGGATCGAACCGCTGACCTTGGCAGGCAACCGTTCTGCTGACCTGCTCGTGGCTTCCTACTGTGCAGGACCTTCTGACTGAAACCTTCTTTTTGGACATTGGGAAATGCTTCTCCTTCCTCTCAAGTTGCTTACAGTTTGTTTGGGTGAGTGTTTCACTGACACAGTGGAGTTGACAGTAATGGAACGTCTACAGTATATGGCTACAGGGACACTCTGTTATTTACATTTTTTATTAATGCAGGATAAATTACATACTCTGATTCCAGCAATAATTAAACAACAATACTATCTGGTTACAAACAGTTGATCATTGAGCTATTTGGGACCACAAGGTGAAACCATGTAGACAACTGGATAGCCACTTAAAATACACCTCGGCAAAGTGCAACGAAGTATGTGGCTGAATTCACTTTCACCACATATTCCTGTTCACCACAATTATTGAGTGTTATCACCCACATTTTAATCATACTGGATTTCATGATAACCTATAATTTGCTCAAGGGTTTGGCTAAGATCCTATTAAATGATTTTAACATTAAGTGTGTCTATAAATGAAACAAAGAAAAACTAAAAACGAAAAGCTTAATTTTGCCACAACTCATGTAAGGCCTCAAATGTTACTGGCAAAATACAAATTAAAAATACAAATTGATCTGATCTTCAGCAATATATGTGATAGCGTATCAAGTCTTTTCACATGGTTACAGGATTGTCTGATCATATAATAATACTCCAAAAACACAAAAAATAGGGCTTAATTATTAATTTAATAAAGCAAGTTAGTATTTGTAAGTATGAGCTTAACAATTTAATGAATGCACTAAATGGACTAAACTGAGGACTGTTTGAAACATATGTCAGTTGCTGTATTAAATGAATTCTTAGTACCCTGAGGTTTATGAGGTAAGTGAAAAATAAATCTAACTGACAGAACTTCCTCGGCTGAATGGAAATATATAGCCACTTTGAAACAAAGAGACCATGCTCTTAAATGATAACTCCAGTGTAGAATGCAACATGATAACTTGCTCAGAAACAAAGTGATACGTGAATTTCAAAAGCTGAAGCAAACCTTTGTATTAGCATTATTAGAAAAGCAAATCAAAGTGTAAAACTGATTTGGAAAAACTAACCAGCCAGTTAAGATAAATGCCACTGGACATTTGAGTGCATGTATTTGCACTGAAACTGTACACTGCACTTTGCACTTAATCATGTCATGCTCTGGGATATATAGGAGGGGGCTGTGAGGCATCAGACAACACAGCCGCATGCAGAAAAGCTCCGCTCATACTATAAAAGGTGGTGCAACAAGGAAATAGTTTAACTTTATTTGGTTTCCTTTATTTATACGCACTACTCAATATGCTCTCATATATGTCTGGCACAGCAGGAAGCTGGGTTTTGACAGTGCCCGCCCTCATTACTGGCAAGAGAGCACATGAGAGATGAGATGCATCCTGACACCCAGGGCTGATTCTCACCTCCATTAACACCAGCAGGGGGTCGCCATGATCTGATTACAGGAGGGAATGAATAAAGAATAGAAATGTAGGGAAACAAGAGGGGAAGGAAGGAGGGAGGGGGGGTGGGGGAGAAAGGGCAGAGGAATGGACATAGGTGATGAAGCACAGGACAGAGGGAGAACAGAAAAGGGGGAGAGCAAGGCAATGGGATGATGAAGGGGGGTGGTCGGAGACGCTGGGGGCGTTGATGAGAGCAGCACTTGTCTGGAATGCATAAGCCAGCAGCCATGGGGCCTAATGATGGAGGTCATTGGCACACAGCTCTGTAAGGGCGGCTGGCTGTGATCAATACCACCTGATGAGGTGTCTGAGTTCCCTCTGATGGGCATCAAAATGGAATATGTTTTTCCTCCCCATTTAATCGATGGGAAGAGTGTGAAACTAATTGGGCAAAATTGCAGGGGCATTTATTGATTAATCAAGCAGAAAAACGAGGGGAGCCAAACCCTCGACATGTGAGGGCAACGACATGGTGTTTTGATTGGTGAAATGAATCGATATCTTGGAATCATTGGTTGGCGCATAAAAGTTGGAGGGGCATGAAATATTTAAAGGCGCTGTGGCAACAGCACCTGCATATCCACAGAAAGCTGAATAAAAACAGACGGGCATCAATTTTGAATGCCAGACAGTCGCACACTGGAAAGCACTGGTGTGGATGATGGGATTTTTCCCTTTTAGAATGTTATCTTCCTTTTCTCATTCTTCTCATGTATACATTTTCAATATATAGTCAATGTGGTGTTCTTTGTACAGAACATGCCTTATATATTTCAGTATCTTTTCTCCACCATCACAAAAATCTCATGATGCTGGTCCTGTTCTGCATTGTGGGAATGTGTTTGAGATTGGTTTGTGCATGGTGGAATGTCACAATGGGGTCCTCTGAAGGACAGGAATTGTGAGTCTATAATCTCTCGTCTCTGTTGCATTGAACCCCTAGGGAGAATTGAATCAGGCCACTTAATTCAGTCTTTTAGTTCCACTATGGTGCACTATACCATACGCCAGTACAAAAGCTATCTCCCTTGTCGAAGAAGATGGAAATAACATCGGTGTGGCTGAGGGGGGTGGTGGTGCTGCCACTACTGCCAGTCCACCCATGTGTTGCACCAGGAAGCATTTGTCTCTCCTCAGAGCAAATTTGTAGTGTTATGTAAACAGATGGCAACTAAAGGGAACCACTTCCCTTTTCACTATCTATTCCCTATACAGGGATATAGATATAACTAAATATAATTATAATAGAGAAACAGGTAAAGAAAAGGGAAGGGGGAGACAAAGAGGAGAATCCAGGATAGGGCTGGGATTTCTGGATGCTTTTTTCTGAAAAATGAGATGGAAACAATATAGAAGCCATGATGAAATGAACAGCAAGTACAATCAGACAATCTGCAGTGAAGAAGGAGGCAGGAAGAGAAAGCGAGCGATGGAAACTCAGCGATGCCTACTGAGGTCACTTAGGTTTCAGGGTGGAAGAACACTGGGTGACCTGTACACAAAATTTACTTAAGGAGATGTTAACAGTCTGGAGGCTACTGGGAGGCAATTGATAAGCGTCTGGATCATTTATTGACCTCTCGGTGGCCTCAAAATACTGTTGATTGCCAGAATGTCTGTCAGTGGAAAGACTAGAGGCCATATTATTCTGAGTGGAAGTCTTGTTGTTTTGACCCACTACAGTCCTGTTTACATACTAATGAGAGATTTACTCTTCACACAGCACAGGAGCTGAATAGTATCAACATTTCTCTTTACTTGCCCAGGAATTGGAATGCACGCACAGTAATCCATAAAAACACAGCAATTTGAACATGGGCTGCATATCGTGAATCTCAAATGATCAACACTGGAATATTTTTATGGATGCAACAGTGTAAAGTTGAGGCTAATCAATAGACTTTAGGCGCTTGTTCGGAGTTTAGCTGGTAAACTAGAAGAAACTGTCATACAGTACTCATGTCCAAAATCAATGCATCCAGCTCATTTTGACTCAACATCTGTGACCTTAGAATTTTCATGGATGTTAAAAAAACACTATAAGAGCACATGTGCATCATTGTATTGGCTCCTGTATTGGCTCCAGGCCAAAGATGTAAAATGTCAGATACTAGCCGGAGGTGTGAGGTCAGGTTTGCTTCTCTAATTTTAAGGCAGATCAATTGTTTGTTTGTTTTTTGACCACGTTGCATTTGGGTACATACTGTATGATTAAATTATGATTAAGTATTAAGTATGTTTGCGATACTGGACATACACAAACAGTACAGTTTTGCAGAGGCGCTCACGTGTCAATAATGTTGAAAAGTACTGCAGGATAGTGGCAACTTGCATTCATCTTTGTTTGGCACCTGGAACGAAATTACTGTTACTTTTGGCTGCACCTATCCCTCTACTTGTTGCATTTATTCTTACTGTGGTTCATATAGACAGACCCACTGTGACTCTGACACAGCCCAGTATCCCTAGGAATTACCCTAATATTGGATGATTCTGCACCTGATGATTTACAACGCCAACGTTCAGTGCCAATGCAATTTTAATTTATATTTTAGTGTAAAAAATATAATATACAGTACATATAGATATAAATTGATCCATTTAGTGTTCCCCTGTTGTGGAGGTTGGGATGGTGGATGGGCATGCATCACATCTGACTTTTTATCTGACATCACAGACATGCTATTAGTGTTAACCGGCCATAACTCCTATCATTCTATAAACTTAATCAACTGGTTTTGTTGTCTAACCTTAACCATACTGTAGTTGCCATGTGCAGATGCTGTAGAAAGACAGACTTTTTAAAGTGTTGCTGAACTGTGTTTTGTATGCAGCAACTGGGGGATTAAAAGGTCAGATCTTCTACAGTACATGTTCAGGGACAATCCACAATAATGTCTAAACCCATCAAGATTAGATCAGACAAATGTCTCAGATATTTTGGCCATTACACAGTGATAGAAATTCATGTCACTTAAGGTATGTGTGTTTACTTTAAAAAGATCCACTAAAAATCCACTTACTAATTTCATGCTTTGCGAATACAGGTCATGCATATTTTTTGGAAAATAAAGAGCTGCTTGGGTGATACTGAGTTTGAAATGGGTGACTAGTCAAGAGCCAAGGAAGAGCTTTAACCCGAATGGTGTCTAACATTCTTGGACACTTTATTTGACAATCCCAGTGTTACAGTGACTAACTCTGCCTCATGTCTGGCAGCTAAGCAGCCCTCAGAGCAGCCTCTAGCAAATCCGTGAACACTGGGAACTCAGGTTTTAGCAGGGCAATGGGGATGTAGACAGGGGGACTAGAAAGGCAGACCTGCATTTACAACCTGTTTGGGATTTGGCTATTGCACCGTGACTAACACCCCTGCTGTACCACATATGCTGCTGAATTTTAAGTCTGGCATACTGCAGGAGGTACAGGGTTAGTACGACCAGAGAACAAATGCCATCTGTTAAATATACAAACACAGAATATCCCACAATCATTTTCCATGCAGGAGGAAAACTTTTCAATCCCTAAAATGAATGCATGCCATTACGCCTCAACTCCAGACAGCCAATTATGTTTTATTTTGGCATTTAAAGTTTGTGAAGGAGTGCAGGATATTGCCCATAATATATCCACAAGCAGGCTGCTGCCACAGGACCACTGCTTAAACAGGCCCCTTGGGGGTCCTGAGGTGGGGACACCTGCATGTGTCTGCTCATACTGTATGTGTGCCAATTACTCCCTGACAGACAGAGAGAGGACTCTGACAGGCCATCGCCGTTTGGCAGATGCCACGCACAAATGCTTCACACTGGCTTGACATCAACGGATGGGGCTAAGATGAGGCCTTGGCCTGACAGCTCAGTTGGACCAGGGCCAAGAAGTAAAATATAGGAGTCATGGCAGTGGTGAGAGGAGGGTGTTAGGGGGGAGGCAGAGGAGGGGTAGTAGGAGGATTAATATTACATTCATCTGTCTAAAGAGTATGACAGGAGTAAGACAAGCAGCATACGAATATTAGGAGAAAGTTTGTACGGCTGTCTCAATGTTTTGGACGTTAACTATTCATGAGGTAGACAGTATGAGAAGGGGAATTTAGCATGTTTGCCCAAGGCTATGTGGTAGCTTGTTTGAAATTTGGATTTTACGTAAACCTGGCAGTTGTCGTACAAGCTAAGAATAAACTGAGCAGCAAAATAATGAAGCACATCCTACCATCCCCTCCCCCCTCACAGACAACACTCTCCATCCCTTTCTTTCTGTCCATCTGTTTTTTTCTCTGTTTTCAATACCCACCCCCCCTTTCTGTTTCACTCTTTATGTGGTATTGAATTCATGGTTGAAAACTTCCAGACATGGTCATACATTTCCTCATTGTAGTCTGCTATTGTTATGCAGATGAGGAGGAATTCTGAAGGCAGCAAATGCATCCTTTTAGTTACAGTATCACCAGCACTAACAGACATGCTTCTGATAGTTTCATGGCTGTAAAGACATTGAAATAGTTTCATTCCAGCCCAAATGTGATTCTAATGGAAATTTATTTTCTATAGGACAAAAGTAAATACAGGAATATTTGTTTTTGAAGCAGCTTCCTTAATTTTTACAATCTTTTACAATCTATGAAATAACAGGCCTACGGTTATAGTTTATTCCAGTTATAAATTCATGCTCAGTGGTAGTAAGAGTAAAGAGAGTGTATAAGACCCTTAGACAGACAGGGTATTTGTTCAAGCAATGCCACTGCAAGATCCAAAAGAGAGATTCAAAAGAGTGACACACAGATTTTGTCCTGAATAAAAGGGAGCTCCAGAGTGAATCCAAAATAACATGTGCTGTGGTGAGATTGGATGTAATAGAGAAAAGGGAATGGATAAACATTCTTATCCTCAAGGTGCTTCTGTATGCCAGTGCGTTGGAGAGTGTGCATGTGTGATTCATGTGTTTGTGTGTGATTTCAAAAGGTGGAAGAATGAGAGGGTCTCCCTTGTGACATTGGCCACCTCTGTCATTCATGTTTCATATATGACATGATTACAAACACAGACACACAAATGCACGGACACACACTCAAATATAACGCAGAGCCTGGCTTCTGCTTTGTCTGCATGTCAGTGGCTTGATTCTCCGAGAAGCCTGGATGGGTTGCGTGACACTGTCACAGTATCCCAGGATCCCTGCAGGCAGCCTTGGGACAAAAAGCTCATCCTCACTCCTCGCACTCCCAGGTGAATGGTAGGGGGTCAGACTATGATGAGGAGGAAGGAGTGGAGGAGAGGCAATAGACCTGAGGCCTATTGTGGAGATGGAGAAATATCCACATCTGCCACAGTGGCCACTCAGACAGGCACACACAAAAATATATATGCACGCACACAGCCGAGAAAGCTACTCAGACGGGCAGTTCTGTCACCAGCGATTACCCTCCTGCCACTCTGACATGGAGAGATTGGGGCCATATGAACGCCTCTGTAGCCCTAAGCGATGTTTAGGGGCAGGAGTTAGAGAGATGGGCCAGCCGCTGCTTATGAGGGGTCATAATCAGATGTGAAAGCTGTCTTGTACGCTTACAGGCAGCATTGTAGTGAAAAGCACCGCTTGCTGTAATATTGATGCTTTTTTTCAGCAGGTTGCACTAAGAGGATGGGAGGAAATTGGAAATACATTAGCAACACCTGATAGCTTTGAACTCATACAGAGAGGCTCAGAATGTTAATCATTCAGCAGGATTATCATCCCAGTGGGTGAATGATGGAAGGAAAATAGGGAAGAAACAAAATCATAGCACTGCATAAAGAGATAGTTGCTTTAGTAAACATGTCCTGTACTATTGAACAGATTATTGGGAGAAAATGATAGCCTTTAGTCTGCCCCGCCCCGCCCCGGCCCCCACCCCCACACGCACGCACGCCTCGA